>OX451735.1:1311456543-1312656543 GCA_948472305.1 Vicia faba | reverse complement strand
GAGCCTTTGTCCAAGCTACTATTCTATTTATGGCACAAAGTTTCCATTTCCATTTTGATAAAGCACAACTTTTGCAATTGTCAACTCCTTGAGCTTTTCACTTGTTCTTTCTGCACACACAAACCCTATAAACCAAAAGCAATATGTCTAGAACCTCTACCAACTCAGATCACGATTGTACAAACACTTAGGGACTTGTCTCCTCACTTTGCTTCAAAAGCAAGTTATAGAGCCAAAAGGCTATAACTAGGAAACCTGGTGTGGAATTGATCAAAAAACCTTTTCTATACTAATACACAAGTGTATTTCAACCTAACACAATATTGTTAAAGCTCATAAACTCTCTCAAACACTCTATCACTAAAAATCTGCCATAACTTGCAGTTTTGCACCTTATATAGCAATCTCAAAAACCACTCGTGCGTTTTGAGTTTTAACCACCTAAACACTTAATATACATCATATCTAAGTGTTCCAGACCCTTGTCCCCTCACTGTAACTCCTCCTCCTCAATCTGCCATTTTTACATTTCAAGCTTGCAGGTTGACTTGAGTAGGGAGATTCAGAGACTTTCAGGACAAAGTAAGGATTAGAATACACTCAGGGAGGTCCAACCAAGCTAAATAGATCCTTAGGCCTTCTCAAAAGTTGCTCAAACTCCTTTCACGATCTCAACTGAAAGAGGTAAAAACTCAAACTTCTGTCTCTTCATACAAGCATCCTTTGGTCTTGATTTGTGAAAACAAAATGTAGATATCCTTGCACTAAAACCAACCATGTTCATAGATTTCATTTATATTCATTGTGTATAGAGAATTTTGGATTAGAATTTTCTGTAAAAATTAGGTTTTAAATTAGGGAAAGAAAATTTAACTTTGATCTTTGGCTTTTAGTTTACATAAGATATATGGTTGAACTCGTGAGAAGAAACACTGTATTTTCATGTTTGGACTTTCCATTTTCATGGAGAAATGAGAGAGATACAGGTGGTCCAGCCATGGCTCAAGATTGAAGATGAAGTTGCCTTTAGGAGGAATTTTGTAATATATATTTATGCCTTTGTTTATATGAACGGATGTACAGCCACCCCACTTTTAAGGCAACGTGCAAAATTGCCATAGGTCATGGGTTCGAGCCTTGGCGCTGCCTTTTGCATTTTTTTTCTCATTTTTCCATTTTTTTTTGCTAGCTTGCAGCGCATTAGGCTTCAGAGCTTTGGGCCTTGTTTTTGTTTCTAACCTCCTGCCTCTTGATTACTTGCAGCACCACCTGACTCATATTAATTTTATTTATTTATTTCACCTTTCATTTTATTTTATCAAATATATTTTCTTAATATTAAAAATCACAAAAAATATAAAAATGATAGATTTTATTTTGACTTATTTTATTTCATTTTTCCCAATAAAAAATATTTTATTTAGTTATATATATTATCTATTTTATTAAATAACTTTGTAAATTAATTTAAAATTAGTTTAATATTTATTTATCTTTCTTCACACTCATTAAGCATATTATTTTTAACATAAAAAGACCAAAAATATCTTATGATGCTATATTAGTTTTCAAGACAAAAAATGCAAAAATACTTACTTTTCTTAAAGAAATTTATTTCCTTTTGATAAATTAGGATTAGGGTTTATTAAAAACCTTCTCTAAAAAATAATTTCCTTTCCTAATTAATTTGAGATAATCTTGATTTATTTATTAGGTTTAGGTTAAAACATTTTCCACATAAAAAAACCAAACAAAATCTTCTTTGCATTCATACATCTTTGCATATTTAATTTATCTTGTATATTATTTATTCCAATATTTGTACATATTCAATTTGGTTGTAATAACTTAAGTAGGTTTATGTTATTGCAAATCCTCATTCATAAATTGTATACCCCCCTCCCACAAATGTTGTAATAGCGTAGGACATTTAAATTTCGCAATTTATCGCTTTTATATAACATGCTAGTAATTAGGGTTTGTATGGCAAGATAAAATCAACCAAATAGAAAACCCTAATCCAAGACAAAATCAAGCATGAAAATGGCACACTTGCACACTAAGCACCCCTAGGGTTATCCCATTTGGTTGCCTTATACAAAATGGCCATATTATGCATGTAAAGTGTCTTAGCAAAAAACAAACAAATACAAGATCATAGTCCCTCGATGACGCTATCCAAAGTTGCTTCACAAAATTGATCTTAGTCCCTCAAAAATGCTAAGATACTTTACAACATTGCTAATCATGGCTATACGATGATCAAAGCCCATCCCGTTTACATCCAAAGATAGGGTTGCTTACCAAATTAATGGTAAGACAACAATATCAAAGGAAGAGAAAATGAACAAGAAAGACATTTGAGTAGGTAGATTAATTTTAGTTACTTGCTCCATTTCAAAACAAATATCCATGCCAGTTCTCCCACCGCATCACAGAACTGGCGACTCTGCTGGGGAAAATTCTAAAAGTGGGTTTACCTTAGGGATAGATCACATTTATTTTCTTACATTGTTTGACTTGTATGCTTTACATTATGGTTCTTTGTTTGGGTTTGAATCCTCTACCCGGATTTGGGATACATTATAGGTAAGTAGCAATACGTTATGGAAACTGTGCGGGTATACCGATATGGTCTAAGCAATACCTACGTTACTGCGACATATTTTTGGGTACCGGTAGCCTTTAAGTTAATCAAAGAGAATACGGGGACGCTGAGTGATGTCATGAAGCACTAATGAACTTCTAGAACCTTTACTTGACCAACTTGGCCTTATAGGATGTAGTGAGATGACCGGCTTTGGTGCAGTCCAAAGTTGGTAGATACTCGATACTACACTCATTAAGGGTTGGTTTCTTGGGATATTTTGGTCTCCATTAAAGAGGCTCGAGTTGAAACAATGACCAAGGAAACAATCCAGTGATATTGAGCTCCTTATAACCCGGTTACTATTACTAGGACAGGTTTGAGCCAACTAAACTTCAAGAGGGTACTTACCTATAAAACTCCATGCAAGCCTAAACCTAGGATTTGTTTGCTTTGCTTGTATATGAATACTTGTACATAACATCATGGACATCATGAACATCATATACATCCACTAACCATTTCAAGGATTTTTGGATTCATCTTTGTTCTTGTTTTGTAGGGTATGGACTCACTTCGCAGGAAAACTATTCAAGTCAACCTTGTGAGAATCCCTCCACAGCTTAAGGAGCTAGCTTCGAGGATTCCTGAAAATTCTCCATTCACCGAGAGACATGGTCGTCTACTCAACTTGGTCACCTCCAACATAGATGAGGACATGATGAAAGTGCTTTTTCAGTTCTTTGATCCTTTACACCATTGCTTCAACTTCCCCGACTATCAACTTGTGCCTACTTTGGAAGAATTCTCCCAACTCTCGAGGATTCCAATTCTCAATCAACTACCTTTCAACGGTATGGAAATAGATCCAAAGCCAGAAGAGATTGCTCAAGCTCTACACTTGCACTCATCTGATATCACAACTCATTGGGAAACAAGGAGTGGTGTCAAAGGCTTCCTATAAAAGTTCCTGTTTGAGAAAGACCAAAGTTGTTGGAATTCCCTAGACTTGCAAGCCTTTGAGGAAATTGTGGCTCTCCTTATCTATGGGATGGTTTTGTTTCCAAACCCTGACTAACTCATAGATGTGAACACCGTCAAAATCTTCATATCACGCAACCCAGTGCCTACATTGCTAGGGGATATCCTACACTCTTTTCACACTCGCACAATGAGGAAAAGAGATGTCCTTATGTGTTGCACTCCTCTCTTAGCAAGATGGTTTATTTCTCATCTTCCCCAATCAGTCTTAAAGAATGAGCAATGATCAAGGTGGTCACAAAGGTTGATGACGCTCAAACATTCAGACATTCATTGGTGCTCCTGTTCTAAAGAGAATGTTATCATTGTCGACCGTTATGGAGAATTTCCTAATGTACCTTTAATTGGAATTAGGGGAGGTATCACCTACAACCCTTGCTTATCCTTAAGGCAGTTTGGTTATGCCCGAAGTGATAGCCTGCACGAGATGTTGATTCAAGGTTTGGTATTCGACTACGACAATGACAATCAAGGTCTTCGCCAGAGATTTATCCGAGCTTGGAGGATGTTAAACAAGGTGGATAGCAAGACTTTGGGACACAAGAATTCCATACCTCTTGAGCCTTACCTCAAATGGGTACGAACTCGCGCTCAGAATCTTGTAATGCCTTACCCCTCCATTCTCCCGGTAATCATTGAGCCTGTCACGGAGGGAGATGTTCCACACACTATCCTACATCCTGAAATGCCCACGTCTCTTGAAGACCTACAAAGGGATTGGATACAACTCAAAGGGGAGCGAGATACTTTCGAAGCCCAATTATACGCAAGCAAGAAGAAGGTTTTGGAGCTCACTAGGCTACTTCATGAGGAGCAGACTCTGAATGCCTACATTGCACCAAAGAGGATGCACACTATTTTTCTATCTTAGAGTTTTGTATTATTTTGCCCGAGGGGCATTGGTGTACTAAAACTTTATCTTATTAATATAACGCGTGTTTCCTTTTTGTCTAAAACAAATTTGAATCTTTGAAATCCTTGAAAACATTGCATATGCATATACCATTCATCATAACATAAACAGGTTTTCTCAACAAGTCTCCTCATCTCTCTACTGTTTATTTCAGTAAGATGGATCTCGAGAAAACAGTGAAAGATCTTCAAACTCAGAATATGCAGTTTCAACAGTTGCTCATGACCCTAGCCAAGGGGCAAGAATAGTTGAAGACTCTGCTGGCTGAAGAGAGGAAAAAGAAAACAAAGAAGGTAACCGAAGTCTTAAACATGGGAAGAAGATTTCATGGGAAGACAAGAAGGACTTTGGACTTTGCAACAACATCCAGTGAAGGAGAGGGGAAAGGCAAGGAAACAGTTGTCTCGTCAGAATCGGAATAAGAGGAAGAAGAAGAGGACTACTCTGAGGAACAATACCCTCCAGCTGATGACAAGTATAAACATCTCGAAGAGCGGTTGAGCGCGATGGAAATCCAAAAGGTTCCAGGCTTGGACTTTGAGGAGTTGGGACTAGTGTCAGGGATTGTGATTCCTACGAAATTCAAAGCACCTGTATTTGCAAAATATGATGGAGCGTCATGCCCTAAAATGTATCTCCGATCATATGTGAGGAAAATTCAACCCTATACCGCTGATAAAGACTTATGGGTGCACTTTTTCCAAGACAGTCTGTCTGGAACACAGCTTGACTGGTTCTACCAATTAGAAAGAGCCAATGTTCACAATTGGGAAGATCTTGCCACGGCTTTCTACAAGAAATATCAATACAATGCTTATTTGGCGCCTACCTGTACTCAACTCCAGAGTATGGCCATGGTTTCCAATGAAGGTTTCAAAGACTATGCACAAAAATGGAGAGATTTGGCTGGAAGAGTTCAACCCCCTCTGTTTGAGAGAGAATTGGTAGACATGTTCTTAGGCACCTTATCTGGTCCCTTCTTAAATTATTTAATTAGAAGTTCATTTGCAGGGTTTACTGAACTAATATTAACCGGAGAGAGGATAGAAGCCAGTATTAAGAATGGAAATATTCAGAAAGATACATCTTCTTCTACATCTGTAAGGAAGCCCTTTATCAGAAAGAAAGAGGTGGTTGTTGTATATCCGCAAAGAAACCAAGATAGAGCCGAATGCCGACCAATGGTGGGGCTGTTATGATCTCAAAGCCTACATTTGATCAACAAAGAAATAATAAACCAAAGGTAGAAAGGTCAGTCAGGAAGTTTACCAGAATCAACATGACTCCGTCTCAAGTATTACTGCATCTTCTGAGATCCAATTTGGTAACCTTGAAAGAAGCTCCGAAAAACCCCAACACAACATCCCCTTATTATCATCCCAATGCTCGTTGCGCATATCACTCTGAAAGTCCTGGTCACGATACTAATAACTGTTGGACCTTGAAGAACAAAATACAAGACCTCATCAAAGCAAAAGAAATTGAGTTTGATGTGCCCGAGAAGCCAAATGTCATTTCTGCTCCTATGCCCAGACATGGTCACAATACCAATGCCATTGAAGAAGATTTGTTTATTACCACAGTTGATGAACTCATGACCCCACTTCTGACCATTAAGATAAACTTGTTGAAAGCCGGTGTGTTCTCGGGCTATAATGAAGTTTGCCATCTCTGCTTATCCTCACCATTTGGCTGTCCTTTGTTGAAGGCAGGTATTCAGTGCCTGATTGATAACAAAGAGATTTTGTTTGAAAAGACTCCTGTTTCACCTATTCCTGTTGAAGATGTTTCTATCATTACCATTTCCGCCAATTATTCTAGGGTCTCCACCAAAAGACCCGTTAGAATTACATCAGTTCTAAAAGCAAATCCTCTAATAATCACAATTCCTGGGCCAGTCCCATATACATCAGACAAAACCATACCATGGAATTATGGAGGGGATGTTTATTACCATGGTATTAAGCAAGATTGGAGGCTGCCGAAGAGATAAATTCCAAGAAAGAAGATTCTGACATCAGTAATATTGGCGAAACTAGCAAAATTACCCAAAGTGGTAGGATCTTTTCTCCAGAAACTGCACCCCTAAAAGTAGTTTCTGGACCCGTAATTATCCCTCTGGCTGCTCCAAAGGTTGCTCCTACACCCATAATCATCTCTGCAAGTACTCCAATTGACAAAGCTGTTACAACCCCTATAATTATTCTTACTAACACTCCTGCTGCCGAGTTAACCGAGGCTCGAGGAAAAGGTGTTATGGTTGAGCCTGTCCGGACGAAGGCTCAGTCATTGACTATCCCTGAGACCTCCAAGAAGGAAATGAAGGAGATCTTAAAAATTATAAAGAGAAGTGACTACGATGTAGTTGAACAATTAGGGAAAACTCCCTCTAAAATCTCCATGCTGACATTACTACTATGTTCTGAGGCGCATGCAAAAGCCTTGGTGGAGTTCTTAAAAACAACCCATGTACCGCAAGAGACATATGCCGATCAATTTCAAGACAGTGTGGCCAGCCTAACTGCCGATAATGGTTTAGGTTTTTCAAATGATGATCTGATGCCAAGGGGAAGAAAGCATAATGAGGCGTTGCATGTCTCAGTGGAGTGTAGGGGCACCACTTTGGCGCATGTTTTGGTGGACACTAGCTCATCTCTGAATGTATTACCCAAAAAAGCTCTCGATAGAGTTGACTGTGAGGGGTTGACTTTGAAGCCAAGCAACATAGTGGTAAGGGCTTTTGACAGTTCGAAGAGGATGGTACATGGGGAGGTGGACATTCCCATAAAAGTTGGAACCAAAACTTTCAATTCAACCTTTTATGTGATGGAAATTCGCCCTTCATACTCCTGCCTGCTAAGCCAACCATGGATCCACAATGCTGGCGTCGTTACCTCTACATTGCACCAGATGCTGAAGTACTCGGTTCAAGGGAAGATTATCATTGTCCATGTAGAGGAAGAATACATGATCAACCATCTCAATTCCTTCAGATGTGTGGAATTGGATGGTGAATTCATTGAAACTCCATTTCAACACTTTGAAGAGGTCCCCCAAGAGGTGTCAGTGACTAAGGCTGCTCCCAAGATTACAAGGCCTCCACTCCGGATGTCATATCTGAAGGATGCCAAAGCAGTGGTGGAAGAAGATGGATGCACTATCTGGGGACAACTCCCAGATATCCTGTATAAATATGACAAGTTTGGCTTAGGTTTCACTTCAAGTGCTCAAAAGGTTGTACGTCGTACCCATGCTGGAGGGCCACCCTTGAAGATCAGCAACCATGAGGTCAACGTGGTAGAAGATGGTGAAGATGGTTGTAACCTGGAGGAATGGATCTTCCCGACTGTCAATGGAGGGCTCAGCAATTGGCAGGCAAGAGACTTCATCCCAATCACTTTCATCCCTCAGTAATTTATCTTTACATTTTTGTTGGATCTGTAATATTCAAAACAATTCACACTCTTAAAACCTTGTGTCTTACCCGAGGCACAATGGTCCATTTATAAGGGTTATTATTTCATCTTCATATGACATCAATGAATCATGGACGTTTTCGCATTCAAACTTTTGTGCTCATTATTTTTCTTTTACATTTTACTTTCTTTCAAAGATAGTTATACCCTTACACACACCCACACTCATAATACAGGTATACATCCATTTTGGATCCCATGGGTAACGATATTGCTATGGCCGTTTGTGACTCTGAGAATCTGATCTACCAAGTCGAAGACGAAGGTGAGGAAGATTGTGAAGTACCAGGGGAACTTGCCAGACTACTACAACAAGAAGAGAGAACCATTCAGCCTCACGAGGAACCCATGGATACGATCAACCTAGGTACCGAAGAAGATAAAAAAGAGGTCAAACTGGGTGCCAATCTGGAACCTAGTGTCAAGGAGCGTCTGATTCAGTTGTTGCATGATTATGTCGAAGTCTTTTCCTGGTCATATGAAGACATTCCATGACTTGATGAAGATATTGTGGTACATCGTCTGCCTACAAGAGAGGATTGTCTGCCAGTAAAGCAAAAGGTTCGTCGCATGAGGCCTGATATGTCAGAAAAGATTAAAGCATAAGTCATGAAGCAATTCAATGATGGATTCTTAGCTGTCACCTCTTACCCCCAATGGTTTTCCAATGTTCTTCACGTGCCCAAAAAAGACTACAAAGTGCAAATGTGTGTGGACTACAGAGATTTGAACAGGGCAAGCCCCAAGGATGACTTTCCACTCCCCCACATTGATATCTTAGTTGACAATACGGCACAACACAAAGTGTTTTCCTTCATGGACAGATTCTCAGGTTACAACCAAATCAAAATGGCACCTGAGGACATGAAGAAAATAACATTTGTCACGCAGTGGGGCATATTCTATTACAAGGTGATGCCATTTGGACTCAAGAACGCTGGGGCAACCTATCAGTGCGCCGTGGTAGCTTTATTTCAAGACATGATACATCATGAAATAAAAGTTTATGTGGACGATATGATAGCCAGATCGCAAACAGAAGAAGAGCATCTTGATCACTTATAAAAACTGTTTGAGAGACTAAAGAAGTACAAACGGAGGTTGAATCCAAACAAATGCACATTTGGGGTACGGTTTGGTAAACTCCTAGGCTTTATCGTCAGCAACAAAGGTATTGAAGTAGATCCTGCCAAGGTAAAAGCAATACAAGAGATGCCTGCTCCTCGTACTGAGAAGGAAGTCAGAAGATTCTTGGGGAGTTTGAACTATATTTCAAGATTCATTTCTCACCTAACAACTACTTGTGAGCCAATCTTCAAACTATTGAAGAAAGATCAAGTAGTCAAATGGAATGATGAATGCCAAGTTGCTTTTGACAAAATCAAATAATACTTACAAGAGCCTCCTGTGTTGATGCCATCAGTCGAGGGAAGACCATTGATCATGTATCTGACTATTTTAGAAAACTCAATGGGGTGTGTATTGGGGCAGCATGATGAGTCTGGCCGAAAAGAGCGTGCTATATACTACCTGAGCAAAAAGTTTACCGACTGTGAAACTAGATATTCACTGCTCGAGAAAACTTGCTATGCTCTGGCATGGGCTGCTCGCCGACTAAGACAGTATATGCTGACTCATACTACCTTGTTGATATCTAAAATGGATCCGATAAAATACATCTTCGAGAAGCCTGCTCTTTTTGGGAGAATAGCGAGATGGCAGATGATCCTGATAGAATATGACATACAGTATACTACCCAGAAAGCTATAAAGGGTATTATACTAGCCGATCACCTTGCTCACCAAGCTGTGGAAAACTACCAGTCCATGAAGTTCGATTTTCTGGATGAAGACATCATGACATTAGACAACTGTGAGGAAATCAGGCCATATGACGGACCTGAACAAAGATCCCGATGGACCCTGTTCTTTGATGGATCCTCGAATGCAATCTGTAATGGTATTGGTGTTGTACTCATATCTCTAGAAGGGTGTCATACTCCCTTTACTTCCAGACTTTGCTTCAATTGTACAAACAACATGGCAGAATACGAAGCGTGCATCTTTGGTCTCAGAGCTGCCATAGACTTGGGGATCAAATCCTTGGATGCATTTGGAGATTCAGCTTTGGTCATCATTCAGATCAAAGGGGAATGGGACACCAAACACCCTAACCTTATCCCTTACAAAGAACATGTTTTGACATTGCTACCACATTTTGAGAAGATTACCTTCGAGCATTTCCCGCGAGAAGAAAATCAGCTAGCAGACGCACTAGCCACAATGTCATCTATGTTTAAACTTAAATGGGATAACGAGGCCCCCCAGATCACCATCGTACGAATGGATGAACCAGCACACTGTCACGAGATTAATACTGAAGAAATAGTGGACCAGCCTTGGTTTCACGAAGTCAAGAGGTATCTCGAGGCTCAATAATATCCAAAAGGAGCTTCAATCAATGATAAGAAGTTCTTAAGGAGATTTTTTGCTAAGTTCTTCCTTAGTAATGGCATCCTGTACAAACGCAATCATGACTTTGTGTTACTTCGGTGTGTAGATAAGGTTGAAGCTGAAAGGATCATGTTGGAATTACATGAAGGCACTTTTGGCACCCATTCTAGTAGGCATACGATGGCAAAGGAAATCCTACGGGCAGGCTATTACTGGTCTACCATGGAAGCATATTGCTATCAACACTCTCGAACCTGCCATAAGTGTCAAATTTATGCTGACAAGGTGGATGTACCTTCGGTTCCTCTGAATGTCTTGACGGCTCCTTGGCCCTTTGCTATGCGGGGAATAGATATGATAGGGGAAATTAAGCCGACAACCTCCAATGGACACCGCTTCATCCTAGTGGCCATTGACTATTTTACAAAGTGGGTGGAAGCAGCCTCCTTCCCTTCCGTCACCAAGAACGTTGTTGCCCGTTTCATCAAGAAAAATTTCATTTTTCGGCACGGTATCCCTGAAAGTATCATCACTGACAATGATACAAATCTCAACAACACTATGATAACCCTCTTGTGCGAGCAATTTAAGACTCAACATCACAATTCTTCTCCCTATCGGCCGAAGATGAATGGTGTTGTAGAAGTTGCAAATAAAAACATTAAAAAGATCATACAAAAGATGACAATCACATACAAATACTGGCATGAGATGCTTCCATTCGCTCTCCACGGATATCGTACCATGACTCGCACATTAACCGAGGCAACACCCTATTCTCTGTTTTACGGCATGGAGGTTGTCTTGCCTATCGAAATTCAGATCCCCTCTCTGAGGATTATGAAGAATGAAGGCTTGAACGAAAATGATTGGATCCAGACTCGACTTGATCAACTGAATTTGATTGATAAGAAGGGACTTATTGTTGTTTGCCATGGTCAAATGTATCAAAAACGGATGATCAAGGCTTTCAACAAGAAAGTCAGATGCCAAGTGTATAAAGTTGGGGATCTAGTGATCAAACGCATCATCTTTCCACAAGGTGCTCCCAGGGGAAAATGGACCCCTACCTATGAAGGACCATTTATAATCAAAAACATTTTCTCTGGTGGTGCAATGATCTTGACCACCATGGATGGCGACGACCTGCCACACCTTGCAAATGCGGACATTGTCAAAAGATACTACGCATAAGAGACTCGCTAGGTCGACATACTTAGGCAAAACAAGGGCATCCCGGCGAACCAAAAGGGTTCGGGCAAAAATTAGGGATAAAACAAAAAAATTTGTACACCCGGCAAGTTGAAAACCCGAAAGGGCGACTTGGGCAAAAAAGGGTTTCCCGATGGACTAAAAACCCAAAAGGGAGGTCCAAGCAAAAGTTAGGGAATTAAAGCGTATGACTATGTCCTGTTGGATCACTTTATGGACAAACTTTGGCTTCCCATGACGAACTCAGAGTTTCTGATCAATTCAATCAGCTTCGGACAAGGCAACAAATAGACAAGACGCTCGAAGATACGAAGGCTATAGCAGAACGAAAACCCCATTGGATTTTTTGTACACATAGCTATCTTTTCTCTGTATCAAAATTTTCATCTTTTACGACAACATTCTCTTACTAGAATGTTTGTTTCATTGTACAAAAAATACTTATTCAAAGTCAATACAAAATATTCCTTTGAAAGTTCAAAAACTATTTGTCTTTTCTTTATGCTTGTTTTGTTTACAAAAACGTCCAATGATTCATTGTTGAGCATATGCATTTGAACATAATTACTGTTTACAAATAAACAAAATGAAAAGAGGAAATTACTGATAGGTTGAAAGGATAGGAAAATATCTCTAGACTATTCCATAGGTAATTCCCTGCAGTACGTTATTTAAATCCCCAGTAGAAGTCATCGAATTTCTCAAGATTCCCCAACAGGATTCTACAAGTAGTACACGGCGTTTTCCTTACAATAGAGTTTATTTCTCAAAGAAAAATTCATCAACATTTAGAATTCAAGACATGAAGACTTACATATCCTCAGCAACATTCAGGAATTTATTTTTCTTCAATCCAACAGCAGTGCAGCAAACTAGCTCATATACGCATACATTGCATCCATATATCATAAACATTGATAACACGAATACACTATACTATGCATTTCATACAACATAAACATAATGTTTTAGCTAACATTTTACCCTTTTCAGGATAACATTAACAGATACCATTAACAATATTCAAAAACTGATATAGTTCAGATACGCTCCAAACACAGATGCCATCCTAATACTCATTCAGATTCAACTTTTGATACAGTTCAGATACGCTCCAGACACGGATGCCATCCTGATACTCATTCAAAGTCAACTCTCAGCTACAGTTCAGATACACTCCAGATGCGGATGCCATCCTGATACTCATTCAAAATCAATTCTCTGATACAGTTCAGATACGCTCTAGACATGGATGCCATTCTGAGACTCATTCAAAATCAACTCTCAGCTACAATTCAGATACGCTCCAAACACGGATGCCATTCTAATATTTAATCAAAGCCATCTACAAATACAGTTCAGATACGCTCCATACACGGATGCCATTCTAATATTTAATCAAAGCCTCTTCCAGATACATTACGGATACGCTCCAGACACGGACGCCATTCTGCTACTCATTCTTTCAGCTTACAAATTACAAATTCAACAATCACCCTTGGATGGCATCTTTAAGCCCATCTCCTACAACTTTCTATCACCTCTCCAAATGGCATCTGTAAGCCCATTCCCTCTATCATCACATCATCAAGTGCAAATTTATGGGCACTCTAGTGTCCAATCATCTTCCACCTTCGAGTCACGAATGGCAAAACTCGCCAGTCTAACTCTTCAGGTTTAACAAGATTGAACAAGGGCAGTTGTTGTACCCTAAAATTTTCCCTCTCAATTATCAATAATTTCCTCACAAAATCTCTTTGGCCAAGACTGGATTAGGGTTTGACCAGCTCAAGACACCTCCTCATGCACTGATGACCAAAATTAGGGTTTGAGTTTGCACAAGGATTTTTGGACTATCAATGCTTCATATGACTTTCAAGGATCATTATGGACCCCTAATATTACTCATGTCAAGTTTCAAGCCTTGAATCACATTTTTGATCAGTCAATTGGACAGTTGACCTAAAAATCAACTGTATTGGGGAAAAAGTCAACCATGGCCAATTTACAGTCAAACTTCATAATTTTTGATCCACATCAACATTTTAGACTCATATGTATCATTTGATCAAGTTTGGACCATAATTCCTCAAGAAATTTGATCAAATCATCAAAAGGGCAAAATGGTCAAAATTAGGGTTTCGACTGAGAAAGGGAAATTTCTGATTTTTAACCTAGAAAATGGTCAATTGGTTTGAATCATGATTTCAAGAGTTCAATTGCATCATCTTGACTTAATTACATGTCCCAAAACATTACAAATCCATTGGATTAACAGATGAATTTTGTAGTCAACTAATCAAAAGTCAATTGTACACTGAAAAGTCAAACTTTGGCTTTTTGGTCAAAATCAAGTGCCAAAGATCATAATTCATCAAAACATGTCAAAATGTGAAATTTTTCATCAAGAAATCAAGGGTTTATGTTTTGGTTTTGAAAAGTTGAAAAATTTTAACTTAGAAAGTTTTCTAAGTATAGAAAATTTCTTACTTTTTCTCAATATTGAGCCAAATTATCACCATGATACAAGATGATTCAAAGGAAGCTCCTACAATGAAAGTTGTAGATCTCCATGAAATATACAACTTTTCTTCATACAATTGCTCCTAAAGATGCTTGGATCTCAAGATATAATTTTGTGAATACATGCTCATGAACTAAAATAACTTAGTGAAATTTTGCCCTAGTTAGGCAGGTTTTTGACCTAACTTCATGGAAATTTTTCATAAAGTTCCAAAGGGAATTTCAAAAATAATTTCAAATATGAGTTGTAGAGCACATTTCAAGCTTTCCAAAATGTCAAAGAACTCCTTGAGATCATTCTTGAGTAGGGAGAATCAAAGAGATGAAGTTGGCAATTTCTCACTTTGATTTCAAGCCATTTCATGATGAACCAAAATTCAAATTCAAGCCTAGGCTGCATAATATTTGCTTTGCAGACCTCAAACTTGTTTCTCACTCCATAATTAAATTTTTACACAGCTGATAGAGCTTTAATCCAAGCATTAAAGCCTTTGTCCAAGCTACAATTCAATTTATGACACAAAGTTGCCATTTCCATTTTGATAAAGCACAACTTTTGCAATTTTCAACTCCTTGAGCTTTGCACTTGTTCTTTCTGCACACACAAACCCTATAAACCAAAAGCAATATGTCTAGAACCTCAACCAACTCAGATCAGGATTGTACAAACACTTAGGGACTTGTCTCCTCACTTTGCTTCAAAAGCAAGTTATAGAGCCAAAAGGCTATAACTCAGAAACCTGGTGTGGAATTGATCAAAAAACCTTTTCTATACTAATACACAAGTGTATTGCAACCTAACACACGATTTCTAAAGCTCATAAACTCTCTCAAACACTCTATCACTAAAAATCTGCCATAACTTGCAGTTTTACACCTTACATAACAATCTCAAAAACCACTCGTGCGTTTTGAGTTTTAAGCACCTAAACACTTAATATACATCATATCTAAGTGTTCCAGACCCCTGTCCCCTCACTGTAACTCCTCCTCCTCCATTTTCCATTTTTACATTTCAAGCTTGCAGGTTGACTTGAGTAGGGAGATTCAGAGACTTTCAGGATAAAGTAAGGATTGGAATACACTCAGAGAGGTCCAAGCAAGCTAAACAGATCCTCATGCCTTCTCAAAAGTTGCTCAAACTCCGTTCACGATCTCAACTGAAAGAGGTAAAAACTCGAACTTCTATCTCTTCATACAAGCATCCTTTGGTCTTGATTTGTGAAAACAAAATGTAGATATCCTTGCACTAAAACCAACCATGTTCATAGATTTCATTTATATTCGTTGGGTATAGAGAATTTTGGATTTGAATTTTATGTAAAAATTAGGTTTTAAATTAGGGAAAGCAAAATTAACTTTGATCTTTGGCTTTTAGTTTACATAAGATATATGGTTGAACTCGTGAGAAGAAACACTGTAATTTTCATGTTTGGACTTTACATTTTCATGGAGAAATGAGAGAGATACAGGTGGTCCAACCATGGCTCAAGGTTGAAGATGAAGTTGCCTTCAGGAAGAATTTTGTAATATATATTTATGCTTTTATTTATATGAACAGATGTACAGCCACCCCACTGGTAAGGCAACGCGCAAAATTGCCATAGGTCATGGGTTCGAGCCTTGGCGCTGCCTTTTGCATTTTTTTCTCATTTTTCCATTTTTTTTGCTAGCTTGCAGCGCATTGGGCTTCAGCGCTTTGGGCCTTGTTTTTTTTCTAACCTCCTGACTCTTGATTGCTTGCAGCACCCCCTGGCCCATATTAATTTTATTTATTTCACCTTTCATTTTATTTTATCAAATATATTTTCTTAATATTAAAAATAAATAAAAAATATAAAAATGATAGATTTTATTTTGACTTATTTTATTTCATTTTTCCCAATAAAAAAAATATTTTCTTTAGTTATATATATTATCTATTTTATTAAATAACTTTGTAAATTAATTTAAAATTAGTTTAATATTTATTTATCTTTCTTCACACTCATTAAGCATATTATTTTTAACATAAAAAGACCAAAAATATCTCATGATGCTATATTATTTTTCAAGACAAAAAATGAAAAAATACTTACTTTTCTTAAAGAAATTTATTTCCTTTTGATAAATTAGAATTAGGGTTTATTAAAAACCTTCTCTAAAAAATAATTTCCTTTCCTAATTAATTTGAGATAATATTGATTTATTTATTAGGTTTAGGTTAAAACTTTTTCCACATAAAAAAACCAAACAAAATCTTCTTTGCGTTCATACATCTTTGCATATTTAATTTATCTTGTATATTATTTATTCCAATATTTATACATATTCAATTTGGTTGTAATAACTTAATTAAGTTTATAATATTGGAAATCTCCATTCATAAATTGTATACCCCCCTCCCACAAATGTTGTAATAGCGTAGGACATTTAAATTTCGCAATTTATCGCTTTTATATAACATGCTAGTAATTAGGGTTTGTATGGTAAGATAAAATCAACCAAATAGAAAACCCTAATCCAAGACAAAATCAAGCATGAAAATGGCACACTTGCACACTAAGCACCCCTAGGGTTATCCCATTTGGTTGCCTTATACAAAATGGCCATATTACACATGTAAAGTGTCTTAGCAAAAAACAAACAAATACAAGATCATAGTCCCTCGATGAAGCTATCCAAAGTTGCCTCACAAAAATTATCTTAGTCCCTCAAAAATGCTAAGATACTTTACAACATTGCTAATCATAGCTATACGATGATCCACGCCCGTCCCGTTTACATCCAAAGATAGGGTTGATTACCAAATTAATGGTAAGACAACAATATCAAAGGAAGAGAAATTGAACAAGAAAGACATTTTAGTAGGTAGATTACTTTTAGTTACTTGCTCCATTTCAAAACAAATATCCTTGCAATTTTCAAAATAAACACACACATTTCCAAACATCTTACAAAATTGAAAACATCTTCAAAAATATCAACATCTTTGTATACATTCTTACGAAAGAGAATCATTACAAAGATTGCCTAAACAATGGCCTCTTTTACAAAATACTTTCAAAACAACGCAAAACACAATTTCAAACAAAAGAAAGTGATCTAGCAAGTAACTAGGAGCCCATGGAAAACCATGGATGAAAAGGGTGCTAATACCTCCCCTTTTTCATAATATACCCCTCGAACTCAAGAAACAATCTCAAAGGTTTTTCCTGTGCTTTTTTACCTTTCCTTTTGGATAAAAGAAAAGTCGGTGGCGGCTCTTGCTAACCGCAACATTTGCGATAAAACGCAAAACAATCAAGTTAGTTCTCCCACCGTATCATAGGGGTGTATGACCAAAAGTGTAGAAACAGGAGGTGCAGAGAGATAACTAGTTATTAGCATTATTTAGATTAAAATATTATATTTAATACTATAGTATAATAATTAAATAAATATTATTAGTAGAATAATAAAATTATTATTATTATTTTTGAATTAATTAAATAATTATTTAATTTGGGAAGGACAAGGTTGGTATTATGATTTAAGGATCCTAAAGTTAGTGTTGAAATAAAATAGAGTGAGATTAGAGAAGAGGAAAAACAACGTAAAACACAGAGCAAAAGATCGTAAAAGAGAGAAGAAGAGGAAGAGACAAGGGCAAGAAGGATAATTGTAGAGAGTCAACAACTGGAAAAGTTCAAGGTAAGGGTGGGATTATAACACTATAATGAGATGCATAACAATGGGGTATGGTAGTGTTTAGGTTCCATGAGTTTGTATTCTTGATTCTCTCTATTTTTGCTTGATTGAGGTTTCTCCCATTGATGAATTCTTTGATGCATTTTGTGTGTTATTGATGAAAGTTGATGATGTATATTGAATGAAATGGATAGGCAATGTTGATGAATAATTAGTATAATTAGAAGATATTATTTTGATTGAATTATTGGGATTTGGGGTTTTGAAACATGGATTTTCGTAACTCAGATTTTTGAGTTCTGCAATAGGTGTACTCGGGTACCTTCCCTGCAGTAATCGGGTATTAGTGCATTCTTGGGGTCAGTAGGAAAAATTGTGAGGTGGTAACTGGGTACCCTCCTGGTTGTACCGGATACCACTGAAGATAGCATATTTTTCAAAAATTGTAAAATTCATAACTTTTTACTCAGGTGTCTGTTTGACGCGCCGTTTGGACCTGTAAGTGTTTGGTTGTTGTCATGTTTTTTGGTAAAACCAGTTGTGTGAATGTCATGATTGATGTCATAACATTCTGGGATACAAGGTACATTATGCAGAAAAAGAATGTCATACAGGAGCTGCTCAATATGAGTGTTTAGCTGATCATTATGCAATGATCATATTTATTGCATTCTACCAAAATCAGGAAACAGGATTCTTGTTGTCATAACCAATGTTAAGATATCCTGTACTGAACTAACATTTGTGCAGATTTGTTATTTCTGAGAATTTTCAGGAATCTGGTTTATTCAGTCCAGATCATATTCTCACGTGGACTTAGGTTAACTTTGCTTAACCCTAATCTGGTTGTTAAAGTCCTATGACCAAGTCTTGAGGTTAACCCTAATTAACCCTAGCTATTTTCGTGGAAGCCCTGACAGAAGAATAGTTTGCTATTGTGATACAGTGGGAGAACTGACTAGGGTTTTGCGTTTGTTTTTGCAAATGTTTCGGTTGAGCAAGAGTCGCCACCGACTTTTTATTTTATCACAGGAAAGGTTTAAAAAGCACAGCAAAAACCTTTGAGATTTTTCTTGGGTTCGGGGAGTAGATTATAGAAGGGGAAGGTATTAGTACCCCTTCTATCCATGGTTATCCATGGGCTCTTAGGTACTTGCTTAGATCAACTTGCCTTGGTTTTCAATTGTTTGAGATGGTGCTTTGTGTGTGGCTTTGAAAAGGTTTTGAAAAAGATGCCTTGTATAGGCTACCCTTGTAACAATTCTTTACTCGAATGTTTTACAAAAGGGTGTTTGTCTTTTTGAAAAGATGTTTCAAGGTTTTTTGAAAGTTGGTTTTGAAAGTGTTTGTGAACTGGGTTTTGAAATAAGGCAAGTGTTTTCTTTTCAAATTGGCAAGTACTTAAGAGTTTATCTACCCTAAAGTTTTCTCAAAGATTTTTGTTATGTTTTAAACCTTTTGACAATTTTGTTCCACCATTGCATTTGGTGGACAATCTTGTCTTAGGAGGTGAAAGGGACAGGCGCGGGTCATCGTTTAGACCATAATTGCAATAGTGTTAAAGGTCTTTGGGAAATTTTTCTTTAAAATGGACTTGATCATTTATTTAGGCAACATTTTGAGGGACTATGATCATTTGATTGTTTGTTTTACCCAAAGAAGTTCAACATGCAATATGGCCCAATTATTTGAAGGCAACAAAGTGGAATACCCTAGGGGTGCAAGTGTGAAATGTGTTGTCCATTTTCATGCTTATTTATCTTGAGATTAGGTCCAACTATTTTTGTTCGTTTTATTCGCATACAAACCCTAATTCTAGCATAGTATGTTTAGAAAGCGATAAAGTGCGAAAATTTAAATTCCTACGCTATTACATCACAATAATATAGGGAGGGGGGTACAATGTTCAAATGGGGAGATATTTTGACAAGAAATTGAATCTAAGCTATTACATCATTTGCTTTGAGTATTTACAATATGAACAATTGCATAAATAAATGGAAATTGAAATAAATATGCAAAAATATAAAAAAAGAATTTTCATGTGTATATAAAAAAAGAATATTATTTATGTCAAGTAAATAAAAAATGAGAAAAGAATTATTTTTTGGAATATTTTCATATTTAGGGTAAAACCCTAATTCTATTAAATAAAACATACCATTTATTTATTATGAACAAATATTTATCTATATATACAAAAATAAAATAAAATGAGGTATTTGTCCAAAATGTATTTTTTATATTAAATATTAATAAGAAAAATAAAAGGGGTATATATTTTGTATTTATCCTAAATATATTAATGAACATATGTATATATGTATTATTTTAAATATGTATTATATATATATATATATAAATAATAATAATATTTAATATTTTATAAAATAGTATTTTTTATATAAATATTTTCAGAAGGCAAAAATAGAATAAAAATGAAAATAAATGTGTTTTTACATATTTCTTAATATTTTTAACAAAATGTATACATTCCTTTATTTATGTATAAATTAGAAGAAAATCAAATAAATACCTAATAAATTAAAAAAATGGTGAGGAAAAATATTTTTTGTTTTTAATATTATTAACAAAAATAAATAAGTCAGAAATAAAAAAGAAAATTCGAAAAAATCAAGCAAATGGACAAAATGGGCTCAGGGGGTGCAATATCAAAAATATGGTGTGAATAAGAAAATAACACAGGCCCAACCCACGTAGCATCTTCTTCAACCTTCAGCCAAAAATGTCTCAAAAACTCGCGCTTGTAACAGGGATTCAAACATCCTGATTCTTTGAGCTTTTGCACAAACTTTCAACACAAAAAATGTCAAGCATGGAATCACGATTTCAAACATATAAAGAACATCTCCTAACTCTCAGAAATGAGAGATAATTTTAACAACCCCAAATCTTGACCTAAGTTTTCTGCCATTTTTAAACCTTAAATTCTCTCAACTCAGGCAAAAGAAATGAAAAGTAAAAGAATGTACATGTTCAGTGGCATGAATAGGACATTGTTTATTCATAAACTTAAGGCTAATGATGCATAATAAGAGAGATACGAGTTCACCAAGATACCTGTTCAGCTGAAGTTCTATCTTGCAATGGGGGAGCTTTCAGTGCAAGGTGATGATTGGAAAAGCTTCCTTGAGGTCCAGGGATGCTATTCCAATGTTTACTTTGTCTTGAAAGCTTCTGAATCGTGCTAGAGCACTTCACCTGCAAAACAAGAAATTGAAAATGGTGGAAGTGGTTAGAGGGATTACAGGTCGTGCTTCAGGTCATGGTTAGCTTGCATAGATGGTATGGAAGGTGTGTGAACTGGTTTGGGCAAGAGAGCTCGAGAGAAATGAGAGATAGCACTCAAACTGCAGGGCCTGCCCTGTTTTTGCAGTTTGAGAGTGATTATGGCAATGGGAGTGTTTGAGAGGTGCAAGGGTCATGCAAAAGCTTGGTTCTGATCCTTGGAATGTGTTTTCAATATTTGCTTAAGGGTTTCTTGACTGATATGAGAGATGTGTTCTGTTATGGAACTTTTCTTCACTCTTAAGCAAACAAAAGCAACTTGGTGTTTTAGGTCAGTAGGGGGCCTCTAATGAGCTGCCTAAACTCTCCTTGATCAGAGTGATTTGTCCATAATCTTGTGCCCATTAGATCTTGCTTGTACTGCTTGGATTTGTAATTGGACATAAAGTGAACTTTTGCAAAAATGGATAGTTTACTTTATCCATAAATGGATTAAACCTTCATGTAATGTTAGAACACAAAGAACATGGTCTTGGCACAAAGAATATGCATTAAATTTATGAGTGTAATTGAGATAAAAGGCCTGTAATCAAGGGGCATGCTGAGTTTTGAAAATGCATAGTGTTATGAATCATGTTTTGGTCAAGAACAAAAGTGAATTTTTACCATATTGTGAAATTCGATTCTCTCAAGTTATGAGGTTGTTTGATGAGTTCTTAGACATTTTGGAAAGCTTGGAATGTGTACTACAATCCATATTTGAAATGCAAATTGAAATTCCAAGTGGAAGTGTATGAAAAATGGCCTTGAAGTGGGGTAGAAAACCTTGTCAAAATAGGTTAAAATTTCACTAAGTTAAAAATGGTTTAGTGCCCTTATTCAAGAATTTGTAACTTGAGATACAAGCCTCAAATGGGAAAACTTTGTGAATCAAAGTTGTAGATTATGCAACAAGCTACAACTTTCATGTTTGGACTTTTGTTTGAATCCAAATGGATCTTGGTGAAAAAGTGGGGCAAAGTTGGGAAAAAATTAGGGTTTTTCATAACTTAGAAAAATTCTAAGTTATGAAAAATTCTAATTTTTAACCCTAATTTGCATTTTGTGATTTCTTGGTGAACAAGTTTCATGATTTGGCATGTTTTGATGAAAAATGATTCTTGACTCTTGATTTGGACCAAAAAGTCAAAGTTTGACTTTTCAGTATACAGTCAAAATTGATCAGTTGACTGGGAAATTCAACTGTCAACCTTGTGTACTTGGGATCTTTTGAGCTTGTTGAGCATGTCAAGATAATTCCATGGGGTCCTTGAGTCCATGTGTGAGCTTTGTTTGCCATTGGCTAGGTCAAACAGTCAAAAATTGCCTTTGTGCAGTCAAAACCCTAAAAATGACCATTTTGCCCTTTTGGTGATCTGATCAAATTTCTTGGGGAATTGTGATCCAAACTTGATTAAATGGTTCATATGAGTTCATAATGTTGATGTGGGTCAAATTTCATGAGGTTTGACTGTCAATTGGCCACAGCTGACTTTTTCCCCAATACAGTTGATTTCTAGGTCAACTGTCCAATTGACTGGGCAAAACATGGAATCAAGACTTGAAACTTGATATGGGTAAACTTGGGAGTCCAATATGAAGCATGAAAGTCATCTTGGGCATTTTAGGTCAAAGCATCTTTGTGCAAACACAAACCCTAATTTGAGTCCATAGTGCAAGGAGAAGTCTTGAGCAGATGAAACCCTAACTGGATCTTGAGCTTCAAGGGCTTTGTGGTGAGAAATCAATGAGAAATGGGAGGGAAAATTTTGGGGTACAACAGTTGCCCCTGTTCAATCTTCTTGAATCCGAAGAGTTAGATTGGCAAGTTTGCCTTTCGTGACTCGAGGGTAAAAGGAGATTGAACACTAGAGTGCCCGGAAATTTGCACTTGTCAAAGCAATGGATGCGGGAATGGGCTTAGAGATGCCATTTGGAGATGGGATTAACGATGCCATCTGGGAGAGTGACAGAAATCTTGTCGGGGATGGGCTTAGAGATGCCATCTGGAAGGGAATATCAGGAAGGTGTCCAAGCTTGGGACCATCTCTGAACTGGGGGGTCTGAACAAGCAATAGATTGACATCCGTTGTTGGGAGGAATCTGTAAACTGTTTTCAGTGGTTTGGAGAAGAAGCTGAACAAGCGATAGGTTAACATCCGTTTACTTGGAGAACCCGCGAACTGTTTTCAGTAATCTTGAAGTTGAATAAGCAATAGAGCAGCATCCGTTGTTGGGAAGCGTCAGTAAACTGTTTTCAAAAGTTGCATCTGAACAAGTCGATAGATTAACATCCGTTGTTGGGAAGAATCCATAAACTGTTTTCAGAAGTCTTGAAGAAGAATCTGAACAAGTGACAGGTTAACATCCGTTTACTTGGAGAACCCGTGAACTGTTTTCAGAAATCTTGAAGTTGAATAAGCAATAGAGCAGCATCCGTTGTTGGGAAGCGTCCGTAAACTGTTTTCAAAAGTTGCATCTGAACAAGTCGATAGATTAACATCCGTTGTTGGGAAGAATCCATAAACTGTTTTCAGAAGTCTTGAAGAAGAATCTGAACAAGTGACAGGTTAACATCCGTTTACTTGGAGAACCCGTGAACTGTTTTCAGAAATCTTGAGATTGAATGATTTTAGTCTGTCGACTGATCTTTCCTGAAAAGGTAAAGAGTTAGCTGTATGCAATGTTATGATGCATGATGCAATATAAGTGACATCAATGTTTATGAAATGAATGTGATGAATGCGCATGTAAGCTGACGAGCTATCTTGCTTAGGATAAATGAATCCAAGGTGGCTGAAGATAAAAGCATCTTGACTGCTGCTGGGGAAAATAAATCCTTGGCTGCTGCTGGGGAAGAGAATTCCTGATGACCTCTACTGGGGAGTATCAATCTAGTAGACTCATGCTGGGGAGGTAAGACTGAGAATCTTCAG
This sequence comes from Vicia faba, assembly GCA_948472305.1. Taxonomy (NCBI): domain Eukaryota; kingdom Viridiplantae; phylum Streptophyta; class Magnoliopsida; order Fabales; family Fabaceae; genus Vicia; species Vicia faba. The sequence continues at coordinate 1,312,632,444 of OX451735.1, read as the reverse complement.
CTTGATGGGAAGTAACTCTGGCGATCTCACTGGGGAACTCAAGATTTCTCTTCCTAAAACTCTGTGGGGAGAAGGCTCATTAGTCTGGCTCCGCTGGGGATATTGAAAATTTGCACTCTGAGGGAAATTGAGCTCTGGAGGACTCTCTGGCTGGTGATAACAAAGATAAACTCCTCTGGGGGTCATATTGATAAGTTGTGCTGGGAAACTCTTGATGAACTCCGCTGGGGATAGGAAGAATTCTGGCGAGTGCGATCTTCTGTGGTTGTTAGCTGAGGATAACCCAGTTATAAGCCTTTGTGAGGAATAACTTTGAATAAAACTCGGGAGAGACGTTCGTGCTCTGCGGGGAAATACCTTCCAGAACCTTACTGGGGATAAGCTTCGAGAGTCTGCTGGAGATAAGCCTCAGGGTTTGCTAGGGATGTGGATTCCAAATCTCTTGGGGGGTTTCCTTCGAAAGGGTGTCAAGATATCCATCTGTACCTTCATCCTATCAGTAATCCTTTTTCTTAGGTTCATTTAGGAAGTGATTATGTTTCAAATGCATATGCCTATTTAACAAAACATTGGACGTTTCTCAAAATAAAACAAATAGTGCAAGAGAAAAAGAAAAGGGAAATGACAAAAAATTTTGGGAAGAGTATTTGTATTGATTTTCTTTGAGTATATTTGTACAAAGGAGACAATCATCCTAGTAAGAGGACTTTGTCGTAAATATTGAAAGATTTTATACAAAATAAAGGATGGCTATGTGAAATAATTCCATGCGATTCCGTTCCGCTATAGCTTTCACAACTCTAAATATCTGTCCATTCAATGCTTCGTTTGACGATGACTGGATTGATCAGAAGTCTGGAACTGGTTGATGAAGAGATTGTATTTGAAGTGATCCGACGAGACATAGTCATACGCTATAATTCCCTAACTTTTGCCTGAATCACCCTTTCGGGTTTTCGATCCACCGGGAAACCCCTTTTTGCCCAAGCCGCCCTTTCGGGTTTTCGACTTGCCGGGTGTACAGATTTTTTCGTTTCTATCCCTAATTTTTGCCTGAACCACCCTTTCGGGTTTTCGATTCACCGGGATGCCCATTTTTTCCCAAACCGCCCTTTTGGGTTTTCGACTTGTCGGGTTATTTTATGCGTAGTATCTTTTGACTATGTCTGCGTTCGCAGGGTGCGGCAAATCGTTGCCGTCCATGGTGGTTAGAATCATTGCACCACCAGAAAATATGCTCTTGATCATAAACGGTCCTTCATATGTAGGAGTCTATTTGCCCCTGGGATCACTTTGCGGCAAGATAATCCGCTTGATTACGAGATCCCCGACTTGATACACTTGACGTCTGACTTTCTTATTGAAGGCCTTGATCATCCGCTTTTGATACGTCTGACCATGGCATATAGCAGCAAGTCGCTTCTCGTCGATCAGATTGAGTTGATCAAGTCGGGTCTGCATCCAATCATCTTCATTCAAACTTGCATCCTTCATAATCCTTAGAGAAGGGATCTGGACTTCCATAGGCAAAACAACTTCCATGCCATAAACCAAAGAAAATGGGGTTGCCCCAGTTGAAGTACGTGTCGTCGTACGATATCCATGGAGAGCAAACGGTAACATCTCATGCCAGTCTTTGTAAGTGACTGTCATTTTCTGAATGATCTTCTTAATGTTTTTGTTCGCAGCTTCAACAACACCGTTCATCTTCGGCCGATAGGGAGATGAATTGTGATGATAAATCTTGAACTGTTCGCATAATGCAGTGATCATTGTGTTATTCAGATTTGTACCGTTGTCCGTGATGATCCTGTCTGGAACACCATACCGACATATGAGATTTTGCTTGATAAAGCGGGCAACCACATTTTTGGTGACAGAGGCGAAGGAAGCTGCTTCGACCCATTTAGTGAAGTAGTCGATGGTAACCAGGATGAAGCGATGTCCGTTGGAAGCCGTGGGCTTGATCTCTCCAATCATGTCAATGCCCCACATTGCAAAGGGCCACGGAGCAGTCAGGACGTTGAGAGGAACCGGAGGGACATGAACTTTGTCAGCATAGACTTGACACTTATGGCAAGTACGAGAATGTTGATGGCAGTCAGCCTCCATGGTAGACCAATAATAGCCTGCCCTTAGGATCTTCTTAGCCATTGTATGCCCGCTCAAGTGAGTGCCAAATGTGCCGCTGTGTATATCAGTCATGATCAACTCTGCTTCAGCTTTATCCACACATCGGAGTAATACACAATCATGGCTTCGTTTGTAAAGGATGCCGTTGCTCAGGAAGAACTTAGGAGCGAATTTCCTTAAGAACTTCTTGTCATTTACGGAAGCTCCTTCAGGATAATCTCTAGTCTCGAGATACCTTTTGATTTCATGGAACCAAGGTTGTTCCACTACTTCTTCGGTATTAATCTCGTTGCAATGTGTCGGTTCATCCATTCGCTTGATGGTGATTTGGGGAGCCTCGTTATCCCAGTTGAGTTTAAACATGGAGGACATTGTGGCTAGAGCATCGGCTAGCTGATTCTCTTCTCGCGGGAAATGCTCGAAGGTAATTTGCTCAAAATGAGGCAACAATGTCAGGACATGTTCTTTGTATGGGATAAGATTAGGATGCTTGGTATCCCAGTCTCCTTTGATTTGGCTGATGACCAAAGCCGAGTCCCCAAATACGATCAAAGATTTGATCCCCAAGTCTATAGCAGCCTCGAGACCAAAGATGCACGCTTCATACTCAGCCATGTTGTTTGTGCAGCTGAAGCAAAGTCGGGCCGTGAAAGGCGTGTGACAACCTTCCGGAGAAATGAGTACTGCGCCAATACCGTTTCCCAGTGCATTTGAAGCACCATCAAAGTACAAGGTCCATCGGGATCCCTTTTCGGGTCCGTCATACGGTCCGTCACTTTCAACGTTGTCCAAATTCATGATGTCCTCGTCTGGGAAGTCAAATCTCATGGGTTGATAGTCTTCGATAGCCTGATGAGCCAGATGTCAGCTAGTACACTCCCTTTTATAGCTTTTTGGGTGGTGTACTGGATGTCATACTCGGTTAAGATCATTTGCCATCTAGCTATCCTTCCAGATAAAGCGGGCTTCTCGAAGATATACTTGATAGGGTCCATTTTGGACATCAACAAGGTAGTATGAGTCAGCATATACTGTCTTAGTCGGCGAGCAGCCCATACCAAAGCGCAGCAAGTTTTCTCGAGGAGTGAGTAGCGAGTCTCACAGTCGGTAAACTTTTTACTAAGGTAATAAATAGCATGCTCTTTTCGACCAGACTCGTCATGCTGGCCCAAAACACACCCCATTGAGTTATCCAAGACGGTCAAATACATGATCAATGGTCTTCCTTCGACGGGTGGCATCAGAATAGGAGGTTCTAGCAAATACTCCTTGATTCTATCAAAAGCAGATTGACAATCGTCGTTCCATTCCACTACCTGATCTTTCTTCAAGAGTTTGAAAATTGGCTCACAGGTAGAAGTCAGATGTGAGATGAATCTGGCAATATAGTTTAAGCGCCCCAAGAATCCTCTAACCTCCTTTTCATTACGGGGAGCAGGCATCTCTTGTATTGCTTTTACTTTTGCTGGATCGACTTCAATGCCTTTGTTGCTTACAATGAATCCCAGGAGTTTACCAGACCTAACTCCAAAAGTGCATTTACTTGGATTCAGCCTGAGCTTGTATTCTTTCAACCTGACAAATAGCTTTTCCAGATGTTCAAGGTGCTCTTCCTCTGTTTGTGATCAAGCTATCATATCGTCTACGTAAACTTCAATCTCATGATGTATCATGTCATGAAATAAAGCTACCATGGCGCGTTGATAAGTTGCCCATGCATTCTTCAGCCCGAACGACATCACTTTGTAACAGAAAGTGCCCCATTGTGTAACAAAAGTTGTTTTCTCCATATCCTCGGGAGCCATTTTGATTTGATTGTAGCCCGAGAATCCGTCCATGAAGGAAAACACTTTATGCTGAGCTGTATTGTCGATCAAGATGTCAATATGAGGTAGCGGGAAATCATCTTTAGGGTTGGCCCTATTCAAATCCCGGTAGTCCACACACATTCTGACTTTGCCATCTTTTTTCGGTACCGGTACGATGTTAGCGACCCATTGAGGATAGGACGTAACAGCCAGGAAGCCAGCATCGAATTGCTTCATTACTTCTGCTTTGATCTTTTCGGACATGTCAGGCCTCATTCGGCGAACTTTTTGCTTGATTGGTGGACAGTCTTCTCTTGTGGGGAGACGGTGAACCACGATGTCTGTGTCTAGACCCGGCATGTCTTCATAGGACCAAGCGAAGATTTCAACATACTCATTCAGCAACTGTACCAAGCGCTCCTTGACTTTTGGTTCCAGGTTGGCACCCACTTGCACCTCCTTCCGATCCTCCTCGGTTCCCAAGTTAACAGCTTCCAATGGCTCTTCATGCGGTAAGATGGCCCTTTCCTCTTGTTGCAGAAGTCTGGCTAGTTCCCCGGGTACTTCACAACCTTTGTCATCTTCATACTCGGCTAGATTGACCAGATCTTCAGAGTTACTGAAAGATACAGCAGAATAGTCACCCATGGAATCCGGAGTGGATGGGTACCTGCATTGGTGAGTGTGGGTGTGTGTAAGGGATAGCCATCCTTAAACAAAAAATGCAAAAGGAAAGAAAATGAACATAAGCAGTTTATCAAATGAAAAACGTCCAATGAATCATTAAACATGGCATATGAATATGAAAAATAGTCAAAACCCTTACAAGTGGACCTACATGCCCCGGGCAAGGCAGGAGGTGAAAAGATAGTGTACGGATTGTTTGAAAGTAAAATATTATAGACCAAATAAGAAATGTTTAACAGATAAATTACTGATGAATAAAGGTGTGGGGACAAAGTCTTTAGCCTCCCAATTGCTCAATCCTCCTCTGACAGTTGGATAAATCCACTCTTCAATGTTGCTTTCCTTGTCTTCATCTTCCAGGGCGTTGATTCTGTAAGGAGAAATTTTGACTGGCACTCCCTCAATCTTTGACTGGCGCATAGCTTTCTGGCCAGTGGCTGTGAACCCTAATCCAAACTTGTCAGTCTTATGCGGAAAGTCGGGTAACTTCCCCCATGCTGAATTCTTCCCTTCTTTAATTGCGGCCCTTGCATCCTCCAGAGATGCCATCCTGGCCATCTGCCTCGGGGTCTCGGCTGTCAACTTTGCTACTGCTATTTCAGGAAGAACTTCTTCGAAATGTTGAAACGGTGTCTCAATGAACTCTCCTTCAACCTCCACATACCGGAAAGAATTTAAGTGGCTAATCATGTACTCTTCTTCGCCGTGGACAGTGATGATCTTTCCCTTGACAGGATATTTCAGCATCTGATGCAAGGAGGAGGTGACTGCCCCAGCATAGTGTATCCAAGGTCTACCCAGCAGGCAGGAGTATGATGGACGGATGTCCATTACATAGAAAGTGGATTTAAACACCTCAGTACCTATCTTGATGGGAATTTCAACCTCTCCATGGACCATTCTCTTCGACCCATCGAAAGCTCTGACGACAATATCACTCGGCTTCAATTCCAACCCTTCGCAATCTAGCCGGTCCAAGGCCTTCTTAGGCAAAACATTCAGCGACGAACCGGTATCAACCAAAACATGTGCAAGGGTGGTTCCGCGACACTCGATTGAAATATGCAAAGCATCATTGTGGTTTCGGCCTTTAGGGGTTAGGTCGGCATCAGAAAAACCTAATCCATTGTCTGCAGTCAGGCTAGCCACGCAATGTTGAAATTGATCCGCAGAGGTTTCCTGGGGCACATGAGCTGCCTTCAGAAACTTAATCAAAGCTTTAGCGTGCGCTTCTGAGCAAAGCAATAGTGCCAGCATGGAGATCTTGGAGGGGGTTTGCCCCAACTGCTCCACCACATCGTAATCACTTCTCTTGATTATCCTCAAAATCTCGTCCATTTCTTTCTTGGAGGTTTCCGGGATCACCAAGGGTTGAGCCCTCGTCCTGACGGGCTCATCTTGTATTCCCTTTCCTTTATCAGCAATGGTAGGAGAGACAACACTAGGAACAACAACTTCTTCAATCAAGGGAGTTCTAGCAGAGAGTTTTACTGGTGCAGGGATGACTTCTTTAGCTGATGAGGGTCCAAAAACTGCTCTTGGAGGGGCAATCTCTGGAGAAAATATTCTCCCGCTCCTGGTGATTTTGCTGGTGCCCGCAATGTTACTAATGCTGGCTTCTTCATCATCCGAACTTTCTTCAATTACTTCGATTTGCTTGATACCATGGTAGTAGACGTCACCACCATAGTTCCAAGGTATCGACTTCTCAGAAACATAGGGAACAGGCCCTGGCATTGTTATCTTTAACGGAACAGATTTTGCAGCTGGTGTAATCTTAACTGGCTTTTTGACGGCCTTGGAAAGATTGGCGTGAATGGTTATGATTGAGACATTTTCAACATGAACTGGAGCAGCAGAAACTTTTTCGAACAAAATTTGTCAGCTATCCATAAGGCCTTGGATGCCTTTCTTTAATAGCGGACAATCAAACGGCAGAGAGTGGCAACAGTAGCAGTCTTCTTTACATCCCGGGAAGATCCCGACCCTTAACAAATTCAACTTAATGGTTAGCAGTGGAGTAGTCATATCACTGACGTCAACAACATACAAATCCTCTTCAATGGCATTGATATTTCGGCCGTGCTTCGGCATAGGTGCAGATATCACATTAGGTTTCTCTGGAGGGTCAAACTCTACCTCCTTTGCCTCTATCAGGTCTTGGATTTTATGCTTGAGTGCCCAACAATCATTGGTGCCGTGTCCAACACTGTCTGAATGGTAGGCGCATTTAGCATTGGCATGATAATGCGTGGAGGACGTATTCACATTCTTTGGCGCCTCCTTGATGGTGGCAAGATTCAACTTCAATAGATGGGGAAGCACTTGTGCTGGAGTCATATTAATACGGGTGAACTGCCGTTGTGGCCGTTCCACTCGTTGCTGATTTGGTCTGGATTGGTTATAGCGAGGCTGCTCACTCAGAGTGTTTTGAATCATTACGGCCCCCACAGTTGGCCGACGCTCCATCCTCCCTGCTCTTCTTTGAGAATATACCATAGTTGTCTCCTTCTTAAAAGGCTTTTTCTCAACACTTGCAGCAACACCCTTCTGAATCTTTCCTGACTTGATGCCAGCTTCTATTCTTTCGCCGGTTAAGATCAAATCGGTAAACCCTGCGGAAGAGTTACCAATTAGATGATTGAAAAATGGCCCAGATAGGGTCCCAAGAAACATATCAACGAGCTCACGATCGGTTAAAGGAGGCTGCACCCTGCCAGCCAAATCCCTCCATTTTTGTGCATATTCCTTGAATCCCTCACTTGTTCCTAGTGACATACCCTGAAGTTGGGTACGAGTAGGAGCAAGCTCAGAATTATACTGGTATTGTTTGTAGAAAGCGGTGGCCAAATCTTCCCAATTTCTGACACTGGTTCCTTCTAGCTGATAAAACCACTCCAACTGAGCTCCCGATAGGCTGTCTTGAAAGAAATGAATCCAGAGATTTTTATCTGCCGTATAGGGTTGAATTTTTCTCACGTAGGACCTGAGATGCATTTTGGAACAGGACAGCCCATCATACCTCACAAACACTGGCACTTTGAATTTTGGGGGAATCACAATTCCGGCAACCAAGCCCAAGTCTTCAAAATCCAAACCCGGCACTCTTTGCAATTCCATGGCGGCCAATCTGTCTTCTAAACCCTTGTATTTATCATCAGCTGGAGGGTATTGCTGGTCAGAATAATCTTCATCCTCTTCAACCTCTTCCTCCTCCGCATCAGACTCGGAAGGCACCGCAACTCGATCTCTTTTACTAGTTCCTTCATCAGAAGTAGGAGGAAATTCAAGCACTCTCCGAGCTTCTCTGTCAAATCTTCTCCCCAAAGTAGCCACTCCGACCCTCTTTTTCTTCTTCATTGGGTCCTTATTCTCCAAATGAGTCTTGATATCCTCTTGACTTTTAACCAAAGTCATCAAGAGTTGCTGGAACTGTGCATTCTGGGCTTGTAGGTCTTTGACTGTTTGCTCGAGATCCATCCTACTGTAATAAACAGCAGACAGATAAGGAAACCTGGAGTGAGACCTGCTTATGCACATGATGAATGGTATGCTGATGTATGCAATGCATTCAATGATTTAGGACATTCAAAATTGTTTCAGACAAAGAAGAACGCACGTCATATTAATAAGAAGAAATTCGTCATTACATAAATGCCCCCTGGGCCTAATTTTACAAAATAAACTTCTCAATGCAGAAAGACATTGCGCATCCTCTTTGGTGCGATGTAGGTGTTGAGGGCCTCTTGCTCATGGAGTCGGCGGGTAAGCTCTATAACCTTCTTTTCACTGGCGTAGTAGCTAGCTTCAAAAGTGTCCCGTTCCTCCTTGAGTTGAATCCAACTTTTCTGCATTTCCTCCCACGATGTAGGCATGTCTGGATGTAGGATGGTGTAGGGAACCTCTCCTTCATTGACGGGCTCTTTAATCATAGGGAGAACATGAGGATAAGGCATCATTAGACTTTGGGCTCGGGCTCGTACCCACTTGAGATAGGGCTCAAGAGGGATGGAGTTCTTATGTCCCAGAGTCTTGCTATCAACCTTGTTGAGTTTTCCCCAAGCTCTGATGAATCTTTGGCGAAGTCCTTGCGCATCGTTGTCGAAGTCAAAAAATAGGCTAGGAATCAACATGTCATGAGGGCCATCCCTCCGTGCATATCCAAATTGCCTCAAAGCTAAGCAAGGGTTGTAGGTGATACCTCCCCTAATTCCAAGTAAAGGAACATTAGGAAATTCTCTGCAACGATCGACGATGATGACATTTTCTCTGGACCGAGAACACCAATGCACATCAGAATGAGTAAGAGTCATCAACCGTTGGGACCACCTTGTACCCTGGTCATTCTTCAAGACAGATTGTGGAAGGTGCGAAATAAACCACCTTGCAAGGAGAGGAGTACAGCACATGAGAACACCCCTCTTTCTCATTGTTCGTGTGTAAAATGAGTGAAGGATGTCCCCAAGCAATGTTGGTATTGGATTTCTGGACAAGAAGATTTTGACGGCGTTGACATCTACCAATTGGTCAGGATTTGGGAACAAGACCAACCCGTAGATAAGGAGTGCCACAATCTCTTCAAAGGCTTGTAGGTCCAATGAGTTCCAACATTCTTGTGCCTTCTCAAACAAGAATTTTGCTAAGAATCCTTTGACGCCACTTCTGGTTTCCCAATGCCCCTTGATATCGGATGGTTGAAGATGTAATGCTCGAGCAACATCTTCCGGCTTTGGTTCCTTTTCCGTACCGTTGAAGGGTAGTTGATTAAGGATAGGGATTCTTAGGAGTTGAGAAAACTCCTCCAAAGTGGGTACCAACTGATAATCAGGGAAAGTGAAGCAGTGGTGAAGAGGGTCAAAGAACTGGAATAGCACTTTCATCATGTCTTCTTCAATGTTGGTGTTGACTAGGCTGAGCAGTCTACCATGTCTTTCACTGAAGGATGAATTTTCCGGAATTCTTGAGGTGATCTCCTTGAGTTGAGGAGAGATTCTCACAAGGTTGACTTGAATGGTATTTCTGCGAGGGATTTCCATGTCCTACAAAACAAGAACAAAGATGAAGATCCAAAACCCTTGAAATGGTTAGTGAATGCATATGATGTTTTATGATGTTTATGATGTATGCACAAAACATATGTACAATCAACTCGCACCAAACCCTAATTTCAGGCTTGCATGGGGTTTCATAGGTAAGTACCCTCTTGAGTGTAGTTGGCTTAAAAACCTGTCCTATAAATAGTAACCGGGTTCTAAGGAGCTCAATATCACTGGATTGTTTTCAATGTTCATTGTTTTGGTTTAGCCATTTAACTAGCGACCAAAATATTCCAAGAAAAACAACCCTCAATGAGTGTAGTATCGAGTATCTACCAACTTCGGACTGCACCAAAGCCGGTCATCTCACTACCCCTAATAAAAGGCCAAGATGGTCAAGTAAGGTTCTAGGTCATTAGTGCTTAGTGACATCACTCAGCGGCCCCGTACTCTCCTTGATTGAACTCAAGGGTTACCGGTACTCACAAATATGTCGCACTAATATAGCTATTGCTTAGACCGTGTCGGTATACCCCGCACAGTTTCCATAACATATTGCTATCTATGAATGTTTCCCAAAATCCGGGTGGAGGATTGTAAACCCAAACAATAGAGCCAAAGTATAAAGCAAACAAATCAAACAATTAGTCATGCAAGAGGGTGATCTAAGCCCTAAGGTTACTCCACTTTAAAAAATTTCCCCAGCAGAGTCGCCAGTTCTGTGATACGGTGGGAGAACTGACTAGGGTTTTGCGTTTGTTTTCGCAAATGTTTCGGTTGAGCAAGAGTCGCCACCGACTTTTTATTTTATCCTAAGGAAAGGTTTAAAAAGCACAGCAAAAACCTTTGAGATTTTTCTTGGGTTCGGGGAGTAGATTATAGAAGGGGAAGGTATTAGCACCCCTTCTATCCATGGTTATCCATGGGCTCTTAGGTACTTGCTTAGATCAACTTGCCTTGGTTTTCAATTGTTTGAGATGGTGCTTTGTGTGTGGCTTTGAAAAGGTTTTGAAAAAGATGCCTTGTATAGGCTACCCTTGTAACAATTCTTTACTCGAATGTTTTACAAAAGGGTGTTTGTCTTTTTGAAAAGATGTTTCAAGGTTTTTTGAAAGTTGGTTTTGAAAGTGTTTGTGAAGTGGGTTTTGAAATAAGGCAAGTGTTTTCTTTGCAAATTGGCAAGTACTTAAGAGTTTATCTACCCTAAAGTTTTCTCAAATATTTTTGTTATGTTTTAAACCTTTTGACAATTTTGTTCCACCATTGCATTTGGTGGACAATCTTGTCTTAGGAGGTGAAAGGGACAGGCGCGAGTCATCGTTTAGACCATAATTGCAATAGTGTTAAAGGTCTTTGGGCAATTTTTCTTTAAAAGGGACTTGATCATTTATTTAGGCAACATTTTGAGGGACTATGATCATTTGATTGTTTGTTTTACCCAAAGAAGTTCAACATGCAATATGGCCCAATTATTTGAAGGCAACAAAGTGGAATACCCTAGCGGTGCAAGTGTGAAATGTGTTGTCCATTTTCATGCTTATTTATCTTGAGATTAGGTCCAACTATTTTTGTTCGTTTTATTCGCATACAAACCCTAATTCTAGCATATTATGTTTAGAAAGCGATAAAGTGCGAAAATTTAAATTCCTACGCTATTACATCACAATAATATAGGGAGGGGGGTACAATGTTCAAATGGGGAGATATTTTGACAAGAAATTGAATCTAAGCTATTACATCATTTGCTTTGAGTATTTATAATATGAACAATTGCATAAATAAATGGAAATTGAAATAAATATGCAAAAATATAAAAAAAGAATTTTCATGTGTATATAAAAAAAGAATATTATTTATGTCAAGTAAATAAAAAATGAGAAAAGAATTATTTTTTGGAATATTTTCATATTTAGGGTAAAACCCTAATTCTATTAAATAAAACATACCATTTATTTATTATGAACAAATATTTATCTATATATACAAAAATAAAATAAAATGAGGTATTTGTCCAAAATGTATTTTTTATATTAAATATTAATAAGAAAAATAAAAGGGGTATATATTTTGTATTTATCCTAAATATATTAATGAACATATGTATATATGTATTATTTTAAATATGTATTATATATATATAAATAATAATAATATTTAATATTTTAGAAAATAGTATTTTTTATATAAATATTTTCAGAAGGCAAAAATAGAATAAAAATGAAAATAAATGTGTTTTTACATATTTCTTAATATTTTTAACAAAATGTATACATTCCTTTATTTATGTATAAATTAGAAGAAAATCAAATAAATACCTAATAAATTAAAAAAATGGTGAGGAAAAATATTTTTTATTTTTAATATTATTAACAAAAATAAATAAGTCAGAAATAAAAAAGAAAAGTCAAAAAAATCAAGCAAATGGACAAAATGGGCTCAGGGGGTGCAATATCAAAAATATGGTGTGAATAAGAAAATAACACAGGCCCAGCCCACGTAGCATCTTCTTCAACCTTCAGCCAAAAATGTCTCAAAAACGCGCGCTTGTAACAGGGATTCAAACATCCTGATTCTTTGAGCTTTTGCACAAACTTTCAACACAAAAAATGTCAAGCATGGAATCACGATTTCAAACATATAAAGAACATCTCCTAACTCTCAGAAATGAGAGAGAATTTTAACAACCCCAAATCTTGACCTAAGTTTTCTGCCATTTTTAAACCTTAAATTCTCTCAACTCAGGCAAAAGAAATGAAAAGTAAAAGAATGTACATGTTCAGTGGCATGAATAGGACATTGTTTATTCACAAACTTAAGGCTAATGATGCATAATAAGAGAGATAAGAGTTCACCAAGATACCTGTTCAGCTGAAGTTCTATCTTGCAATGGGGGAGCTTTCAGTGCAAGGCGATGATTGGAAAAGCTTCCTTGAGGTCCAGGGATGCTATTCCAATGTTTACTTTGTCTTGAAAGCTTTTGAATCGTGCTAGAGCACTTCACCTGCAAAACAAGAAATTGAAAATGGTGGAAGTGGTTAGAGGGATTACAGGTCGTGCTTCAGGTCATGGTTAGCTTGCATAGATGGTATGGAAGGTGTGTGAACTGGTTTGGGCAAGAGAGCTCGAGAGAAATGAGAGATAACACTCAAACTGCAGGGCCTGCCCTGTTTTTGCAGTTTGAGAGTGATTATGGCAATGGGAGTGTTTGAGAGGTGCAAGGGTCGTGCAAAAGCTTGGTTCTGATCCTTGGAATGTGTTTTCAATATTTGCTTAAGGGTTTCTTGACTGATATGAGAGATGTGTTCTGTTATGGCACTTTTCTTCACTCTTAAGCAAACAAAAGCAACTTGGTGTTTTAGGTCAGTAGGGGGCCTCTAATGAGCTGCCCAAACTCTCCTTGATCAGAGTGATTTGTCCATAATCTTGTGCCCATTAGATCTTGCTTGTACTGCTTGGATTTGTAATTGGACATAAAGTGAACTTTTGCAAAAATGGATAGTTTACTTTATCCATAAATGGATTAAACCTTCATGTAATGTTAGAACACAAAGAACTGAAGTGGTGAAAAACACAAGAAGGGGGGGGGGGGGGGGGGGTTGAATTGTAAAACTGAAATCTAAAGCAATTGACAAGATATTTTTATCCTGGTTCGTTTGATCTCAAACTACTCCAGTCCACCCGTCAAGGTGATTTCTCCTCTCTCCAACGAGGTCTTAATCCACTATATTCAACTGAATATTTCAGACTACTTTAACAACTGCTAAAGCCTTCTTGATTCAAACCACAACCCGGTTTGTCAAGGTAACACTTTCTTACAAAGAGATAAAACTATGTGTGTGGATGTTTTCTACAAAACTGTATCACGACTGTGATGTATACACAAAATGAAGCTTAGAAGCTAGATTGCTAAACAGTAATGGAATATCAGAGTGTGTGGTTTAGCAAAACTGGTAGAATGAAGATTATGGTTCAGCTTTTGTGCGTGTAGAGATTTTGAGAGCATTAACCATTTCAATCTTCAAAGCCTTGTTTATATAGCACTGAGATGATGAACGTTGGATGCAATATTCTTGATTCAATGCTAATAACAAACTTTCCTTATTGAGCAGATCTTGTCTGGAATGAAGCCGTTGGAATTAATTTGCTTTCAATGCACAGTACCGTTGCTTACTTAATGCAAGTTCTGGCTTGGCTCATTCTGACTCTGCTTCGCTGCTGATGAACTATTGTGTTTCTGTATCAGAGTGTTGAGCGCAGTCTTGTTCATCAGGCTTCAGCATGTACGTGAGTTGATCATCTGATTTTGACGTTCTGATGTAGCAACTTCTGATGCTGGTGTCTGAGATCAAGTTCTGATGCTGAATAGATGTGATCTTGCTTATATCAATCAGAGTATCTGCAAGTCAGAACATAATAATTTTAGGCAGCAGATAGTTCATTCATGACACTTATAAATACTATATCTTTTCACTTTGTTATCATCAAAACTTAAATATAGGGTAGTAGATTCAAACATTGTTCTAACAATCTCCCCCTTTTTGATGATGACAAAAACTAGATATTTTAAATGAAAATAACGTGAAAAGGTATCTGGAATATGTATCAGAATAAGAAGTAAAAGAATAAGGAGTAAGGAAATACTCCCCCTGAGTTTATTACTTCCCTTTGATTATACGTGTTCTTCAGGATCAGATCTTTTTGCCTTTCTTTGAACATCAGAGTATCAGAGTCTTTGACTTATCAGAAGCTTTATGTCAGAGCAGAGCTTCAGAGCTTTTCTTGTCAGAGCTTTGCTTTGGATCAGAACTTCATATTGATCAGAGCAACTTCATATTGATCAGAGCTTCTAGTCTTCAGAGTGTCCAGGAGCTTCCTTGTGCCTGTAGACTTTAAACACAACAGAAAAAACATTTCAAGTAATAGAGTTAGAATGTTTGAGAATTTCTTTCTAGTTGGCCCGTTATTGATTTAAATATCATTCTTGTTCTCCCCCTTTTTGTCAGCAATCAAAAAGTGTTGGTGATGTGCTAAAACAATTAAGATCAGAAAAACTAATCATATTAAGATAGTTCAGAGTCAAAACGAGAAAATATTACAAAACATAATCAAACAGTACATCAGAAAATCAAGGAAAACATGAAAAAAAAACAAAGGTCATGCATGAAAAAGATTAAGGTTGAGGAGGCAAGCGTGTGAACAGGTTCTCCAGCATGGCTTGAATCTTTTCAGAAGTCTCATTCTGCTTATGCACCATGCTGACAACAGTGTCAATCTTGCTGTCCTGCACATCCATTCTCTCTTTCATCTTTTGATCGTTTTCATCCATCCGCTGCTGTAGACGCATGTCATTCAGCCTTAGTTCTTCCAGAGTCTGCCTGTCCAAGGTAGCTTGAGAAGCATCAGAAGGAGGAGGCTTCTCAGAACTTTCAGCAACATCCTCTGCTTGACTTTCAGCCTGAATGGTCTTGTCTTCTTCTGATGGTTGCACCTTTGCAGCTTGCTGTTTCTCAGACCAAGGTTCACTGTCCAGAGGGAGCACGTCCTCTTTTAGAAGCATACTTCCAACTTCATTCAGAAGTTTGCTGAAATTTTGTTGTGCCTGCTCATAGTTGATATCCTGCAACTTGAGGGCTTCAGCACGTACCCAAAGTCTGAACTGTGACCAGAGCTGATCAGAAGCAGCTGGGTCAATCATCCCAGGACAGACTTGCTTCAAAGAAGCAATCCATTGCAGCACACCTGTTTCAAAATTCAAAATACCAGAGCCAACATCTGGTTGCTTTGGTTTTGGGATGGCAATTTTGTGTTTTAGATCAGCAAGACGGTCAAGACTGGTTAAGTCAATGAAAGTCCTGCTGGGGTTTTCAGAGGTTTTCTGAGAGGCTGTTTGTTTTGGAGAAGGGGTATCAGAGTCAGATATTTCGATTGGAGTGGGTGGTGTTTTGGGAGTATTTGGTGGTGTCGATTCTGATGAGGATGGTAACTGGGGCATGACAACAGTGGTTCCACATGGCAACTGAATTGCCAGCGGTGATGGTTGAGGTGAGCGAGGGTCAGATTGATGAGGGGAAGGAGTTTCAGAGTGGTGAAACTCTGTTTGTGGTGAAGGTGGATTAATTTCTGGTTGGGGAGAGGGAGTTGGAATCTCTGATTGCTCAGGGATCAGAGGTTCTTCTGTAAGTGGTTGTTGTTGTTGTGGTTCTGGTTCTGGTTGTTGTTGTTGTTCTGGTTGTGGAGGAGGAACATTTTGTGGTTCAGAGTTTGGTTGAACAGAGGCATGTTGACGCTCAATATCAGACAGCACTTGGTCAAGTGTTGATGTTGTTGAAATTGTTGGTTGTTTGGGGTGTTTGGTTCTAGGTCTTCTGAGTTTTAATGCCTCAGAAGGGTCTTCTTCTTCTACGGTTTCATCAATGGTAGGGATGGGAATTGATATTCTATGAGAGGTTTTAGGAGGGATAGATGCTGGAATAGTAAAAGAATTTGAAATAGGGGCAGCAGATGAAATACCTCTTTTCTTTGGAGTCTGCTGAGATGATCCTTCTGATGGCGCTTTCCTCTTCTTTGTCTACTTCAGAGTCACTTCTGGTTGGGGTTGACGCAGATCTCTGATATTCAGCTTTGGATCTGTATCATCTGCCTTGTACGCATCTGGGTACCTGAGAAACATCTCTGGTTTGGATTCAGTTTCAGAGAATAACGGAAAATCACTCAGAGGCACTCTTCTGCTGGAGATATCAGCAGTGGAAGTAGCTCTGGGTTCCTTCTGAATGTTCTCTATCAGCTTCATCTTTTTCAGATTCTTTGCGTTCAGAGGTTTCCCAATTGTTGGTTCAATAGTGCTCAGCTCTTGAGCTTCTATCAGATGCTCAATCAGTCTATTCTCTGTCAGAATATCTGATATCAACCTTCCAAAAGGTATCCAGTCCCTCTTGGTTCTTTCTTCTTCCCTTGTTTCTTTCACACTGGTTTTGAGGTGGTTGAACAGGAAGTGAGCCAGATTGATCTTTATCTTCTGATCAATAAAGTAGATCAGAAACTGCTGATCCACATTTATGTAATCAGGAGAACTTGTTGGTTTCCTGTGGTTGAAGCACCCCAGAATGATCTTAGCCCGTACTCTGCAATGATCCTTCAGATCTTTAATCTTGCTGCTGGGCAACCCAAGAGTGAAAATCCTGTTAGCTACCACACCTATATCAGCACATCTTTCAGCCATGTCCACACAACGGACACCACCACCACTTTGACCGATTAGCCTTGCAATGAGATCTTCAGAAATCACAATCTTCTTCCCCATAACAGAGGAGATGACTAGATGTGTTGAAACCTTGGCGTGAATCCAAAATTCCTTGACCAGCGCTGGGAATGTTGGTCCAACCAACCTATCGAAATACCTTTCCCACTTTTGAGCCCTAACTTCTTCAGTTAGGTCAAAACCATTTTCCTTCAAGCTTTCAAAATCAATGATTAACTCAGAGAGCACTTCAAGGTTCTTCACGGGAGTGAGGAGAGTTCTGAGTGGCACTTGATATTGCTCAGAAGTTGCTTTCTTCTGATTACCTGCAGAAACGCTACTGGAGGTTGCCATGTTCACACTAAAAGGGTTTTGAGAATGAACTGAGGAAAAAAAGTTTGCAAGAGATGGACTCAGAAATATGCAGAAAATGCTTGAGTGATAGTGAGAAAGCGTAAAGAATAAGAATGAGAGATTAATGTGCTTAAATAGAGTTTTCCAAAACTATTTTGAAAAGATAAACGTTTTTAAGAGAGAGAAAAATCATGATTGCCATTTAAAAGCATGATTACTTTTCATTAAATGCTTGCTGATTTTGGGGGATTTGAGAAAGATACTTAAAAACGGTTACCAGACATGTGTCTCAATGCACCCAATCAGCGCTTTGCCTTCTCAAAAGCATGCACGCGTTCTGCTTCAGAGATATGCTGATGATTGGATGACACTTGTTTGATGTAGTGATCAGCACGTCTGTTTTTGAGCTTAGACTCTCAGATCTTTAGACTTGCATCTGATACAATCTGCATGTTCTATCTTTCTGAAAGGAGATTGATCAGAAGTTCACAGTGAAATAATTACATTCTGAAGGTAAATATATGGAATTAAAACATTTTCACTCTGGACATACTTTCATGCTGAGATGTTTCAGGATGAAATTAAACCTATCTTCTGAAAGGGGTTTAGTGAAGATGTCAGCCCATTGATGGTCTGTATCTATAAATTTTAAGTTCAAAATACCTTTCTGAATATAGTCCCTAATGAAGTGATGTTTTATTTCTATATGCTTAGCTCTAGAATGTAAAATGGGATTCTTACTTAAGCAAAAGCAGAAGTATTATCACAAAGTATAGGAATGTTACTCTCAAAAATCTGGAAGTCTTCAAGCTGACTTTTCATCCAGAGCATTTGTGTGCTACATCTTGCTGCTGCTATGTACTCAGCTTCTGCTGTTGACAGAGCAATTGTTGATTGCCTTTTGCTGGACCAAGAGATCAGATTTTCTCCCAGAAACTGGCAGCTTCCAGAATTACTTTTATGTTCCACTCTGTCTCCAGCAAAATCAGCATCACAGTAGCCTACTAAGCTGTAATCACTAGATTTTCTATAAAACAAACCCAGATTAGTAGTACCTTTCAGATACTTGAAAATTCGCTTAACAGCTGTTAAGTGAGATTCTCTAGGATCTGATTGGAATCTAGCACAGATACAAACACTAAATAATATGTCAGGTCTTGAAGCAGTCAGATAGAGGAGAGAACCAATCATACCTCTGTAGACTTTCTGTTCTATCTTTTTGCTTACCTCTTCTCTTTCCAGAATGCACGTGGGATGCATTGGAATCTTTGATGGCTTACATTCTGACAGGTCAAATTTCTTCAGAAGATCTCTGATGTATTTGCTCTGATGAATGTAAGTTCCTTCTGGAGTTTGATTGATCTGAATTCCCAGAAAGAATTTCAGTTCCCCCATGAGGCTCATCTCAAATTCTGCCTGCATACACTTAGCAAATTTTCTTCCAAGAGAAGGATTAGTAGAACCAAAAATGATATCATCAACATAGATTTGACAGACTAAGATGTCACTCTTAACTGTTTTACAGAATAGAGTAGTGTCCACTTTCCCTCTGGTGAATTCATTTTCAAGCAGAAAGTTACTTAGCCTTTCATACCAAGCTCTGGGAGCTTGTTTCAGACCATACAGTGACTTCTTTAGTTTGAAAACATGTTCTGGATGTTTTGTATTTTCAAAACCTGGGGGTTGGTGAACATAAACTTCTTCTTCTATATAACCATTTAAGAATGCACTTTTGACATCCATCTGATACAGAGTGATGCCTCTATTAACAACAAATGAAATTAAAAGTCTGATAGATTCTAACCTGGCGACTGGGGCAAAGGTTTCTGTATAGTCTATCCCCTCTTGCTGACTATAACCTTGTGCAACCAGTCGTGCCTTGTTTCTGATGACTTCACCTTGTTCATTTAGCTTGTTTCTGAACACCCATCTTGTTCCAATGACGTTGAATCCTTTTGGTCTGGGAACGAGATCCCATACGTCGTTTCTGGTGAATTGATTCAGCTCTTCTTGCATTGCTAGAATCCAGTCATTATCCAGGAGTGCTTCATCAATAGAAGAAGGTTCAATCAGAGACACCAGTCCCATAAGAGTTTCTTCAGAGTTTCTGAAGCTTGCTCTTGTTCTGATTGGATCTTCCTTTCTTCCTAGGATAGTCTCTTTTGGGTGATCCAAGCTGCTTCTGGGTAATCTCTTCTGAGGTTGATCAGCAGCTGTTGTAGGATTTCTAGCAGTGCTCCTTTCAGATGTTGAGGGAATGTCTGTGTTGAGAGCTTCTGATGACTTGTCTTCAGAACCTGCAAATTCAATTTCTATACCTGCAAGAACTTCATTCTGCTTTGACTTTTCAGAGTCAAGCTTATCATCAAAACGAACACTGATTGATTCTTCCACAATCTGTGTTTCTGTATTGTATACTCTGTACCCTCTTGAGCGTTCAGAGTATCCTAACATAATACACTTCTGTGCCTTAGAGTCAAACTTGTTCAAATAATTCTTTGTATTTAATATAAAGCAAGTACATCCAAATGGATGAAAATATGAATTGTTGGGCTTTCTGTTCTTCCACAATTCATATGGAGTCTTTTCCAGAATAGGTCTTATTGAGATTCTATTCTGAATGTAGCACGCTGTGTTTATTGCCTCTGCCCAGAAAGTCTTAGCAACGTTTGTCTCATTGATCATGGTTCTGGCCATTTCTTGCAATGTTCTGTTCTTTCGTTCTACAACTCCATTTTGTTGGGGAGTTCTAGGACAAGAGAAATCATGCAGAATGCCTCTGTCATTAAAGAATGACTCAAAATCTTTATTTTCAAATTCTCCACCATGATCACTTCTGACTTTAACGATTCTAAGATCCTTTTCATTCTGAACTTGGTTACAGAAGGTAACAAACACAGAATGTGACTCGTCCTTGTGTCTTAAGAACTTTACCCATGTCCATCTGCTATAGTCATCTACGATTACTAACCCATACTTCTTACCACTGACTGAAGCAGTTTTAACAGGTCCAAATAAGTCAATGTGCAGAAGTTCTAATGGCTTAGAGGTGGAAACAACATTTTTGGATTTAAAAGAAGGTTTTGCAAATTTGCCTTTCTGACATGCTTCACACAGAGCATCTGAATTGAACTTCAAATTAGGAAGTCCTCTGACCAGATTGAGTTTGTTAATCTGAGATATTCTTCTCATACTAACATGCCCCAATCTTCTGTGCCAGATCCACTGCTCATTGTTAACAGACAGAAGACATTTTACATTCTGACTCTTTAGTTCAGAAAGTTTGATTTTGTAAATGTTGTTTTTTTTCTTACCATTAAACAGGATAGTCCCATCTTTCTGACTAACAGCTTTACATGATTTTTGATTAAAGATTATATCATAACCGTTATCACTTAATTGACTTATGGATAACAGATTATGCATCAATCCATCTACTAGCAGAACATTATTAATAGAGGGAAGATTTCCATTACCTACAGTTCCAGAGCCAATTATCTTTCCCCTCTGATTGCCTCCAAAGCCAACGTGGCCTCCAGGCTTAAGTTCCAGGCTTTGGAACATATGCCTTCTTCCCGTCATGTGTCGTGAGCAGCCAGAGTCCAGGTACCATGACTGGTGTTTCTGACTTGCTGCTAAAGATATCTCTTCTGTGTCTGATTCTGAGTCTGATTCAGAAGCTTCACTATCTTCTGAAATGTTTGCCATGAGAGCTATGTTTTCCCTTTCATCATCTGATTCTGAGTCAGCTTCAGACGAGTCAGAGTCATCCCATGTAGCCATGAGACTTTTCTTCTTCTCTCTTCCAAACTTCTTTTTGGGCTTTTCCCTCTGAAGCTTTGGGCAGTCACTCTTGTAGTGTCCTTGCTCATTGCACTCATAGCAGATGATGTCTTTGGTGTTTGGCTTCTTGCTACTGGATGAGCCTTCAGATCTTCTGTATCCAGAGGAAGAATCTGTCCTTCTGTATCTGGAAGAAGACTCGTTCTGATCAGATCTTCTGGGATTCCTGAACTTCCTTTGTCTTTGCTTCCACAGTTGATTTCCTCTTCTGGAGAGAAGGGAAAGTTCGTCTTCTTCTGATGAGGATCCATCAGATGTTTCTTCAACTGCCTGCAAAACTTTAGACTCAAATTTTTTGTTAGATTTTAATGCTAAAGGCTTACCTTGCTTCTGAGGCTCATCAGCTTCTAGCTCTATCTCATGACTTATGAGGGAGCTGATAAGTTCCTCCAAAGTGATTTTGTTGAGATCTTTAGCTAGCTTCAGAGCAGTAACCATAGGCCTCCACTGCTTGGGTAAACTTCTGACGATTTTTTTGACATGGTCAGCAGTAGAGTATCCTTTGTCCAGAACTTTGAGACCAGCTACCAGAATCTGGAATCTAGAGAACATAGTTTCAATGGATTCAGATTCTTCCATTTTGAACGCCTCATACTTCTGAATGAGCGCCAGAGCTTTTGTTTCTTTGACCTAAACGTTGCCCTCATGCGTCATTCTGAGAGAATCAAAAATATTCTTTGCTGTGTCTCTGTTGGAGATCTTTTCATACTCAGTATAGGAGATGGCACTGAGGAGGATGGTTCTGGCCTTGTGGTGATTCTTGAAGTCACGCTTTTGTTGATCAGACATTGATTTTCTATCAATCTTCTGACCACTTGCATTCACAGGGTGCGTGTATCCATCTGTCACCATATCCCACAGATCAACATCATGTGCTAGAAAGAAGCTTTCAATTCTGTCTTTCCAGTAATCAAAGTTTTCTCCATCAAAGACTGGAGGTTTGCCACTGAATCTGTCTCTGTCCTCATTGTTGTCATTGCTGATGTGAGAATTGTTTCCTGCCATTGTGTTTTTCTGACGCTAGATCTTGTACTGACACGGTTAAGTGTTTTAGCTCAGAACCAGGCGCTCTGATGCCAATTGAAGTGGTGAAAAACACAAGAAGGGGGGGGGGGGGGGTTGAATTGTAAAACTGAAATCTAAAGCAATTGACAAGATATTTTTATCCTGGTTCGTTTGATCTCAAACTACTCCAGTCCACCCGTCAAGGTGATTTCGCCTCTCTCCAATGAGGTCTTAATCCACTATATTCAACTGAATATTACAGACTGCTTTAACAACTGCTAAAGCCTTCTTGATTCAAACCACAACCCGGTTTGTCAAGGTAACACTTTCTTACAAAGAGATAAAACTATGTGTGTGGATGTTTTCTATAAAACTGTATCACGACTGTGATGTATACACAAAATGAAGCTTAGAAGCTAGATTGCTAAACAGTAATGGAATATCAGAGTGTGTGGTTTAGCAAAACTGGTAGAATGAAGATTATGGTTCAGCTTTTGTGCGTGTAGAGATTTTGAGAGCATTAGCCATTTCAATCTTCAAAGCCTTGTTTATATAGCACTGAGATGATGAACGTTGGATGCAATATTCTTGATTCAATGCTAATAACAAACTTTCCTTATTGAGCAGATCTTGTCTGGAATGAAGCCGTTGGAATTAATTTGCTTTCAATGCACAGTACCGTTGCTTACTTAATGCAAGTTCTGGCTTGGCTCATTCTGACTCTGCTTCGCTGCTGATGAACTATTGTGTTTCTGTATCAGAGTGTTGAGCGCAGTCTTGTTCATCAGGCTTCAGCATGTACGTGAGTTGATCATCTGATTTTGACGTTCTGATGTAGCAACTTCTGATGCTGGTGTCTGAGATCAAGTTCTGATGCTGAATAGATTTGATCTTGCTTATATCAATCAGAGTATCTGCAAGTCAGAACATAATAATTTTAGGCAGCAGATAGTTCATTCATGACACTTATAAATACTATATCTTTTCACTTTGTTATCATCAAAACTTAAATATAGGGTAGTAGATTCAAACATTGTTCTAACAAGAACATGGTCTTGGCACAAAGAATATGCATTAAATTTATGAGTGTAATTGAGATAAAAGGCCTGTAATCAAGGGGCATGCTGAGTTTTGAAAATGCATAGTATTATGAATCATGTTTTGGTCAAGAACAAAAGTGAATTTTTACCATATTGTGAAATTCGATTCTCTCAAGTTATGAGGTTGTTTGATGAGTTCTTGGACATTTTGGAAAGCTTGGAATGTGTACTACAATCCATCTTTGAAATGCAAATTGAAATTCCAAGTGGAAGTGTATGAAAAATGGCCTTGAAGTGGGGTAGAAAACCTTGTCAAAATAGGTTAAAATTTCACTAAGTTAAAAATGGTTTAGTGCCCTTATTCAAGAATTTGTAACTTGAGATACAAGCCTCAAATGGGAAAACTTTGTGATTCAAAGTTGTAGATTATGCAACAAGCTACAACTTTCATGTTTGGACTTTTGTTTGAATCCAAATGGATCTTGGTGAAAAAGTGGGGCAAAGTTGGGAAAAAATTAGGGTTTTTCATAACTTAGAAAAATTCTAAGTTATGAAAAATTCTAATTTTTAACCCTAATTTGCATTTTGGGATTTCTTGGTGAACAAGTTTCATGATTTGGCATGTTTTGATGAAAAATGATTCTTGACTCTTGATTTGGACCAAAAAGTCAAAGTTTGACTTTTCAGTATACAGTCAAAATTGATCAGTTGACTGGGAAATTCAACTGTCAACCTTGTGTACTTGGGATCTTTTGAGCTTGTTGAGCATGTCAAGATAATTCCATGGGGTCCTTGAGTCCATTTGTGAGCTTGGTTTGCCATTGGCTAGGTCAAACAGTCAAAAATTGCCTTTGTGCAGTCAAAACCCTAAAAATGACCATTTTGCCCTTTTGGTGATCTGATCAAATTTCTTGGGGAATTGTGATCCAAACTTGATCAAATGGTTCATATGAGTTCATAATGTTGATGTGGGTCAAATTTCATGAGGTTTGACTGTCAATTGGCCAAAGCTGACTTTTTCCCCAATACAGTTGATTTCTAGGTCAACTGTCCAATTGACTGGGCAAAACTTGGAATCAAGACTTGAAACTTGATATGGGTAAACTTGGGAGTCCAATATGAAGCATGAAAGTCATCTTGGGCATTTTAGGTCAAAGCATCTTTGTGCAAACACAAACCCTAATTTGAGTCCATAGTGCAAGGAGAAGTCTTGAGCAGATGAAACCCTAACTGGATCTTGAGCTTCAAGGGCTTTGTGGTGAGAAATCAATGAGAAATGGGAGGGCAAATTTTGGGGTACAACAGCTATATATTCCTCAAGAAGACTGTTGGTGAAAGATACTTTTTGACAGAAGATCAATAAGGGATTATATAGTTGTAACTACTGTGAGCCAATCAATTATCATTGTGATAAGTGATTTGGAGTAGGATTTGGTTGTAAGGGTTGTGTATCACTCAAAGCTTTGAAGCACGAGTGTTTGTGTTACTTGATAAAATCTTTGAAGCAAAGTCAAGTTAGGGTTGTGTATCACTCAAAGCTTTGAAGCACGAGTGTTTGTGTTACTTGATTAAAAGCTGTGAAGCAAAATCAAGTGTATGTACTGAAGAGTGTCTTCATAATTTCATTAGTCAATTGTTTAGTATCACTGTTGTGATTGAGGGGGAGTGAGTAGGAACTCGGGTTTAAGTTGAACTTAGATTGAAGTTGCATTGGGTAGGTCTTAAGTGAAGGAGATAAACTGGTTGGTTTATTCCTGAATTAATATCTCTTATAATGAATTTCCTCCCTGGCTTGGTAGCCCCCAGAGTAGGTGTTGTTACACATTGAACTGGGTAAACAATTGACTGTGTTCTTTACTGCTTTTAGATTTACTGTCTTGAAGAAAGTCAGATACGGTGTCATAATATTCACTGTGACATTAAGTATCTGCTGCCAGAATTTCAATTGGCATCAGAGCAGGCACCCTGCCTGTCTTACTGGGTGAGATCTAGGGATATTATTTTCTGGCGCTATGGACAAAGAAGGAGGATTTGGAAACAGACCACCCATTATGGATGGATCAAATTATGACTAATGGAAACCTCGTATGATTGCCTTCTTAAAATCACTGGACAAAAAGGCTTGGAGAGTTGCTGATAAAGGATGGAACCATCCCACCATAACTGGGAAAGATGGGACAACCAGTCTGAAACCTGAGGAAGAATGGAGCAAAGAAGAAGATGAGTTAGCCCTGGGTAACTCCAAAGCATTAAATGCCTTGTTCAATGGAATTGATAGAAACATATTCAGACTAGTACATCAATGTGAACTGGCCAAGGAGGTTTGGGACACTCTCAAAACTACCCATGAGGGCACATCCAAGGTAAAAATGTCAAGGCTTCAAATGCTGACTACCAAATTTGAGAACCTAAGGATGATGGAAGATGAGACAATTCATGAGTTTCACATGAACATCTTGGAAATTGCCAACACCTCAGGAGCATTGGGAGAAAAGATATCAGAAGAAAAGTTGGTGAGAAAGATTCTCAGATCCATGCCTAAAAGATTTGCAATGAAGGTGACTGCTATAGAGGAAGCTCAGGATATCTGCAACTTGAAGGTGGATGAACTCATTGGGTCACTTCAGACCTTTGAGATGGGGATCAGTGACCATGTCGACAAGAAAAACAAAAGCATAGCACTTGTATCTAATACTGAGATGAAAACAAGGAGGATGAAGAAGAAAATATTTCAGAAGCTATAGCCATGCTTGGAAGACAGTTCAACAAACTCATCAAGAGAATGGACCCAAAGTCAAGGTCAAATGTTAAGAACATTCCTTCTGACATTAACAGACCCTATGACTCCAGTAGAAGACCAAAGTCTGAAGAGAAGGGAAATCAAAGCAAAGGAATTCAATGCCATGGATGTGAAGGATATGGGCACATTCGAGCTGAATGTCCTACCTTTCTTAAGAAACAAAAGAAAGGAATGTCTGTTACTTGGTCTGACCGTGACTCAAAAAGTAATTCTGAAGAAGAATCTGCCAAACTAGTTACTGCACTAACTGGTATTTGTGACTCTGATAGTGACTCTAGTGATGAGGAAGTGACATTTGAAGAACTAAATGACTCCTACAAGAAGTTATGTATCAGAAGTGTTGAAGTCTGTCAGCAAAATGAGAGACAAACAAAACTCATAGTAAAGTTGGAGGCTGAGAAGAAGGCAGGCATTGATACAATAAGTCATCTAGAAGGGGAAGTTCAAATGCTAAACTCAAAACTTGACCAGATGACCAAATCTGTCAAGATGCTGACAAATGGAACTGACAAATTAGAAGAAATCCTTCAGGTTGGACAAAATGTGGGAAACAAGTCTGGTCTAGGGTTTGTGGCAGCAAAGAAATCTATTGTAGACAAGAAGAAGATCATGCCTGATAAACAAATGTCAAAGCAGATGTCACAACATAGCACTCAACATCGAGAACAGAGAAATATGAAGAAAAAGTATCAAAGATGGAGATGTCATCATTGTGGGAGGTTTGGTCACATAAAGCCATTCTGCTTCAGATTATATGGATATCCTAATCAGACCCTAGGTGTCAAACCTAAGTCTAACAAGGCACCATATACTCAACAGTGGAAGAAAAAGGCTATTGTCCTGATAGCTCACACCTCCCTTAGAGTCTCTGCCAAGGAAGACTGGTACTTTGACAGTGGATGCTCTAAACACATGACTGGTGTTGTACCCCAAAATTTGCCCTCCCTTTTTCACAAAGAAATCACAGCTTCGGGCTTTTCCTGATTTTTCAGATTGGCTCAAGAATCGGTCAAACAGGCTTTTCTTATCAGTCTATCCAAAATTAGGGTTTCTATTGATTTGGTTGAGTTTGGCTCAGGGTTTGATCAAGCAGACGTTTCTTTGACAGTAAATCCAAAATTAGGGTTTGCACGCGCATTCTCAGAAGAGTTTGAATCCACAGTATTTCAATTGACTGTCACACTGCTTTGACGCTTGTTCAAGATTTATGTTTGTTTCTCAAAGCCTAAACATATGGGATAGAAACTGAGGCTTCTGATTGAAAGTTGAAGCTTTAGTTTAATCAGTGAAGTGAAAGGTGTATGGACGTTTGTTTTTTTGACTGTGCAATACATATGGTTATTTGGGATGCCGGGCTTATTGTTGGTTAATGCAAAGCTGTGAGACTGCGACGTTTGTTGATTATTTATAATTTCTAAGTTAAAATTATTGGGATAATTTCCAATTATTATGATTCAAGAAATTTAAATGATTAAATAAACAAGTGCAGAAGAATTAAAGAACTAACTGACAAAAGATTTTATTTATTTTAATTATTGTTACAAGTATTATTTGAATACAGTAAATTTATTTACAGTGTTTATAATGATGTTTATTACAATGATTAAAAATAAATACAAATCTACATCCTAAGTTTCTTGAAGTCTTCATATTCTACTGCTGCTTCCCTTTCCCCAATTGATATTTACCTGCAAAGCCAGAAAAGGATAAGTCAATAACAGTTAAATTGGAAAAGCATTTTCAGACAGTTAATAAAAAACTCATCATTAAAGGTGTTGACCGGAATCAGATTGTTTTGATTTTCATCATATTTTGCTCATCCTCTTTGCAAATCACAAGAAGATTCTCTTCTTGGTTCACAAAGAGGAAAGCAAAATTGGTTGCAAGCATATGAATTAATTAAATACAAGGCAGCATATTAAACAAAATGCACAAAGCTGCATAAATTCAAATTGTCAAAAAGGAAAACCAAACTGAAATGCCAAACCAAATTGCATTGTCAAAATGGGCAAACTAAGTCACAAGTTCAAAACTGTCAAGAAAGATATCAAAACAGAAAAACTGTCAAGAAAGATATCAAAGCTGTCAAAAACTGTCAACAAGTACACAAAAAGCAAATGCAGAAAATCTGGAAGATATGCAGAGGAAAACCAAAGATGCAAGCAACTTGTAAAAACCTTTTCATCACTTTCCAGCCAACACCTTTTCAGAAAAGATATATTCTAAAGCAATAAAATATGCTTTCTGAAGAGAGAGAAAGAGAGTAAAAAGCAGGCTTACAGTTTTTAGGAAGGCTTAGAAGACAGATAAATATAACAAAGATCTCAGTTCAGAGGGGGGGAAGAACACATAGAAAAATATAACACAAAGCTGTAAACATATAACACAAGCCCTCAAGCCTGCTTCAGACTACCCAAAAACCTATTACAGAAGCAAGCCAACAAGCCTGTAACTTCCAAACCTGCCTCAAACCTGTTACAGAAGCAAGCCAGCCAAGCCTTCCTAAAATCAAAAGAAATCAAACTTGCAAGCCTGCCTTTAGCCCTGTCAAAAACTACACAAAACATATAACCTTCTCCAAACTACCCAAAAACCTGCATAAAACACAAGCCTTGCAAACTGCATCCACCTGCATAAAATTCAAACCAAAAGCAAGCCTAAAACAACACAGGCCTTGAGGCCTGTACCAACAAACCTGCTTGCCTGCATAAAGCCTGTAACCAAACGAGCAAGCCTTACAGCCTGCTTCAAGCCAGCCTAAAAACCTGTCAAGCTGCTCAAGCCTGCTTCAAGCTAAAGTCCAACAAACCTGTCAAAGCCTTACACATACAGAAACCTAAGCCACAATAGCCAAAAGGCATTCTCAGAATAAGGCAACATCATCAACATCATCAAGCAACAGAATAACAATAAGCAAACAACTCTCAGAAATCATCATCATCATTGAGAATCAACATCCAAAGAGAGGAAGAACTCAGAAGCAACTATTACAAGCGTTTTCAGAACATTTTCATCACTAAACGAAGGCTAAAGACACAAATACCAGAAAAGATTTTGTCATCGTGTTCCCTCCGCCTTGGCCACCTGAGAGGCGCCGCCGTCCACTCCTCCGTCTCCTCTCCAACAACAAACCCTAAAGGTATTGTCCTCCTTCCTTTATTTTACACCTCACATAAACAAATAACACAGAAGATCAGAACATATAAAAGTTAAAACATGCAAGATAAGAATCCGAAAACCCTAAAAACATGAAGAGGAAAAATCGTTACTCTTTTCGTCACCGCCTGAGAAACCATAAGGAGGAGGAGGAGGAGGCATCGCGTCTGGTGGCCTAAGGCATAGAGAGAATCAGTGGCTTTTTGGAGAAAGGATGAAGAGGCGATGAAGAAGATGGAAAGCGGCGCCGCTCACAAACATGAACAAACCTTGTTCTGAATAGCAAACGAACGAACCCTAAAAAACCTTGTGAAGCATTTGGGCCTGCCCCTTGAACAAAACTGCTAATCCCAATTGTTTCTGGTGCCTGCACCCCCCTTTTTCCTTATCTCATCTGCACTTCTTTTGGGCCAAGCATTTCCCTCGTAGCCCATTTAACCTTTTTTTACATACAAATTAATACTTTTTTTTTTACCTTATTTTCTTATTTTATATAATCTAATTCCTATTTTCTTTGGTTAAATAAAAATAGAATATTAAACTTTTGTACAAAAATATTTTTTAAAATAGCTTTGTTTTTAATATTTATTACATTTAAAAGCATGTAAATAATATACTTTGGTTTTGAAACTTTCTTTTGCTCAATAAATCTTTTTACAAGAGTTCCTAAATAACATTAACAAATACATAAAAATAGATTTTATTAAGTTAATTGATTTTCTCTTTAAAACCTTTTTTTATTTTTATATATAACATTAATAAAAACACAAATATAATAATAATACTTAATAAATACATTAGGTTGTCCTTTTGACAACTTGTAAATAATCATGTGCATCATATATTGCTTTTGATTCCCTTTTATTCTTATATTTTTACATTGAGAATGCGGCGATTCGATTTGGTTGTAAATAATATTTGGACACTACTATTATGATGAGACTCATCCCCATTTGTAAACATTTGTACCCCCATCCCCGGATACTTATTTGTAATAGCTTAGACTTTAAATTCCCGCAATTTATCGCTTTCTATATACTGTATAGTAATTAGGGTTTGTATGCAAAGATTCAAAATCAACCGCTAGATAACCTAATACAAGAAATACACAATTCACACTTGCACCTCTAGGGTAACCTCGCTTGTTGCCTCGGAAAAATGCAATCATGTCCCTTGAGTATGAGACACTCTAGCAAATGTCCCTTCGATAAACAAATATCGTAGTCCCTCGATGACCCTCGATGTTGCCTTCGATAAAACGATCTCGTCCCCTACAAAATTGCTAGATCGTCTCACAAGTTGCCTTCAATGATTGTATACGATGACCCACGTTGTCCCGTTTAACATCCTAACACAAGGTTGTTCACCAAATACAATGGTGAAACAACACTGTTAAAAGGGTTAAAAACATAAGAAAGATCTTTGAGTAAAATAGGGTAGATAGCTCTTAGTTACTTGATCAAACTTGCAAAACATCCTTGCCATTTTTCAAAACATAACTTCAAAACAACTTTCAAAAACATTGAAACATCTTTTCAAAAAGACATACACCTTTGTATATACTCAAACATGAGTCATTACAAAGGTTGCCTAGACAAGGCATCTTTTTCAAAACATTTTCAAAACCACACACACAAAGCACCATTTCAAACAATTGAAAAGCAAAGGCAAGTGATCTAAGACAAGTAACTAAGAGCCCATGGATAACCATGGATGAAAAGGGTGCTAGCACCTTCCCTTTTCATAATCTACCCCCCGAACCCACGAAAACATCTCAAAGGTCTTTCCTTTTCTTTTTGACCTTTCCTTAGGATAAATAAAAAGTCGGTGGCGACTCTTTCTAAACCAAACAAGTGCGAATACAAATGCAAAACCTCAAGTCAGTTCTCCCACCGTATCACAGAACTGGCGACTCTGCTGGGGAGTGCTTAAAAGTGTGGTTACCTTAGGGTTTTAGATCACCTATACATGCTTACTTTGTTTTCTTTGATTGCTTTACTTTTTGTGTTTGTTGTAAATCCTACACCCGGATTTGGGGGCACCTTTCTAGGTAAATAGCAATAAATTGTGAGGGAACTGTGCGGGGTATACCGACATGGTTGAAGCAGTAACTATGTTAGTGTGACATATTTGTGAGTACCGGTAGCCCTTGAGTAGTCATAGAGAATACGGGGCCGCTGAGCGATGTCATGAAGCACTAACGAACTCTTAGAACCTTACTTGACCATCTTGGCCTTTTTAGGGGTAGTGAGATGACCGACTTTGGTGCAGTCCGAAGTTGGTAGATACTCGATACTACACTCATTAAGGATTGTTTTCTTGGGATATTTTGGTCTCCAGTTAAGTGGCTAAACCAAAACAATGAACACAGAAAATAATCCAGTGATATTGAGCTCCTTAGAACCTGGTTTCTATTTTAGGACAGGTTGAGCCAACTAACTTCAAGGGTGTACTTACCTATAAACCCCATGCAAGCCTAAACCTAAGGACTTGTTTGCTTTGTGTGAATATGATTACTTGTATATACACTTACTTGCTTTTGCATACATGTACATAACATCATAACATCATACCATAGCATTTACAATAACCATTTCAAGGATCTCGAGGGTCTTTTGATGCAGGGTCACGTTGAACTAGACATCTACCAAAGGGCAAGAGGATTCTCCTCTAAACAAACGCCATCAAAGATCAAGTGCAACAACTTGAATCAGGGGCTATGAGCCACTCGACATGGTGAGCTTGATTCTCGTGGAAAGACATCCACCGATACAAAGTTCTCCAATCAAAGATGTTGATCGAAGTTCAACCTCTAACATATTCTTGTGTTTACCCCGAGAGATTCTTGAAAACATTGCATACATAACATTGCATAACAGGTTTCTCCCATACAGGTCTCCTTATCTTCCTACTGTTTATTTCAGTAAGATGGATATGGAACAAACGGTGAAAGATCTCCAAGCTCAAAACGCTCAATTCCAACAAATGCTTCTGGCTATGGGTAAAGGGCAAGAGGATCTGAAAGCTCTCCTTCTCAAAGACAAGAAGAAGAAGTCCAAGAAGGCAGCGAGCATCCTGAACTTGAGAAGAAGACCTAAAACCCTAGACCTTTCAACTCCATCCAACATAGGGGATAATCTTGAAGAAGACCACAATTTAGAGATTGATGAAGTTGAAGCTGACTACTCCGACGAACAATATCCTCCCGCTGATGACAAGTACAAACAGTTGGAGGATCTCCTCAGTGCTATGGAGATTCAATAAATACCTGGCTTGGATTTAGGAGACATGGGTCTAGTTCCTGGATTGGTCATCCCGCCAAAGTTAAAAGTCCCTACCTTTGCCCTGTACGATGGAGTCTCTTGCCCTAAGATGCACTTAAAGTCTTATGTCCGCAAGATTCAACCATACACAACTTATCCAAAGCTTTGGATCCATTTCTTCCAAGAAATCCTGGTAGGGACTCAACTCGAGTGGTTCTATCAATTGGAGAGTTCTCGCATCCACACCTGAGAGGACTTAGCTGTTGCTTTTTATAAGCAGTATCAGTACAATGCTGATCTTGCACCAACTCGTGTGCAATTGCAGAACATGACCATGGGTTCCAACGAGAGCTTCAAAGGATACGCCCAAAAGTGGAGAGATTTGGCTGGTAGGGTGCAACCCCCTTTAACTGACAGAGAGCTGATTGACATCTTCATGGGAACTTTGACAGGGCCTTTCTTCAATCACTTAATTGGAAGCTCCTCAGCCGGGTTCACCGAGCTAATACTGACCGGTGAAAGGGTCGAAGCTGGCATCAAAAGTGGGAAGATTCAAGAAGCTACACCTTCTGATGCTCAGAAAAAGCCCTACAATGGGAAGAAAGAGTCCAATGTTGTGTATGGTCAAAAGAGACGTCATGACCAACACGTAGGAGCAACCTTGATCTCTAATCCTGCGCCTGCTCAACAAAGGCAGGGGCATCAGCGTAAGGAGGTCACGCCTAAAAGACAATATACTAGGATCAACATGTCACTAGCTCAAGCGCTACAACACGTTGAAAAAAGAGCTGATTACATTAAAGGCTCCTCATCCGAACCCTAAGACTTCTTCTCCTAACTACAACCCGGATGCAAGATGTGCTTATCATTGTGGTAGCCCAGGGCATGACACAAACAGTTGTTGGGCTCTGAAGAACAAGGTCCAAGACATGATTGATGCCAAGGAGATCGAGTTTGACCCTCCGGAGACTCTAGCATAATCACTGCTCCTATGCCAAATCATTGAGAATGTCTTTGTTTCATTTGAATTTTCAAGTTGTAATTTCTTTTGTTATTCAAACAATTAACTGTTGATGTCAAACTCTGTTTCATTAATGCATTGCATATGTTTGTCTTGAATTTATCCATTCGTTTTCACGATTCTTGTGCTTTCTTTATGATATTTAACTCTTGATAAAAAGCTACAAGCCTTTAGAGGGAGTATGACGAAACAATGTCGTAATCTTATACAGTATGCTTTTGAACAGACCTTGTTGACGATGTACTGGCGTTTCTTTCAAATCCCAAACACTGGAGTTATAAGGAAGATAATCCCTAGTCAACCCCTTCGAGCCAAATAAGTAGGAGTTTTTTGTTTTAAACACAAATTAAAACCTTTGATTTAAACCTGGGGCAGGGTAGTCTCTCAGTTAATTCAAAAGATGCGCATTGAAGTCGCAAACTCTCAATTCGTAATACAACGAACGACATCAAAAACATTCCTTTGGAACCAAAAGATAGTGATGGTTCCTTATCTCATAGGCAGTCAATCTCTCAAAAGAGAAACACCCACTGGGCCAAAACCTATAAAGGAGGTTTAAGAAAGTTGTGGCATCCCGCTGACTGTAATCTCGAAAACAGGAACAATTAGGCAAAAGTTAGGGATAACAAATCAAAAGAACGAGGTCATTACAAATCCTCAACAACATGAAAAATGTTGCAAATAAAGATATGATGACTTCCTTCCAAAACTTAACTAATGTGAGCCATCACCAAAAAGTCATTCCAAACTCGAATAAAGTTCGACGTACAATTAACTGAGTTTTGGATTGAAGAACATCACGAAGAGCGGGTGGGTACAAATATACTTTGAGCCTTTATCCTTTGTTTCTTAAACCGTGAACCAAGCCACGTTACAACCCTTCAAAAGTCCTAATTGAAGCATGGGTTAGTTCGAAAGCATACTGTTACAAAGGGTATCCTGACTCCTGTAAGGCTTTGCCTTAAATCTTGTGTTGAATTTGTCTTATAAAAAGTTTACTTGCTAAAAACGCATTTTTCAAAACTTCGAGACAAGCATAAACTTTTCATTATTTGAATATCATTGTTTGCACATGGTTTACTTGTTTAAACAGCAAAGAAATTCATACAGTGAATGTTCGGAGGAACGAAAGCTGTCTCGGTGAATGAAGTCACTTCAAGTGGGATGACACTTCCGTTACAAAAATCTCATATCAACAAAAGGGGATTTTATATGGTATTGTCCAATAAACATGGGGCAGTCCAGTTAAGATTTCAACAAATCTTTCAAAGTTCAGTTAACCTGGGGCAGTCCAGTCAAGATTTCAAAAAATCTTTCAAAGTTCAGTTAACCTAGGGCAGTCCAGTCAAGATTTCAACAAATCTTTCAAAGTTCAGTTAACCTGGGGCAGTCCAGTCAAGATTTCAACAAATCTTTCAAAGTTCAGTTAACCTGGGGCAGTCCAGTCAAGATTTCAACAAATCTTTCAAAATTCAATTAACCTGGGGCAGTCCAGTCAAGATTTCAACAAACCTTTTCAAGTTCCAGATCAATACCTGTAGCAAGCCAGGAAAATATCTGTGGACGACTGATTGTAGATTAATACCTGTAACAAGCCAGGAAAAGTATCTACATGAAGAGATTAAAGATTAATACCTGTAACAAGCCAGGAAGACCTTTCTTTCTCAGGTTAGAGATCAATACCTGAAACCAGCCAGGACCGTATCTCCTTGACCAACCTTTTCAGATCCCAGTTTAATACCTGTAGCAAGCCAGTAAAATATCTGTGGACGACTGATTATGGATTAATACCTGTAACAAGCCAGGAAAAGTATCTACATGAAGAGATTGAAGATTAATACCTGTAACAAGCCAGGAATACCTTTCTTTCTCAGGTCAGAGATCAATACCTGAAACCAGCCAGGACAATATCTCATTGACCAACCTTTTCAGATCCCAGTTTAATACCTGTAGCAAGCCAGGAAAATATATGTGGACGACTGATTGTGGATTAATACCTGAAACAAGCCAGGAAAAGTATCTACATGAAGAAATTGAAGATTAATACCTGTAACAAGACAGGAAGACCATTCTTTCTCAGGTCAGAGATCAATACCTGAAACCAGCCAGGACAGTATCTCCTTGACCAACCTTTTCAGATCCCAGTTTAATACCTGTAGCAAGCCAGGAAAATATTTGTGGACGACTGATTATGGATTAATACCTGAAACAAGCCAGGAAAAGTATCTACATGAAGAGATTAAGGATGAACACCTGTAACAAGCCAGGAAGATTTTCTTTCTCGGGTCAGAGATCAATACCTGAAACCAGCCAGGACAGATATCTCCTTGACCAACCTTTTCAAGTTCCAGATCAATACCTGTAGCAAGCTAGGAAAATATTTGTGGACGACTGATTGTAGATCAATACCTGTAACAAGCCAGGAAAACTATCTTTCTTTCTCAGGTCAAAGATTAATACCTGAAACCATCCAGGACAACTATCTCACCGACCAACCTTTTCAAGTTCCAGATCAATACCTGCAGCAATAAGAAGATTCTTGCAATCCCCTGCAGCAATCAAAATATTCTTGCAATCCCCTGCAGCAGTCAAAGATTCACTTTCCCCGGCAGCAGTCAAGATTCTATTATCTCCGGCTATCCAGGATTCATCTATCCTCAGCAAGACAACTCATCAGCTTACATGCACATTCACTACATTCATATATCATAAACATTGATATAACATATATATTACATCATACATTTCATGCAACATAACTTTGTGTTTCAGCTAATATTTTACCCTTTTCAGGATAAGATTAACAACTTTTGAAAACAGTTTATGGACACTTCCCAACATGGATGTTGATCTATTGCTTATTCAATTTCAAGACTTCTGAAAACAGTTCACGGGTTCTCCAGATACGGATGTTAACCTATCGCTTGTTCAGATTCAAGACTTCTGAAAACAGTTTATGGATTCTCCAAATACTGATGTTAATCTATCGCTTTGTTCAAACTCAACTTCTGAAAACAGTTTACGGGTTCTCCAAATACGGATGTTAATCTATCGCTTGTTCAGACTCAACTTTTGAAAACAGTTTACGGACGCTTCCCAACATGGATGCTGATCTATTGCTTATTCAACTTCAAGACTTCTTAAAACAGTTTACGGGTTCTCCAGATACGGATGTTAACCTATCGCTTGTTCAGATCCAAGACTTCTGAAAACAGTTTACAGATTCTCCAAACATGGATGTCAATCTATTGCTTATTCAGACCCCCAGTCCAGAGATATTCCAAACATGGATACCTTTCTGATACTCGTCCACTCGCCTACATCATTCTTGGATGGCATCATTAAGCCCATATCCAGTAGGACTTCTTTCACACCTCCAGATGGCATCATTAAGCCCATCTCTGACAAGATTCGGTCACATCTCCAAATGGCATCTTTAAGCCCATTCCCTCGACTACGCTTTGACGAGTGCAAATTTTTTGGGAACTCTAGTGTCCAATCTCCTTTTACCCTCGAGTCGCGAACGGCAAAACTGCCAATCTAACTCTTCAGGTTTAAGAAGATTGATCAGGGGCAACTGTTGTACCCTAAAATTTTCCCTCCCTTTTTCACAAAGAAATCACAGCTTCAGGTTTTTCCTGATTTTTCAGATTGGCTCAAGAATCGGTCAAACAGGCTTTTCTTATCAGTCTATCCAAAATTAGGGTTTCTATTGATTTGGTTGAGTTTGGCTCAGGGTTTGATCAAGCAGACGTTTCTTTGACAGTAAATCCAAAATTAGGGTTTGCACGCGCATTCTCAGAAGAGTTTGAATCCACAGTATTTCAATTGACTGTCACACTGCTTTGACGCTTGTTCAAGATTTCTGTTTATTTCTCAAAGCCTAAACATATGGGATAGAAACTGAGGCTTCTGATTGAAAGTTGAAGCTTTAGTTTAATCAGTGAAGTGAAAGGCGTATGGATGTTTGTTTGTTTGACTGTGCAATACATATGGTTATTTGGGATGTCGGGCTTATTGTTGGTTAATGCAAAGCTGTGAGACTGTGACGTTTGTTGATTATTTATAATTTCTAAGTTAAAATTATTGGGATAATTTCAAATTATTATGATTCAAGAAATTTAAATGATTAAATAAACAAGTGCAGAAGAATTAAAGAACTAACTGACAAAAGATTTTATTTATTTTAATTATTGTTACAAGTATTATTTGAATACAGTAAATTTATTTACAGTGTTTATAATGATGTTTATTACAATGATTAAAAATAAATACAAATCTACATCCTAAGTTTCTTGAAGTCTTCATCTTCTACTGCTGCTTCCCTTGCCCCAATTGATATTTACCTGCAAAGCCAGAAAAGGAGAAGTCAATAACAATTAAATTTGAAAAGCATTTTCAGACAGTTAATCAAAAACTCATCATTAAAGGTGTTGGCCGGAATCAGATTGCTTTGATTTTCATCATATTTTGCTCATCCTCTTTGCAAATCACAAGAAGATTCTCTTCTTGGTTCACAAAGAGGAAAGCAAAATTGTTTGCAAGCATATGAATTAATTAAATACAAGGCAGCATAATAAACAAAATGCACAAAGCTGCATAAATTCAAATTGTCAAAAAGGAAAACCAAACTGAAATGCCAAACCAAATTGCATTGTCAAAATGGGCAAACTAAGTCACAAGTTCTAAACTGTCAAGAAAGATATCAAAACAGAAAAACTGTCAAAAAAGATATCAAAGCTGTCAAAAACTGTCAACAAGTACACAAAAAGCAAATGCAGAAAATCTGGAAGATATGCAGAGGAAAATCAAAGATGCAAGCAACTTGTAAAAACCTTTTCATCACTTTCCAGCCAACACCTTTTCAGAAAAGATATATTCTAAAGCAATAAAATATGCTTTCTGAAGAGAGAGAAAGAGAGTAAAAAGCAGGCTTACAGTTTTTAGGCAGGCTTAGAAGATAGATAAATATCAAAGATCTCAATTCAGAGGGGGGGGGGGGGGAGGTAGAACACATAGAAAAATATAACACAAAGCTGTAAATACATAACACAAGCCCTCAAGCTTGCTTCAGACTACCCAAAAACATGTTACAGAAGCAAGCCAAGAAGCCTGTAACTTCCAAACCTGCCTCAAACCTGTTACAGAAGCAAGCCAGCCAAGCCTTCCTAAAATCAAAAGCAAGCAAACTTGCAAGCCTTCCTTTAGCCCTGTAAAAAACTACACAAAACATATAACCTTCTCCAAACTACCCAAAAACCTGCATAAAACACAAGCCTTGCAAACTGCATCCACCTGCATAAAATTCAAACCAAAAGCAAGCCTAAAACAACACAGGCCTTGAGGCCTGTACCAGCAAACCTGCTTGCCTGCATAAAGCCTGTAACCAAATGAGAAAGCCTTACATCCCGCTTCAAGCCAGCCTAAAAACCTATCAAGCTGCTCAAGCCTGCTTCAAGCCAAAGTCCAACAAACCTGTCAAAGCCTTACACATACAGAAACCCAAGCCACAATAGCCAAAAGACATTCTCAGAATAAGGAAACATCATCAACATCATCAAGCAACAGAACAACAATAAGCAAACAACTCTCAGAAATCATCATCATCATTGAGAATCAACATCCAAAGAGAGGAAGAACTCAGAAGCAACTATTACAAGCGTTTTCAGAACATTTTCATCACTAAACGAAGGCTAAAGACACAAATACCATAAAAGCTGTTGTCATCGCGTTCCCTCCTCCTTGGCCACCTGAGAAGCGCCGCCGTCCACTCCTCCATCTCCTCTCCAACAACAAACCCTAAAGGTATTGCCCTCCTTCCTTTTTTTTACACCTCACATAAACAAATAACACAGAAGATTAGAACATATAAAAGTTAAAACATGCAAGATAAGAATCCGAAAACCCTAAAAACATGAAGAGGAAAAATCGTTACTCTTTTCGTCACCGCCTGAACAACCATGAGGAGGAGGAGGAGGAGGCATCGCGTCTGGTGGCCTAAGGCATAGAGAGCATCAGTGGCTTTTTTGAGAAAGGATGACGAGGCGATGAAGAAGATGGAAAGCGGCGCCGCTCACAAACATGAACAAACCTTGTTCTGAATAGAAAACGAACGAACCTTAAAAAACCTTGTGAAGCATTTGGGCCTGCCCCTTGAACAAAACTGCTAAGCCCAATTGTTTCTGGCGCCTGCACCCCCCTTTTTCCTTATCTCATCTGCACTTCTTTTGGGCCAAGCATTTCCCTCGTAGCCCATTAACATTTTTTTTACATACAAATTAATACTTTTTTTTACCTTATTTTCTTATTTTATATAATCTAATTCCTATTTTCTTTGGTTAAATAAAAATAGAATATTAAAATTTTGTACAAAAATATTTTTTAAAATAGCTTTGTTTTTAATATTTCTTACATTTAAAAGCATGTAAATAATATACTTTGGTTTTGAAACTTTCTTTTGCTCAATAAATCTTTTTACAAGAGTTCCTAAATAACATTAACAAATACATAAAAATAGATTTTATTAAGTTAATTGATTTTCTCTTTAAAACCTTTTTTTTTATATATAACATTAATAAAAACACAAAAATAATAACAATACTTAATAAATACATTAGGTTAACCTTTTGATCACTTGTAAATAATCATGTGCATCATATATTGCTTTTGATTCCCTTTTATTCTTATATTTTTACATTGAGAATGCGGCGATTCAATTTGGTTGTAAATAATATTTGGACACTACTATTCTGATGAGACTCATCCCCATTTATAAACATTTGTACCCCCATCCCCGGATACTTATTTGTAATAGCTTAGACTTTAAATTCCCGCAATTTATCGCTTTCTATATACTGTATAGTAATTAGGGTTTGTATGCGAAGATTCAAAATCAACCGTTAGATAACCTAATACAAGAAATACACAATTCACACTTGCACCTCTAGGGTAACCGCGCTTGTTGCCTCGGAAAAATGCAATCATGTCCCTCGAGTATGAGACACTCTAGCAAATGTCCCTTCGATAAACAAAGATCGTAGTCCCTCGATGTCCCTCGATGTTGCCTTCGATAAAACGATCTCGTCCCCTACAAAATTGTTAGATCGTCTCACAAGTTGCCTTCAATGATTGTATACGATGACCCACGCTGTCCCATTTAACATCCTAACACAAGGTTGTTCACCAAATACAATGGTGAAACAACACTGTTAAAAGGGTTAAAAACATAAGAAAGATCTTTGAGTAAAATAGGGTAGATAGCTCTTAGTTACTTGATCAAACTTGCAAAACATCCTTGCCATTTTTCAAAACACAACTTCAAAACAACTTTCAAAAACATTGAAATATCTTTTCAAAAAGACATACACCTTTGTATATACTCAAACATGAGTCATTACAAAGGTTGCCTAGACAAGGCATATTTTTCAAAACATTTTCAAAACCACACACACAAAGCACCATTTTAAACAATTTAAAAGCAAAGGCAAGTGATCTAAGACAAGTAACTAAGAGCCCATGGATAACCATGGATGAAAAGGGTGCTAACACCTTTCATTTTCATAATCTACCCCCCGAACCCACGAAAACATCTCAAAGGTCTTTCCTGTGCTTTTTGACCTTTCCTTAGGATAAATAAAAAGTCGGTGGCGACTCTTGCTAAACCGAACAAGTGCGAATACAAACACAAAACCTCAAGTCAGTTCTCCCACCGTATCACAACTGGAATCAAGAATCTTCTCAATAATGTTAAACCTCACACTACTAGTTATGTGACTTTTGGAGATGGTGCTAGAGGAGAAATCAAAGGAGTTGGAAACTTGGACTGCCTTGGAGTTCCAAACCTAAATGAAGTATTGCTGGTAAAAGGCTTCACTGCTAATCTCATAAGTATCAGTCAATTATGTGATCTAGGATTCAAGGTCAACTTCACCAAGTCTGAATGACTTGTAACTAATGAGAAACAAGAAATTGTAATGAGAGGAGTCAGATCTAAAGACAACTGCTACTTATGGGAGTCTGAGAACACTAATTATTCTTCTGTGTGCTATATTGCCAAAGAAGAAAAAGAAGTGAAACTTTGGCACCAAAAACTTGGTCATTTACATCTAAGAGGAATGAAAAGGATTATATCCATGGAAGCAGTCAGAGGGATTCCAAGGCTGCAAATTGATGAAGGGAGAGTCTGTGGTGAATGTCAGGTTGGAAAGCAGACTAGAATGTCACATCCAAAGTCAAGACATCTGACCACCTCTAAAGTGTTAGAACTTTTACATATGGATCTGATGGGACCAATGCAGGTGGAAAGTCTTGGTAGAAAAAGATATGCCTATGTTGTTGTGGATGATTTTTCCAGATTCACCTAGATTAACTTCATTAGGGAAAAGTCTAATGTATTTGAAGTATTTAAGGAACTGTGCAAAAGAATTCAAAGAGAAAAAGAAGGATGCATTGTCAGAATCAGAAGTGATCATGGCAAGGAATTTGAAAACAGTAAGTTTGATGAGTGATCGGGACTTTATGAGTCTATCGGGATACTAACTGCAAGTATATAGTTTAGTCGTTCTAGTTTTAAAAGATTATCGAACCCACAGAGACTGTGTGTCAATCGCATACGATCTAATGCTACAATTTTGTCTAACTAAGCGATGAATATTCGATATTTGGGGTAGACAGTTTAGTTTTAAAAGTAATAGTACTAATTATACCGGTATGTGATAATCGGACTTAGGGAATTCGATGGATCGCTTGGCCTATAAAGTATTTCGATAAAAGCTAATTGTTTAAAAACCTGAGACATACACTCTCGTGTTTATGAAATAAGTCATGCTACTAAACCTAGTGGATGCACTTTAAATTTAATAACACTTTTTGAAAACAATTTGAATTTAATTAATTTATTAAAACACTCTCGTGTATTTATAAATCAATGCTTCGTTACCACTATCTGGATCGAACCCCAGCTCTCGCATGCAGGTTCTTGCCTTAATTAATTTCCCACTCTCGTGGCAAAATCGTGTTAATTACCCTCTCACTCTCGTGACAAGGATAGTTAAATTAATATTGGAAATTGGAAACCAGAAATTGTTTTATAAATATTTTTGGCCAAGGTCTTATTGAATTCTTTCAGTTCTTACAGTCACATACCGGTATTAACAATTTAGCCAGACATAATTAACTTAACAGCAATAAAGTTTAGAATATAATTCATGGCAATAATTGGCATATTATAGAAGACGAATAAATAATAATTGCAATAAAGAAAAACCTGGAATTACAGATGCTATAGTAATCTTGAGGTAATACAGTAATCCAAATCTTCAAGCTTGACTTGCAGTAGAAATTCGTGTTAATTCTTGTAAGAAGAATTAACACTTAAAAATAGAAACTAAGGCTTGAATGGGGATTACAGGGAATTGAAAGCAGAATTGCAAAAGAAAGCACAAATTGGAAATAACTGTAAAAATAAAATAAGTATTTGCTGAGTAAAATTCTTCGACCCCTGGACTATGCCTTGGTATTCCTATTTATAGCAGGAAAAATCAGCAGTTTGATTTTTGAATTCTTGATGAAGTCTTCGTGGAGAAATTCCAAGAGCAGTAAAAGTTGTGGCAATAAAATAGGAGGTTCAGTAGAAACAGGAAGAATTATTCTGCCCTTTACGCCCACGTCTTCAATTATGCGCAACGTCCTCCTTCACGCGCGTGACGGTCGTCACACGCTGAAGTGGTGTCTTACGTTTGTCAGGTGCGTGTGACGAGCGTTTGGTTATGTTGTGGGGTGTTACGTCCGTCACAGGGGCGTGACGACCGTCAGGCATCCAGAAGTCCACACTTTGTATTTTTTTATTCTTTTTCTCTTTGTTTTTCGTCTATCTTTCTTCATGTTGTCCTTTTGCATTGGTTTGAGTCGACAAGTGTTATACCTGTAAAAAAAGACAAATAATCTCGGAATAATCGAGGGTTAGACGACTTAATGGAATATAAAATCGGTAAAAAGTATGTTAATTATACGATATATTTTCTTGTTATCAAATTCCCCCATACTTAAACCTTTGCTTGTCCTCAAGCAAATAGTCATTCGAAAGGCTGGACAAGTTTTCTGGTAAGCGCATAAGCATGACATGTCTTTGGATTTTTAAAGTGGTTTCGGGAAATCCTCGTTGGTTCGGCCAATACTTGAATAAAACACTAAAGATACGCTAATGACGCAAGCAATAAGCTTACTCGTAGACTTCCATTTTAAACGAGCTATCCAACAGTTCCTTTGCCTTAGCACATTAAGCCCTTTGCCTTAGCACGCACGTAGTGGAGTAACCGGTTATTGACTTTGATCATTTAGCACGGGGTCTGGTACATGAATGTGGCAACCCTACATATTTTATCCAGATTGGAGGTTGTGGGGGATCGGGCCGTAGCACGCCCTACCGAGTTCAGAACCAAATACCTCTGAACCAACCAACATTGGATTTCTTCATTATTTTCTCAGCTCTTATATGTGCCCGTATATTTTGGTACACAGATTTTCCTTTCTTTTTGCAGCGAGATATGAAGGATATCTTTAGAATCAGGCATCAAACACTTATATTCATCGATTCTCCACGTGGTTTGTGTCAAGACGGTGCTGACTGCTAGTATAAACTACTAGGGGTTACTTCTAGAACTTGAAACTCCGAATATCGGTATAATGGTTATTGAAACGGATCGCGTAAGTAGGAAGTCCATGGTGACAGAACCGTATCGATCTTGTTATTTCGTTTTCGGCTTCCTCAACTGGGATTTCATTAAAGTAGGTATGTCGGGCTAATGCGAAAATAAAATATTTTTTTTCGGTATGGCAAAGTAAAGCGAAGAATTTGAATCGATACGTATCGCAAGAATTTACTAGTATTATTAACGATTGAAAGGTACCTCTCCCACACAAAATCCGACATTGTCCTCAATGTTGCGATATATATACGGGGAAATACAATTACAAAAACAAAAAGGAAAAGAAATGAAACAGAAAAATAACAAATCACAAAGAAATTAAGGAAAGACCAACTACTGGTGACCACGCCCTCTGCTCCTGGTGCGAGAGCGTCTGGTAGGAGTGGCTTCAGCGTCGGTGTCTTGGAAACCATAGGTGTTCATATCTATCCTCAAGGCGTTAAGCTCGGACAGCGCCTCATCCAACCTCTCATTCATGTTTCGCTGCCCAGTCAAGATCTGAGCATTTTGGGCGCACAGAGCCTCAAACTAGTCAGCTTGCCTCCTTTCAAGCGCCGCATTCATTTGATTTTGCATGTGGAGGGCACGGAGGATGTCTTCAAGATTGATAGGAGGAGGTGCAGATGAGGATCCAGGGATGTCGTGGACAGGCGGAGCACTATCCAACTCTTCTTGTATATCGTCTGCGGTGGCTGCAGCTTAGTCTTCGTGGGCAGGTGCAGGCTCTGCGGGAACTTCAGGGTCGAACAACCAGTTTTCTC
Organism: Vicia faba; assembly: GCA_948472305.1. NCBI lineage: Eukaryota > Viridiplantae > Streptophyta > Magnoliopsida > Fabales > Fabaceae > Vicia > Vicia faba. The sequence goes on along the minus strand of OX451735.1, from coordinate 1,312,587,594 downwards.
GGTTACTTGGATCGATTCGGTCCCTGTTCGGCAAGATGATATTCTGATAGATGGTATTCCTAATTACGGGGTGGAATCTGCCGTCTTCCCTCTCGTAGATGAGGTGTGCGGCTTTGCAGTGATCCAAGGTTAGCAAAGTCGGTGCCATAGAAGGCAAGGTTGCAAGAGTAGCACCATAATTCAGACCAATGGAAATAGAAGTAACCAGCCCTCCGAAATAGAAAGGTTTTCCACCTCTAGCACAAATAGAGTGGATGTGAGCAAGTAGGAAGGGGGAGGCATTTATCTTTTGCCCAGTGAACGCACAATGTAGAAAGAAGAGCTCCTTGGAGTTGAGCTTATGGTTGTTGTCGCGGGCGAAGATGGTGTTACTAAGAATGCGATGAAAGTAGCGAATGGCCGAATTATGGATGTGGGTAGCGTTGAGGTGGTCGTAGGACCCGGCACGGATGTTCGTTAAACTGTGCCACAAGTTGAAAGCCTCCTCATTAAAACTATCCGGTACCCGAAAATGAGCACCTTCGTCCGAACAAAATCCCATAAGCCTCGCGATGTCGGATTGAGGCAACTGATGCTCAACTCCGAACATGCGAAATTTCGCCACGCCTGATAATTGGTTTGTGACACCCGGCGGAGTGAGGTAAGCGAACGAACTCAAGAACTAAAGAGTAAGAGTTTCGTAGATTGGTCTTGGTTCGCGGCAGAGGTTCCACAAATCCATGCTTTGTAGTAGTCGGCGGACACTGTCGAGTAGTCCCAAACTTCGTAGGCAGTCGATGTCAACGTACCTTGTGGGTTGTAGACCTCGACGTTGGAATTTTTGATACTTTGCTCGTTGATTCTCCCCAGGTTCGCCGATTCTGAAATTGATAACTTGAGCGTTTGGGTTGTTTGCCATGGTGATAAAGGATTTGATTTGGGAATGTGAGAATGGGAGATTGTGAGGATGTTAATTTGGTGTTGGGAGTTTAGAAATTGGAAGGAAAATGGATTGACTAGGTGATTTTTCGTGTGGTGTGGTGATAATGGAGAAGGGAAAAATGGGTTTATAAGGAAGAAGGTTGGAACGGTTCTCTGTAATAGCCGTTGGTTTCTGTCTGTGTGACGGTCGTCACAGGGATGTGACGCTCGTCACAAAGCAAAGAGGCGCGTTACGCTCGTCACAGGGGTGTGACGGTCGTAACGCAGACAGAGTCTTAAATGAAAGATCCGTTACAGGACCGTTGGAGAGTGATGAGTTTATTATATTTTTATTGTTTTCTTGGTAATTGGAATTTTGTTTTGAAGAATATATATATATATATATATATATATATATATATATATATATATATATATATATATATATATATATATATATATATATATATATATATATATATATATATATATATATATATATATATATATATATATATATATATATATATATATATATATATATATATATATATATATATATATATATATATATATATATATATATATATATATATATATATATATATATATATATATATATATATATATATATATTAAAGTATTTTTGGTTTATTTGAAATGTTTGTTTTAATTAATTATTTTAAGTAATTAAAGTTTTAAATCTAACGAAAATAGACAGTAAATAACAGTAAATAACAACAGTAAATAAAACATAAACAGTAAACAGTAAACAGGAAATTGGGAAATAAATAAAAATAAACTTCAATTTAATAAATCCATAACAAATTGTCTGTCTCAAAGTAAAAATGATGATAATGTTGAAATAATAACTAAACTAAAAATCCCTCCCACACAGAAATTTACAGTGTCCGCACTGTACGTAAAAATGCAAGAGAGAAGGAAAGAAAAAAATGGGATAATGATGGAAATCTAGCCACGGGGTGGTGGAAACAAATGCTGATGCATATAATCCAACTGATCAGTCACCAAGTCCATGAAGGTAATGAAATCCACCCTAAGGGAAGTCAGCTCGCCCTGCATGTCCGTAATGGCCGCACGTAGGGAGTCCAGGGTAACAGCAGGTGGAGGTGGAGTAGTCTCAGGAGCTTGAGGCGCAGTCTCGGCGGAAGTAGCCTCCTGTTCCCAAGGATCAGGGAGATCATGGTAGCCTGGTGGTGTAGCAGGATCTTCTTCAGCATTAGCATTGTTAGGAACTTCATAGATGTCGATTGTAGATGGTGAAGAGGGTGTTGAAGCAGGGTAGTGAAGATCAAACAACCAATTATCCCGGTTGTGCACACTGGTTCTTGGGTCAGGCAGCTTAAAATGATGGACAATCTGATGATTAACTAGCAAGTCAAATGAATCTGGTCCAAGGTTTCCAATCATTCTAGTGTTGAAACAAAAAGCAATGTCCATCGGCATTATGCCATAAAGCGGAGCAGAACCGAGCATAGGCCGGCGGAGTCCAATGGCGTTAGACAACATGGTAACTAACCCACCTAACAAAATCGACGCATTTGGGGTCTGTATGATCCGCTCCATGTTCGCGAGCATATAAGCTGCACCATTCACCGGACGGTTTTGAGATGCACAATACATGATAAACAGCTCATCGCGGGATACAGAGGTGACATTTTGCTGTTTGCCGAAGATAGTGTGGGCTATGATCTTGTGGAAATACCTGATAGCCGGGTTATGAATGCATTCAGAGTACAGATCTGACGGCTCAGGATGGTTAACACCAGCTATGCTTCCCCAGAAAAAGTCAAGCTCAGATACAGGTAAAAGGTTCTCTTGTGTCATGGTAATAACATCGGGTCCAAAAGGGAACCCAAGAAGCTGGCTAAACTCTCGCAGGTTGTAAGTGTAATCCATGTTAAACATTCTAAATGTAATCAACCCACGGTTGAATCCCATTCCATGATTTGGAATGAAACTCAAGGTGCTGAGAAACTCCAGAGTCAGCCTTTTGTAGGTACAGAACCTCCGACGGATAGGGGCAGTGTCCCAACCAATCTGGTGCAGCAGGTACATGACACTCTCGCGAATGCCAAGGGCAGCCATAGCATGATCATCTGCATATATAGTAGGACACATCTCCCGGTCACCCAGATCTGCAAACCTTCTTCTCTGGTGTCGGCTTCGCAATTTGACATTCATGAAGTTAGCACAATCCATAGCGCGAGATGTGAAAGAAAAAGAATTACCCCCCTGAAAATATTTGAAAAATGTTTGAAAGAAAAGGAAATTAAGTAAGTATTTTCGGGTTAGGAAATTGTCAAAGTTAAATTAAAAAGAAAAAGAGAGATAAAAAGGAGAAATAAAAACAGAAGGAAAATAGAAAAAGAGTAAGAAATGCAATAATGAAAACATTTTAAAGATTAAGAAAAAGAAAAGAAAAGAAAATAAAAACATATTAAAGAAGAAAAATAATTAAAGTAAAAACATGGGTTGCCTCCCACGAAGCGCCTTTATTTTATGTCGACGGCTCGACATTAAATACCTATTCAGATAGGTAAAGGGGTAGGCGGCTTACTTAATTGAAGATAAGCCGAGAAGTCGATGTTAAAATAGTGCTTTAAGCGCTGGCCATTAACAATGAATGGTTCGATAGAACTACTTTTAATTTCTATCGCCCCACTTGGGAAAACTTTGCTAATTTCGAACGGTCCGGACCATCTGGAACGTAATTTTCCCGGGAAAATTTTTAGTCTAGAGTTGAATAGGAGTATGATGTCTCCTTCCTTAAAGTCTTTCTGCGAGATACGCTTATCGTGCCATTTTTTTGTTCGTTCTTTATAAATTTTAGCATTTTCATAAGCGTCTAAACGCAATTCTTCCAGTTCATGGATATCTAACACTCGTTTCTCGCCAGCACTCTTATAGTTTAAGTTAAGGGTTTTTATCGCCCAATAAGCTTTATGTTCTAATTCTACTGGCAAATGACAAGATTTTCCATAAACTAACTTGAACGGCGTTGTTCCGATAGGAGTTTTGAAAGTTGTCTGGTATGCCCAAAGAGCATCGTTGAGCTTGGAGGACCAGTCTTTTCTGGATGTGGCTACGGTTTTCTCAAGTATCTGTTTGATCTCCCTATTCGACACTTCCACTTGTCCACTTGTTTGAGGATGGTAAGGTGTGGCTATGCGGTGTTTAACGCCATATTTGGAAAGTAACCTTTCGAATATTCTGGAGATAAAATGGGAGCCACCATCGCTGATCACTAGTCTTGGTACACCGAATCGTGGGAAGATAATATTCTTGAATAGTTTTAGTACCACACGTGTGTCATTTGTGGGTGCGGCGATGGCTTCAATCCATTTTGATAAATAGTCGACGGCGACCAAAATATATTTATTTCCAAAGGATGTGGGGAAAGGTCCCATGAAATCAATTCCCCACACATCAAAAACTTCTACTTCGAGGATTCCTTTTAATGGCATTTCGTCACGTCTAGATATATTTCCTGTGCGTTGACATCTATCGCAGTTCATAATTGCTACGTGGACGTCTTTCCATAAGGTAGGCCAAAAGAAGCCAGCTTGAAGTATTTTTGCACAGGTTTTCGATGTACTAGCGTGTCCACCATAAGGGGCAGAATGACAATGGGAAATGACACGGTTTATTTCATCATTAGGAACGCAGCGACGGTAGATACCATCGGCGCCTCTTTTAAAGAGTAGTGGTTCATCCCAAAAGTAGTGTTTAAGGTCATGGAAAATTTTTTTTCGCTGTTGGTACGTCAAATCAGGTGGTAAAACACCGGCAGCTAAATAGTTGACGAAGTCAGCGTACCATGGTAATGCGGTATTAGTACAAATGGATTCTACTACCGCAGTTGTGAAAGTTTCATTATGAGGATCTGAAATGTCGGTAGGGTATGTCTCTAGTTTGGCAATGAGGCGTTCATAAGGGAAATCTTCATTTATGGGAACATTCTCGGTTTGGATTCCATCTAATCTCGATAAATGGTCAGCTACCACGTTCTAAGTTCCTCTTTTGTCTTTTATTTCTAAGTCAAACTCTTGTAAGAGTAAGATCCATCTGAGTAATCGCGGTTTGGCGTCCTTCTTGCTTAGTAGGTATCAGATCGCAGCATGATCCGTATAAATAATGATTTTAGCGCCTACTAAGTAGGAACGAAATTTGTCCAATGCGAATACCACAGCTAAGAGTTCCTTCTCCGTAGTGGCGTAATTCATTTGTGCGGGATCAAGCGTTCTGCTTGCGTAGTAGATAGCGTGAAGCTTCTTTTCTTTGCATTGTCCTAGGACTGCGCCTACAGCATAGTCGCTCGCATCGCACATGATTTCAAACGGTAAATTCCAATCAGGAGGTTGCATAATAGGTGTCGATATTAAGGCCTCTTTTAGTGTCTCGAATGCGTTCAAGCATTTATCGTCGAAAATGAACTCAGCCTCTTTCATTAATAACTCAGTTAGTGGCTTGGTGATTTTAGAGAAATCTTTTATGAAACGTCGGTAAAAACCCGCGTGTCCTAGAAAACTTCGTATTTCTCTAACTGTTTTGGGTGGTTGAAGGTTTTTGATAATGTCGATCTTTGCTTTGTCAACTTCAATCCCCCTGTTTGATACAATGTGACCCAACATAATTCCTTGTCTCACCATGAAGTGACATTTTTCCCAGTTGAGCACTAGGTTGACATTAACACAGCGTTTCAATACTAATTCAAGATTTGTTAAACATCCGTCAAAACTCTCTCCACAGACAGAGAAATCGTCCATGAATACTTCCATGATTCCGTCTAAGAAATCTACGAAGATCGCCATCATGCATCGTTGGAAAGTTGCAGGCGCATTACATAGTCCAAATGGCATTCTCTGGTATGCAAAGGTACCATAGGGACATGTGAACGTAGTTTTCTCTTGATCGTCAGGATGAATGGGAATTTGAAAGAATCCTGAGTATCCATCAAGATAGCAGAAATGGGAATGTTTGGCTAAACGCTCGAGCATTTGATCAATGAATGGTAATGGGAAATGGTCTTTGCGTGTAGCTTTCTTTAGTTTCCTATAATCGATACACATTCTCCATCCTGTTTGCGTACGTTGCGCTACCGATTCGCCTTTTGTATTTGTTATAACTGTAACACCTCCTTTCTTAGGTACCACATGAACTGGACTGACCCAGTTGCTATCTGATATTGGGTATATGATGCCTGCCTCTAGTAGTTTTTGTACTTCCTTCTTAACGACTTCACTTAGGATAGGATTTATCCGTCTCTGATGTTCTCTAGAAGTCTTGCAGTCTTCCTCCAGCATTATGCGGTGCATACAGAGAGAAGGGCTTATTCCTTTGAGATCTGAGATATTATAGCCTAACGCGGTTGGATATTTCCTTAACACACTAAGAAGTTTTTCGGTCTCGATCTCTCCTAATTCGGCATTGACTATAGCTGGTCGTTCAAGTTCTTTATCTAAGAACTCATACCTAAGATCTTCGGGTAATGTTTTAAGTTCTATACCGGGTTTCTTATTAGTTGAGTCAGGATCAGGTGTTAGGGCTAAACATTCGCTTAGGTTGGCATCTAAGTGTTCCTGTTTCCAGTCTTCGTTCTTGAGGACAGTCGGTATCTGAATTTTCAGCATCTCAGAGTAGGTGTCCTCTTGGCATTCAAGTTCTTTGACACATTCATCAATGATATCTAGGAGACAACATGAGTCGTCTATAGCAGGGGCTTTAAAAAATTGGGAAAGAATGAATTCTACTTTTTCTTCTCCTACCTCAAAGGTAAGTTTTCCTTTCTTGACGTCAATGATGGCTCCTGCAGTCGCTAAAAATGGTCTTCCTAGTATGATGGGAATGTTTGAATCTTCCTTGATGTCCATTATTATAAAGTCAGTCGGTATGTAAAATTGTCCTATTCGGACAAGAATGTTTTCTAGCATTCCAACAGGAAATTTGACTGATCTATCGGCTAGTTTTAAGGACATCTTTGTAGGTCTCATGTCGCCTAATTTGAGCTTTTCGCAAATAGATAATGGCATTAGACTGACACTGGCTCCTAAATCGCATAGAGCTTTGTCTATGACAGATTTTCCAATTACACATGGTATGGAGAAACTACCAGGATCTTTTAGCTTCGGAGGCATGTTATTTTGAATTATGGCGCTACATTCGGAAGTTAACCTAACGGTTTCGTTTTCAACGATTTTTTTCTTATTAGCCAATATTTCTTTTAGGAATTTAGCATATGACGACATTTGGGTTATAGCTTCCGTAAATGGAATAGTGACGTTTAGTTGTTTCAGAAGTTCTACAAATTTCTTGAATTGTCCCTCATTCTTAGATTTTGCAAGTCTTTGAGGGTATGGAATTGGTGGTTTGTATGGTGGTGGAGGCACATATGGTTTTTCTGAGGCCTCTCTATCCTCATTCGCGTCTTCCTCTACCTTTTCAGATTGATCTTTCGGCTTCTCTATTTCCTTTTCGGGCTTTTGATACATGGTCGGGTTTTGGAGTCTAGGATCTATCGGTCCATCAAGGGCTGTCCCACTTCTTAATGTAATAGCATTTGCATGTCCTTTGGGATTAGGCTGTGGCTGTCCAGGAAATGTCCCAGCAGGTGCGGAAGAACTAGCTTGGTGTTGTGCTACTTGGGAGATTTGGGTTTCTAACATTTTGTTGTGAGTGGCTAGGGCATCTACCTTGTTTGCTAATAGCTTTAGTTGTTCACCGGTGTGAACGTTTTGATTGAGGAATTCTTTGTTTTGTTGGGCTTGATTAGCGATAAGAATTTCCATCAGGATTTCAAGGTTAGATTTCTTAGGAATGTTAGGAACATTACCGGCGGGTTTTTGATACCCTGGAGGTACAGCAGGTGCTTGTCCAGGTGCATATAAAGCGTTATTGCTCTTGTACGAGAAGTTAGGATGGTTCTTCCAACCAGGGTTATAGGTATTGGCATAAGGATTTCCTTGAGCGTAATTTACCTGATCAGCCGTTATTCCTGCTAGGATTTGACACTCGGTTCCAATATGACCAGGTACTCCACAAACTTCGCAGCTTAGGGTAACTGCAGCTACGGTAGCTGCAGGAGGTAAGGTCAAGCTTTCTATCTTTTGGGTAAGAGCATCTACCTTAGCATTAACTTTATCTAGGCTACTAATCTCGTACATCCCGCCTTTGGTTTGAGTTTTCTCCACAGATGTTCTTTCTCCTCCCCACTGATAGTGGTTTTGAGCCATGTTTTCAATGAGTTGATTAGCTTCGTCATAAGGCTTGTCCATCAGTGTACCACCTGCGGCGGCATCTATAGATAGTCTTGTGTTGTACAAGAGTCCATTATAAAACGTGTGGATTATCAGCCATTTTTCTAGTCCGTGATGTGGGCACATTCGCATCATATCTTTGTAGCGCTCCCATGCATCGAATAGTGATTCAGTATCCTTCTGCCTAAATCCGTTGATTTGGGCTCTTAGTGCAGCGGTCTTGCTTGGGGGAAAGTATCGTGCTAAGAATACGATCTTCAGTCCTTCCAATGTAGTGACGGAATTGGATGGCAAGGATTGCAACCAAGCCCAAGCTCTATCTCTTAGTGAGAAAGGAAAAAGACGTAATCTAATAGCATCTTTACTAACACCATTCGCTAAAACTGTGTCGGCAAATTGAACGAATTTCGTAAGGTGTTCATTCGGATCCTCAGAAGGATCTCCAGAGAATTGGCGTTGTTGGATAGCTGATATCAGTGACGGCTTTAACTCGAAATCGTTTCGGTTTATTGCTGGAGCAGCAATGCTGTTATGGGGCTCTTGTTGTGATGGAGTTGCGTACTCCTTCAGTGGACGGGTCCTTTGTTCTTCGGCCATGTCTAATTTTGGATTGGCTTCGGTTTCAGAGGAAGAATTAGAATCAGTTTCGGAATCAATCTTGATTTCTGGTTTGGGTAAGGGAATAGCGTGAGTTAAACAGTAATCCCTGACTGCACGTCTTAGGGAAAGAATGCGTTCAGGTTCGTCCGTCGGTTTGTCAAGTGGTTCGCCTTGTGAGCGAGTCCTTGGCATACAAATCGACAAAGGGTGTCTGTTGCTTAGTCTAAACACGCAACAGAAGAATTGTAATTAATTGACTACCAGTCCCCGGCAACGGCGCTAAAAACTTGATCGGGACTTTATGAGTCTATCGGGATACTAACTGCAAGTATACAGTTTAGTCGTTCTAGTTTTAAAAGATTATCGAACCCACAGAGACTGTGTGTCAATCGCATACGATCTAATGCTACAGTTTTGTCTAACTAAGCGATGAATATTCGATATTTGGGGTAGACGGTTTAGTTTTAAAAGTAATAGTACTAATTATACCGGTATGTGATAATCGGACTTAGGGAATTTGATGGATCGCTTGGCCTATAAAGTATTTCGGTAAAAGCTAATTGTTTAAAAACCTGAGACAAACACTCTCGTGTTTATGAAATAAGTCATGCTACTAAACCTAGTGGATGCACTTTAAATTTAATAACACTTTTTGAAAAAAATTTGAATTTAATTAATTTATTAAAACACTCTCGTGTATTTAAAAATCAATGCTTCGTTACCACTATCTGGGTCGAACCCCAGCTCTCGCATGCAGGTTCTTGCCTTAATTAATTTCCCACTCTCGTGGCAAAATCGTGTTAATTACCCTCTCACTCTCGTGACAAGGATAGTTAAATTAATATTGGAAATTGGAAACCAGAAATTGTTTTATAAATATTTTTGGCCAAGGTCTTATTGAATTCTTTCAGTTCTTACGGTCACATATCGGTATTAACAATTTAGCCAGACATAATTAACTTAACAACAATAAAGTTTAGAATATAATTCATGGCAATAATTGGCATATTATAGAAGACGAATAAATAATAATTGCAATAAAGAAAAACCTGGAATTACAGATGCTATAGTAATCTTGAGGTAATACAGTAATCCAAATCTTCAAGCTTGACTTGCAGTAGAAATTCGTGTTAATTCTTGTAAGAAGAATTAACACTTAAAAATATAAACTAAGGCTTGAATGGAGATTACAGGGAATTGAAAGCAGAATTGCAAAAGAAAGTACAAATTGGAAATAACTGTAAAAATAAAATAAGTATTTGCTGAGTAAAATTCTTCGACCCCTGGACTGTGCCTTGGTATTCCTATTTATAGCAGGAAAAATCAGCAGTTTGATTTTTGAATTCTTGATGAAGTCTTCATGGAGAAATTCCAGGAGCAGTAGAAGTTATGGCAATAAAATAGGAGGTTCAGTAGAAACATGAAGAATTATTCTGCCCTTTACGCCCACGTCTTCAATTATGCGCAACGTCCTCCTTCACGCGCGTGACGGTCGTCACAGGTGGGTGACGGTCGTCACATGCTGAAATGGTGTCTTACGTTCGTCAGGTGCGTGTGACGAGCGTTTGGTTATGTTGTGGGGTGTTACGTCCGTCACAGGGGCGTGACGACCGTCAGGCATCCAGAAGTCCACACTTTGTATTTTTTTATTCTTTTTCTCTTTGTTTTTCGTCTATCTTTCTTCATGTTGTCCTTTTGCATTGGTTTGAGTCGACAAGTGTTATACCTGTAAAAAAAAGACAAATAATCTCGGAATAATCGAGGGTTAGACGACTTAATGGAATATAAAATCGGTAAAAAGTATGTTAATTATACGATATATTTTCTTGTTATCAATGAGTTCTGCTCCTCAGAAGGAATTAATCATGAATTCTCTTCACCCATAACTCCTCAACAAAATGGAGTTGTGGAAAGGAAAAATAGGACTATACAGGAATCTGCCAGAGCAATGATACATGCCAAAAGACTTCCTATTCATTTTTGGGCTGAAGCTATGAATACAGCCTGTTATGTCTATAACAGGGTCACCTTGAGAAAGGGAACATCATCCACCATTTAAGAACTTTGGAAAGGAAGGAAGCCTACAGTGAAGTACTTCCATGTATTTGGAAGAAAATGCTACATTCTGACAGATCGTGAACAAAGGAGAAAGATGGACCCTAAAAGTGATGAAGGAATATTCCTAGGATACTCTACCAACAGCAGAGCTTATAGGGTATTCAATTCCAGGACCAAAGTTATGATGGAATCTATAAATGTCATAGTTGATGATTACCATGAGGAAACAAATGTCCCATATGATGTTGAGACATTCTTTGAGACTTCAACTCAAAAGGATGATATTCCTAAAACTACTTCATCAGAATCTGAATCAAAGGAAGCTAACAAAGACCCTTCCATCAGAATTCAGAAAGATCATCCTAAGGAACTCATCATAGGAGATCCTAACAGTGGAATCATTACAAGATCTAGAGAAATCATCTCAAACTCTTGCTTTGTATCTAAGATTGAACCAAGAAATGTTAAGGAGGCTTTAACTGATGAATATTGGATTGGAGCAATGCAATATGAATTGAACCAATTCAAGCAACATGAAGTATAGGAGTTAGTTCCTAGACCAGAAGGAACAAACATCATTGGCACAAAATGGATTTACAAGAACAAATCAGATGCTGAAGGAGTTGTCACCAGGAATAAGGCAAGACTTGTTGCTCAAGGATACACTCAAGTTGAAGGGGTTGATTTTGATGAGACTTTTTCTCCTGTAGCCAGACTGGAATCAATCAGACTTCTATTGGGAATTTCTTTTCTCCTTAAGTTCAAGTTATTTCAGATGGATGTAAAGAGTGCCTTCCTAAATGGGTACTTAAATGAGGAAGTTTATGTGGAACAGCCTAAAGGATTTGTGGATCCAAACTGCCCTGATCATGTCTACAAATTGAGGAAAGCTTTATATGGCCTGAAAAAAGCTCCTAGAGCATGGTATGACAGGTTGGCAAAATTCCTCTCTGACAAAGGATACAGGAAAAGAGGCTTGGATAAAACTCTTTTTGTCAAAAATGAAGGAGGAAAGCTAATGGTAGCTCAAATATATGTTGATGACATAGTGTTTGGGGGAATGTCAGATAAAATGGTTAAACATTTTGCTTACCAGATGCAAGCTGAATTTGAAATGAGCCTCATGGGAGAATTGACCTACTTTCTTGGACTGCAAGTTACACAGATGGAAGACTCAACTTTTCTGTCTCAAAGAAAGTATGCAAAGAACATTGTCAACAATTTTGGGATGGAGAATGCCAGTTGTGATCGGTGGAAATAGAACTGGTTGTTTTTTAAGATGGTTCGCAAAATGTCGCGGTAAGCAAGAGTCGCCATCGTCTTTTATGTTCTCCAATATGGAAAGGACAAAAGCACAACAAAATTCCTTATTGAGAATGTCTCTCGGTTCGGGAGGTAGATTTATAGAAAGGGAAGGTGTTAGCACCCTTTCTATCCATGGTTATCCATGGGCTCTTAGGTACTTGCTCACTATGTTTTCAAAAATGTTTGCTTTTCTTTGTGATTGTGGGTTTTGAAAAAATGTTTCGTTTTGAAAGATTTCTAAGTGACTTTTGTATCTGTCCTCAAGAGTGTATGAAAAATTTGTTTTAAAAACTTTTGAAAGTGACAGTGTGAAAAGATTGTTTTGTTGGTTTTTTAGAGAGCAAGTACCCATGAGATCTACCTACCCTAAGGAATTAGGCTGTGTAAGAGTCCTTTAAACAGTGATATCCTACTATTAAGAAATAGGTAGCACCGTCGTTGGAGGTATTCGGGTCAATTCGATTAAGGGACAATGTGGTCACCAAAGCAATAATAGGACGCCTTAGAAGTAACCCTAATGTCCTAGATCCTTTTCATCCGAGGCAACCGTTTCAAGGCAACTGGATCTTAGACAGGAGGGCGACCTCTAAAACACCCTATACTTGACGACCACGTTCGAGGCAACCAGTGAGGCGTACCCTAAGAGTGGCATGTGCTTGTGTGTTATTTCAGTTTATGTTATCTTTGCATGTATTATGGTGAGCTACGAGTTGATTTTATTTTTCAGGCAAGTCTTGCATGCATAATTAACAGTTAACAGTTTGCGGAAAATAAATTGCGGAAAGTAAATCTACGCTATTACAAGGCGTCGGGTATTTACATCGCCAAAAAGAAACCCTTTAATTTAAATTGCGGAAAGTAAAAGAAAGCGATAAATAATTAAAGTCCTAATTAAAAGCTATTACATTCTGGGAAACAGATACAATAATATGATAAAATGGATCGCGTGCGGGAAATTAAATCGGATGCGAGTTTTTTGGGTTTTGACCCTTTTTTGAAAGAAAGTGATTTTTTTGGTTATTTTTGAATTAAATGGAATTAAATTAAATGAACAATTAAATTAAATTAAATAATGAAAATATTTTTGGATTTTTGAGTTTTTTAAAGAAATAAAATAAATTGAATTAATGCTAATAAAAACCTAATATTCTAAATTGATTTTAAATATTGCAAAAAATATTAAAAGTTAAATCTAATTAAAGCTAAATTGATTAAATTAATTTATTTACAAAAATAAAAGTGATGAAGTTAATTTTAATAAATAAAATATTTTTTGTGTTTTTGATTTTATTAGGAAAAAATATTAATTGGTTAGTGATTAATAAAAATAATAACGATTAATTAATTAAAGGAACATAATACAAATAGAGAGAGAGTTTAGGAGTATACGAGCCTGATTGGAGGGGTGAAACAATTCTTGGCGTCATGTGTAAACTGTTTTGTTTTGGCCATTTGTATTTTGGCTTTTGGCCATTTGTGTTCTGGCTTTTGGCCATTTGTGTTCTGGCCTCAACGTTCCTTAACCTTTTCAGGATGTCTGTCTCGCCATGTATTGGTGTCATGGGTAAGCTGTTCTGTTTTGGCCATTTGGCTTTTGGCTTTTGGCCATTTGTGTTTTGGCCTCAATGTTCCTTAATGAACCTGCATGGGATCCTGTCTAAAATCTGCAGTGTTGAATCTCATGAACACATTAAATAAAATCATAAAATGCAAATAAAGCCAATATATGAAGAAATTTAATGTTTAGGCACAATATGGCATGTATGAATGATTATACCCTTTTGATCATGGAGATCAAATCAATCTTACCCTTACTAGAAAAGTAGTGACATGAATGCTTTTATGCCCTTTTGATCATAGAGATCAAGTCAGCCTTACCCTTACTGAAGAAGTAGTGAGGTGTTGGTTTGTAACTGAGATGGCTTGTTTGTAGTGAGATGTTGATTTGTAACTAGGATGACTTGTTTGTAGTGAGAGAGGGATTTGTAATAAGGATTTCAAGGTTTTAGGGTTCTTGAGAGAATTTGATATTCTGACAGTGTTGTGGCAAGGTTTTTTTTTCTCTCCTCTCCTTTTGGTTTGTGTGAAAAGAATGTGATTATATAATGGAAATTAGGGTAAAGAAAATGGGCTTTGAATGTGCAATTGGGCCTCCAATGTTCACTTGAGTTCGTCACTTTCCAGGCTAAATCGCAGGGATTTAAGTGCAATTTTTAAAGTTGAAATGTGAAAACAAAATGTAGCCGGCATCGATAAATAACTCCTGTCCGAAAATCGGCTCAATCGGATAAACGGTGAATTAGTTATGAATTTTTGATGTTTCAGCTCAGACAAACTTATTTTGGGCTCCAGTGTCGACTCTGACACGTTCTTCAATAAAAAACTGGTATTGATCGGAGCATAATCCGGTCTCGACTTTTGAAGCAAAGTTGTAGATCTATGAGTCAGTGACCTTGTGTAAAAATATGAGCCCAATCCGATAAAAATTGACCGAGTTATGAATTTTCGAAGTTTCGGCCCAGATGAAATAATATTCAGCATTCAGGATTTTCGGCATGTCACGCACTCTGAGTAAAAAACGAAGGTCTTTTGAATACCGTTTGAACTCAATACCTTTTGGGAAAATATAGCCAACTCAATTTGTGAAATTTTGGCGCCGGAACCAGCTCGATACGATGAAAATCGACCAAGTTATGATTTTCTGAACATGACGCAAATAAACTTCTGTCACAAATTTTCTGTACGAAAATACTTGATAAATCTACATTTTTGAAGACCTTCTGATCGAAATTGGCTTCCAGCTGTGAGAGATGAAAACGTAGATAATGTCAAGACGGAATTTTGGCCACCGGAACGGGTTCAAAACGAGTCACGATCTTCAAGTTATGAATTTTTTAGCGCGTAAAAACTGCACTTTCAGCACACTTTTTTTCACCATATTTCTTCGAGAAAACTCACACATTCAGATACCTTCTTTAAAGAATTGACTCTTGAGTCAAACCTGAATTTGAGAATACGTTATCAGAGATATCTTGGCGAAATAACAGCTGAATATGACGCGCCGGGTTGGACTTGTGAGTTTTTCTTGAAATGTTTTGAGAAATATGGGAGGGCAAATTTTGGGGTACAACACCAGTCACAAAAGGACGCCTGCACCTACTCACTTAAAGTTGTCCAAAGATTCAAGTAGGGTTAAGGTGGACCAAAGCTTGTACAGAAGCATGATAGGAAGTCTGCTATACTTAACATCCAGCAAACCTGACATTGCTTTTGCAGTTGGAGTATGTGCAAGATACCAGGCTGAACCCAAAGTAAGACATATCAACCAAGTGAAGAGAATTCTGAAGTATGTGAGTGGAACCTACAACTATGGCTTGCTGTACTCTCATGGATGTGAATCAACTCTGACTGGTTATTGTGATGCTGATTGGGCTGGAAGTGCTGATGATAGAAAGAGCACCTCTGGAGGATGTTTCTTCTTAGGAAATAATCTTGTCTCCTGGTTCAGCAAGAAACAGAACTGTGTGTCTCTATCTACTGCTGAAGCTAAATACATAGCAGCTGGTAGTAGCTGTTCTCAAATGATCTGGATGAAACAGATGCTTACTGAGTATAATGTCACACAAGATGTTATGATATTGTATTGTGACAATCTGAGTACTATCAACATTTCCAAGAATCCTATTCAGCATAGCAGGACCAAGCATATTGACATTAGACATCACTTCATCAGAGATCTTGTAGAGGAGAAGACGATTAAACTGGTACATGTTGCCATTGAACTACAACTGGATGACATTTTTACCAAGGCACTTGATGCAAATCAATTTGAAAATTTGAGGGGCAAGCTGGGTATTTGCCAACATGAAGAAATGTAGCAATTAATTTTTCTTAAAACAAGGGATGAGAGAGATATTTTAGTTAAGTCTACTCTGATTGGGCTAATCATCTGCTTCTCTATTTCTTTCCAAAATTTTAAGAAGTTGAATAGACATTCATATATCTCCCTCATCTCGCGTTTCTGCAACAATCTTTAATCTCTCAAACGAAGACTTCTCTATCACTGTTACCTGTTTTCTAAAACACTCAAAATGTCTCAACTATCCATGTGATCATCCTCTTTAACGGCGACTGTTTCTTCTGCATCCTCTGATCGAGAACCTAGGGCAATCATAAACTGCATGGATTCTGATGTTCTGGAGATAACTCCTCTTCGTGAACTGGAAGCTGACCCCACTAAGGTCAAGAAGCTGCGAACCAGACATGCAAGAAGGTCACAAGCCTCTTCATCTGGTAAACCCTCTCAACCATCATCTTATGTTCCTCCAGAAATAGCAAATAGGGAAGGTTCAGTTTATGTTCATCAAGTTATAGCTAGACTTGTCACTAGGATTCTAAATGAGAATCACTCTGTACATGGCATTTCTGTACCTTTGAATCAAGAATCTGTTAGTCCAAATGTTGAAATGAATCCAGATGTCACTTAGAATGTTGAGACACCGGATGACAACATTAGGAAATCTCCTGAAAATCGTGATGATCACCAGAACCCTACTGAGAAGGATGTTGAACCCCCGGTTATTGATGTTGATGAAGAATACTCTGACAATGACTTAATTGCCAATATCAACCCTAGCATAGCTAGAAGGATGATGAACAGAAAAGTAAAGCAGGATGTTGCCAATTTCCTCTCCAAAGAGAAGACTGCTGATGTTGTTCATAAGAAAACCAGGTCTGAGAACAAGACTGGAGTAGAAGCTGTGAAGGTTGGATTGTCAAAAGAGAAAGGGAAGGTGAAAACTCGAGTACCTGCTGGTAGTCTCTCAAAACCTTTGAGAAAACCAATAGCAAAGAAAAGGAAGGAGCCTGAACCCTCTGAATCTGATGAGGAATCAGAATTTGAGTTTGATGTTGAAGACATTCCTCTCAAAAGGAAACTCTCTTCAAGCAAAATGCCTAAAGTCCCTGAAGTTGCCACTGACAACATCTCCTTTCACCATCCTGAGAATGCAAACAGGTGGAAGTATGTATGTTTGAAAAGGATCGCCTTAGAAAGAGAACTGAACAACAGTGCCATGGAATGTAAGGAGATCATGGATCTAATCAAAACTGCTGGTCTAATAAATATTGTGGTAAAGTTTACCAACTGCTATGAAGTTCTTGTCAAAGAATTCATAGTGAATTTATCTGATGAGTGTGCTGATGGAAAGTCAGCTGATTATAAGTGTGTATATGTGAGAGAAAGGAAGGTAAATTTCTCTCCCTCTGAAATAAACAAATTCCTAGGAAAACCTGATGATGCTTGCCCTGAGCTAGAGGTTACTGACAACCAAGTGTGCCAAACCATCATTGCAAATCAAGTCAAGAGATAGCCCTTAAAAGGGAAGTTGAATGCAAGCAAGCTGAGGATGAAATTTGCCATTCTGCACAAAATTGGTGCAACTAACTGGGTTCCCACCAACCATAAATCAACCATCTCCACAGGCTTGGGAAGATTTATTTATGTTGTTGGAACCATGACAAACTTTGACTATGGCAAGTATATCTTTGATCAAACATTGAAACATGCTGGAAGCTGTGCTATTAAAGGACCTATTGGCTTTCCCTCTCTCCTATGTGGTATAGTCCTTGCTCAATATCCTGACATTCTATTTGAAAAAGATACTGTATGCAAAAGAGCCCATGCTCTTGGGTTGCACTATAAGCTATTTCAGGGAAGACATGTTCCTAACATTGTCATGACATCAGCTGAGACATCAACTGTCAAATCTCATTCCAAGAAAACTGATGTTATAGCTGTGCTGAAGGAAACCTGCAAAGAGCTTGATACAAGGAAAAGGACTCTTGAGGACCTGATTGCTAGACTAGAACAGGAGGATATTGAAGGACAAAGAAGGGAAGAGGATGCTGCTGAAGACCAGCTTAATGCTGAAGATAGTGCCTCCTCTGAAGATGACAGTGCTTGAAGATCAGTGCAGTTGAAAAGTTTGCTACTGGTACCTGATGCTGTAAATGACTTTTGATTTTTTTTCTCTCTGTGTTTTTATTATTCCTTTTGGATGACTGTATAACCTAAAAGTACAATTACCTTTGGCCTATTTATGGCTAAAGAGGGGGAGAAGATTTTGTGATAATTTTGGTAGAATTAGACTTGGTAGATATTATTAATTCTGCTGCTTTCTAATCTCTGATTGTTTAGGGGTTTTAGCCAAAAATTTGCCAAAGGGGGAGTTTGTAAGTGTTTGGTTGTTGGCATGTTTTTTGGTAAAACCAGTTGTGTGAATGTCATGACTGATGTCATAACATTCTGGGATACAAGGTACATTCTGCAGAAAAAGAATGTCATACAGGAGCTGCTCAATATGAGTGTTTAGCTGATCATTATGCAATGATCATATTTATTGCATTCTACCAAAATCAGTAAACAGGATTCTTGTTGTCATAACCAATGTTAAGACATCCTGTACTGAACTAACATTTGTGCAAATTTGTTATTTCTGAGAATTTTCAGGAATCTGGTTTATTCTGTCCAGATCAGATTCTCACGTGGACTTAGGTTAACTTTGCTTAACCCTAATCTGGTTGTTAAAGTCCTATGACCAAGTCTTGAGGTTAACCCTAATTAACCCTAGCTATTTTCGTGGAAGCCCTAACAGAAGAATAGCTGGCTATATATTCCTCATGAAGACTGTTGGTGAAACATACTTTTTGACAGAAGATCAATAAGGGACTGTATAGTTGTAACTACTGTGATCCAATCAATTATCATTGTGATAAGTGATTTGGAGTAGGATTTGGTTGTAAGGGTTGTGTATCACTCAAAGCTTTGAAGCACGAGTGTTTGTGTTACTTGATAAAAGCTTTGAAGTAAAGTCAATTTAGGGTTGTGTATCACTCAAAGCTTTGAAGCACGAGTGTTTGTGTTACTTGATTAAAAGCTGTGAAGAAAAATCAAGTGTATGTACTGAAGAGTGTCTTCATAATTTCATTAGTCAATTGTTTAGTATCACTGCTGTGATTGAGGGGGAGTGAGTAGGAACTCAGATTTAAGTTGAACTTAGATTGAAGTTGCATTGGGTAGGTCTTAAGTGAAGGAGATAAACTGGTTGGTTTATTCTTGAATTAATATCTCTTATAATGAATTTCCTCCCTGGCTTGGTAGCCCTCAGAGTAGGTGTTGTTACACACTGAACTGGGTAAACAATTGACTGTGTTCTTTACTGCTTTTAGATTTACTGTCTTGAAGAAAGTCAGATACGGTGTCATAACATTCACTGTGACATTAAGTATCTGCTGCCAGAATTTCATGACCGATGAAAAGCTCAAGTAATTTTATCCAATAAAAATAAATTAGAACACAGTAGATAATTATTTGACCAACATTGATACCTATCTGTGTAAATTTCTGATTAGTTTGCTATAATTTATGTTGTGATTGAGTAATATGATGTTGTATGAATGACTCAATTGTTTTACATGACGTATTGCATGATGATGCTGATGATGGTATGTATTGGCGTGGCATTGATGAGTAGTAATGTTAGTGTAAATTAAGTTGTTGCATGTAGGTGTCACATGCATTCATGAAAAGATGGTCTGTATTGGCGAAAGATGGCATGTATGAGTGAAAGATGGCATGTATTAGCATTATGAATGTTGTTGCCCTAAGTTGGAATTATTATGATGAGGGTTATACCCTATTGGTATAACATGCATTTAGTCAGTGTCGATCTCATTGAATTACATTATGATTGATAACTTGATGTTTGATGCTGAAAGAGTATGATTCATATTATGATGATTATCATGTGTTGTATTGTTGATATGTTGATGTTCTTTGTGGTGTGATGGATGAAGTAAAGGTATGAGGTGAATAAGTATAACTATGCGTGCTTAAATTTCTATATACTCATTATTATGCTCTCTTTTATATTTTTATGATATCTCACCTATTTTGTTTGAATGTTGCCTCTACGTGGGTGACATGCAGATGATCCGAAGCAGCTCAAGGTAGAGGCTCGTTTAGAAGTGCCTCATTTTTCATAGATTGATTCAGTGTCAGCTCTGATACATAATACTTGGGGGTTTTGCGTTTTTTTTATTAAGATCGGAGTAAACTATTGTAGAAATTCGTTTTGTTGGATTTTAATTGATGTTTTACTTTGAATTTTGAATTACGATAATTATAACTCATGTTAAGGAGTTAAGTATAATTGTTGTTGATGTGTTTCCGCTGCGAATAAATGAAATGAAGTTCAGACTTGGTGAAGAAGTGATTATGTGTTGCATGTCTTATTATACGAGCATGTGTGCATGTATGAAGAAGTGACGTCCTATTTTTGATGTTTTATTTTATGAATTAATTTACTCTAATTTTTGGTTAAATTACCGACGGAGAAATAGGGTGTTACACCTAACATTCAAAGTTTTAGGAGTTGTCCTTGCTTTCAGCTGTGGGGTGCCGAAGAAGTTGGCTATTCTAGCCATCTGGTTTGCAAGCATTTCATAACTCTGGCTAGTATTGTTGACCAGGGGATTGTAAATTGTCCATATTTGTTGTGTCAAAGGATTCACCATTTTGTGATTTCTTTCATATATCTATAGCCTAATAGACATCATAGAAGTTGCATTTAACAATGTCGTCGTTTGGGGAATATAAATCATCCCTCCTGGTCAACTACTAGTACTCAGGGTCGCAACATATGTATTTTGATGGTTAAAGGGTGACCCGATGGCCATCATAATATCAACTTACGTCGACATGTTTGACTGAAGGCCAACCATCATCGACTGATGCATGCTATATTGATAATATCCAGGGGGTGGCATCTACCCCACCTAGAAAAATGCCCTTGAGGGGTTAAAAGGTGAACCCCCAGGAAGTATCGGTGCCGGTGAAACCGTTGTTGTTGAACTGATGGCAGTAGGCGTCCTTACATGTGACAAAGCCTTGAACTTTGAGTCGTGGTACTAATTGGTATGACATCCACGTTTTGAGCATTACTTTGTGCAGGGTTAGAAGTGTTCCCATTTGTGTAAGAATGTGACATTTTTATACAATTTTTCCCACTTCTCAAATTCACGCATAAACCAACATTAGTGTTATGCAAAATAAATACACCCACAATGAAAATTACAAAGCAATTAACAAACTACTTAAAAAAACAATATTAGCATAGGGTCCCACTGGGTGTGCCAATTTCTTTACCCTGATTTTTGGTAAACAACCTCTAGTCTCTTATTAAAGGTTACTTGCAAGATCAACTAGGGAATCATAGGAATAGTGCTAAAATCTTGACAAGTTTTAATGTAGAATTGTAGTAAATTAAATGTTGTAATCTTTGAACTAAACAAAAAAAATGAAGGAAAGATTCAAAGTGCAAAAGTAAAAATAATTAAAGGGAAAAGACTTGAAAATAAAACTATATTAAAATGAAAAATAATTTGATTGAATTGAAGGGAATGAATTGGAGTTTGGTGTTTGTGTTGGCAGATGAAGGGAAACAAAGGGGCGCGCGAAATGAACGTTGGGATGGTGATGGGTAAAGGGCGATTGGGGTAGTAGATGAAGGCGAGTTGATGGATTGTGTAGGGAATTGAATTCGCGGAGAGAGGGAGAGGGATAATATTATGGCAAGAGAGGGGAAATGAGTAAAGGAATTACTGTTTGTTATTGCTTTTTGTTCTGCTATTACAAAGAGTGAAAGAGCCATTAAATAGAAAAAAGAAGAGGAATATTATTTTGATTTTTTTCAATTTCGTTTGGCAATTTTTCTGTATCGATCCGCGATTTCTTCCAACAACCAATAGGAATAAAGCAAAGTGTAATAAACATTTTTTTTGTGACTAAAAAGCCCTTTAATGACAAAAAAAACTAAAAAACCTGAAAGTGTTAAAATTAATTCAATTAAAAATAATTATTTGAATTTTTTCTTAATAAAAAATAAAGGCTCAAAATGACTAAAAACGATAAAAAATAGACAAAAATTTATCTAAAAAAATGAAATGAACACATTAAAATAAACTACATGTCACAAATATTAAAGAAAAAATATTCAAAAAGTCAAAATCGAAATATAATGAGAATAAAAATATCAGGATGAACAGACGTTTACGGTTAAAAACGGAACTTCAAACTGTACCGAGAAAATAAAACGAGCATACTGTCATGATCTATGTGAAATGCAGATTCATAAAATGATCAGTAAAAGGTGAAAACTTGAAATATTTTTCTCGCTAATTTTCTGCACAGTGTCGAATCGCTTTTAACAGTTTGTATGTAAAACCTAAATATTAATATTATCGACATATAAACAACTTGTAGCAATGCAAAAAACGAGTAAACAAATAAAAATGCATGAAGTGAAATGTCGGTTATTTTTCAACTACAAAACGATGCAAACTTCGATTTAAACTGACTTTTGGTTAACTTAAACACGATTAAATGATGAAAATGTGATGAATGAAGCTATTTATTAATGATTGTGACCAAATAAAAAATATGATATGAAAGTGCGACTGAAAAAATTGGGGGAGAAATTTAGGGTGCCACCGCTGAAATCATTTTGAGAAACCTTCTGAAGAAAAGTCGTTCCTCACATCATTAGCTCTTGACTCGTAAAGAAAAGTTGGAGATGACGTCAAGGATATTCATATGCTCGAAGAATCGTTCAAAAAATATTGATAAATAAGGATGTTATGATCATTCGAACTCAAACTGGAAAACATTGACTTTTCGTCTGACAACTTCAAATCAACTCGCGAACTTGGTCTTTTTCACAGCCCAAGACACTATTAATCACATATGAACTTCAGACATCGAATAAGGAATGGAAATAAACACATGAACCTATCTCGAAGAATCTTGAGAATTAAGCAACCAGACTCATCTTAACTATGATGAATGAAACTTGAGGATAACGCGACCTAAGATTATAGATCACCGCTCTGAGCCATAGGCTTTTGGGAACTACTTTTGGCTTGAACGCACCATAACCCTAACCAGAGTGTCATCACATGAACTTCTTGGTCGCAAACCCTGTCTTTCAAGACACAAAATAGACAAAACATATTTTGGAATTTTGGTCAGAAGCCAATAAAATATAAAATACATATATACGAGGCACACAATTCAAAGTGTTTGGTGATCTCTCAGGAGCAAAGCTAAAGATAAGGAGAAAAACCAAACCCAAGTGTGATATTGTTATGATCGAGTTGGTATGATATGATAGATGAATCTTAGGGGGGAAAATTGGGGTACAACAGCTTCCCTTATTTAAGTGTCTTCTATCCGGAGATTCGGAGATTAAAAATCTTCGTGTCGATGGGATTGAAGATACTTAAATATAAAACAAGCCCTATTTTTGGCACTAAGATACCATGCGATGATTATGATTGTGAATGCAGATGAAAAAAATTCAAAAGGACGCAAGACACCACTGGGGATGTATCAAAGGAAACAAGGAACAAAAGAGAAACCCGACCATAAAATAAATCACTAGTGAGAAAAAGACTTGACTCTATTGGGTTAAAGCCCAAAGAGGGGATAAGGTGTCATCAACTCGAAGATTGAAGAGAGAAAATAAAGGATAAAAGTGATTAACATATAACTGTGAACTGCCAACTTAATAGTTGAAGGTATAAGATCAAAAAGATATCGACTCCTAAATGACGGTAGACTACCAACTCAATGGTCGAAGGTAGAAGATCAAAAAGATACCGACTCACAGATGACGGTAAACTACCAACTCAATGGTCGAAGGTAGAAGATCAAAAAGATATCTACTCACAGATGACGGTAAACTACCAACTCAATGGTCGAAGGTAGAAGATAAAAAATATACCGACTCACAGATGACGGTAAACTACCAACTCAATGGTCGAAGGTAGAAGATCAAAAAGATACCGACTCACGGATGACGGTAAACTACCAACTCAATGGTTGAAGGTAGAAGATCAAAAGGATATCGATTCACAGATGACGGTAAACTACCAACTCAATGGTCGAAGGTAGAAGATCAAAAAGATACCGACTCACAGATGATAGTAAATTATCAACTCAATGGTTAAAGGTAGAAGATAAAAAAGATACTGACTCACAGATGATGGTAAACTACAAACTCAATGGTCGAAGGTAGAAGATAAAAAAGATACCGACTCACAGATGAAGGTAAACTACCAACTCAATGAGGATATAGCAAAAAGTAATGTCGAACCACCGGGGAAAGAGGTGGTAAGATAATACCAGTAAATTTCAAGATGTACTCATTTACTCATGACTGCGAACAAATGAACTTCTTCAGGATAATAAAATATCAACGAAGAACTACCTTCCATAATGACAAGGCTACCATTCATCAAAACAAATCTCAACAACGAACTTCCTTCCATAACGACAAGGCTACCATCCGCTGGAGTAACAAAATCTCAACAAAAAACTACCTTCCATAATGAAAAGGCTACCATCCATTGAAGTAACAAAATCTCAACAACAAACTACCTTCCATAATGACAAGGCTACCATCCATTGGAGTAACAAAATCTCAGCAATAAACTACCTTCCATAATGACAAGGCTACCATCCATTGGACTAAAAAAATCTCAACAACGAACTACCTTCCATAATGACAAGGCTACCATCCATTGGAGTAACAAAAATCTGAATCTTCTCTGGGAACTATTAGATTCACCGGGAAAGTACAGGTTGCTCAAATAAAGAGTCTTGCCATTTGCTGCTATGAGGAGGAACTGCAATAAATACTCTCTGAAGAAAGCAAAAAAATGGCTTCTTGGGGAAAGAGATATGACTTCCTGGGGAAATTCCAATGTAATCCCTGTTGAGGAGGTAGAAACTTCTTGTGCAAAATGAATACATACCCTCAAACTGGGTCTTAAAGCTCATAGAAGTTCAAATAATACTGTTGAGGGTACCCATTCCAACCAGAAATAAATCGGAATGAAGCAGTCAACCAAAATACACCTTTGGAGAAATAAACTCAAGAGGGAATCCCATTCCATCTAGACATAGAGCTGAAAAGAAAACTGAAACAAAATTCTTCCACGAGGGATAACTCAGTGGGGAAGTTGAAAGAATGTACACTTTCTGCTTAAAGTTGACATTCTATTGGAGAGAGGGTAACACAACTCTACAAAACAGGGTAATATGTCAGCAAAATATTAATGAATGCAAATGATAAATGCTTTTATAAATTCAAACATGCAGATGTATGTGTGAATGTATGAATCTCACCATGTATATGCTGACAAAACAGACACAGAACACTGGGGATAACCAGGCAAGGCCACAAATGGGTAAAATCAATACTCAGCTAAGTCATAATTAGGATGGAACTTCCATAAGAAAGCAAGCACCAACTGAGGAAACAAATTCCTATTTCATAGCTTAACTTTACCATGGAGGAACAATATCAAATTAAACGGCGATGTAACATTTTCCTCTGAGCTTTAACTGGAAACTAAGCAAACTAGAAACCAAAAGAGAGTTTGAAGTTCAAACTTCTGCCAGGGTTGACTTCACCAGGGAAGAACAAAATCATCTCGTTGAGTCATCAGTTGGGGTAGCATACTGACTTTAATGGGGGGGATAATACTATATTGGTGAAGAATACTTCAAGATACATCTTCAATAATGAGAGTGATAATTGCACCAACTTTTCTAGGGAGGAAGTACGAAAACCTCACGGGGAAACAATTTCAGAAAAATATCTCGTCTCAACATCACCTGGGGAATTTCAAACACTATAGCAAGAAAAACTTCTGGGGATTTTAAATATAATCCAGCACTCGGGGGGGGGGGGGGGGAAACCCAAAAAGTTAATAACCATCTCAACACTTATTCAATAAAACACTGCCCTTGCCTGGCCACCGAGCATATAAACAAAATGCTAATGCTACCGAAAGGAGACGCTTCGTGAATGAGTCCAATCTCAGCAGGCACGGGGAGACAAGACTTTTTACCAAATTAGGGAAGCCTTCACTGGGGAAACTTGGATAGAGTCCTCATATCATGCAAACCTGAGATTAAAATGAAACAAGACTTGGCTGGGGGAGAACAGGATTATAAACCAACACCGAGCCATACAAGAAGATCATACTCATTCCAACAAAAGTGACCTGGGATAGCCTTCCCGGGGAATCAAGAAGTTAGCATTACAGCAAGGGTTCAAAATTATGGGAATTTTTAATCAGACTCAACACTTGGTGAGAGAAAACCTAAAAATTTGACAATTGTCTCAAAACTTCTCAGAAAATATACTGCCATTGTCTAGCTACTTGGGGAGCACATAACAATAATAATGTCATAACTGGAGAAAGCAATGCTATGCAAGAGATTCCATATCAATTCTAAATACAAAAAGGGAGAAAGAACTCCATCAAATGAGAAAAGGCTTCATAGTTCTTTTTAACCTCCATTTGATCACCACCTGGCTGGGGAAAGAATCACACTCAGCTGGAGAAGTCTGCAACAAGACTGGAAAAATGGGATTATAAACCCAACACCATAACACATCATGTTGGAAACCCTTTAATTGATCAATAATTGTTAGAGGAAACCAGACAGACATCTACAAAATAGATCACAAGAAACAATCCTGCTTGAGGAAGGTTCTCAGCTTGGGGTAGACATAGCAGCTATCTTGATGAAATCTAGATATGCCCTTGGAAACCAATCTGGTTTCCCAACTTACCGTGATGATCAAGGTAACTTTCATAACTTTCCTTTGGTTGCATGATTTTAAGATAACATTTCTGATCAAATGGCTTCTAGAGATTTGTCGAATCTCGACGTAATTGCCCTAGATTGGCTGAATGATGCATCCTCTTTTCTCTGCAACTCTTCTTGGTAACATGCCTTTTACTGATACTCAAATGTAAACTTCTATCAAGAAGTTATTTTACAAGCAGAAAATGTTTATTCTAAGAATGAAAATTCTAATGCAACAATTATGTAAGTCTTTAAGATTTAATTTGAAAAGATGTCGCAAAACCTTGTGAACGAATCACTAGCCAGGATGCGACATGGATTTTTTGTATGAAAGATGACAAAATCATATGATAGCAATCACAATAATTTAGCAAAATTAATGGGAGTTAAGAAACACTATCTCATTGGAGTATGCTTTCGACATAAACCATGTTTCAATTAGGACTTTTGAGGGTTGTAACATGGCCTGGTTCACAGTTTTAGAAGAAAAAAAGATTTAAGGCTTAAAAATATTTGGTGCCCACCCCCTTCATGATGTTCTTCAGTCCTAAGTTCAGTTAACTTGACACGAACATTCATCTCTCAAAAGACATTTCGAGATGGTTGAGGAATCAAACAAGGATTTCTTTGGACATGCAAGTCACTAATTCTTTCTTATTTTGGGTATCTTGTCACACGACTCTATTCTTTGCTGAGGATTTCACAAAGTAATCCTTTATCGCATTTCAGGCTTTCCATTTCTTCCTTGTTTTCTGGACAAATTCCTTTTGACTTTGACTCTGATGTGCAACGGGATGCCCTGACTTTTGCCTAAGCGACTTGTTTTTTTTCCAAGTTCTGACTTAGAAGGGCCTTTTGTCTCTTTCTTTTTTATCATCCTCATTTTTTTCTTCATATCTTCTTTTTCTTTTCTTTTTGAACATGTCGCGTGACTTTGAGTCGTTTGTCACTTGTCGGAAGAATTATGATTGCCCTATTTCTGAGTAGATGAAGGATAACCATTATTGTATTGCCATCTGTTGATCTCCTGATATGTGAGAGATATCAATTAGGATAACGTCTTCTTTTGATGCACACTACTAATATGCGAAGATTAAACATTGCGGTTTTGAATTCCCTCCACCTCTTGAAGGATAACCATTATTGTATCCTTAGATGTGCACTCTTGATGAGATTTGAATACTCAATCAGATTTACTGAACACTACCCTGCCCCAGGTTAAAAATGAGGGTTTTTTCTTAATAGAAAAAGAAACTCCTACTTCAAGGCTCAAAGGGGTTAACAAAGGTTTCTCTCCCTTATATCTCCGGTGTTTGAGGATTTTAAACAATGTCTATACATCATCAACAAGGTTTTATCCAAAAGCATACAACCAGAAATTTTGTGTTTTAATATCATCATCCTCCCTCGAATCTCTGCCTAGGAGAGAGAATGGGTAACAAGTTAGTATCATAAAACAATTTAAAATTGAAAACAAATACGAGTGAAACGAATGAGTTTCTTCAAGACAAACATACTCATTTTATTAAGATTAAACATTCAAATGCAAACAAGTTCTTACATGCAAACAGTGCAATGATAAAGAAAAATTACAAATGAGAAAGCCGTAAAAATGCGAATAAACTAAGATGACCCTCTTATCTGGAATTGCGCTGAAGGAAACATTTTCCAAACTTTGGAACTACCTCCAACAGAGATTCATTCATGCTCTGCTAAGGAATTGTTTTGAACATTAGGGACAATGTCCTTAAATGACAAGATACTGCTTCGGACCAACCTCTGAACTTCGACCTTCAAACAAAGAAATCTTATAAATCGTGCCCAGGAGCATCCTGATGAAAGGCACAGGAAGTATATGACTTATATCCTCTTGGCAATTTTTCAGGAACAACTGGTCGAGCTCGGGTTTGAACTATATTCTTCTTCAACAAAGAAGGATACAGCTCTGTGTATGTCATTGGAATAGGATCAAAGCTCATTTTCCTCTGATGACCTTGCCCTTGATTTCCTTGTTGAGGTGCCATCTGATATGTAATAGCAGCCGGAGCCTTATTTACAACCGAAGTTACCGAGGCAACCTGTTGATGGCGCTGATGATTTCTTCTTGAAGGATTAACCCTTCTCTCTTGAATAACATCATTTGTCTCTCCCTCTTTCTTCTTAACAAATCCATACAACAACTTCTTCTCATTGTTGGAGCTTTCACTCATTATCAAACGACCTTCTCTTACAGCCTCTTCTAAACGGACGCTCATTCCCACCATTTCAATAAAATCACTGGGTGCACTCGCCACCATCTTCTCATAATAGAATGCACCTAGTGTCTTAAGTAAAATCTTTTTCATTTCTTTTTCTTCCATTGGAGGAATCACTTGGGCGACTACCTCACGCCATCTCTGTGCATATTCCTTAAATGATTCCTTGTCCTTCTGGACCATGGCCCTGAGTTGATTGTGGTCAGGCGCCATGTCCACAATGTATTTGTATTATCTGATAAATGCTTCACCCAAGTCATTAAAAGAATGAATAATGTCACTGTCCAAGCTCATGTGCCATTTCAACATTGCACCAATTATACTGTCTTGAAAGAAATGAATCAATAGGCATTGATCATCTGTGTGGGTAGACATTCTTCTTGCATACATCACCAAGTGAGCACGAGGGCAAGTGTTGCCCTTTTACTTTTCTAACTCCGGTATATTGAACTTTGCAGGTATTTTCACATTTAGAACCAAGCACATATCATTCCCATTCTACCCAAATAGTTATTTTCCCCTAAGGGCCTTCAACTCTTTCTGCATTTTGTCAAACTGGTCTTGAAAATCGTCCATTCGATCATAGAAACCAAAGATTTTGCTTGGTGAAGGAATAGGACGATACACATTATCATTAGCAAACGGGTCCACATTCACCGAGGGAGGTGCATCATAATGAATCTCGTTTCTAGCAGTAGGGGTAACATGCACCACATGAGGTGCGGGAGAAGCAACAATCTGAGTAAATGGAGCAATATGAGGATCCTGATTAAAACCCTCTGGCACGAAGTTCTCTAGCATTCCCCAAGGATATCAAGGAGGCATATGATTCTGAACAACAACTGGAGTAGCAAATATGGGAATAGTCTGAGCTTCAGTAGTAACCATTATATGTTAAGGCTGAGTAATCAGTGGCTGGTTCTGAGAAGCAACCAAAGATTTCATCAGAGTAGTGAGATTGGCCATTCCAGCCTTCAGAGCAGAAACTTCCTCGCGCAACTCGTGATTCTCTTATTCTAGGTTATCCATCTTCCTTATGAAATTAGCTTGGGTATTGTACTGGTGAGACAACTTGCTAAACAAAGTAAAGAAGCTCAGTAAGACCCCTGGATATGCATAAAGAATGCAAGAAGTATGTACAATATGATTCATGATGTGCAATTCACACGATTCATTTTATTGTTATTTCAAAGGACTTAAAGATTTATAAATAATTTGCAAATATCAAAGTAATAACACATTTGAAATACTAAAAAAAAAATTAATTATAATAACTTCAAAATGGATTACAAGTTTCAACAATCCCAAGTACAAGATGAAAATAAAGTCTAAAACCCTAAGAAGAAAAGCTGATGGAGATCACTCTATACGCTAACGCTTCCCGGTAAGTCTGGCAATCTGAGCCTTTAACCTCTGGTTTTCTTCCGCATATCTGGTGGCGACCTCCTTCCAATCACCTGAATTGGGGAGAGAGCAACTAGAACCTGACTGAGGCTTAGGGGAAAATAAATCCCCTTGCCTCTCCATCGTTTCTACAACCCGACTCTCAAGAATCTCAATAAAGTCGTCTTTCTCCTTCAAGTCTGCTCGGTAGGAAATCTCTAGAGTTTGGCACTTATTCTTCCAAGCTTCCTTTTCATGTTGCATCCTGACTAAAGCAAGCTGTAGTTTTTCCATATCATCCAGTAGGGGATGAGTGGTCTTCACAAACAAATCAGACATAGGTGCTTCTCGAGAATACATCATCTTCAACTAAATAGCTTTGGCTTGTACCCACCGAAGATAAGGTTCCAAAGAAACAACCCCCTAGGTCCTAAGTCTTTCCTACTCTTCCGGTGAATGTGACACCAGGCCTTCACAATCTGCTCCGTAGCTTCCCTATGGTCTTCTCCTTATTTTAGGAAGAAACTACTCAAATGAATACCATTTGGCTTATCCCGCATCGGATATCCAAGCTGTCGTCGTGCAAGAACAGGGTTGTAGTTAATTCCTCCCTTTGTACCAAGAAAAGGTACATTGGGGAAACTACCACAACTGTCAACAATATCTACATCATGATAAGCCTGAAGATACCAAATAATATCTGAGTGAGTAAGTGTCGTGATCTTAGGAATCCAACGGGGTTCCTTCCTGATATCACAGAAAGCATCAGACTGAGGCAAATGAGAAGTAAACCACTGGTATAACAGAGGCGCGCAGCAAATAATCATCCCCCCATAATAAGAATTCCAAAGATGAATAGAGTAATAAGTATCACCCAACAATGTAGGAAATGGGTTTCGAATCATGAATATTCTGATAGGATTAATGTCAACAAATTTGTCCACATTAGGAAATAAGAATAACCCGTAAGCAAGTAGAGCAAAAATGGCCTCAAAAGCGACTGTACTCTTTATCTTGGCAAAGTAAAGAGCTTTCTCCAATAATAACTGAGCTGGTAATCCTCTAATCCCTCCTTTAGTAGTCATGTGGGCTTCAACCTCAGACTTCCCCAAATGGATCAAAGCAGTAATCTCATGTGGTTTTGGCTCACCCTCCCAACCAGGAAAAGGAATACGATCGATAATAGGCAAACCCAGCAGATAAGGATACTCCTCTAGTGCAGGTACCAACTTATAGTCAGGGAATGTAAAGCATCGATACATCGGATCATAGAATTGGACCAAAGTCGAGAGAATACCCTCATTCATCCTAAGCTTCATGAGAGAAATGATCGACCCATACTTCTTCCGAAAACCTGCAGATCACTCAATCTCGGGAATCAGACTCATCAACTCATCTATCTTGGGATCTTTGAAACTGTATTTTCCGGTCTTTCTTTTTCCAGACTCCATAGTCAAAAATTACCTGAGATTTTCACAAATAGTCAACTTTTAAGTCCCTTGAAATAGAATGTCTTCAAAATATTCTTATGAGTGCATGAATGCATGATGCAACAATCACACACAAGGTCCCAAAATAGGGTTCATAGGTTCAACATCATGGGCATGAGGTCGAAGGTATTACCCATAAGGTATGGTATAAAAGTTATCACCTGCCGAACAAGGTTCTAAAGGTTCCCAGAGTCTACATCCTTCCTTCGGATATTACCAACTTCCCGATTAACTCGGTAATTAGTAATATTACCAACTTCCCGTAGGAACCTCTTTATAAAATCTGTATATTTTGGCTATAAAATGTTGTATGTAAAAAATAGATCGTGGAGGTGAGAAAAGAATATATATATTTTTAATGATTTTTGCACCCGTCGTGGTTGCGAACCTTTAGTGCCTACGTACCACCTTCCGTGTAATAGGGGATCAGGGTACACGTAGTTCCTCTTTGAAAAATTTTAAAACACAAGTGTATTGGTTAATTTTATGAGATAAGACATCATCATCATTGTCCGTGTGGAAAACATACTTAATACCCACAATCATGAGAAAGGAGAATTTGCGTCATCTCAAAGTGGAGGATATGGATTGTATTTTAAAATAAACAAGACCTCACTCAACACCCAAGTGGAAAATATCTCTCTTCACTGCATATTGTAGAAGTATAGTTGTTTGCATCACTACAAGGATTGACAAGAGTCCAATCTTTTGAGAAAAAAATTTAAAGGTAAAAAACCAAAATTGGCAAAAAATGGTTTGAATGAGATTGATTGACTTTTATTATTCTCACAAAAATGTCCAAGTATTGTTAAATTGATTTATTTTTGATTAAGAAAAGATTTTTAAAAAATGCATGAACCTAAGTCACAGTTTATTATGAAAGTGGTTCAAGTTTTTAAAACAAGAAGAGTTTGAAAAAAGATGAGAAAGTTTTGAAAATTAAAGGATGGGAGAAAATGAAGAGGGTGTCCTATTTACATTAGGGTAAACGGTAAGGTAAAGAGGATCTTGAGCAAACAAGAAACCAGTACTTGTCATGATAAAGTCAATATTGTGTTCTCATCCCTTTGAGTTTGAAGCCACAGACAGAAAAATAAGCTAAGAGTATACCAAACCTCAGGTGGAAATAAATCATAAGCTGACAACATAAAAAACCCATATGTAAGATAATACTCCAAGTAGCGAATAAAGTGTAATGAATCATAAGCGAGAGGTGCAACACGTGAAAATAAATCACAGATGAAGAAAGCGTGGATAAAGCTCACGGTACCGGATAAGGCTCGAGATATCAAATAAAGCTCACGGTATAAGATTCCCTGCATCACATGGAATATACAGACAAAACTAACAACACGGGAAAAATTATATGCCTCCGTACGATTTTCAGAAGTTAATTTCAATTAAAATTTAAAATTGTAACGCAATGAAAATAATATTTACATAACCTAAATTTATTTACAAATGAAGTGAATAAAATATACAGTCAAAATATTATGTACAAGTATATATTTACAGTACCAAATATTAAATCAAAATAGTGAAATACAATAAAGAGGTAAAGGAGAAAGTGTAGGAATTATGGATGCGCTATGCAAGAATGAATACTTGAAACGATTCTCGAAAACCTTCACAATAAACAAACTCGTTAGTAGCATAAGCGGTATAAAAATAAAATGAAGGAAATTGCAACAATTAAAATCTATGTTAGTAATCACAAAATAAAATAAAAATGAAATGAAATTGTATGAATACACATTAATATTTACACAAATAAAAATCAAGAATTCAGGACATTATTCCATGTAAACACAAAAAATCAGATTACATACATTACTCAAACGCAACCGCTATTTCAACCACAACGGAAAACCAAAATCAAAAGTTCATATTGCAACATGAGAAATTGAATTCAAAGCATGAACCAAGTTGGAATTAAGTCATAATCAATCAAATTGGAAAAAAACGGGTAGCAACCGTGCATTATTTACATGAACTACTTCGAAGGCTAAATTTTTTTTTTGTTATCATTTGATTAACAGGGCATTCAATTAACATCAAGTAACAAAACAGTAAACATGATTATCACATCAAAAAATTAAAACAAAAATCAAGAATTCATGGTACGGTCCAATGAAGTTCAAGATATGAGAAAAGATCAAATTTCTAAACAAACTTAAGAGCTTTTAAGTCAAAAGTCAGACAGCAGCCGCGTATACTTGATAAAATCAACTCAAAAGTGTTCAAAAACTTAAAGTAACAACAAATAATACCATAGCTTCTCAACTCAGATTTGATTCTAGTTAAACAAAACAACCAAGAAAATTTAAAATTCAGATTCAAAACCAACATTACAGCAAATTGTTTTATTCAGAATTCATCACAACATTTGCTTTTTCACCACATAACAACAATTATCACAGCATAGTAGTTCTAACTTAAATAAAAACAAACTACTAACACAAAAATTCTCATAATTTTAGCAACACCATAATTAATCAGAAAAAGAATATAACATCCAAATTTAGACATTCCAGTAGAATTGAAGAATTACCGAACAGTGTCGAAAACGTGGTAGCTAGCCGAAGCTGTTGACAGTGGCGGGATTCAATAAGCAAGTTGTTGAAGAGGAAATAGAAGAATCTGAAATGAATCGAGTAGGTATTGTCGCCACGACGATTCTGTTCGTGAAAGCTGAAGGTGATGTAACGGTGTTGCGAAAGTTGTGATGAAGGTGAATCACGATTGTTGGATGCTGCTGCTGATTGTTTACAGTGCTGTGTTACACATAATAGATTTGATGAAGGGAGGACCGTATGGGTCTGTTTTGATGGAGAAGTGAAAGGGCGGTGCCTGTGGAATTGAACAGAGGCGGAGGATGAAGGTTGGTGTGGATCGGAAGTGAGGAATGTTGGTGGATACGATTTGACAGTGGCAGATGGTGTTGGGTGAAAGAGGGTGATTTTCCGTAGGTGATGAACAATGGTGAGTTGTGTTGCGACTGGTTTTTAAATTAAGAGTCGCCATTATTAGTTTTTATCCTAGGGAAGGGAATCTAATAGAAAACACTAATTCGCAGACAGAGATTCTAGGTTTCGGACTTCATTAGAGGAAAAGAAGGTGTTAGGCACCTTTCATCTACCTTGTTCACAAGGATACTAGGTGTTAGGTTTATGTTTGGGTGAAATAAGGTTTTAAATTTAATTAGGGGAACAGGGTTTTAATTTTCAATAGGGGAACTGGGTTTTACTTTTAAATAGGGGAACAGGGTTTTACTCTTCAATAGGGGAACTCGCCACGATTTTTGATCGTATGCCTACGTATCCTCTTATGAGGAATCAGAGTCCCAATTCATAGTTCGTATGGGGTTGGTGTTTTTTAGGGGTTGCAAATGTATTTTGAATCACCTCGCACTTTTACCGGTTGTAGTGATTGCGGAGATTTTGACTAAATACATGATTAGTCAAAATCCGTTTGAAACCCTTTTGCAAAAACAATTGTTTAGATTAGTTGATTGCGAATAATAGTTTGAGATTGGTTAGTATTTTTTAATCGTATTAATTGCAAAATATCTTATTAATGCCTGATTAAAAAATATTTAATGCAAATAATATAAGAAAATATATATGAATGAGTTTTTGAATAAAAATAATTTGGATGATAATGTAATATTTACATAAAATATAAAAATTGATATTATATAATAATAATTATTATTATTATAAAAGAGAAATAATTATAATAATAATAAGAATTAAAAATAGGTAAAAATATGATATAAAATAAATAATATAAAAAATTAAATAATTTAATTTGAATCAGGGGGGTGCATTTTCAATTATATAGTAAAACTAGGGGGTGCTAAAAAGAAATCTGGGCTGGCCCAAATATGAATTCAGCAGGGGGTGTGATTTGTTCTGGTGTTTAGTAATTAAGTGAAAGGGGGGTGCGAAGAAGAACTGGGCTTAGGCCCAATACTTTATGGAGGGGGTTTGGTGGATCACATGGGTGAGGGAGCACGAAGCTTATCATGAGACCTGGCCTAACGGCCATCTGATCAAGATTATGTGGTCAAAGTTGAGGGACCATGTTAGTTAGGGTAGGCTAGCGTGTAGGGAATCAGACGGAGAGAATAAATTTGTTTTCAATTTTCATTTTCTTTGTTTGTACACAGTTCCCCCCTCCTCTCTCTCTCCCACTGAATACAAAAACCCTTACACTCTTTTCCTAACCCTAGCTTTCCAAAACAACCGGCGGCGTGACAAATCACCCTCCCCCCACCATAAATGAAAACTAAATGAAAGCTAATAACCTTACCCCTTTTACGATTTCATTGCCGATTTTGAGTTTCGTCGAAATGATTAATCACTAATTTCTCTCTTTAATAGGATACGACAGCGGTGGAACTTGAGGGGTCGAAGATGATGGTGTACGGCAGAAGCGGCTGGCGATGGCAGTTCCCATGAATAAATTAATACTTAAGATTTATTTTTTCACAAAATAATTAATGATTCTAAAAAATATATATGACAAAGCTTGTTTGATAATTGTACCCAAAAAAAACTTGTTTGATAATTTATTTTAAGAATATTGTTTAAAAACTAAAATATAAAAAAATGAAATACAATAATTATATTCTATTAATTTGATAAATATGTGATAATAGAAATGATGTAGGCTTAGTTATTTATTATTTAAGATTAAAAAAAAAATTTTTGACAAAGATACATAAGATTCATATAGTATAAATTTACATTAGCAAAAATATCAAATAAATATAAAATTCATATATTATGAATTTATATAAGCAAAAATAAAGTATGAATTTTTCCATCTTTCTTATAATATATAATAAAATAAATAAAATAAAAAGAATGAAAAATTTGTGTTTTTCATAAGAAAGTTTTGAGTTCCATACATCATAATTGTCTTATGTTAAAACAAATATTATAATAATTTTTAGTATAAACGTTACCATTTAATCATTAAAAGAATATAATTTACATACGTATATAATTATGTGTAATTCTAATGTGCATATTCCTGATACTAAATTAAAATATATCATAAATATTTAGTTATATTTTAGTTATAAACTAAAATCTATTTTAATATATATGGATCTATTCCATAAAACCTAGTCATGTATAAAACAAAATTAAATTGTTTTTTTACTATTTTGTAACGGTTGTGTTTTGGAATATACATCTAACCTATTAATTAGGAATTATTATTACTTATTAGTTATAATATTAAATTTTATAGGACCCACACCATAGAATCTCCACTTTATTTTTTAAATCTCTTCCCTTTTGAGTTTGATTTTTAAAATATATTTTATTAATAATAATATATAATAATAGTTGATTTATAGATAAAAATATATTATTTCATTCACTAAAACAATATTATTACGAGAGTACATTAGCCTTTAAAATCATTTAGAGTCACAACTAATAAGTATTTTTGTGACATATATCATTTATTAAAAATATCAAAAAAATTTGTTTTTAATATAATAATTACTTGTGATTTTGTATTAACGTATTTAAAATAGTAGATATTGAACTGATATAAAAATTATAAAAATTATAGTAAGCAAATAAACACAATTTCTAATAAGTTTTTTAATATTGTTAACGCATTTTTATGTGAAATTGGAATATGGTACAAAACCAAAAGTCTCAATTAAACATCATGTATTCTCAATTGAAATGTAAATATAAATATCCATTAATAAGATATTTAATTTCAAGATTATTTCAAAAACTAAAAGTCTCAATTAAACATCATATATTCTTCTCGATTGAAATGATGAGATATTTAATTTCAAGATTATTTTAATATACTCTTATTTTACTATTAAACTTATATTAACATTTGTTTATTTTCACGGAGTCTCCTATTCATGAAGTCATTGTCAACCTAACATGAAGAAAACCTTGAAAAATAAACAATTATGTAATCAAACAACATAACATGAAGTATCATTAAAAAAACTTAAGTATATTTTTTAGATGTTGATTAGAATCAAATTAAAAATTCTACGAATGATTGTAAAAAACATTACCGATGCATCCATCAAAATGATCTCCATACTATCGATAAGACTCCATGCATCAACAATTTGAACCGCCAATCTCCAAGTTTCCTTTGTGTCGTTAATGTCCTTGATACAATATTTTCTGATTGCATTTGAACATTAAACTGTTAACAAACATAAATAACACAAACAACAATTTAACATAAGGCCGATGGAAGAAAGGAGTGTTGTTTAGACTTAATTTGAGGCTGATGAAAGAAAGGAGTGTTGTTGAACTGGAGAGGAAGATGAAGCTCAAAGGTTCTCAATGTTTAAAGAGACGTGGTTGTCTTGTGTCTTTAATAAGAAATCGATGAGTATCAACTTTTAGAATTTT
The DNA here is from genome assembly GCA_948472305.1 of Vicia faba. Taxonomy (NCBI): domain Eukaryota; kingdom Viridiplantae; phylum Streptophyta; class Magnoliopsida; order Fabales; family Fabaceae; genus Vicia; species Vicia faba. Next base: position 1,312,549,185 of record OX451735.1, on the reverse strand, counting down.
ACACGGCTCTAGGTTGGAATTTACGTGTCAAATGGTATTATAGAGGGTTAGTAATGATTATATAGTTTAAATTACATTCAGGGGTACTAAATAAGATATTTAGGGATAAAAATAATTATATCAACAATTAACATTTTTCCTGTTTATAAAACTATTTGTAACTTATTCTCATTTATAAAATTAATGTTTTCAAGTCAATTATTCTTTTTCTGTATCATGTCATAATATCATATATCATTTTTCATAAACATTTATATTTTGTTTTATTTTTAAATTTAGTATTTTGTATTTAGTTAATATAATTTTCATAAGCATTTAGTATTTTGTTTCAAATTTTAAAACAAACTTTTTTTCTTCTAATTTTGAGTGAATCAATTATAATTTGAAATTGTTTGAATTTTTTACAATTGTGTTCAAAACGGTTAATAATTAGTATTGAAGTTATATAAAACAATAAAATAAAATCAAGCACGAAATATCATTAGTATAATTATTTTAATATGAACTAATTAAAATTGACTATCTTATTAAAAAGTTGAATAAATAGTCTTAAATAATAATTGTAATTTTTAAATAAATAGATTAAAATCATTAATTGTGAACTGTTTTTTTAAATATATATATATATATATATATATATATATATATATATATATATATATATATATATATATATATATATATATATATATATATATATATATATATATATATCATTATTTATTGCATTTATATTTATGATATTATCACTCGTTAACAAATTTTGTAGGGAAATGCTTTAAACAACAACAAATTTCGTGAGTACCAATTTCCTCGTGCAATATAATCATCACAACTTTTATAACTATTGAATCCCATATTTATCAGTTTCATCCTTGCAAACATTTCATGTAAACATGAGAGTTCTTTATTTTTCCTTCCTAAATTTATGCTTTATTCAAAAACCAAAATTATTGACTAACAAGAATTATCCTCTTAACTTTATGGATCTATGAATCTGTGTTGCTTTGGGTTTTCAGGTACCTTCTTCTTCTTTTCCTCAAAATTCGAGTTAATTCTCTAATTTCTCTTTCCGATATCTCAATCCTATTCGCTTTCCTCATAGATATTTCTCTTTTAGATCTCCCAATCCTCTTCGCTTAGAGGTCATCCATGTTATATTCTCATTACTACCTGATGATTCTTTGTGTGTTCGAGATGCTTCTGTGTCCTCTCTCAACTACATTTTCACGCTGTAATTACTCTCATATCTTCTTATTTTAGCTTAATTTTGGTTTAATTTCGTTATAGATTCTGAAACTTGATTTAAAAAATATATCAGTATATGGTGTAGTACACTTCACATAGATTCATATATAAAATTGATTATCTATCTGTGATCGGTGGATCTGGAACTGACTGTTTAACGCTGGTTCGCGAAATGTCGCGGAAGCAAGAGTCGCCACCGTCTTTTATTTTCTCCAAATGGAAAGGACAAAAGCACAGAAAAATTCCTTAAAGAGATTGCTCTCGGTTCGGGAGGTAGGTTATAGAAAGGGAAGGTGTTAGCACCCTTTCTATCCATGGTTATCCATGGGCTCTTAGGTACTTGCTCATTGTGTTTTCAAAAGGTTTGTTTGCTTTTCAACTGTGGGTTTTTAAAAAAGTTTCTTTGAACATTTCAGATCGACTCTTGTGTCAGAGTGTTTGAAAAATTGTTTTGAAAGCTTTTGAAAAGTGTCGGTGTGAAAAGATTGTTTGTTTGTTTTTGAAGAGAGCAAGTATCTACGAGTCGTCTACCTACCCTAAGGAATTCGTCTGTGTAAATGTCCCTTAAAGTAGTGCCATCCCACCATTGAGAGGTAGGTAGCACCACCGTTGGAGGTGTTCGGGTCAATTCGAGTTTGTAGGGACATGGTGATCACCAGAGCAATGGGAAGACACCTTAGAAGCTACCCTCATGCCAGGTTCCCGGATCATGAGGACTTACTAAGACATCCTCTACTCGACGATCACCTTTCGAGGCAAGGCAACAGTGAGGCGTACCCTAGGGGTGGTGTGTGCGAATTGTGTGTTGTTTTCATTTGTATTTGTCTTGTCATGTTCATTGTGATCTACACTTGATTTTATTTAAGGCCATTCATTCTTGCATACTTTGTTTAACAGTTAATATTTGCGGGAAAAGTAAATTCTAAACTATTACAAATGGCGCGGGTCCACATCGCCAAAATTAAACCGGACCCGATTTGACAGAAAAGTAAATAAAGCAAAGTAAATAAAGAAATTGAAAAATGTGAGAAGTGAATGTTACAGCACTTTGGGAGAGGTACATAATTAAGCAAAATAAAATAAATATGCGAAATTAAACAATTAAGTCGAAAGGAGGGCGTTGGACCCTTTTGCAAAATATGAAAGTTACATGAATTAATTAATTAGAATTAATGAGAAATTAAAATTAAAATTAAAGAAAAGGAATGTTTTTGGTATTTTTAGTATTTTTTGAGATTTTATAGAAAAAGAATTAATTGCAATTAAAATGAAATATTAAACCTAGTTCTAATTATTTTTAAGTTATTAAGAAAATATTGAAATTTTTTAACCTAATTTAAACCTAAGTTATTTATGTACAATTTAATTATAAAAATAAATAAATACATAATATTATGGTGGAAAGGAAAATTAAAAGGAATAAAATTTATCAAACCTAATTCTATGTTTTTTTTATATTTTTATTGTGAAAAGAATTAATATTGCAACCTAAATTAAAACTATATTTATTTTACATGCAATTTGCTTATGAAAATAATTAAAATAAAAAAATATTATATTTTTCATCTTTTCTAATTTTTTTGTGCATTTTTATATTTTGTAAACATAATTAATCAAATTAAAGCAATAAAATAAATAAAACAATAATTGAAAAAAATAAAATATAAAGCAAAATTGCAAACCAGGGGGGGTTCAGGCCCCAATTGTGAGGTGTAGGCCTTAGAATGCTGGCCCAAAACCCTGAGTCCATTTGACTTTTGTGAGTAGCGTGTGGGATGGTTGACCTGAGCTTATAGCGGACCTCCAATCTCAGCCTTTGATCTGAAGCAGCTAGACGCGTGGCTGGCTTGATGATGATGGAATATGGTAGTCCTGACTTTGGGCGCTACATGAGAATTCATATGGAAAAATAATATTGGAAATTATACAGACCTGGGACTCGAACCCAGGTCTTGGACATTGCAACTCTCTTCGCTTGCCAACTGAACTGAATCACGCGTGTTAACATATTATAACAAATATATAATAAAAAGAAAAACCAAGGCATTAGTGGTTCAGCGCGCGAAAATTCAAACCAACGTATCATGTGTTGCCACCACATCATCGTCTTCCTTTTCCCTGAAACACAAACATTCAGCCACGGTTTTTTAGCGTTGTTTTAGGGACGTTTTGAGAAAATAGCGATTAGCTCCTCAACGCTCATAAATTGAGCGCGAGGGTAGATTCTTCTTCGTCCTAATGCGTTGAATCCAATGGTCTTAGTCTCAGCCTCTAATTTTGCCTTATTGCAAAAGCCCTAATTGAACATCCTGTAAACCCTAGAATCTCAAACATGGTATCATCGTATATGGCAAATAAAAATACAATTAAAGGTACTGGTTAGCTTTAAAACTCCATTATGAACATGAATCAAGTAATATATTTCACAAATAATGCATAGAATGGAATGTAAGATTATGAAATTTGTTTGATACAGTTCCGGTTCATGTTACCGATTCTTTGCCTTTTGATGAATGTTCTGGATTGGAATATGATCAGGGAGACCTGAGGAAGCTAATGAAACCAATTTTGTGCCTTGAATCCACCTCTAACACTGATTTCAGTTTTGCTTTTTTTGACAAAAATTCCAAGTTTGCAATGGGGTTTCTTGCGCAGCTCTCAGTCTATGTGCATTAGGTCTATGATCCAGCATATGTAGTGAATCAATTAGGTTAACAAAAGTCAATAAAATCCAATGCAATAATGGTTTTCAATATTTGATTTCTTAAGATTTTCCATATCTTTTTTCATGTGTATTTTGTGTCAATTATGCTCAAATCAAACCAAATCTTTCCATGTTGGGATGTGCACGAAATATTAAGGCTGAAATGTGTACAAAAAGATTGGTTAGGGTGAATTAAATATTTTCCATATATTAAAATGATTAAAATGAATTAATATGAATAAAAATTCAAATAAATAAATAAAAAATGAGAAAATACTTCCCTTTGGGCCAAGTGGTCGTGCACATGCTTGGAATGATGAATCATGGAAGAAAAATGGGCCCATTAGCATTTTTAGGTCATTTGAATCAATGTTGACTTTTCAAAATATCCAAATATTTCCCAACTTCCACAAGGCATAACTTGCTCAATTTTTAAGCTTTTCTCATGTTCTTTGACATTTTGGAAAGGTCTTTGAGTCCTCTAACCAATGACTTTGGTCCCATGTCATTTGGATTTACCAATCTAAAGTTATGGCCTTTGACTTAAAGTCCCTTTTTGTTGACTTTTGAAAATGACCTATAATGTTGAAATTGATAACTTTTTGTGAGAGCATTTCTTGGACTTGAAGTATGAAGATGAGTTGTAGGAAATGTCTTTCTCTTCAAAATGAGCCTTGGATGGAATTTTTCTGATAATCCATGTGAAAGTTATGCTCTGGTCAATTTCAGTTGACTTTTTCAGCTGTCCAAATAAGGAAACTTTTGCATCCTTGATGATTTCTGAGCCAAATTTTGAGAATCATGATCAAGCATTGATCAAATGATGTTTGTGGCTTCAAAATGATATGTTGACCAAAAATTTGAACTTTTGACTGTCAAATGACCATTTTGCCCCTACAGTTGACTGTAGTGCAATTTAGGGTTTTGACTGTGCAATTTTGAGCTGAATGCCTTGAAACTTGATATGAGGATACTTGACCATATTTGTAGGCATGTGAGACTTGATTGGGCCTTTGAAAACTTCATTTCTTTGATCAGAACACAAACCCTAGTTTTGACTGTATAGGAGCCCTTTGCACTGTGCAACCCTTGGGGATTTTTGTGACTTGGCTTGGCAATTTCTTGAAGAATATGGGAGGGCAAATTTTGGGGTACAACAGTTGCCCCTGTTCAATCTTCTTAGATCTGAGGATGCAGATTGGCTGACGTGCCTTTCGTAATCCGAGGGTAGAAGATGATTGGACACTAGAGTGCCCAGAAATTTGCGCTCACATGTTAGCAGTATGATGGGGGAATGGGCTTATAGATGCCATTGAGAGGTTGCTAGATAGGATGATGGGCTTATAGATGCCATCTGGATGTTGATTGCGTAGGAGATTCCTTAGTGAGAACCTGCATACCTGCAAAAGAACAAATGAGTACCTGACACGTTGCAGGAGCTGGTTTTCAGATGCTTGGTATAGATGTGTCCTGACTGGTTACAGGAGCTGAGTCTGGAGCCTCAAACGGCGATGAATGAACCAGGGATAGTTACTGTCTTAGCATGAATGGTAAGAGAACCTGGGGCGACTTTAACTTCAACAACGCTCGTTGAAAAAATCTTGGGTGACTTTAACTTCAACAACGCTCGTTGAGAAAAATCTTGGTGGGAAATACCATCTTCGCAGGATCAGGATGAGAACCATAGGCCATTATAATCTGAAAGAGAATCACCTCACTCACCGTCGGAGAGGGAACTATCTGGAAAGGAATTATCACCTCACTCGCCGTCGAAGAGGGAAACCTCTGCAAAAGGACTTACCACCTCACTCGCCGTTGGAGAGGGAACCATAGGAGACTATCACCTCACACTCACCGTCGGAGAGGGAAACATCTGAAAAAGGACTTACCACCTCACTCGCCGTTGGAGAGGGAACCATAAGAGACTATCACCTCACACTCACCGTCGGAGAGGGAAACATCTGAAAAAGGACTTACCACCTCACTCGCCGTTGGAGAGGGAACCATAAGAGACTATCACCTCACACTCACCGTCGGAGAGGGAAACATCTGAAAAAGGACTTACCACCTCACTCGCCGTTGGAGAGGGGACCATAGGAGACTATCACCTCACACTTACCGTCGGAGAGGGAAACATCTGAAAAAGGACTTACCACCTCACTCGCCGTTGGAGAGGGAACCATAAGAGACTATCACCTCACACTCACCGTCGGAGAGGGAAACATCTAAAAATTATAATCTTAAAGAAAACCCTAAAATGGAAATCTCATGCACCGTCGGAGAGAGAACCAATAGGAAATTATAACCTGGGATAACTTCTACTGAGTCTTTATCAGAAAAATCTGTTGGGAGTCGATTTAGCTGGACTAGAGAAGGCCTTGAAATATGTTTGTGAATTTAACTGAATCTTTCCTGAAAGGTAAAGGTCAGTCACATGCAATGCATGATATGGATCAAGCAATGATGTTCTCAACATAAATGAGCTTTGTATGATATGATGCGTCTATGCATGCTATAATGATGTATGTGATATTTTATGAATGTATGTTTTCGTCTAGGAAAGTAAATCCTTGACGGGTGCCGGGAAGTCACTCCTGGGCTAATGTTGGAGAATAAGCTTTTGCTTCCGCTGGGGATGATAGTTGCAAGGATACCAGTAGGAGAAGATGACTCCGTTGCGGACTAAACTTGGCAAATGGCAGATTCTGCGGGGAGAAAAGATACTCTAGCGACCATGCTGGGAAGCAATACTCTGTGGGGAGATGCTTTGCTGAATGTTGATAGTAACTTGCTGAGGATGTCTTGTTGTTGGAAGTGTTGATGGACTTCGCTGGGGTAAGAAGACTATGTCGACGACGCTCTTTCCGTGGTTTTTGGCTGAGGATAACCCAATTATATCCTGTTAAGGAAATAACTCTTTAAATCGAGCCGGACGACGCGTTCATGCTCTGTGAAGGATAAGCTTCCAGAATCTACTGGGGATAAGCTTACTGTTTGGGGATATGGATTCCAATTTTCCTGGGGAAACTGGATTGGATTCTCCTGGGGAGTTTTGATATGCTGGGGAAATGATTCCTTTGAATGTTGATATACCGCCGGGGAACAATCTTTAGACCAAGACTGCCGGGGATGCTTGTTAAGAATGCATATATTGCTGTTGGGGAATGTTGAGACTCACGGGAGGATACTCAATTTCCTTGAGATTTGATAACTCTGCTTGGAGAAGAATGCTCTGTTTGCTGACTTACTCTCTGGGGAATTAGGATATCTGGTTATGTTCTTTAGTTGAACCTACCTTGGTACCTTGGAGGATAGAACAATCAGATTGCTTAAACCACCCGTTATTGCCCCTGTTTCTATGGGGGAGGCACATGTGGGATGCTGATAATTGTTGAGGGTCAAACCTTCTTCTGGTAGGCAGGTGACAAGATGACAGGACATAGTCGTACGCTTTGATCCCTGACTTTTGCCTGGACCGCCCTTTCGGGTTTTCAGTCCACCGGGATACCCATTTTTGCCCAAGCCGCCTTTTCAGGTTTTCGACTTGCCGGGTGTACGTATTTTTCATTTTCATCCCTTATTTTTGACCGAACCCTTTTGGTTCACCAGGAAGCCCTTACTTTTGCCTAGGTATGTCAACCTAGCGGGTCTTTGATTTTTTGCGTAGTATCTTTTCGACTATGTCCATGCTCTCAGAGTATAGGGAGTTGCCCCTGTTAGAAGTGTTTTGCCATGCCACCAGAAGATTTTTGACCAGGCCAGATTTATTGTTGAAATGCCCCAAGTGACTCAGGCGGAGATTTGCCCCAGGTTATTTGGCCTTTTGAGAGATTCTCCGAATCTTGATTGGACTTCCCCAGATGGTAGACAATAGTCATACCTGCCCCTTGATTGGGAGTACTTTTGTTCACTAAGTATTCATCGTGCGAATTTCCCTGCTGTTCAAACAAAAAGTCATATGCAAACAAAGTTATGTTAAAAATGCAAAGCCTATGTCTATCTTGAAGATTTTGAAAATGCATTATTTTTCATAAAATAAGTGAATGTTTGTAAAACGTGATGTCAACACCGTATTTTACCGTAAGCCTTAAGGAGTCAGGATACCTTTCGTACAGTATGCTTTCGAACTAACCCATGCTTCAGCTAGGACTTTTAAGGGTTATAACGTGGCTTGGTTCACGGTTTAAGAAACAAAGGATAAAGGCTCAAATATTATTTGTACCCACCCGCTCTTCGTGATGTTCTCCAAACCTAAACTCAGTTGATCATACGTTAGACCTTTGCTTGAGTCTTTGCTTTGATGTTCCAATAATGGTTCAGATGTTGATGATTTCATTTGAATAGGCAGTCATTTTTTTTGTTGAGGGTTTGTAGGACCCCTTTCTTTTTTGTTATCCCCTTTTTTTTTTTTTTGCCTGAACTGTTTCTTTTTGGAATTACAGTCAGCGGGGTGCCCCAGCTTCATAAGTCCATTTTTATAGGTTTTGACTTCTTGGGCTTTTCGTTTATGACTTTTTTGATAATGACTGCCTGTCCTTTATGATTATTCGGAACCATCACTGTCTTTCTTCGTTTTGTAAGGACCTCTTTGGTGTCATTCGTTATGCACTTGGATCAACTGAGAGACTACCCTGCCCCAGGTTATGATTAAGGGTTTTAAATTTTGAAAAGAAAAAAAACTCCTACTTCTTTGGCTCAGAGGGGTTGACGAGGGATTATCATCCTTATAACTCCAGTGTCTAGGGATTGAAACAATGCCTGTACCTCATCAGCGGGGTCTGTTCAAAAGCATACTGTAGATTATGGTATCATTTTCGTCATCCTCCCTCAAGAGGCTTAGAATTATTATTTAAGAGTTGATCATCAGAAAAAAATATGAAAATAATTTGCATTTAGTGAATACGAATATATTGTTTCAGAACAGACATATGCGATGCATTAATGGAATAACAACGTTTGATATGAATGGAATGCTTGAACAATCAAAAGAAAATTACAACTTGAAAGATTCTAATGAACCAAAATTTCTCAATCCTAACCATGTTTTGACAAGGGAGCAATGATCACATTGGGAGTCTCGGCGGGCTCGAACTCGATCTCTTTAGCATCGATCATATTCTGAATCTTGTACTTCAGTGCCCAACAATTCTCAGTATCGTGCCCCGGGCTACCAGAATGGTAAGCGCACCTTGCTTCTGGGTTGTAATTTGGAGAGGAAGTCTTTGGATTTGCAGGAGGGTTGATCACCGCAATCAGGTTCATCCTTAACATGTGCTGCAAAGCTCGTGACCATGACATGTTGATGTAGGTGAATTGTCTCTTAGGCTCGTCCGACCTGTTCTGATCAACCCGCTGTTCTTGGCGCGGTCGTTGTTGGACCTGAGAAGTAGTAGCAACTCGGAGAGGTCTATTCATTGGACCCGACCTTTTCCTTCTTGGAAGATGTTCTATGACTTGGTCCCTGATTTGGGCTGGTTGCTTCATGCCTTGAGGAAGTTGGCTGATCATGGCTCTCAGCTCTCCTTGCTCCTGAGCTAAACCTTGAATGAGGGCCCTTTGCCCCAGCATCTGGGTTTTCAATGTGTCTACCTCATCTTGTAGACGTTTTAGCTGTTCGTCCTTGTCATCTTCAGGACTCTTTCTGATCAGATTCCCCATGAGGAGTGTCCTCAACTCTTTCTGCCCCTTGGATAGACCTAGGAAGATTTCCCTGAACTGAGTCTCTTGAGCGTGAAGGTCCTGGTTATCTTGTGGGTAAGCCATTGCTGAAATAAACAGCGAGAAAGGTAAGTGTCCTGCAAAAGGGGTACCTGTAATGCAAAGATGTGTATGATATGCATGCAATGTTTTCAAGGACCTCGCGGGGTAAACAAGAAAATTTGTTAGCATTTGGATCCGGTAGCTTGATTGAAAGAAACTTCATATTTGTTGAGAGTCTTTCTTCAAAGAGTCAAAGGCTCACCATATCCAGTGGGTCATAGCCCCTGACTTTAGTCATCATGTCTGGTTTTGATTTCCAAACAACCTTGGTTAAGGGAACCTTCTTCAAGAGTCAGAGCTCACCATATCAAGTGGGTCATAGCCCCTGACAACCTTGGCTAGAGGAAAATAAATCCTCTTTGCCCCTTGCTAGATGTTTGATTCATCATGACCTGAATCACAAGCCTTTGAGATCCTTGAAATGGGTTAGTCCTTATGTAGGATGTATGCAATGGTATGATGTTATGCTATGCATGGGGTAATGTAAGTAACCCTGTTATGAGTCCCAATTAAGGACTGTTAAACCTGAACCTGCAAAAAACTCAAGTGAAACCTATCATGAGTCCCGATTAGGGACTAAACAAAACCTGCAAGAAATTTAGTAAGCCCTGTTATGAGTCCTAATTAAGGACTATAAACAAAACCTGCAAGTAGTTCATGTGTCAGATAACAAGCATGCAAATAGTCAAGTACGAAGGCACGCAAGTCACACAATAGAAGCCCTTAGAGTTTAGGCCAGCATGAGGTCTAGGTATTACCCTCTTTCAGTTTGTTGGTTCATACCTGTCCTATCAAAGTAACCGGGTTCTTAGAGGATCCCAATATCATTGACTACCCTCAATCGGTCATAACTCCAGCATCGCAACCTTTTCTTGCGGCCAGAACCATCACGAGAGTTTAGCCTCAATGGGCGTAGCATACTGCTACCGTTCTAATGGCCAAGTTGTGTCATTTAAGGTTCTAAGGTCTGTTGGTGCTTAATGACTCCTTAGAAGACCCATATTCTCCTCGTTGCAACACAAGGGATATCGGTACAGACCAAGGTGCCACACCAACGTAGCCACTGTTTCACCCGTGTCGGTCTACGCCGGACAGGTCCCTCACAGCTTATGCTACCTAAACAGGGTATCCCCAGATCCGGGTTAGGATCCATGTAACTCCGATGCAACCCACAATAGTAAAGCACACAAATCAATACAATTGAAAACACAGTTATGAACTAGCCCTAAGGTACACCTCACTTTAAGTTTTAATTCCCCAGCAGAGTCGCCAGTTCTGTGATCGGTGGATCTGGAACTGATTGTTTAACGCTGGTTCGCGAAATGTCGTGGAAGCAAGAGTCGCCACCGTCTTTTATTTTCTCCAAATGGAAAGGACAAAAGCACAGAAAAATTCCTTAAAGAGATTGCTCTCGGTTCGGGAGGTAGGTTATAGAAAGGGAAGGTGTTAGCACCCTTTCTATCCATGGTTATCCATGGGCTCTTAGGTACTTTCTCATTGTGTTTTCAAAAGGTTTGTTTGCTTTTCAACTGTGGGTTTTTAAAAAAGTTTCTTTGAACATTTCAGATCGACTCTTGTGTCAGAGTGTTTGAAAAATTATTTTGAAAGCTTTTGAAAAGTGTCGGTGTGAAAAGATTGTTTGTTTGTTTTTGAAGAGAGCAAGTATCTACGAGTCGTCTACCTACCCTAAGGAATTCGTCTGTGTAAATGTCCCTTAAAGTAGTGCCATCCCACCATTGAGAGGTAGGTAGCACCACCGTTGGAGGTATTCGGGTCAATTCGAGTTTGTAGGGACATGGTGATCACCAGAGCAATGGGAAGACACCTTAGAAGCTACCCTCATGCCAGGTTCCCGGATCATGAGGACTTACTAAAACATCCTCTACTCGACGATCACCTTTCGAGGCAAGGCAACAGTGAGGCGTACCCTAGGGGTGGTGTGTGCGAATTGTGTGTCGTTTTCATTTGTATTTGTCTTGTCATGTTCATTGTGATCTACACTTGATTTTATTTAAGGCCATTCATTGTTGCATACTTTGTTTAACAGTTAATATTTGCGGGAAAAGTAAATTCTAAACTATTACAAATGGCGCGGGTCCACATCGCCAAAATTAAACCGGACCCGATTTGACAGAAAAGTAAATAAAGCAAAGTAAATAAAGAAATTGAAAAATGTGAGAAGTGAATGTTACAGCACTTTGGGAGAGGTACATAATTAAGCAAAATAAAATAAATATGCGAAATTAAACAATTAAGTCGAAAGGAGGGCGTTGGACCCTTTTGCAAAATATGAAAGTTACATGAATTAATTAATTAGAATTAATGAGAAATTAAAATTAAAATTAAAGAAAAGGAATGTTTTTGGTATTTTTAGTATTTTTTGAGATTTTATAGAAAAAGAATTAATTGCAATTAAAATGAAATATTAAACCTAGTTCTAATTATTTTTAAGTTATTAAGAAAATATTGAAATTTTTTAACCTAATTTAAACCTAAGTTATTTATGTACAATTTAATTATAAAAATAAATAAATACATAATATTATGGTGGAAAGGAAAATTAAAAGGAATAAAATTTATCAAACCTAATTCTATGTTTTTTTTATATTTTTATTGTGAAAAGAATTAATATTGCAACCTAAATTAAAACTATATTTATTTTACATGCAATTTGCTTATGAAAATAATTAAAATAAAAAAATATTATATTTTTCATCTTTTCTGATTTTTTTGTGCATTTTTATATTTTGTAAACATAATTAATCAAATTAAAGCAATAAAATAAATAAAACAATAATTGAAAAAAATAAAATATAAAGCAAAATTGCAAACCAGGGGGGGGTTCAGGCCCCAATTGTGAGGTGTAGGCCTTAGAATGCTGGCCCAAAACCCTGAGTCCATTTGACTTTTGTGAGTAGCGTGTGGGATGGTTGACCTGAGCTTATAGCGGACCTCCAATCTCAGCCTTTGATCTGAAGCAGCTAGACGCGTGGCTGGCTTGATGATGATGGAATATGGTAGTCCTGACTTTGGGCGCTACATGAGAATTCATATGGAAAAATAATATTGGAAATTATACAGACCTGGGACTCGAACCCAGGTCTTGGACATTGCAACTCTCTTCGCTTGCCAACTGAACTGAATCACGCGTGTTAACATATTATAACAAATAAATAATAAAAAGAAAAACCAAGGCATTAGTGGTTCAGCGCGCGAAAATTCAAACCAACGTATCATGTGTTGCCACCACATCATCGTCTTCCTTTTCCCTGAAACACAAACATTCAGCCACGGTTTTTTAGCGTTGTTTTAGGGACGTTTTGAGAAAATAGCGATTAGCTCCTCAACGCTCATAAATTGAGCGCGAGGGTAGATTCTTCTTCGTCCTAATGCGTTGAATCCAATGGTCTTAGTCTCAGCCTCTAATTTTGCCTTATTGCAAAAGCCCTAATTGAACATCCTGTAAACCCTAGAATCTCAAACATGGTATCATCGTATATGGCAAATAAAAATACAATTAAAGGTACTGGTTAGCTTTAAAACTCCATTATGAACATGAATCAAGTAATATATTTCACAAATAATGCATAGAATGGAATGTAAGATTATGAAATTTGTTTGATACAGTTCCGGTTCATGTTACCGATTCTTTGCCTTTTGATGAATGTTCTGGATTGGAATATGATCAGGGAGACCTGAGGAAGCTAATGAAACCAATTTTGTGCCTTGAATCCACCTCTAACACTGATTTCAGTTTTGCTTTTTTTGACAAAAATTCCAAGTTTGCAATGGGGTTTCTTGCGCAGCTCTCAGTCTATGTGCATTAGGTCTATGATCCAGCATATGTAGTGAATCAATTAGGTTAACAAAAGTCAATAAAATCCAATGCAATAATGGTTTTCAATATTTTATTTCTTAAGATTTTCCATATCTTTTTTCATGTGTATTTTGTGTCAATTATGCTCAAATCAAACCAAATCTTTCCATGTTGGGATGTGCACGAAATATTAAGGCTGAAATGTGTACAAAAAGATTGGTTAGGGTGAATTAAATATTTTCCATATATTAAAATGATTTAAATGAATTAATATGAATAAAAATTCAAATAAATAAATAAAAAATGAGAAAATACTTCCCTTTGGGCCAAGTGGTCGTGCACATGCTTGGAATGATGAATCATGGAAGAAAAATGGGCCCATTAGCATTTTTAGGTCATTTGAATCAATGTTGACTTTTCAAAATATCCAAATATTTCCCAACTTCCACAAGGCATAACTTTCTCAATTTTTAAGCTTTTCTCATGTTCTTTGACATTTTGGAAAGGTCTTTGAGTCCTCTAACCAATGCCTTTAGTCCCATGTCATTCTGATTTACCAATCTCAAGTTATGGCCTTTGACTTAAAGTCCCTTTTTGTTGACTTTTGAAAATGACCTATAATGTTGAAATTGATAACTTTTTGTGAGAGCATTTCTTGGACTTGAAGTATGAAGATGAGTTGTAGGAAATGTCTTTCTCTTCAAAATGAGCCTTGGATGGAATTTTTCTGATAATCCATGTGAAAGTTATGCTCTGGTCAATTTCAGTTGACTTTTTCAACTGTCCAAATAAGGAAACTTTTGCATCCTTGATGATTTCTGAGCCAAATTTTGAGAATCATGATCAAGCATTGATCAAATGATGTTTGTGGCTTCAAAATGATATGTTGACCAAAAATTTGAACTTTTGACTGTCAAATGACCATTTTGCCCTTACAGTTGACTGTAGTGCAATTTAGGGTTTTGATTGTGCAATTTTGAGCTGAATGCCTTGAAACTTGATATGAGGATACTTGACCATATTTGTAGGCATGTGAGACTTGATTGGGCCTTTGAAAACTTCATTTCTTTGATCAGAACACAAACCCTAGTTTTGACTGTATAGGAGCCCTTTGCACTGTGCAACCCTTGGGGATTTTTGTGACTTGGCTTGGCAATTTCTTGAAGAATATGGGAGGGCAAATTTTGGGGTACAACACTATCCATGCGTTTGCACTGGTCAAAGAATATCATAAAAAATATTAAATAAATATAGTATATGGAGAATTAAGAAATGTATATAAAAGATATACAAATTAAGTAGTCTCGACCTGTCAAAAATGTATAGTTTAATAGAAAAATAAAGGAAATAATTAAGTAGTCATCGACTCGTGCGTTTGCTTGAGGTCCGTAGGACATGTCTATTTTAAGTAGTCTCGGCCCATAGAAAATTTATAAAATAGATCTTTTATTATCATACGAACTTATAAATTGTAAGCTTAAAAACATATATGTCAAACATAGTCTTATTAATAATGAACACCTTTTTCAAAACTGAATCAGATAATAGAGTTGCTTGATTGTGTTTTATTTTTTAGGTTTAAAAATAATTTTTTAGATTAATACTTAAGATTTATTTTTTCACGGAATAATTAATGATTCTAAAAAATATATATGACAAAGCTTGTTTGATAATTGTACCCAAAAAAAACTTGTTTGATAATTTATTTTAAGAATATTGTTTAAAAACTAAAATATAAAAAAATGAAATACAATAATTATATTCCATTAATTTGATAAATATGTAATAATGGAAATGATGTAGGCTTAGTTATTTATTATTTAAGATTAAAAAATATTTTTTTGACAAAGATACATAAGATTCATATAGTATGAATTTACATTAGCAAAAATATCAAATAAATATAAAATTCATATATTATGAATTTATATAAGTAAAAATATAGTATGAATTTATCCATCTTTCTTATAATATAAAATAAAATAAATAAAATAAAAAGAATGACAAATTTGTGTTTTTCATAAGAAATTTGTGAGTTCCATACATCATAATTGTCTTATGTTAAAACAAATATTATGATAATTTTTAGTATAAATGTTACCATTTAATCATTAAAAGAATACAATTTACATACATATATAATTATGTGTAATTCTAATGTGCATATTCCTGATACTAAATTAAAATATATCATAAATATTTAGTTGTATTTTAGTTATAAACTAAAATCTATTTTAATATATATGGATCTATTCAATAAAATCTAGTCATGTATAAAACAAAACTAAATTGCTTTTTTATTATTTTGTAACTGTTGTGTTTTGGAATATACATCTAACCTATTAATTATGAATTATTATTACTTATTAGTTATAATTTTAAATTTTATAGGACCCACAACATAGAATCTCCACTTTATTTTTTAAATCTCTTCCATTTTGAGTTTGATTTTTAAAATATATTTTATTAATAATAATATATAATAATAGTTGATTTATAGATAAAAAATATATTATTTCATTCACTAAAACAATATTATTATGAGAGTACATTAGCCTTTAAAATCATTTAGAGTCACAACTAATAAGTATTTTTGTTACATATATTATTTATAAAAAATATCAAAAAAATTTGTTTTTAATATAATAATTACTTGTGATTTTGTATTAACGTATTTAAAAAAGTAAATATTGAACTGATATAAAAATTATAAAAACTATAGTAAGCAAATAAACACAATTTCTAATAAGTTTATTAATATTGTTAATGCATTTATATGTGAAATTGGAATATGGTTCAAAATCAAATGTCTCAATTAAACATCATATATTCTCAATTGAAATGTAAATATAAATATCCATTAATAAGATATTTAATTTCAAGATTATTTCAAAAACCAAAAGTCTCAATTAAACATCATATATTCTTCTCGATTGAAATGATGAGATATTTAATTTCAAGATTATTTTAATATACTCTTATTTTAGTATTAAACTTATATTAACATTTGTCTATTTTCATGGAGTCTCCTATTCATCAAGTCATTGTCAACCTAACATGAAGAAAACCTTGAAAAAAAACAATTATGTGATCAAACAACATAACATGAAGTATCAATAAAAAAACTTAAGTAGATTTTTTAGATGTTGATTAGAATCAAATGAAAAATTATACGAATGATTGTAAAAAACATTACCGATGCATCCATTAAAATGATCTCCATACTGTTAATAAGACTTCATGCATCAAGGATTCAAACCGCCAATCTCCTTGTTTCCTTTGTGTCGTTAATATCCTTGAGACAATATTTTCTGTTTGCATTTGAAAATTAAACCGTTAACAAACATAAATGGATGAAAGGAGTGTTGTTTAGCCTTAATTTGAGGCTGATGAAAGAAAGGAGTGTTGTTGAACTGGAGAGGAAGATGAAGCTCAAAGTTTCTCAATGTTTGAAGATATGTGGTTGTCTTGTGCCTTTAATAAGAAATTGATGAGTATCAACTTTTAGAATTTTAGACGGGTCTAGGTTGGAATTTACTTGTCAAATGGTATTGATATTTTGATAAATAACTTCATGTTCCATTAATATTCAATATTTTGATCAGTAACTTCATGTTCCCGTTAATAATCGACATTTTTATAAATAACTTCATGTTCCCATTAATATTTAATATTTTGATCAGTAACTTCATGTTCTCGACAATATTTGATTTTTTGATCAGTAACTTCTTATTCTCGTTAATGTTCAATTATTTGACCAATAACTTTATGTTTTCATCAATATTCAATATTTTGATTTGTATTTTCATGTTTCTATTATTTTTAAAATAAAGACATATATTTATTTATATATGCATCATACATATAATTTTTTATTTATACAAAAACATTTGGATGAATGGTATATTTTTATGCATATAATATTATTTTTGTTTGTATGAGAAAAATCATATGGAGTATAATGAAGTGCTATCTATTTTCTTTTATTTCATCATGTACTTTTCTTACCTTCAAAATAGAACTATATGAGAAATTTGCTCTATTAATTAAATATTCAAACAATGAAAATAAATAGATTTTTTTTACAATAACTATGTATTGAAAAAAATACACAAATAACCATATTTCAGGGAAAATTATACAAATAATCATGTTTCAGAAAACATGTAAATGGTGGTGCCAAGTCAATTGGCGCATGCACTCAATTTTTATAAGGATGCGCCAACTGAGATGGCGTATAGATGCAATGTGTTTGTCCTAAGTCATCTCAGATGGTACCTAAGTGATTTTAAGGGTAGGGGCAAAGTGATTTTTTTTCTATTTTAAATAAATGACAAGTGCGAAACGATATTGCATAAGTTCAATTTTCATTCATAACCATATGATTACATAATGAGAGTAGCAATTACATTTTATTTAGTTGTTCCTCTGTTCCGCACCCGCGTCCCCACCTTGTTCTTGGTGTGTTTCGACGATTTTCTTGTTAAGGTTGGGTCGAAGGCCCAACATAGTCAATACGTTTAGGATCTAAGAAATCTCTCAGATCACACATTCAGAAGATCCGGTTTGAAAAATTTGGTTACCCATACCCTCAAAGTTCCATCGCATTGGTGGTGGATAAGGTTCCTTGGGTGGTCGATAGCAGTGGTCGTCTGAAAAAGTGGGATTTGTGTAAGTAAACGAGTCGTGTGGAGTTTTTTTTGCGAATGTTGGGTGCTAAGGTTTTGGATTGGTTGATGGTAAGATGGGTAGGCTGGGTCATATTCTTCAGGTTCTCCTAGATTCGGGCTAAGATGAGATGATGAGGGGCCCACATCGGGATGTTGGATGTATGGTCTTTATTCAGAGTACTGGAATTGTGTGTGGAGAATTTGGGTGTATTGGTATTAAGGATGGGATTGGGGTTGGGTGTAAGGCATATGAGTGTACTGGTTTTGAGGTTAGGATTGTGTTTGGGTGTGGGGCATATGGATGTATTGGTATTGAGGTTGGGATTGAGGTTGGTATTGAGGTTGGGGTCTGTGTCATCGTGGTTTTTGATGGGAGGTTGATGTTTGTTGGATTTGTTGTTGGGGTAGTTATTGGGGTTTTGGTTGGGGTTGTTGTTAGTATTGTTGTTAGGGTTTTGAGGATTGTGCCCATTGTGTGTGTGGATCGAGCAAATACCTCGGGTGAGACACATGCATTTTAGGGTTAGTAACCGATTTGTACCAGTCCATATATTGATTTGTGTGTTGCATATTACTCTGGTTGAGAAAAACAAGAAATTGTAACATGTGAAGGTGATGCCTAGCCCACATCTTGCACCATTCTGGAGAAAACTCTTTCCAATTATTAACACCCCATTGGGTGTCCACCCTTTTGATATGCCAAGGTGACAAACAAGTCGGATCAGATGGTATTTCTTGAAGCATTCCAAACTGCATCTTGACACAACCGTTGTGGTGCATCTCTACAATGTTGAATCGTATGATTGTAGTATTTATCGTCTAAACGGTTACATCCTCAGGGTCGAGTCCATGCTTTAAACCCAAATATGGTCTCCAGATAAACTGTGGATAAAAATTAATTAGAAGATAGAAAACTATAAAAATAAATAATTTAAAATTAAAAAAGTTTATAGGTGATACGTATGTCATTCAGGCTAAGGTGATCCAAAAGATTATGATATAGAGTGACATTAAATCTTGAACTTTTGCTATAATCCATACCCCCTACACAGTACCTAAAGGAATGGAAAAAAATAATTAATTTTTTTTACATATATTTGGAAAAGAGATGAATAAAAAATTATTGAAAATGTAGACTAACTTTGTTGCATAAGGGAAAGTGAATGCATTGTTGTTGACGGGGTTGGGGGACTCCATTCTCCACCAACTACATACTTGAAGCAAGAAAGCACATCCATAAAAAGTACATTTGTCTTTTGATGCATTCTTACATAATGAACTGTATAGATGGGCTAAAATAGCAGAACCCCAATTATACTTTCTTGTATTCTCAAAACTCCTAAGTAATCCTAAATACATAAAATTTACAGTATTCCCCGTACTTTCGGGGAATAAAAGGCTTCCAAATAGTAGCATAATATAATTTCTAGCTTTAATTGTTACTTCTTCCTCGGTCAAATTTTCATTCAACTCAAGAGACTCATAATGTTTTCTATGTATAGATAGTAATATACCTTGGCCTCTAGCACTAGTTGCTTCCACCATATATTTGCCTAACAATGTCTCACATAGATAATTGGGTTGTTGAACCGACCCATTCACGGCCTTACCTTTGATAAAGAGACCCAATAACATATACACATCCTCTAGAGTAATGGTACATTCACCTATTGGTAGATGAAATGTGTGTGTCTTAGGTCTCCATCTTTCTAACATTGCAAGTATAAATTTTAAATCAATCGTGAAGTTTGATATTTTTATTACATTTCCAAAACCGGCATATTCTAGATATGGAATGACTAACGGGTCCGACTCAATATAGTGGTGTGAGCGAATTCTAAATATTTTAGCATCATAAATTCAAAATTTAAATAGTGTTAGACTTTATAATATGAATTAATTAATAATTTAAGAAAAAGTATAAATAATATAAAATAATATAAAAACTTACAAACGACTCAATGTTTGCTTTTGTGCCTCTGTGAGAGTCACCCATTGTTAGGAGAACCATATTTGAAATTGTATAAGACAGTGTAAAATAAGTATCAGAGAGTGTGTGGATTTGTGATGCAAAACAAGTGTCTGAGGTGCCATATTTATAGACAAATTCGTATAGATGTGAGTTAATGAGGTGGTTGGAGGTTGCATGCATGCATTTTACGTGTCACCAAGGCGTCACCCAAGTTGGAGACAACATGCACTTTTGAATTCTTGCTCCATTAAAAATGGCGTGGGACAAGCCACCTTATAGAGTAGGTGGTAGCGCATGGGCAGTGTAGGATGATCGCATTGGGACAGTTTGATGCGCATGCAAGCTAGTTGACAGGGCTAGTAGGGATGCACCATCCCAGTTGGTGCATATGAACAAAATAATGAGGATGCACCATCCCAGATGGCGCTTGGTATGCCGAGATTTTTTGTCTTATTCAAGTCACATGAATCTTATTTAGTCTCCTACACTTAAACACTCAAACACAATGTCCTTTGCACCATAATATGTTATCAGTGCACATTTCAACTGTGAGAAGTACAATTATCCCACTTCTGGTTTTTTATTTAGAAACACAGATAACATTTGTTTTTGTTTAAACAGAAAATCCAATTTCTTGTATTTAAATAACCGACTAGAGATCCAAGTTGGACGAGGTCAAGTGTCACAAATCTCCTACCAAAATCCGGTTTTTTGTGAGAACCAAGTAATTGTTTATAAGGTAGAGGTTCAAGACGACGAGGACTTTCAAAATATATTTTCTTGACATGAGTATTCTGGGTAAGACTTGATTGAGTTGTACATTGTGCTGCAGGAGCCTCAACGGTCCCAACCAACTCACTCACAAGTGGTTGATCCTCTCGAAGACGAGCAAGCCAAAGTAGATGTTGTTGACGAAGAAAAGGAAGATAGAATTAGAGTTTGACAACATGGTCAACGATGATTCTAAAGACGAAGCGGCACCTCAATTACCTCCAAATGAAATCTACACACCACCTACACACATGACAAACTTCAACATGGGCGAAGATGAACCATCATCTGTTTTTTCCACCCGTATATGCAGTCAGATGAAAATATAAAAGAGAACGACAAATTTCACTCAAGAGAAGATTGCATGCGAGCTATAAAAAAGTTTCATAAGGTAAACTATATCGCCTTTAAGGTTGATCGGGTAA
This sequence comes from Vicia faba, assembly GCA_948472305.1. NCBI lineage: Eukaryota > Viridiplantae > Streptophyta > Magnoliopsida > Fabales > Fabaceae > Vicia > Vicia faba. The sequence continues at coordinate 1,312,527,818 of OX451735.1, read as the reverse complement.
ATTTTAAAAGGTAGAAGTTCAAGTGTATTCACACAGAATGTATGTTCAGGCTCACTGCATCATACATGTTGAGAAGTGGTTGTTCGGTGATAGGTTCTATATCCACCCACACGTGCATTAATTCTACTCAATCAAAAGATCATCATAAAATAAGTTATGATCTAATATGTCAGGAAATCTTACCACTCATCAGCAATGATCTGTCATTGAAGGTGAAAACCATAATTTCTCACATCACTAAGGTATACAATTATACTCTGTCATATAGAAAATCTTGGTTAGCAAACACATAGGCTATTGAAAAGGTACATGGAAACTGGGAGAAGTCATACAGAGAACTACCATGCTACATGCATTCACTTCATACGTATGCCCTGGAACTATTTATATTATGGAAATATTATCGGCGTATGCCCCAGACGGTACTTCTGTCAATGGGAATGGAATATTCAGTCGAATGTTTTGGGCTTTTCAACCTTGCACACAGGGTTTGCATCATGCAAACCTATTATCCAGATAGATGGAACGTGGTTGTACGGGAAATAAAAAGGCACACTACTGATGGCAGTTGCACAAGATGGCAATAACAGCATTTTTCCAATTGCCTTTGCTCTAGTCGAGGGCGAGACTAGTGGGGCTTGGATTTTTTATCCATTGAAGTCAAACTATACATTATTGGAAAGCTTGAGAAGAAACCTACAAGTTTTTTAATGTGTGCTCAAGCCTCAAAAATGAAGTATTTGTGAGTTACTGAAGTTATAAGTTCTGGCCACAAAGAGATGTCAAGTTTCCTTCTCATTGGCAAGTCATGCGCGTATTTTGATCAAACATGTGGTGTGCCAAATGTATGAGCTTATTTCTTCCAATCTGAGCATCAACTTAAAAATTTAATAAGAGCATCTTATAGTTTGCTATGAGAGCTGATTATTAAGCTTTGGATCACTCAAAATGGCCAAAGGTTGAGTGAGATGTGAGTTCTTGAAGTTGGTACCTTAAACTGATCAAACATGCCCCATGCAGGCCCATGCACGTGTGTGCAGTCTGCCTTACCAAACATCACTTTTTCTCAAACTTCTCTCCATCATATCTCCATCAAAACGACTATAAATACTAAGCTAAAACAACTATAAATACTAAGCTAAAACAACACAAAATGCATGCCACATGATTTTTTACTCAAATCCTCTAGTTGTGATGTAACTTCCATCCAACGGTCTTTTAGCTAACAAATACTATTATACCCTTATCAAAGCTTCCTCTGCACTCTTCTTGACTCTATAAAAGTTCACTTCACTCTCATTTGGGAAAGGAGCAAAATTATGCACGAAAAATATATCTCACTTCTCATTTCTTTTGTGCTTGTATTTGATCTTCTTTTCCTCCACGCCAAGGCTCTCATATTCATCCATTTACTTCCACTGAAGCATAACATACAAGATCGAAGTGGTTTTCGTACAAATCCAAAGGCAATAGTTGAATTTATTTTTTAACTCACAAGGTACGATTTCAGATCTATAATTCTTCATTCCAGCATGCTCAAATTGATTCAAAGTTTGATTATGCGTTCATAGCTGGCCAGGAATTAGGTTTGATGTATAAATTTTCTTAAAATTGAATAATAAATCAAGTTATAAAGTTCTAAAAAATCTGCAAAAATGTGAGTTTATGTCATATTTGTGCTTTGATCTCTGCTAGATCTTTTGATGATTTTAAATTTCGTAAGATGTGTGGTGTAGAGTGTCAAGAGATATTTGATTTGCGCTTTGAATCATAAGTTTTGGTCAAGAATTGAGGAATAAATTCAGTTTTGAAAGTTGAGAATTGGATATGCATATTTTAATAAATGGAGATTATGATACAGTGGGAAGAACTGACTGTTTTTGAAACGTTGGTTCGCGTTTTGCGTTTGTTTTCGCAAAATGTCGCGGTAAGCAAGAGTCGCCACCTACTTTTATTTTATCCAACAAGGAAAGGAAAAAAAAGCACAGAAAAATTCCTTTTTTGAGATATTTCTGAGTACGGGGGGTAGATTTATAGAAAGGGAAGGTATTAGCACCCTTTTTATCCGTAGTTATCTACGGGCTCTTAGGTACTTGCTCATCATTTTCAAAATTGTTTTCTTTGTGTTTGTGGGTTTTGAAAAGTTTTGGTTTTAACTTCGATTTAACTCTTGCTTTTGTCTTCAAGAGTGTAATGAAGTGTTTTTGAAAACTTTGTTTGGATAAGGAGTATAAGTGTGAAAAAAAAGTTTTGTTTTGGATGAGCAAGTATCTAAGAACTAATCTACCTACTCGAAAAAAAGGAATCGTTCTATGCTAATTTCCTTTAGACAATGCTATCCCACTATTAGTGAGTAGGTAGCACCGTCGTTGGAGTTTGAGGGTCAATTCGAAAGAGGGACATACAGTCACTAAAGCAATGTTAGGACGTCTTAGCGGTAAACCTAATGTCTTAGATCATTTATTCGAGGCAACAATATTCAAGGCAACCATTTTGAGGCAACTTATGATCTTTTAGACAAGAGAGAGACCTCTAAAACAACCTATACTCAATAACCGTTTACGAAGGCAACCAAGTGGGACGTACCCTAGGAGTGCGCATGTCCGAGTGTGTTGATTTCAGTTATTTTATCTTTGCACATGTTTAGGGTGATATACCCGTTTTAAAATTAGACATTCATTCTTGTCATGCAAACCCTATTATCAAACATCTAACAGTTGTATAATTTGCAAAATTAAAATGCGGAATTTAAACTAAATTATTACAAGGCGTCGGGTATTTACATCGCCAAAAACAACCCTTTGAAAATAAAAGCGGTAAAATAAATAAATGTCCTAATTAATTATTACAAACCGGGAGCAAATACAATAATTGGATAAAATAATAAAGCGCGCGATGTGAAATTAAATCGAATGCGAATTTAGGGTTTTGACCCTTTTAATTAAAAGAAAATGTTTTTTGTTGTTTTTATTATTTTTAAAGAAAAGAAATTAAATCCTAAAATTAAATGCTAAATTAATAAATTAATTAATGAAAAATATTAAATGACATATTTTTGGGGTTTTGTTAATTTAGGAAAGAAAATAAAATAATTAAATTAGGGTTAAAACCAATTAATTCTAATTAGTTTTAAATATTTACAAAAAAACAAATTAAAGTTATTCTAGAATTAAAAACCTAATTAATTAGTTAATATTTATTAATGAAAAATAAAAATTTCTGAAATTTAATTGGGTAAAAAATATTTTTTGTGATTTTGATAAAAAGAAAATTAACTTATTAGTTAGTAAATAAATAAAAATAATTAAATGAAAATAAATATAAAAGAAAAAGAGAGGTGGGCCTAATTTATTTGGTGTGAATATCAGTGTTTCTGGACCATTTGATGAAGATCCATTTGACTTTCTGATCTCATGCATTTGCATTGACTTGGTCCTTTGGTGCACCTTCAATGATGGCCACCAGATCTGGCCATCTGGCCATCTGGCGTGTTGGACGGTGAATGTCCATGGTGGAACTTCTGGCCACGCTTGTACTGAATTATCTGAAAACAAATATTATAGAGAAAATAGGGGGACCTGGGATTCGAACCCAGGTCCTGAGGCAAATTCCAATGGCTTGTAACCAGCTGGGTTGTTGGTTCTTTTTGTATATATGCTAAGAATCAATTATAATATGAGAAAAAAAATGTTAGTGGACAAAAAGCAAAAACACGCGCGCTCGTTTGAATGGACGAATGGTGGGACGACACGCCTTCATTCCCTTCCTTGAATCGTGGCTAAAAGCAACAACACTTATACCCACGGACAAATGTCTGTCACTATAACCCTGTCCCTTCTCAAAATCTCGTACAAGCCATGTAAACGAATTCTAAGACCATGGTTGAGGTCGTCTCATCCTCCTGATTGCAACCATGCCCATTATGAAGGCTAATTATTCCTGAAAACAAAAACCCTAAAAAACTCCAAGAAAACCTAACAATGGTGATTCACGATATAGGTCATATAAATGAAATTGGCTATTGGCAAAAGCTTGCAAATGATATGGTGATCAAGAATATGCCATTATTTTACACAATGGATGCAAGAATAAAGCTAATCAAATTCAAGCAAAGGGTGATATCGTGATGGACTTACAGCGCGTGGGAGGGCTTGAAAACATGTGGTTTTGCTTGCTTTAGGTTCCTGAGATTTCCAGGAAGATATTGAGACAAGTACCAAGCCTTGAGGATGCCTCTAACCTCTGTTTCGATCTCATACTTTTTGCTTCTTTTTGCAAATTCTGTTCTTGCTCTATGCTTGATCTCCCACCCTTATTTTGATCAGCCTCACCTCCTTATGTATTACACAATGTATTAGGGTTGATTACCCTGTCCAAATCTTCTTCTTTCAATGATTTTGATATGGATTTGATTTGCTTTGAACAACTTTCCAAACATGGCTTATTTCTAATCTTTTTGTGCACTCTAACCTTTACACGAATTGGAATGTCTTGCTAGCTGTAATTAGAGCCTGAAATAATCACAAGATTCTTTGTTATCAATATTTTGGATTTTATTTTATTAAAATTGATTTTATTAGAATTAATTCAAATAAAAACCAAAATAAATTATAAAAATAAAATATGGACAAGTGGAAAAGGCTAGAGCACGTGGGCTATGATTCCAACTCAAAACAAGTGAAAAAGAATGGGCCCATTTGGCAAAATCTGAAGTTTTAGGGATAGTTGACTTTTGGCAATTTTGCAAAAAAGGTCAACTTCAACAATGCATAACTTCCTCAATTTTGAACCTTTGGAGGTGTTCTTGGACTTTTTAGAAATCTTGAGATGTCCTCTAAGCAACCCTTTTGGTCTCATCTCAATTTGGTATTCCATGCTCAAGTATGAAGCTTTGACAAAAAAGGTGATTTTGTTGACTTCCCAAAATGACCTATAATGTCCAAATTCATATCTTCTTGTGTATGCATATTTTGATCTTGGGAGCTGAAGATGGATTGTAGGAAATTGCATCCTATTAAAAATGAGCTTTGGATGGGTCATTTATAATAAAGTATGAGAAAGTTATGCTTGGTCAAAGTTGGGTTGACTTTTCCTACAAAACCCTAATTTAGCAACTTTTGAATCTTGATGAATTATGAGCAATCCTTGATGAATCATGATCAACCCTTGATCAAATGATGAAATATACTTCAAAATGAGATTGTTGACAAAAAATCTTGAAGTTTGACTGTATGTGGGCCACAATTGACTTTTGCCCTAGCATAGTCGATTTTTGGACCTTTGAGCAATTGATTGAGCAAACTTCCTCTACAAGGCTTGAAACTTGACATGGATGATCTTGAGAACATATTAGGATATTTATGAGCACTTCGGGTCACTTGGACTCAAGGATCTTGATGCAACATGAAACCCTAATTTGGGGTAGACTGCCTTAGGAGAGAGTTTGTCTGGCCAACCCTTGGACTACCTTGAGCAACTTGAGGATCTTTCTTGAAATGTTTTGAGAAATATGAGAGGGAAAATTTGTAGGTACAACAGCTGCCCCTGTTCAATCTTCTTAAACCTGAGGATGTAGATTAACTTTCGTGATCCAAATGTGGAAGAGGATTGAACACTAGAGTTCCCAGAAATTTGCACTCGCATGAAGTGATAATTGTCTTGTGACATTGGGAATGGGCTTACAGATGCCATTTGTATGAGTGTCGATCGCATAAGAGATTCCGTAGCGAGAGCTGGTCTACCTGTTATTGAGGAAGATTCCGCTGGGGAAGTCTGACCTTTTGTTGAGAGAGATAGGAATTTAGGAGCTTTGGCCGTCCATTATTCTGCTGGTGAGTCGTCTCTGTTGATATTTAGGAACTTCAATCTCCCTTTTCAACTGAGGAAATATCTATGCTGAGATTTAGGAACTTGTCCGTAATTCAGCTGCTTTGTTGAGATTTAGGAACTTATCCGTAATTCAACTGCTTTGCTGAGATTTAGGAACTTATCCGTAATTCAACTGAGGTAATATTTTCGCTGAGATTTAGGAACTCGTCCGTAATTCAACTGAGGCAATATTTGCGTCGAGATTTAGGAGCTCGTCCGTAATTCAACAACTTCACTGAGATTTAGGAACTCGTCCGTAATTCAACTAAGAAAAAATCTCTGCTGAGATTTAGGAACTCGTCCGTAATTCAATCGAGGAAACATCTTTGCCGAGATTTAGGAACATCATCCGTAATTCAACCACTTTGCTGAGATTTAGGAGCTCGTCTGTAATTCAACTGAGAAAACATTTGCGTCGAGATTTAGGAGCTCGCCCGTAATTCAACAAGTTCGCTGAGATTTAGGAACTCGTCCGTAATTCAATTAAGGAAACATCTTTGCCGAGATTTAGGAACATCATCCTTAATTCAACAACTTTGCTGAGATTTAGGAGCCCATCCATAATTCAATTGAGAAAACATCTCTGCTAAGATTTAGGAACTCGTCTGTAATTCAACCGAGGAATATATCTGTCGAGATTTAGGAACATCATCCGTAATTCAACTGAGAAAACTTCTCTGCTGAGATTTAGGAGCTCGTCCGTAATTCAACCGAGGAACATATTTGTCGAGATTTAGGAACATCATCCGTAATTCAAGTGAGAAAACTTCTCTGCTAAGATTTAGGAGCTCGTCCGTAATTCAACTGGGGAAATATCTGTCGAGATTTAGGAACATCATTCGTAATTCAACTGAGAAAACTTCTCTGCTGAGATTTAGGAGCTCGTCCATAATTCAACTGGGGAAATATCTTTCGAGATTTAGGAGCTCGTCCATAATTCAACAACTTTGCTGAGATTTAGGAACTCGTCTGTAATTCAACTGAGATAAAAGTTATGTCGAGATTTAGGAACTCGTCCGTAATTCGACTGAGGTAGAAACTTCATAGCTTGAATTTTGTGTATCTTTCCTGAAAGGTAAAGGTTAGCTGTATGTAATGCATGATATGTATCAAGCAATGATGTTCTCAAAATAAATAAGATTGTGTTGTATGATGCGTATGCGTGTGTCATGATGTATGAAAATGTGATGTTTTTATCTGGGGAAAATAAGTCTCGGATCACTGCTGGAGAAAAGAATTGGATTCTTCGTTTCTGATGAAGATAGTTGATGAAGATGTTTGTGAGAATAAACCTGCAGGAGAGGATAACTCTGTTGGGGAATAAACTGACGAGAGAATGACTCTGTGGGGAAGAGATGATCTGCTGAAGATTCCGCTGATGAACTCAGCTGGGGATGAATTACCGTTGCTGGTGATAATGGACCCTGTTGGATATTGAATTCTTGTTTGGTGAAAGGAATGAACTTCGCCGGGGATGACTTTCCAATAGCGACCTTACTGAGGATAGCCCTTTTAGACATTACTGGGGATGATCTTCTGGAGTCTACTGGGGACAATTCTTCCAACTCCACTGGGGATATTTTTATACTCCGCTGGGGATAATAAGACTTTTTAGTGCTGATGGTAGATAAACTCTGCTTGGGGAGAATGTTATCGATCCATTCACAGTTGCGAGTCTCAGCTGGGGAGAGTTAACACCATTATCTTTTTCCTTACTCCGCGGGGAATGAATGTACTTTCAATCGTATTCTTTAGCTAAATCTACCTTTGTACCTGGTGGATAGAGCAACTGTACAGATTGGACATTTCTCGTTTGCCCCTGTTTTTGTTATTACAACTAATCTTCTTTCGTTTTGCATGTAAATATTTATGAGCAGTAATTAATGTCAAATGCATATATCAAAAACTGAACATTGGACGTTCTTTGCAAATAAAACAAAAAAAGGAAAAATTTATTTGTGAAAATGAATTCTATTGATTTTGAAGTTAGCCTGTAAATAGGCGTTTTTTGCACAAGAGGCTGGCATCCTAGTAAGAGAACGTCGCCGAACAAACAGAACTTATACAATTTGTGAAAAAGAAAAACAGATATGTGAACAATCCCACTAGGTTCCAACTCTGCTATTGTCTTTATATCCTCGAGCATCTCATCACTTTGCCACTTGGTTGAAGGTGGATCAGATTGATAAACACCGTCAGAGCTTGGTAGTTGATATCGAAGTCTGGTTGCAAGGTGATCCAATGAGACATAGGGTTACGCTTTAATCCCTAATTTTTTCCTGGACCGCCCTTTCAGGTTTTCAGTCCAACGGGATACCCTTTTTTGCCCAATCCGCCTTTTCAGGTTTTCGACTTGCCGGGTGTACATATTTTTTTCATTTCATCCCTTATTTTTTCCCGAACCCTTTTGGTTAACCGGGAAGCCCTTATTTTTGCCTAGGCCAGTCAACCTAGCGGGTCTTTGATTATGCGTAGTATTTTTTCACTATGTCTGCATTGATGGGGTGAGGAAGGTCGTCACCATCCATGGTAGTTAGAATCATAGCTCCTCCTGAGAAAATGTTCTTAACCAGAAATGGCCCTTCGTAAGTAGGGGTCCATTTTCCCCTGGGATCACCTTGAGGTAAGATAATGCGCTTGATTACCAGATCCCCAACTTGATACTCTTTTCGTCTAACTTTCTTGTTAAATGCATTGATCATCGTTTTTTGATACGTCTGACCATGGAAAATAACAGTAAGTCTCTTTTTGTCGATTAAGTTCAGCTGATCAAGCCGGGTCTGAATCCAGTCATCTTCGCTCAAACCTGCATCCTACATAATCCGAAGAGAGGGTATCTGGACTTCAATGGGCAGGACTGCCTCCATGCCATATACCAAGGAATAGGGTGTTGCCCCTGTTGACGTCCGCGCTGAGGTACAGTACCCATTAAGAGCAAAAGGTAACATCTCGTGCCAATTTTTGTATGTCACCGTCATCTTCTGCACAATCTTCTTAATGTTCTTATTAGCCGCTTCTACAACCCCATTCATCTTCGCCCGGTAGCGAGAAGAGTTGTGATGCTGTATCTTCAACTGCTTGTAGAACTCGATGATCATCTTATTATTGAGATTTGTACCATTGTCCGTAATGATCCTCTCTGGTACACCATATCGACAAATCAGGTTGTGCCGAATGAACCGTGCCACGACTTTCTTGGTCACAGTAGCAAAGGAAGTTGCTTCAACCCACTTTGTAAAGTAATCAATTTCTACCAGGATGAAACGATTCCCATTGGACGCCATAGGTCTGATCTCGCAGATCATGTCGATGCCCCACATTGCAAAAGCCCACGGAGCTGTCAAGACGTTCAGAGGTACTGGAGGTATGTGCACCTTATCAGCGTAGACTTGGCACTTGTGACAGGTCCGAGAATGCTGATAACGGTCGGCTTCCATTATGGACCAATAATATCTTGCTCGAAGGATTCTCTTTGCCATGGTATGTCCACTAGAATGAGTCCCGAAAGTACCTTCATGTAACTCAACCATAATCTTTTCTGCTTCGTTCTTATCCAAACATCGCAGTAAGGTTGAGTCATGGTTACGCTTGTAAAAAATACCATTATTGATGAAGAACTTCGTTGTGAACCTCCTCAGAAACTTCTTATCATTAACAGATGCACCCTTAGGGTATTCTTAAGCCTCAAGATACCTCTTCACCTCGTGAAACCAAGGTTTATCTGCTACCTCTTCAGTCTCAATGTAACAACAATGTGCGGGTTCGTCCAACCTCTCAATGGTAATCTGGGGAGCCTCATTGTCCCATCTGACCTTGAACATAGAAGACATCATAGCTAGCGTGTCCTCCAACTGATTCTCCTCTCTAGGGAAGTGTTTAAATGTTATCTCCTCGAAGTGTGGAAGCAACGTCAACACACACTCCTTGTAAGGAATAATATTAGGGTGTTTCATATCCCACTCTCCTTTGATCTGACTGATCACGAGAGAGGAATCTTCGAATACACTTAAATACTTAATCCTTAGGTCAATAGCTGCTCGAAGACCCATAATGCACGCTTCATACTCCGCCATGTTGTTGGTGCAGTTGAAATATAGTCTGGCGGTGAACGGAGTATGAGAGCCTTCAGGAGATATGATTACAGCGCCAATGCCATTACCCAAAGCGTTTGAAGCTCCATCAAAGTACATGGACCATTGGGATCCTTCCTCAGGTCCTTTATCCGGTCCAGGTGTTTCACAATCAGTCACTATCATGATATTCTCATCTGGGAATTCAAAGTTCATGGACTGGTAGTTGTCTACAGCCTGATGTGCCAAATGATCTGCCAACAAACTTCCCTTGATTACTTTTTGGGTCGTGTACTGGATGTCATACTCAGTCAAGATCATCTGCCATCTTGCTATTCTTCCGGACAAGGCAGGCTTTTCGAAGATATACTTGATTGGATCCATCTTTGATATCAATAGAGTAGTGTAAGTCAGCATATATTGTCTCAACCGTCGAGCAGCCCATGCCAAAGCGCGACAAGTTTTCTCAAGCAACGAGTATCGGGTCTCGCAGTCGGTAAACTTTTTGCTAAGGTAATAAATAGCATGCTCTTTTCAGCCAGACTCGTCATGCTGACCCAGCACACACCCCATTGAATTATCGAGTACTATCAAGTATAGGATCAGAGGTCTCCCTTCAACCGGAGGCATCCGAATAGGTGTCTCTTGGAGATACTCCTTGATCCTTTCGAAAGAGGCCTGACATTCATCGTTCCATCTTACCACTTGATCTTTCTTTAGAAGCTTGAACATTGGTTCACAAGTAGCAGTCAGGTGTGAGATGAATCGGGAAATGTAGTTCAGACATCCCAAAAAGCCTCTGACTTCTTTTTCTGTTCGGGGAGCTGGCATTTCTTGTATGGCCTCCACCTTTGCAGGATCCACTTGAATACCTTTATCGCTTACGACGAAACCTAGCAGCTTACCATATCTCACCCCGAAGGTGCACTTGTTCGGGTTTAACCTTAGCCTGTACAACTTCAACCTGTCAAATAGCTTCTAGAGATGGTCGATATGTTCCTCTTTAGTTTGGGACCTTGCAATCATGTCGTCAACGTATACCTTAATCTCATGATGGATCATGTCGTGGAACAGAGCGACCATGGCACGCTGATACGTTTCCCCAGCATTCTTCAATCCGAAAGGCATGACCTTGTAGCAAAAGGTACCCCATTGAGTAACAAAAGTTGTCTTCTCCATATCCTCAGGAGCCATCTTGATCTGATTATAATCAGAGAAACCATCCATAAAGGAGAAGACCTTATGTTGTGCGGTGTTGTCAACCAGAACGTCGATATGAGGCAGAGGGAAATCATCCTTAGGTCTCGCCCTGTTCAGATCCCTGTAGTCAACACATATTCGAACCTTACCATCTTTCTTCGATATGGGAACCACATTGACAACCCACTGCGGGTAAGAAGTAACTCCTAGAAAACCGACATCAAACTGTTTCATAACTTCAGCCTTGATTTTCTCAGACATCTTTGGGCGCATTCGGCGAACCTTCTGTTTCACTGGATGACAGTCTTCCTTGGTGGGCAAGCGGTGAACCACAATATCGGTATCCAACCCAGGCACATCTTCATAAGACCAGACAAAGATCTCAACATAGTCACGCAACATTTGAATTAACTGTTTCTTAACACTAGGCTCCAGATTTGCACCGATCTTGACCTCTTTCTTGTCTATCTCTATACCCAGATTCACTGATTCCACTGGCTCTTCATGCGGATGTATGGCCCTCTCTTCCTGCAGTAACGGTCTTGCAAGTTCCCCAGGCACTTCACAATCATCCTCACCTTCGTACTCGGCTTGGTTGATCGGACTTTTGAAGTCATAATTGGCAGTAGCAGAGTCGTTATCAGTGGGATCCAGAGTGGATGTAGACCTGTATATGTGAGTGTGTGTAAAATAGCTATTTTGCAAGATAGAAAAAAGAAAAACAAGGAGCACAAAATTCGTAATGCAAGAAAACATCCAATGCTTTTATTAATGATATATGGAAATGACAAATATCAAGCCCTCACAAACAAAGCCACAGTGCCTCGGGTAAGACACCGGGCCGTAAAAGTTTAAATTTGTATGTTACAAACTCAAAACAATAGTCTCATTATTGGGTAATAAAAGAAACAGGCATAGAATCCTTCGATGTCCAATTCCTCAATCCACCGTCAGTAGTCGGGTAAATCCAGCTGTCAATATCAAAATCACCTTCATCATCCCCAATAGAATTGACTCCCGCGTCGTGTTTGGGCATAGGTGCCATTATGACATTAGGCTTTTCCGGCGCTTCGAACTCAATCTCCTTAGCATCAATCAGATCTTGCACTTTACTCTTCAAAGCCCAGCAACTATTGGTATCATGCCCTGGGCTATCAGAGTGATAAGCACAACGGGCATTTGGATTATACTGCGGTAATGTAGTATTGGGATTCTTCGGGGCCTCCCTCGGAATCACCAAGTTGGTCTTTAGTAACTGCGGAAGAATTTGAGATAAAGTCATGTTGAGTTGAGTAAATTGTCTCTGCGGCCTCTCTGTTCTTAGATGATTATTGCATTGAGGGGCAACAGCAGGCCTTGATATAACCACCGCATTAACCGCTTGACGGTGTTCGGGTTGGTTATGGATCCTTGAGTTGTATACTGCACTAGACTCCTTCTTAAAGGGCTTCTTCTTGGTACTTGACGAAGCACCCTTCTGTATCTTGCCGCTCTTAATACCGACTTCAACTCTCTCCCCGGTCATTATCAAATCAGTAAACCTGGACGATGAACTTCCAATCAGATGATTAAAATACGGACCAGACAAGGTCCCCAGAAACATATCCACTAACTCCCTATCAACCAAAGGGGGTTGTACTCTTCCAGCAAGGTCCTTCCATTTTTGAGCGTAATCTTTAAAACCTTCGCTCACACCCATTGACATACCCTAAAGTTGGGTACGCGTGGGAGCAAGGTCGAAATTATATTGGTACTGCTTGTAAAAAGCAACATCAAGGTCCTCCCAATTACGGAAGTTAGCTCCTTCTGGTTGGTAGAACCATTCAAGTTGAGTCCCTGAGAGACTATCTTGAAAGAAATGGATCCAAGGGTTCTTATCAGCAGTATATGGCTGGATCTTTCTAACATACGAGCGGAGGTGTAGCTTTGGGCAGGAGACCTCGTCGTACTTAGCAAAGATTGGTGCTTTAAACTTGTGGGGAATCACCAACCCAGATGCCAAAACCAAATCTCCGAAGTCCAGACCAGGAACTTTCTGAACTTCCATTGCGCTGAGCCGGTCTTCAAGTTGCTTATACCTGTCCTCAGCCGGAGGATACTGGTCTTCGTCAAAGTCAGTCTCGTTGTCAGAAACCACAGAGCTAGGAGCCCTCCTTTCTTCTTGGTTCTCTCCCCTTCCAGATGAGTGGGATAAATCAACTTCGTCCCGCAGCCTGTTCCCAAACCTGTGACCCATGTTCAGGAGGATCGTCTTCTTATTCTTCTTCTTCTTCTTCTTATCCTTCAAGATAAGAGTCTTCAGATCTTTCTGCCCCTTGGCCAGGTTCATGAACATTTCCTGGAACTGAGTGTTCTGAGCTTGTAGAGCCTTGATAGCTTGATCAGTTGATGTTTCAGAAGACATGTTTGTTGAAATAAATAGTGAAGAAGATGAGAAACTTGTAAGGGTACCTGTAATGAGGTGCATGGGAATGGAATGTGTATGATATGATTTCAAAGACTTTGGAGATTCAAATTCGTAAACCAAAATGAAACACACTTTTATTAGATTAAAAACTTGAAACAATGTTTGACAAATGCCTTTAAGGCGTTACAAAAGGAATAATGAAAAGTAAATCTAAGATAAAAGCAATAAAAGACATCAGTGCTCCCATGGTCGTTTTTCGTTGGTGCTGACATAATCGTTGACGACCTTCTCATTCTCCAGCTGCCTTGTAAGCTTTAGGATCTTCCGTTCTTGTTCATAATACTTCTCTCTATAAGTATCCCGCTCTTCTCTCAACTGGATCCAAGACCTCTTTAATGCCCCAATTTCAGTAGGCATGTATGGGTGGAGGACAATATGAGGAGCCCCTTCATCATCAGTATTCTCAACAATTACCAGCAAGACAGCTTCGTACGGCATTCCCAGTTTTTAAGCACGGGTTCGAACCCACCGGAGATACGGTTCCATCGGAAGAGAGGTCTTCATTCCTAGCTCGTGCGGATCAGACCTATGAACCCTATTCCAAGCTCGTATGAACCTGCGGCGATGTTCCTCACTATCCCCTTGGAAGTCAAAGACAATGCTCGGAATCAGCAATTCATGAGGTCCATCCCTCCTAGCTCGCCCAAATTGTCGTAAGGCCAAACAAGGATTATAGGTGATCCCTCCTCTAACTCTAAGTAGTGGAACATTGGGGTATTCCCCACAGCGATCAATGATATCCACTTCTTCCATGTCTTTAGTAGTCCATATGATGTCTGTGTAAGTAAGGGACATAATTCTGTAGGCCCAACCCATACCTTCCCTGTTCTTCAAAACAGATTTGGGGAGGTGAGAAATAAACCACCTCGCCAGCAATGGTGCACAACACATAAGGGTTCCCCGTTTCCGAGCAGTACGGGCATAAAGAGCATGCAGAATGTCACCTAAGAGAGTGGGCACCGGATTACGGGACATGAAGATCTTCACTGCATTCACATCGACAAAAGAATCTGAATTCGGGAACAAAACCAAGCCATAAATGAGAAGAGCCAGGATGTCTTCAAACGCTTGAAATTCTAAACTGTCCCAGTACTGATTAGCCTGATCAACCAAGAACTTAGCCAAAAAGCCTTTTGTCCCTCTCCGAGTCTCCCAATTAGACATTACCTCAGCCTTTGTCAGATGTAGGGCTGTAGCAACATCCTCTGGCCTAAGAGCTATCTCCCAACCTGTAAATGGCGTCTGCTCTAGAATAGAAATACCAAGTAGATCAGAGAACTCCTCCAAAGTAGGGACCAACTGATAGTCTGGGAAGGTGAAGCAGTGGTATAATGGATCAAAGAACTGGAATAAGACACTCATCATTTGTTCATCCAGCTTGGAAGTGACTAGACTGAGGAGGTGACCATGTCTTCTGTCAAAAGAGGAAGTATCGGGAACCTTGGAAACCAAATCTCTAAGCTGAGAAGGAACCTGTACAAAGTTGATCCGAATAGTGTTTCTACGCATAGATGTCATGATCTGTAAAACAGAACAAAGATGAATCCCATTGGTATTTGAAATGGTTAGTCCAATGCAATATGCATGCAATGTCATGATGCATGATGACATGATAGAAACACATCACAGGTATTCACAGATAGCAAACATGATAAGGGAAAATAAGTCACACAGTAACCCTTAGATTTCAGGCTGGCATGGAGTTTAGGTATTACCCTCTTTCAGTTTAGTTGGTTCAACCTGTCCTAGAAATAGTAACCGGGTTCTAGAGGATCTCAATATCACTGACCACCCTCGATCGGTCATAATTCCAGTTTAACAACCTTTTCTTACAGCCGGAATCATCGCGAGAGTTTGGTCTCAATGAGTGTAGCCTACTGCTACTTTTCTATGGCCAAGTTTGTCAATTATAGGTTCTAAGGTCAGTTGGTGCTTAATGACCCCTTAGCAGCCCCATATTCTCCTTGTTCCACCACAAGGGATATCGGTACAAACTAAAGTGCCACACCAACGTAGCTACTGCTTCAACCGTATCGGTCTATGCCGTACAATTCCCTCACAGTCTATTGCTACTTACCTAAAAGGTATCCCCAGATCCGGGTTAGGATCTATAGTAACTCCAATACAAAGCCCACAAAGATAAAGCAATCAAATCAAACAATAGAAAATGATATGATGAACTATTCCTAAGGTACACCCCACTTATTAGGTCCCCAGCAGAGTCGCCAGTTCTGTGATACGGTGGGAAGAACTGACTGTTTTTGAAACGCTGGTTCGCATTTTTCGTTTGTTTTTGCAAAATGTCGCGGTAAGCAAGAGTCTCCACCGAATTTTATTTTATCCAACAAGGAAAGGAAAAAAAGCACAGAAAAATTCCTTTTTCGAGATATTTATGAGTACGGGGGGGTAGATTTATAGAAACGGAAGGTATTAGCACCCTTTCTATCTGTAGTTATCTACGGGCTCTTAGGTACTTGCTCATCATTTTCAAAATTGTTTTCTTTGTGTTTGTGGGTTTTGAAAAGTTTTGGTTTGACCTTCGGTTTAACTCTTGCTTTTGTCTTCAAGAGTGTAATGAAGTGTTTTTGAAAACTTTGTTTGGAAAAGGAGTGTAAGTGTGAAAAAAAAGTTTTGTTTTGGATGATCAAGTATCTAAGAACTAATCTACCTACTCGAAAAAAAGGAATCTTTATATGCTAATTTCCTTTAGAAAATGTTATCCCACTATTAGTGAGTAGGTAGCACCGTCGTTGGAGTTTGAGGGTCAATTCGAAAGAGGGACATACAGTCACTAAAGAAATGTTAGGACGTCTTAGGGTAACCCTAATGTCTTAGATCATTTATTTAAGGCAACAATATTCGAGGCAACCATTTTGAGGCAACTTATGATCTTTTAGACAAGAGGGCGACCTCTAAAATAACCTATACTCAATGACCGTTTACGAAGGCAACCAAGTGGGATGTACCCTAGGAGTGCGCATGTGCGAGTGTGTTAATTTCAGTTATTTTATCTTTGCACATGTTTAGGGTGATCTAACCGTTTTAAAATTAGACATTCATTCTTGTCATGCAAACCCTACTATCAAACATCTAACAGTTGTATAATTTGCAGAATTAAAATGCGAAATTTAAACTAAATTATTACAAGGCGTCGGGTATTTACATCGCCAAAAACAACCCTTTGAAAATAAAAGCGGTAAAATAAATAAATGTCCTAATTAATTATTACAAACCGAGAGCAAATACAATAATTGGATAAAATAATAAAGCGCGCGATGTGAAATTAAATCGAATGCGAATTTAGGATTTTGACCCTTTTAATTAAAAGAAAATGTTTTTTGTTGTTTTTATTATTTTTAAAGAAAAGAAATTAAATCCTAAAATTAAATGCTAAATTAATAAATTAATTAATGAAAAATATTAAATGACATATTTTTGGGTATTTGTTAATTTAGGAAAGAAAATAAAATAATTAAATTAGGGTTAAAACCTATTAATTCTAATTAGTTTTAAATATTTACAAAAAAACAAATTAAAGTTATTCTAGAATTAAAAACCTAATTAATTAGTTAATATTTATTAATGAAAAATAAAAATTTCTGAAATTTAATTGGATAAAAAATATTTTTTGTGATTTTGATAAAAAGAAAATTAATTTATTAGTTAGTAAATAAATAAAAATAATTAAATGAAAATAAATATAAAAGAAAAAGAGAGGTGGGCCTGATTTATTTAGTGTGAATAGCAGTTTTTCTGGCCCATTTGATGAAGATCCATTTGACTTTCTGATCTCATACGTTTGCGTTGACTTGGTCCTTTGGTGCATCTTCAATGATGGCCACCAGATCTGGCCATCTGGCGTGTTGGATGGTGAATGTCCATGGTGGATCTCCTGGCCACGCTTGTACGAGATTTTGAGAAGGGACAGGGTTATAGTGATGGACATTTGTCCGTGGGTATAAGTGTTGCTGGTTTTAGCCACGGTTCAAGGAAGGGGATGAAGGCGTGTCATCCTACCATTCTTCCATTCAAACGAGCGCGCATTTTTTTGCTTTTTGTCCACTAACGTTTTTTTTTCTCATATTATAATTGATTCTTAGCATATATACAAAAAGGTTGAGGTCGTCTCATCCTCCTGATTGCAACCATGCCCATTATGAAGGCTAATAATTCCTGAAAACAAAAACCCTAAAAAACTCCAAGAAAACCTAACAATGGTGATTCACGATATAGGTCATATAAATGAAATTGGCTATTGGCAAAAGCTTGCAAATGATATGGTGATCAAGAATATGACATTATTTCACACAATGGATGCAAGAATAAAGCTAATCGAATTCAAGCAAAGGGTGATACCGTGGTGGACTTATAACGCGTGGGAGGGCTTGAAAACGTGTGGTTTTGCTTGCTTTAGGTTCCTGAGATTTCCAGGAAGAGGTTGAGACAAGTACCAAGCCTTGAGGACGCCTCTAACCTCTGTTTCGATCTCACACTTTTTGCTTCTTTTTGCAAATTCTGTTCTTGCTCTATGCTTGATCTCCCACCCTTATTTTGATCTGCCTCGCCTCCTTATGTATTACACAATGTATTAGGGTTGATTACCCTGTCCAAATTTTCTTCTTTCAATGATTTTGATATGGATTTGATTTGCTTTGAACAACTTTCCAAACATGGCTTATTTCCAATATTTTTGTGCACTCTAACCTTTACACGAACTGGAATGTCTTGCTAGCTGTAATTAGAGCCTGAAATAATCACAAGATTCTTTGTTATCATTATTTTGGATTTAATTTGATTTAATTTGATTTAATTTGATTTAATTTGAATTAATTTAAATAAAAACCAAAATAAATTATAAAAACAAAATATGGACAAGTGGCAAAGGCTAGAGCACGTGGGCTATGATGCCAACTCAAAACAAGTGAAAAATAATTGACCCATTTGGCAAAATTTGAAGTTTTGGGGATAGTTGACTTTTGACAAATTTGCAAAAAAGGTCAACTTCAACAATGCATAACTTTCTCAATTTTGAACCTTTGGAGGTGTTCTTTGAGTTTTTAGAAATCTTAAGATGTCCTCTAAGCAACGATTTTGGTCTTATCTCAATTTGATATTCCATGCTCAAGTATGAAGCTTTGACAAAAAAGGTGTTTTTGTTGACTTCCCAAAATGACCTATAATGTCCAAATTCATAACATCTTGTGTGTACATATTTTGATCTTGGGAGATGAAGATGGATTGTAGTAAATTGTATCCTATTAAAAATGAGATTTGTATGGGTCATTTCTCATAAAGTATGAGAAAGTTATGCTTGGTCAAAGTTTGGTTAACTTTTCTTGCAAAACCCTAATTTAGCAACTTTTGAATCTTGATGAATTATGAGCAATCCTTGATGAATAATGATCAACCCTTGATCAAATGATGAAATATACTTAAAAATGATAATGTTGACAAAAATTCTTGAAGTTTGACTGTATGTGGGTCACAGTTGACTTTTTCCCTAGCATAGTCGATTTTTGGACCTTTGAGCAATTGACTGAGAAAACTTCCTCTGCAAGGCTTGAAACTTGACATGGATGATCTTAAGAACATATTAGGATATTTATGAGCACTTGGGGTCACTTGGACTCAAGGATCTTGATGCAACATGAAACCCTAATTTAGGGTAGACTGCCTTAGGAGAGAGCTTGTCTGGCCAATCCTTTGAGGATCTTTCTTGAAATGTTTTGAGAAATATGAGAGGGAAAATTTTAGGGTACAACAGAGATGCTTGCAACCAGTAACTTTCACGCGCGATTTTCTCCATGTATCATGAATCATTTTTTAAAATTCTTGATCCTACATTAATCTACTTGATGAGATCTTTAATTTGATCATAATTTCGTGTGTTTTCATCAAGAATCGAAGGAGCAATCATGATCTGAATCCAGCATGTAAAACTGATAAACATGTGTTAAGGCATGGTTCAGTGGTAGTGATGACTACGTGGCGCGCATCTATTGAACATGTTTTGATTTTCTTTTACAACGCGTTTTGGCTTTAACAGGTGTAATAAGCCTTTGTAATGTTTGAATTTTTAATGCATTTTTAATTGTTTTCTTTTTTTTTAAATATTTTCTCTTATCCAAAAATTACCAAAAAAAATATATTAGGATTATGTTTTAGTATATTTTCATATTCTGAATTTTATTCATTTTTTGTATTTTTTTAAGAAAATCGAATAATACAATTAATCAAATTAGGGTTTTCTTTACCATTGAACTTTTAGAATTTTATTTTTCAACCTGTACTAATCTAAAAAATCCCAAAAAAATATATATATTAGGTTCCATTTTGAATCTACTTCATCAAAATATTTTTTATTTGATTTTATAAAAAATTGTGATAAGAAAATAAAATCAATCTTGGATAATATCATTTTCTTTACCCCTTTTTGTCACATTGTGTAAATAATTTTCTTTTGGTATTTTCCTCCAACAAAAAAATTCCATAAAAATAATTTTACTAATTCTTAGGTATTGAACTAGTTTTGTATAATTTTTAATTGAATTTACATTTTAATTTTTCTTTGTTCTAATTTTTAGAAATTAATATTAGTTTTTGACCTTTCTTCTTGCTTAGGCCTGAAGAAACATTTTATAACATAACTTCCTCTACTTGAAAAAATCAAAGAAAGTATGTTTAATTTCCTTGGATACTTTAAAATCACAAAAATAATTTTTGTTGAATTTTAACTTTTGATTTTGCATTTTTTCACAAATATTTTTGCGAAACTCTCTAGTTTGACCTTTTTTATTAACTAGTCTTGTTAATTCCTAATCATTTATAACTCTTCAATTTAATCCATGAATATTAATCTTGTTTCTGACTTTTAAAAGTATTTAGAAAGTTAGGTTTTAATTGGCTCAATTTTATAAACTTTTGTTCTTTTTTTCTAATTTTGATTAGGGAAAATATTAGGGTTTTACCTTGACCATTTGCTTATGTTTAGAAGTTTAAGGTTTGATTGTATCTCTCTTCATTCTCTCATAACTCTAATACCTTTCTCTCCCATCCAATCTTGATTACTTCTTATCTACCTCTCTTGGTGTGTTTAAGATTTTTATCCCTTCCTTTGTTTGATGGTGTTGATTAACCTTGATGCTTGGTCATCTATTTTCTTTTCTTTATTAGACTTTTCTCTCATATGCTCCCCATAGGATCTTCAATTCACTCTTTTCTAAGTTTGAGTTGAATAGAGCTTATACTTATATCCATGTATGCTAATATTAGGTAGATGTTTCCCTTTTTTATCCTCAACTATAGGATCAATCATTGTATGATAATATTAGGGATGGATTTAGGTTAGTTTCCCCTTAGACATTTCTTTCTCTTTTCACATTTGCATTAAAACAAAAACTTCTTTTTCTTGCAAACTTCAAAACACTTAAAAATTACTGATGAGAATCATATCTTTGTTGAGCATGGGAAATGATAAGTGGGTTTCTTCTCGATCTTATTTTTATTCCATCCTAAGCCTTGGTATGGTTCAAGTCTCAAAGACTTATTTCATGAATAAGTGGAAAAGTGGCTAAAACCTCTCTCTTGAGATCAACTAGCTTTTATCCATAGCAAAACACCAACAAACGCAAACTCTTTTTGCCTTCGGGCTTTTCTTTCAAACTCTTTTCAAAAGAACATGTTAATTCACTTATATGCTGACGTGTAAGTCTCCAAAGGTCGAGTTGCGGAAGAAGGAAAAATTAATATTGTTCATTGAAAAAAACACAAAACAAACAAAACTTTTGAAGCCGAACTATGGCTGCTCTGATTCCTTAAAAGGGATATGTAGGCATCGGGGTAGGGCCCGAACGAGCACAACTTTTATTTTCCCTACATTATTTTCTCTTTTCCTTTGCATGCATTCCCCCTTTGAATTTTCTTTTAGCTTTTAATCCTTAAACATACAGTTCAAACCCTTAGATCAGAACAAACATAAGTGGATCCTGTAGAGTAATACAGACGTTTGGGGTGCTAATACCTTCTCCTCACGTAACCGACTTCCTTACCCAATCTCTATGGCTGCAAGACCGTGATTTCACCCCTTCAGGTTTTCTCGATGTTTACCTTTCCCATCCTGTGGGATAAAAGACGTCCGATGGCGACTTCATTAAATTTTATCTATGATGATTTCAGCCGATTGTTTCAGCTAGCGACTTCACTGGGGACAAATTAACCTATTACTGGTCCATCCTTAGCAAGTCAGTCCTAGCTTGTGTTTTTCTTCTTTTCTTGGGTGGTTATGTGTTTATTGCTTTCCAGCCTTATTTGTTTATATGCATTGATTATATGCTTTCATGAATTGCATTTTATTATTTTCTATACACTAGATATTGCTGTTGTGCTGTCTCTGTGGGGTTGGCATGACATTTTTTGAGGTAAAATGCCAAGTACACAGGTCAGATTGTACTAGGACACTAGGAATAGAGTGGGGACATAAAGGGTATAGGATATGGTCCGATTAGTGCAGTCATGTCATATACCATGCTCAGATGAGGTTCAAGTGAAGGTACTCTCATCATGCATGTCTGTGTTGCGATGATTTTCCTTCCAGGCGGACCCGTGATTTTTGAGTTACCCTTGCCTTACCCTGACCTAGTATTCACCGGTGAGGGGGAGGGATGATTTCTTATAGGTACAAATGGTGACTATGTTCAGATGGTGACTATGTTCAGATAGTGACTATGTTCTGACAGTGACCGCTTTATTCTGTTGGTGACTCTAGTTCAGTTTGTGACTGGGTTATGTTGGTGACTCTCTCCTTGTTGGTACTTTGGTTGGTGATTATTATTGATGACTGTCTCGAACCTTTGAACCTTTGACTCTATACAGCATAACAACAGTGTCCAGTATATTGGAAACCCTGGTCCTATCATGTTACATCATGGCATATTTACTTTTTAAAAATATATATTGTTGTACCCCAAAATTTTCCCTCTCATGTTTTCCAAGATTTTCTCTTACATGGGTGGTTAAAAACACTTGATTAAAGAAAACTAAATTTTTTGAAAATAAACATGGTGTCTTCGATTGGCTTTTAAATAAGGTGTTTTAGATTGGCGCCTGAGTAGTTTGTTTTTTGATTGGCATCTGGACAAGGAGCTTCAATTGGGCATCTAAAACCCTTCGACCAGGCTTTGGTCCACAAGTCATCGATTGGGAGCTGGGCCTCCTTCGATCAAGATAAGTTCACAAAGTTTTCTATTGGGAAATGGGCTTCCTTCGATCAAGTTAAGTTCACAAGGCTTCGACTACGCAAGGCAAGAACCCCCTACAAGTTTGTTTTGATTCACAAGTGAAAAGGCTTCCCATGTGCTTGCTTTCAATGCACAAGGCCAAGAACCTTTCAACTGGCTTTCGATTCACGAAGTAATGACCTCCTCATGCTAACATCCACAAGGCACTGGCTTCCTTTGTGCTAGCTTTGACTGGGCAATAGTTCCCTTCGAAACTGCTTGCGTCAACTCTATCTCTGAACCTTTCAGCATATGATTGCCACATTATGAGCCCACATTGGTGAACCATTCGAAGAATGCACGAGGCATACATGCACGCTATTCGAAAGACACACAAAAGTGTCATTCAAAGGATGCACAGGTGTTCCATTCAAAGGATGTCCAAGTGTTCCATTCGAAGGATGTACAAGTGTTCCATTCGAAGGATGTATAGGTGTTCCATTCAAAGGAAGTAACAAAAGTTCCATTTGAAGAAGAATTCAGAAGGTCCATTCGAAAGGTACACAAAAGGTCCATTCGAAGAAGCATTCAGAAGGTCCATTCGAAGGGTACACAAGAAGTTAATTCAAAGGAGGCAACTTAAGGCCAATTGAAGGGCATGGCGTGAAGGCATTCGAAAGTCAAAGGTGTCCAGGTTCATCCAACATTTCAAAAGAGGCATGAATATTTCAAAAAGGAAATCTTTTAATATGTCTGATTTTGGTCTCATTGCTTTCAAAGATGGTTAATGACTGTCAAAGGTGTCCAGGTTCATCCAAGATTTCAAAAGAGGCATGAATCTTTCAAAAAGGAAATCTTTTAATATGTCTAATTTTGGTCTCATTGCTTTAAAAGTTTGTTAATGACTGCCTCTTTCCATTTCCATGCGCATCACACTCCTATAAATACAAGGACTAGGACACATTACAAAGGGGACAAAAAAAAGAGGAGACAACATACATACGCACACACACTGGAGACATAAGCCCAGGAACCATACACATATATTGCCTTACACGCATACACAGCCTAAGAGAAGCACACCAAAAACTCTCAAAACTCAACAAGATCACACCATACTTGCTTCTCTCCTTTCGAATCCAAGAGTATCCAAAAAACTCCAGTCCCCACACAAGTTCCACTTTCAAGCAAGGTAAGTCCCCTTGACCTTGCATCTTTCGTTTCAGCATAACATGTAAATAGCCTTTCAATTATTTTTTTTGTTTCAACATAATATGTAAATAGCCTTGTAGTTATATTCTTCGTTGTTGTGCCTTTCATTTGTTTGGTCTTTTGTCCAAATATATGTTATAACTAACCTGTACAGACTCAAATGAGAGACAAAAAGGGTGTGAAAGAAGGATATACACTCATGCTGCTCTGCAGGTCCATATTACTCCATAGTCTAATCTTAAGAAGCAGAGGAGTTTGCAATCGAAGGTTTCTCATGCCCACTCCCTAGCTCAATTTAAAGAAGCAGAGAAGGTTGCAATCGAAGGTTTCTCATACCAAATCCTAAACTCAGTCGAAAGAGGCAGGAAAAGGTGAAATCAAAGCTTGATCGCGTCAACTCTCAAGCTCAATCGAAAGAAAGCAAAAGAAGGGTGAATCTAAGGAGTCTACTGTCTGGATCGAAGGATTCATTTCCCCTATTTATTTTGTTCTTTTTTTTTACATTTTTCTTGCCTTTCGATTTGGTTGTAATAGCGTAGGACCCTTACTTTCTTCATTTTTTATTGCTTTTCATATTAACTGCTAGATGTATGACTAATAGGATTATGTGGCAAAGATTAAAATCAAAATGCTAGCAAACCTAACAAAAAGACTAAAATAACTGAAATAAAACACATTGCACATATACACCTCTAGGGTACTCCCACTTTGGTTGCCTTCGAAAATAGTCACAACTCTCGAAACATGAGAGGTTTTAGTGGCTACCCCCTTGTTCAAAAAGATCATAAGTCCCTCAATGACCTGCTTGACGTTGCCTTGGTAAAAATATGATCTTAAAACCCTTGGGTAGTTACTATAATTTCTTGCCCAGTTGCTTTTGTGACTATAAAAAATTCCCTTCGAATGTCCCTCAAACATCCAACGATAGGGCTACCTACTCACTAATAGTAGGATAGCATTGTCTAAAGGATAGGAGGAAAAGAACAAACCTTTCGAGTATAAGTAGATAATTCCTAAATGCTATGCTCAAAACAAACTTTTTACACTTACATATTTCAAAAAAAACTTTCAAAAACATTTTCTTTGTCAACACTCTTGAGGACTGATACAAGAGTTATCATAAAGCGAATCTCCGCACTAAGGAATTTCAAAACATTTTTCAAAACACGCAAAGCACAAGGTACTTTTAAAATGAGCTAAGTATCTAAGAGCCCGTAGATAACTACGGATGGAAAGGGTGCTAACACCTTCCCTTTCCATAATCTACCCCCTTACTCATAAAATTCTCAAAAAGGTCTTTTTCTGTTCTTTTCACCCTTTCCTTAATTTGGATAAAATAAAATTCCGTGGCAACTCTTGCTTACCGCGACATTTGCGAACACAAACGCAAAACCAGTACAACAGTCGGCTCTGCCATTGTATCATATACGGTTAAGCTGCATATGCATTGTTATTTCCAGGATTTTCTAGAGTTTTCTTTTCTTCTAAGAATGGAAAACAACACTAATATCGTCATGAAGACCAAGAGGGATAACTTCAGCTACCAGTTTCGTCCAAGTGTTTGGCCATTTCTTGAAGAACTCAGAGATCTTATGAATTGTCAACAGATGGGTGTTTTTGGAGAAAGATGTAGGGATATCCTATCTTTTTTGGATGTTGTTGAAACCAAAATTTCCCCTCCCTTTTTACTCAACACATTCCCATTGAGGTTCCCAACTTGCCCAAGGATAACCAAGAATTGACCAGATAAATTCTCCTCCTCAGGCAATGAACCTTTGACTAGGGTTTCAACTTTCATCAAGATATGAGAGCTCCAATGGTCTAAAATGTTTTCCATGTTCCTAATTTTCCTTCAAGTTTGTCCATGACAAATTTCATGCCTTTCATAACAAGTTTGCTCAGTCAACTGCTCAAATGCCTGAAAATCAACTACATTAGGTCAAAAGTCAATTGTGGCCTATATACAGTCAAACTTCAAGATTTTTGGTCAACATCAATATTTTGAAATAATATCCATCATTTTATCAAGTTTTGGTCATGATTCCTCAAGAAATGCTCCTAATTCATCAAAAGTCAAAAATTGCTAATTAGGGTTTCTACAGGAAAAGTCAACCAAACTTTGACCAAGCATAACTTTCTCATAATTTATCATAAATTTTCACACTAAAGATCATTTTGAATATAATCCAATTCCATAAAATTTCTCTTCATCCCTCAAGTACATGAAATGCACCATTTCAAAGATATAAGCTCATACATTACAGGTCATTTTCAAAAAGTCAACAAAAGCCACTTTTTGCCAAGACCTTTTACATCAAGATAACATCTTCAAATGCAAAATTGATCAAAAGAGGGATTGAAGTAGACATCTTGGTATTTCCAAAAGGTCCAATATCATCATCATGAGATAAAAATTGAGCAAGTTATGGCTTGCCCAGCTTGGGAAAATTTTGGAAATTTCAAGAATGGTGCATTGAGCAAATTTGAATTTTTGAGTCAATGGCCTAACTTTTTAAGGTTCAAATATTTTCCTTAGTTTATAGAGGACCTATAATATTATTTTTGCATGGCCTTGCATTTTATACCTATTTTTTACATATTTATTTTAATTTATTTCAAATAAATATAAAATAAATTGTACAAAATGTTTGGAGATGGGCCTTGTGCTTTGGGCTGATGATTTGACCTTCCTAGAAGCCCATAATTTCGTGCCAAAGTGTCCAGGTACATTCAAGCATGGAAAGGGAAATATTTTCTAGTTTTGGAAACTATTGAATTTGTTTGATTTTGACATAAAAGCATGGCATTATGGTGAAGATTCTTTCCATGAAAGCTTGCCCTCATTCCTCTCTATATAAACAAGCACCTAGCAAGCATCAGGATACACATACACAGCCCCAGAAAGTCCCATGATTTTGCAAAAAAAAATTCAAAGTTGTCAAACTTGAATTTCAAGTTCTAGCCTCCCTTAGTCTAAACCAAGGATCCTAATCCACTCTTGGAGGTTCCCTGAAGTTGTCCCATCCATTACTAGTTCCAGAAACACCACGAAGCAGTCCAAACAACTTGAACTGTTTGCATTCTTTTCAATTTTCATTTTTCTTGATTCGTTTGATATAAATATAAATTGACCATGCATTTCTGATTGTTTGAGCATTTGCAAGCTTCTTACATGTTTGGATTGAGTTATTGATGCAGGAACTGTGTGTTACCATTTTTAGGGTTTAAAGCTTAGAATTGGGTTTTTTTTACGTTGGCCTAAATTAGGCCTATATAGGGGCACCATCATGCTCAGGAAGGTGAGGCCAGTCGATCCATGGCCTCATATATAATTTATATTGCGAATTATGCTTGTTTTAGGGTGCAGGGGCTATAGTGGCAAGCATAAAACTATCACTATAGGTCTTATAACCTAAGACGACCGAGGGAGGTTAGAGACGAAGCGTGGCAACCCTTCATTGGCTCATTCAAACTGCACGCGTTTTTATTTGATTTATCAGATATTGACGTGCTTTTGTATTTAATATTTTGGTTTTGTTTTATATAATGAATGATCAGTAGCTCAATTTGTAAACAGGTGTGTTTGTAAGGGAGAGGACCTGGGTTCGAGTCCCAAGTCCAATGTTTTTTCATTTTCTTAATATATTTCTACAGATTACATTCGTGGTGCCTCTAGGAGTATACCATATGCCCCCAAGTCACACTCATTAGATCCTGTCTGATCTAAATCCAAGGGTGACTAGCACGTAGATCACCATATTCCCTCAAGACATGTCCACACAGGATCAGGCGTTGGCCTGGGCCTTCGCATCTTGGGCCAGCAAATTTCAATTCCAACCCCCCCCCCCCCATTCTCTTTTTAGCATTCAGGCCCATTTGGGCATTTTTGTTTTGTTTGTACTTTTTGTTTTTATTGTTTTCCTTTATTACTTAATTAATTAAATAATATAAAACTCACAAAAATTAGGTTTAGACATTTTTAATTAAATAATTAATTTCTTAATAACTTAATTAATTAAATTTTAACTATTTTCTTAATCTAAAATAAGATAGAATTTATGACTTAATTTAATTTTAATATTTCTTTTCATAAATATAAAAAAACACAAAAAGTTTAGTTTATTTTCTAAATAGACTTTAGGAAAACTAATTTAATTTTTCTCTTAAATCAAAAATAAACAAAAAGATTTCTTATTTCCTTAGCTTCTTAGAAGTATTTTCTAACCTTTTGCGTGTTATTATCTTCTCGCACTTTTCTTTATTGTAACTGCCTTCTGGATGTAATAGACTGAAACTAGGTTTTATTTTCTGCTTTTAATTTCCGTACTCCCAATTTTGTACATTGTAAATACCCCATCCCCGAAGCCATGTAATAGTCTAGACTTTTACTTTCCCCACTTTTACATTTCCTTTAAATATAAACTGCTAGTAATTAGGATTGTATGGCAAGCTTAAAATTAAAACGTTATCAAACCCTAATTTACAAAGATAAATGAACTGAAATCAATCATTTTCACACTTGCACCTCTAGGGTATCCCACTTAGGTTGCCTTAGGAAAACGGTCACAATTATCGAAACGTGATAATTTTTAGTGGTTGTCCTTTAGTTTGAACGATCACAAGTCCCTCGATGACCCTTTCGATGTTGCCTCGGTAAAAAGTGATCTTAGGACTTTAGAACAGTTACTAAAATTTCTTGCCAAGTTGCCTTCATGACCATAACGTCCCTTTGACTGTCCCTCAAACATCCGACGACAAAGCTACCAACTCACTAATAGTAGCATAACATTGTTTAAAGGAAAAGAGGAAAAGAACGACCCTTTTCGAGTAACAAAGTAGATAACTGTTAGAAGTTTGCTCAAATATTTTTCACTTACACAAACACTAATTTTCAAAAACAATTTCAAAACACTTTATATACTTTCTCCACTATCCCGAGAAACATTACAAAGTTTGTCGTACTAAGGTGTTTTCAAAACATTTTCAAATACAAAGCACAAATGTATTTTTAAAATGAGCAAACCTCTAAGATCCCGTAGAAAACTACGGATGGAAAGGGTGCTAACACCTTCCCTTTCAATAATCTACCCCCTTACTCAGAAAACTCTCGAAAAGGTCTTTTTCTGTTCTTTTCACCCTTTCCTTTGTTGGATAAAAGATAAGTCGGTGGCGACTCTTGCTTACTGCACATTTGCGAATACAAAATGTAAACCAGTATAATAGTCGGTTCTGCCACCGTATCACAGAACTAGAGACTCTGTTGGGGAATAAAAAAAGTGGGGTTACCTTAGAGTTTTAGTTCACCATTTTAAATTATTTATTGTATGTTTGCTTGCTTTATCTTTGAGGGTTTATTGGGGTATTCTTGTAAAGATCCTACACCCGGATCTAGGGCACCTTATTAGGTAAGTGGCAATAAATCATGGAGGTTGCACGGTGTAGACCGATACAGACAAAATGGTGGCTACGTTAGCGCGATACTTTGGATTGTACTAATGTTCCTTGAGTAAGTCAAGGATAACATTATGCTTCCTCATAGTGTCACTAAGCACTAACTAACCTTTAGAACCTTTAATTGACTCATCCTAGCCATTAGGAAGTAGTGAGATAGTCGACTTTGGTTCCGACCGAAGATTGGTTGATACTCGATACTACACTCATTGAGACTGGACTTTTGGGATTTTTTGTCTGCAATACTTCAGTGCGTGAGCTGAAACAATTCCTGATGGGAAGGTCAATAATATTGAGACTCCTTAGAACCCGGTTATTATTAATAGGACAGGTTGAGCCAACTGAACATTCAAGAGGGTACTGTTGTACCCTAAAATTTTCCCTCCCATATTCCTCAAGATTTGTCAAGAATAATCTTCAAATTACTCAAGATGGCTCAAGAGGTAGACAGTCAAACCACCTCCTAAGACAGCTGAAATTAGGGTTTTGGTTCTTTCAAGGAATTTGGGGTTTTCAATGGCTCAATCAAGTCTCATAGGCCTACATACATTCTCTAGCACCTACATGCCAAGTTTCAAGACTCACAGTGCCAATTTGCACAATCAAAAGCTCCATTTGATCTACAGTCAACTACAAGGGCAAAATGGTCATTTTGCAGTCAAAAGTCAGAATTTTTGGTCAACATCTTATTTTGAGTCCACAATCATCATTTGATCAAGTCTTGATCATGATTTCACAAGAATAGCTCAAAAATTATCAAGGTGCAAAAGTTACTATTTTTGGACAGTAGAAAAGTCAACTGTACTTTGACAAGGGCACAACTTTTTCATGGTTTATCATAAAAATCCCATCCAATGCTCATTTTTAAGAGGATGCAATCTCCTACGATTAATCTTCACACTCCAAGTTCAAGAAATGCTCTCACAAAAAGTTACCAATTTTTGCATTATAGGTCAATTTCAAAAGTCAACAAATGTACACTTTGAGTCAAAGGCCATAACTTGAGATTGGTAAATCCAAATGACATGGGACCAATAGCATTGGTTAGAGGACTTCAAGAGCTTTCCAAAATGTCCAAGAAAATTGTCATATGATCAAAATTGAGCAAGTTGTGCATTGGAGAAGTTGGGAAATTTTCATGAATTTGCAAAAGTCAACTTTGCTCAAATCACCTTCTTTTTGCTAATGGGCCTCAAATCTCGTCTTGAAACTTCACCCATGACCTATGCACGACCCACCAAGCTTAATTGGATTTATTTTCTTATTTTTATTAATTAAATGGATTTTTAATACATATTAATTCATTTAATTAATTTAAATCATAAGAAAATAAAAGATTTTATTCTTAAACATCTTTGTGAACCAAATATGACCTAAACATGCTGGAAAATTCGTGCACAAGTCAAAGATACAAAAAAAATCCAATTTTGGCAACTTTGTTCAGTCATGAAAAATCAAGAATATTTGATTTTCAATCAAAGATTTAAACATCAATGCACATGGATATTGGCCCAGCTCTTGACCTAATTTGTTCCTCCTATATGTAAGCAAGACAACCATACCCTAGGACACGTGAAAAAGCTGCAGAAATGGCCATAGCAAATTCAAGAATTTTCAAGAAAAGTCAAAACCTGTTCTTGCATTCTAGGTCGACTCAAGGCATTTTGTTCATCCAAACACCTTGCAGGAGGTCCCAGGATTGATTTTCAATCAAATTCCAGCACCAAAGCTCAAGGAATCGCTCCATACAGTTTCACAGTTTGCACTTTTGATTCCAAATTATATCTCCTAATTCATGCGCATTTAACATGTTTTTGTGATTGTTTTGCATTGCTAGAGATCATACAAAGCTAATGGCATGATTGAATTGAACTGTAACGCCCTGAATCGAAAGATACCATGGCTGAATTTCTAGGGTTCTTGAGCTTTTAAATGGGGCTTTTCAGACAAGGAAAAATTGGGACCAGTGAGATACATGGCTGAAATCGTGAGGCCAAGACGAACACAACCCATACCTCGCGAAATATTTATGATTGTTGTGGTTCTATTCGCTATTTTTCCTTGCAGGAGTTAGTGGAGGTCAAAAACCCCTGCTATTTGATGTTATTTACACAGGACAAAGGTTGAAGACGATGAGGTGTTGATATCTGGTTGGCCAATTTGAAAAAAGTGCGCGTTTTAATTTTTATTTACAGCGTTGTGATTGTTTTCATATATATTAATTGCTTATTATTATAATATCAATTGAAGCATGATGGTGTAGTGGCAGTGACGCTGGCCTGGAAGCATTGGGACCTGGGTTCGAATCCCAGGTCCCCCAAAACATTTATTCCATTTTTTCTTTATATGTTCACATGCAGATTTCAAAAGATGGTCCACCATACACCTCAAACCTCAGTGCGCCAGATATCTCCAAGCATGGATCCAATGGTCATGAGTGGAAGACCACCATACTCCCTAGTCAACATACGCATGGGTGATCAGGAAAGTCAACAGGGCTGGAATTGTTAATGGGCTTCAGAATTGCAGGATGCACCATAGAATCAGGCCTAACACCCCCCCCCTTCAAGTTTATTTCTTTTCTTTTCTTTTTTATTTCTTTCATTAATTATTTTTTATAATTATTATTTTCACTAACAAATTAATATTTATTTTCATAATAAAATTCAGCAAACATAAAAAAATCTAATATTTATTTATTAAATTTAATTAGTTTATTTTTTGTAAATAAATATTAACATAATTAATTTAGTTTCAATTAGGTTAATTCTAACTTTTTTGCAATAATTTAAAATCAATGTAGAATTAGGGTTTTTAATAACTTTTGACCATCTTTTATTTTTTCCTTAAAAAACACAAAAAACTCAAAAAAATATCTTTCTTTATTTAATTAATTAATTAGTTTAGGTTTAATTCGTAAATAATGAAAATCTCCTTCTTTCCTAACAAAGGGTCAAAACCCTAAAAAACTTTCCGATTCAATTTTTATCGCGCGTGTGATTTTCTTGATTCATATTTTGATCATATAATTGTATTTGCTCCGAGGATGTAATAGCTTTAATTAGGACTTTTTCTCGCTTTCATTTAATTTCCCGCAATTTATTTTTTTAAGGGTTTGTTTTTGACGATGTAAATGCCCGACGCCTTGTAATAGCTTAGTTTTATTTTCCGCAACCATTAACTTCTAGATGTATGTTAAATAGGTTATGCATGACAAGATCTCTCTTAAATTAACATCAATCGTAGCTCACCATAACATGTACAAAGATAACATAACTGAAACCTGACACACTCGCACATGCCACTCTTAGGGTACACCTCACTTGATTGCCTCGACGTGGTCATTGAGTATAGGGTGTTTTAGAGGTCGCCCTCCTGTCTAAAGATCAAAGTTGCCTCGAAACGGTTGCCTCGATAAAAAACGATCTAATACTTTAGGGTTACCGTTAAGGCGTCCTAACGTTGCTTTAGTGACCACATGTCCCTAAAATCGAATTGACCCGAAAACTCCAACGACGGTGCTACCTACTTCTCAATAGTGGGATAGCGTTGTCTAAAGGACATTTACACAGCTTAATTTCTTTTGAGTAGGTAGAGGTTCTCAGGTACTTGCTCTTTCAAAACAAAAACAACTTTTTCACACTTACACTTTTTCAAACAAAACTTTTTCAAAACCCACGAACACAAGAAAAGAAAAACCTTTTGAAAACATAGTGAGCAAGTACCTAAGAGCCCGTGGATAACCACGGATAGAAAGGGTGCTAACACCTTCCCTTTCTATAATCTACCTCCCGAACCCGAGAAACATCTCGAAAAGGAATTTTGCTGTGCTTTTGTCCTTTCCTTGTTGGAGAAAATAAAAGACGGTGGAGACTCTTGCTTACCGCGACATTTTGCGAAACGCAAACGCGAACCAGCATTCCAAAAATAGTCAGTTCTATTTCCACCGATCACAGAACTGGCGACTCTGATGGGGAATTTATAAGTGAGGTGTACCTTAGGATTAGATCATTTTTACTTTCAATTGTATGCTTTGTATGCTTTAACTTTGTGGGCTTGTATCGGAGTTTTATAGATCCTAACCCGGATCTGGGGGTACCCTTTTTTAGGTAAGTAGCAATAAACTGTGAGGGATCTGTCCGGCGTAGACCGACACGGATGAAGAAGTGGCTACGTTGGTGTGACACCTTGGTCTGTACCGATATCCCTTGTGTTGGAACGAGGAGAATATGGGTCTTTTGAGGAGTCATTAAGCACCAACTGACCTTAGAACCTTAAATTGATCAACTTGGCCATAGAACAGTAGCAGTATGCTACGCTCATTGAGGCTAAACTCTCGCGATGGTTCCGGCCGCAAGAAAAGGTTTCCAAACTGGAATTATGACCGATTGAGGGTAGTCAGTGATATTGAGATCCTCTAGAACCCGGTTACTATTTTTAGGACAGGTCTTAACCAACTGAAACTGAAAGAGGGTAGTACCTAAACTTCATGCCAGCCTGAAATCTATGGGCTCTTTTGTGTGACTTGTGTGCCTTTACCATGTTTGCCTTTTATGGATACTTGTGGTGTGCCTTTACCATGACATCATAACATCATAGCATTGCATACATCTTGCATAAGGACTAACCCATTTCAAAGACAAGAGGGTTTCATCTTTGATCTGTTTTGTAGGACATCATAATGCCCATGCGTAGGAATACTATCCAACTCAACTTTGTTCAACCACCTACTTTGCTTAGAGAATTGGTTGACAGGATTCCAGACACTACTTCCTTCATCAGGAGGCATGGTTCTCTTCTCGGTTTAGTCACCTCAAAGTGGGACCAACAAATGATGAGTGTCATAGTCCAGTTTTATGATCCTATATACCACTGCTTCACCTTTCAAGACTTCCAACTGGTCCCTACCCTGGAAGAATTCTCTGAGTTGCTTGTTATCCCTGTTTCCGAACAGACTCCATTCACTGGTTGGGAAAAGACTCTTAGGCCTGAAGAGATTGCTGCAGCCCTTCACCTGACCAAAGAGGAAGTAATGGCTAACTGGGAGACTAGAAGTGGAGTTAAGGGCTTTTTGGCTAAGTTTCTAGTTGGCAAAGCTAATAGTTTCTGGAATGACTTAGACTTCAGGGCGTACGAAGACATTTTGGCTCTCTTAATCTATGGTCTGGTATTGTTTCCAAATCCTGACACCTTCATTGATGTTAACGCCATAAGGATCTTCATCTCTCGGAACCCTGTACCCACTCTCTTGGGTGATATCCTTTATCAGCTCTATACTCGTACTGCCTGAAGACGGGGAAGTTTGATGTGTTGTGCTCCTTTATTGGTGAGGTGGTTTATTTCGCACCTCCCCAAGTTCGTACTGAAGAACAAAGAAGGAAGAGGTCGGGCTCATAGGATAATGTCTCTTACTGATAAAGACATTATTTGGACTCTCAGAGGCTTAGATGAGGTGGCCGTCATTGATCGTTGTGGAGAGTATCCTAATGTTCCATTGATCGGAACCCATGGAGGAATCTCTTATAACCCATGTTTAGCTCTCCATCAGTTTGGAAGAGCCAGAAGAGAAGGGCCTCATGAGATGTTGATACCTCATATCGTCTTTGATTTTCAGGTAGATACCGACGAGCTGCGTCGTAGATTTATCAGGGCTTGTGATAGAGTTCACAAATCTGACCCACATGAGTTGGGACCAAAGGCTTCTCTACCAATGGAGTCATATTTCAGATGGGTCCGCATCCGTGCCCAGAAGTTAGGTATGCCATACAAAGCTGTCAGGCCTATTACTCTTGAAGCTGCTGATAAAGAAGGGGTTCCTACAACTGTCCTCCATCCTCATATACCCACTGATGTTGGCACACTGAAGAGGTCTTGGGCGCAACTACAGGAAGAATGGGATTCTTATCGGGAAAAGTTCAACGAACAAGAACAGAAGATCCAGAAGCTGACAAAGCAATTGGAGAACGAACGGATCCTGAATGATTATATCTGCACTGAGAAGAAGAGGCCATGGGAGAATTGATGAACCTTTGATGTTTTCTTTTACAGTTTTTATTTAGTTTTCAGTATTTCCATTCTTGTAACGCCTAAGGGCAATTTGTTGAACAATTTAAATCCCGAAGTTTAAATCTAATAAAGTGTGTTTCCTTTTTTTGTCTACAAATTTGAATCCCGATTGTCTTTGAAAACATAAATCATACACATTTCATGCCATCATATGCATAACAGGTACCCCTTTTGCATGTCACTTATCTTCTTCGCTGTTTATTTCAGTAATCATCATGTCTACTGAACCTTCCACTGAGCAAGCTATCAAGGCCCTCCAGGCCTAGAATGCC
This sequence comes from Vicia faba, assembly GCA_948472305.1. Classification (NCBI taxonomy): domain Eukaryota; kingdom Viridiplantae; phylum Streptophyta; class Magnoliopsida; order Fabales; family Fabaceae; genus Vicia; species Vicia faba. Next base: position 1,312,491,997 of record OX451735.1, on the reverse strand, counting down.
CAGTTCCAAGAGTTGGTTATGAGCCTAGCCCAGGGTCAACAGGATTTGAAGACTCTGATTCTGAAAGAGAGGAAGAAGAAGAAGAAGAGGATCGTCTTGTTCAACACCAGACGCATATTTAGGAACGGACTGCAGAATGAGGTTGAGCTGACTACCTCATTTGTAGGGAAAGACAGCCCACAAGAGAGAAGGGTTCCTAGTCCCGTGGTCTCCGACAACGAGACAGATTATGATGAAGAACAGTACCCTCCTGCTGAGGATATGTACAAACAGTTGGAGGACCGCTTGAGTGCCATGGAGATACAGAATGTGCCCGGGTTGGACTTTGGATACCTAGGTTTATCCTCTGGGGTGGTGATTCCCCATAAGTTTAAGGCAGCTGCCTTTTCCAAATACGAAGGAACTTCCTGCACAAAGCTGCACCTCCGGTCGCACGTAAGGAAGATCCAGCCTTACACAGCTGACAAGGATTTGTGGATCCATTTCTTTCAGGATAGTCTTTCAGGGACTCAGCTGGAGTGGTTCTATTAGCTGGATGGGGCCACTATCCGTAACTGGGAAGATTTGGCTACTGCGTTCTATAAGAAGTATCAATATAATTCCGACCTCGCTCCTACGCGTACCTAACTCCAGGGTATGTCAATAGGGACGGGTGAAGGATTTAAAGAGTATGCTCAAAAGTGGAGAGACCTTGTTGGAAGGGTGCAGCCACCTTTAACTGATCGTGAACTTGTGGATATGTTCTTGGGGACCCTGTCTGGTCCATTCTTTAACCATTTGATTGGAAATTCTTCAGCCGGGTTTACAGACCTTATCTTGACTGGTGAGAGGATCGAAGCTGGTATCAAGGCTGGAAAGATACAGAAAGGTGCCTCCTCGAGCACCAAAAAGAAGTCGTTCAAGAAAGAATCCAGTGTTGTCTATGGTTCAAGGAGACCAAATAGATCTGAACACCGCCAAACTGTCAACGCGGTGGTCATTTCAAAACCTGCTGGTGCTCCTCAGCATCACAATCAGCAAAGGGGTGAGAGACCTCGAAGGCAATTCACTCGCCTCAGCATGACCTTGTTCCAGATATGGCCGCAGTTACTGACAACCAATTTGGTAACTCTAAGGGAAGCCCCAAAGAATCTGAATACTACATCATCAAAGTATAACCCCAACGCCCGTTGCGCTTATCATTCTGAGGGCCCAGGGCATAATACGGATGATTGCTGGACTTTGAAGAATAAGGTCCAAGACTTGATTGATGCAAAAGAGATTGAGTTCGAGGCGCCCGAGTGGCCTAATGTTGTGATTGCTCCCATGCCCAAACATGGAGTAAATGCTGTAGAGGAAGACTTGTTTGTAGCCTCTGTGAATGATATTGTTACCTCGCTAATGACCGTGAAAAGGAACCTGTTGCTAGCCGGTTTATTTCCGGGATGTAGTAAAGGTTGCCATCCGTGTTCTGTTTCACCTACTGGTTGCCCATCTTTGAAGTCAGGCATCCAAGACCTGATGGATAATAAAGAAATCCTGTTTGAGAAGATTGCTGTTCCTGCTACCCCTACTGAAGAAGTGTCCATTGTCACCATTTTAAACAATTCTCCCGAGGCACCCTCAAGGAAGCCTGTCAAAATTATGCCTGTTCAGAAGATTGCACCTATAATCATCACTGTTCCGGGGCCTATTCCCTACACCTCCGACAAAGCTGTCCCTTGGCACTATGGTGCAGATGTTTATGTGCTCGGAGTTAAGCAAGAGTTTGATACTAATGCCGACGTCAACAACATCACCGGGCCTGCTAAAGTCACCCGCAGTGGTAGACTTTTCTCACCTGATATTGCGCCACCAACTGTCCGAAGACCTATTGTCATCACACCTGCAAGTGTGCCTAATGCCATTCCTGATCAAGTTCTTAGTTCTACCCCTGTCACCGAGTCATCTGACGCTCGGGGCAAAGGGATCTCCACTGATGTGCCTACCCAGACGGAGGCACCAAAAACCATCAATGTTGAAGCTTCCAAACAGGAGATGGAAGAGATTCTGAAGATCATCAAGAAGAGTGATTATAATGTAGTTGAGCAGCTGGGGCAAACCCCCTCCAAGATTTCTATGTTATCACTGTTGTTGTGTTCAGAGGCCCATGCCAAGGCTCTGATTACCTTCCTGAAGACGGCCCACATGCCACAAGAGACATCAGCTGATCAGTTTACCGATTGTGTGGCCAATTTAACTGCTGATAATGGTTTGGGTTTCTCTGACGCTGATATGACTGCTAAGGGGAAGAACCATAACGACGCCCTGCATGTCTCCATTGAGTGCAGGGGCGCTACTCTTGCACATGTGTTGGTTGACACTTGTTCCTCGTTGAACGTCTTGCCCAAGAAAGCTCTAGACAGGTTGGATTGCGAAGGTTTGGAGCTCAAGCCAAGTAACATTGTTGTCTGGGCCTTTGATGGGTCTAAAAGGATGGTGCATGGTGAGGTTGATATTCCAATCATAGTTGGTTCTCAGTTCTTCGATTCTACATTCTACGTGATGGACATTCGACCATCCTATTCTTGTTTGCTGGGTCGTCCATGGATCCATAAAGCTGGAGCTATGACCTCCACACTCCATCAAAAGCTGAAATACCCGGTCAAAGGGAAGATTGTGACAGTTCAAGGGGAGGAGGAATACATGGTTAGCCACCTCAACTCGTTCCGGTACATAGAGATGGATGGGGAGTTCATTGAGACCCCATTTCAGCACTTTGAAGAGGTTCCTCAGACACTGGCATCAGCTGAGACGGTGATGGAAGATTCTCCTTTAAAGATGGCTTCCTTAAAGGATGCCCGGGCCGTTATTGAGAAGGGTGAGTATGCAAACTGGGGCCGCCTTCCTGATTTCACTCAGAAGACTGACAAGTTTGGTTTGGGTTTCACTGTAGAAGCTCAGAAGGCTGTTCGTAGTGCAAGGACTGGAAGACCTCCTGTGTTCATCAGCAACTCAGGAGTAAATGCCATCGAGGATGACGTGGAGGAATCTGAGTTCGATAGCTGGATCTACCCTACAACCAACGGTGGACCAAACAACTGGACAGCGAAAGACTTCGTCCCTATTACTTTTGTTACCCAGTAATGAACTCCTTTGTTTCGAATTTGTAACAGACAATATTATGAAACTTTATGGCCCGGTGCCTTACCCAGGGCACCGTGGCTTCATTTGTGAGGGCTTTTGTGTGTCATTTTCATATATCATTAATAAAAGCATTGGACGTTTTTTGCATTTCAAATCTTGCGCTCCTTGTCTTTCTTTATTATATATTGCAAAACAGCTATTTACACACACTCACATATACAGGTCCCAATCCACTCTGGATCTCACTGGTAACGACTCTGCTACTGCCAGTTATGACTTCGAAAATCCGATCAACTTAGCCGAAGACGAAGGTGAAGATGATTGCGAAGTGCCTGGTGAGCTTGCAAGACTGCTACTTCAGGAAGAGAGGGCCATTCAGCCACATGAAGAGCCGGTGGAAATAGTGAATTTGAGTACTGAGACAGACAGGAAGGAGCTCAAGATCGGTGCAAATTTGGAGCTTAGTGTGAAACAACGGTTGATTCAGATGCTGCATGACTACGTGGAAATATTTGCCTGGTCTTACAAAGATATGCCTGGGTTGGATATCGACATTGTGGTTCATCACCTGCCTACCAAGGAAGAATGCCCTCCGGTAAAACAGAAGGTTCGCCGTATGCGTCCAGAGATGTCTGAGAAAATCAAGGCTGAGGTTATGAAACAATTTGACGCCAGTTTTCTAGCAGTAACTTCTTACCCTCAATGGGTTGCCAATGTGGTTCCGGTACCGAAGAAAGATGGTAAGGTCCGAATGTGTGTTGACTACAGGGATTTGAACAGGGCAAGCCCTAAGGATGACTTCCCTTTGCCTCACATCGATGTTCTGTTTGACAACACTGCTCAGCATAAGGTATTCTCCTTCATGGATGGTTTCTCCGGTTATAATCAAATCAAGATGGCTCCTGAAGACATGGAGAAGACCACTTTCGTTACTCAGTGGGGTACCTTTTGCTACAAGGTCATGCCTTTTGGGTTGAAAAATGCTGGGGCAACGTATCAGCGTGCCATGGTTGCTTTGTTTCATGATATGATCCATCATGAGATTGAAGTATATGTCGACAATATGATTGCAAGGTCTCAAACTGAGGAGGAACACCTTGACCATCTACAGAAGTTGTTTGACCGATTGAAGTTGTACAAGCTGAGATTAAACCCGAACAAGTGCACCTTCGGGGTGAGATCTGGAAAACTATTAGGTTTCGTCGTAAGCGACAAAGGTATTCAAGTAGACCCTGCCAAAGTGAAAGCCATACAAGAGATGCCAACTCCCAAGACAGAGAAAGAGGTCAGAGGCTTTCTAGGACGGTTGAACTACATTGCCGGATTCATCTCGCACCTAACTGCTACTTGTGGGCCAATCTTCAAGCTACTGAAGAAAGATCAAGTAGTACGTTGGAACGAAGAATGTCAGGACGCTTTCGAAAGAATCAAAGAGTATATCCAAGAGCCACCTATTCTAATGCCACCGGTTGAAGGGAGACCTCTAATATTATGATTGACAGTACTTGACCACTCAATGGGGTATGTGCTGGGTCAGCATGACGAGTCTGGCCGAAAAGAGCATGTTATTTATTACCTTAGTAAAAAGTTTACCGACTGTGAGACCCGATACTCACTGCTCAAGAAAACTTGCTGCGCTTTGGTATGGGCTGCTCGCCGGCTAAGACAGTATATGTTGACTCACACTACTTTGTTGATCTCAAAAATGGATCCAATCAAGTATATCTTCGAAAAGCCTGCCTTGTCCGGAAGAATAGCAAGATGGAAGATGATCTTGACTGAATATGACATCCAGTACATGACTCAAAAAGCAATCAAGGGAAGTGTATTGGCAGACCATTTGGCACACCAGGCAGTGGATGATTACCATTCTATGAACTTTGAATTTCCAGACGAGAATATCATGGTAGTGACTGATTGTGAAATACCTGGACCGGATGAAGGACCTGAGGAAGGATCCCGATGGTCTATGCACTTTGACGGAGCCTCAAACGCTTTGGGTAACGGTATTGGCGCTGTGATCATATCTCCTAAAGGCTCACATACCCCACTTACCGCCCGACTATGTTTCAACTGCACCAACAACATGGTGGAGTATGAAGCATGCATCATGGGTCTTCAAGCTACAATCGACCTAAGGATCAAGTTTCTGAATGTCTTCGGAGATTCCGCTCTCGTGATCAGTCAGATCAAAGGCGAGTGGGATACGAAACACCCAAATCTTATTCCTTATAAGGAGTATGTATTGACGTTGCTTCCCCATTTTGAGAAGATAACCTTTGAACATTTCCCAAGCGAGGAGAATCAGTTGGCGGACACACTGGCTATAATGTCTTCTATGTTCAAAGTCAAATGGGACAACGAGGCTCCCCGGATAATTATTTGGAAATTGGATGAACCTGCACATTGCTGTGATCTTGAGACCGAAGAGGTAACAGAAAAACCTTGGTATCATGAAGTAGAGAGGTACCTTGAAGCTCAAGAATACCCCGAGGGCGCGTCTGTTAATGACAAGAAGTTTCTGAGAAGGTTCGTGGCAAAGTTCTTCATCAGCAATGGCATTCTTTACAAAAGAAACCATGATTCAACCTTACTGCGTTGTGTGGATAAGATTGAAGCCGAAAGGATCATGGCAGAGCTGCATGAAGGTACCTTCGGAACTCATTCCAGTGGACATACCATGGCAAAGAAAATCCTTCGGGCAGGATATTACTGGTCCACAATGGAAGCCGACTGTTATCATCATTCTCGGACATGTAACAAGTGCCAGGTCTATGCTGATAAAGTGCACATTCCTCCAGTTCCTTTGAACGTCTTGACGGCACCTTGGGCTTTTGCAATGTGGGGCATTGATATGTTTGGCGAGATCAGACCTACGGCATCCAACGGGCATCGTTTCATCCTAGTAGCGATTGATTACTTTACAAAGTGGGTTGAAGCAGCTTCCTTTGCTACCGTAACCAAGAACGTCGTGGCACAATTCATTCGGCACAACCTGATATGCCGATACGGTGTACCAGAGAGGATCATTATGGATGATGGTACCAATCTTAACAACAAGATGATCACTGAGCTCTGCGAGCAATTCAAGATACAGCATCATAATTCTTCTCCCTACCGGCCGAAGATGAATGGGGCTGTAGAAGCAGCTAATAAGAACATTAAGAAGATTGTGCAGAAGATGATAGTGACTTACAAAGATTGGCACGAGATGTTACCATTTTCTCTTCACGGGTACCGTACCTCAGCACGGACGTCAACAGGGGCAACACCCTATTCGTTGGTATATGGCATGGAGGCAGTCCTGCCCATTGAAGTTCAGATAGCCTCTCTCCGGATCATGAAGGATGCGGGTTTAAGTGAAGACGATTGGATCCAGACCCGGCTTGATCAACTGAACCTAATCGATGAAAAGAGACTCACTGCTATTTGTAATGGTCAGACATACCAAAAACGGATGATCAAGGCATTTAACAAGAAGGTCAGACGACAAGAGTATCAAGTTGGGGACCTGGTAATCAAGCGCATCATTCTACCTCAAGGTGATCCCAAGGGCAAATGGACCCCTACGTACGAAGGGCCATTTGTGGTTAAGAACATCTTCTCAAGAGGAGCGATGATTCTAACCACCATGGATGGTGACGACCTTCCTCACCCCGTCAATGTAGACACAGTAAAAAGATACTACGCATAATTAAAAGACCCGCTAGGTCGACTGGCCTAGGCAAAAATAAGGGCTTCCCGGAGAACCAAAAGGGTTCGGGCAAAAATAAGGGATGAAAATAAAAAATCTATACACCCAGCAAGTCGAAAACCTGAAAAGGCGGCTTGGGCAAAAATGGGTATCCCGGTGGACTGAAAACCCGAAAGGGCGGTCCAGGCAAAAATTAGGGATAAGCGTAACACTATGTCTCATTGGATCACCCTGCATCCAGACTTCAGTATCGACTATCAAGCTCGGACGACACCGGTCAATCAGATTCATCTCCAACTAAGCAGCAAAGTGATGAGATGCTCGAAGACATAAAGGCAATAGCAGAGTTGGAATCCAGTGGAATTTTTCACATAGCTGTTTTGTTTTCCTTTTTACAAATTGTATAAATTCTATTTGTTCGGCGACATTCTCTTACTAGGATGTCAGCCTCTTGTACAAAAACGCCTATTTACAGGCAAACTTCAAAATCAATACAAGATCATTTTTCAGACAAATTGCAAATTGTTTTTTCCTTTATCTATTTTGTCTTGCAAAGAACGTCAAATGTTCATTTTTGATATATGCATTTGACATTAATTGTTGATCTTAAATATTTACATGCGAAACAAAGGACTAATTACGGGTAATGTCAGAAGTAGGGGCAATAAGAATTGTCTAAACGGTCTAGTTGCTTTGTCCACCAAGGTACCAAGGTAGGTTCGGCTGAAGAATATGACCAAGATACCTTCACTCCCCAAGAGTAAGACAATAATGGTAGATCTCCCCACTGAGACTTGCAACTATGAACAAATCAACAATACTCTCTCCAAGCAGAGTTGGTCTACCATCAGCCCTAAAAAAGGCTGGGTATCCCCAGTAGGTCTTAATATTCCCCAGCGGAGTATAAAGATATTCCTCAGCAAGCGTAAAGAGCATCCCTGACAGTCTTAATATTCCTCGACAAAGTATAAGATTGTTCCCCGGCGGAATACAAGATACCCCTAGTGGAGCCATTTCCTAGCACAGTCTAAAAAAGCTTCCCCGCCAGAGTTGAATTATCTTCCCCAGTAGATTCTGGAAGCTTGTCCCCTGCAGAGTGCAAATGTATCTCCCCAGCCAAGTTCAGAAGGTTATCCCCACGAGAGTCTAACAGGGTTATCCTCAGCAAGTTGCAACGAAATGATCATCCTCGGCGAAGTTCTTTCTATCCCCAGCGGAGTTCATCATCAAAATCCCCAATAGGGCTTATCAACGGAATCCCCAGCGGAGTTGTCATTAAAATCTCAGGGAAATATCTCTTCCCCACAGAGTAGTTCCCCACAGAGTAATCTCTTAGCCAATTTATTACCCAACGGAGTTATCCTCTCCTGCAAGTTTATCACCTTCGTTCATCATCCCCAGTGGAAACAAAGAATTCAACTCTATTCTCCAGCAGTTATCTGGGATTTATTTTCCCCAGCTGAAACATCACATTTCCATACATCATGATACATGCATAAATGCATCATATAATACAATCTCATTTATGTTGAGAACATCATTGCTTGATCCATATCATGCATTGCATATAACTGACCTTTACCTTTCAGGAAAGATGCAGTTAAATTCTCAAAATTATGTCAATGGAGACAAAATCAGTTAAATCGATTCCTAAAGATTTTTCTGAGGCTGAAGTCAGTCAATGGAGACAAAACCATTTAAATCGATTCCAAAAGATTTTTCTGAAGCCAATTAAGTCAATGGAGACAAAACCCGTTAAATCGATTCCTAAATATTGTTTTGAGGAAATCCAGTCAATGGAGACAAAATCAGTTAAATCAATTCCTAAAGATTTTTCTGAGGCAAAGTCTGTCAATGGAGACAAAACCAGTTAAATCGATTCCTAAAGATTTTTCTGAAGCCAATCAATGGAGACAAAACTGAAGAAGTGAAAAACACAAGAAGGGGGGTTGAATTGTAAAACTGAAAATCAATGCAATGAACAAGATATTTTTATCCTGGTTCGTTTGATCTCAAACTACTCCAGTCCACCCGTCAAGGTGATTTCGCCTCTCTCCAACGAGGTCTTAATCTACTATATTCAACTGAATATTACAAACTGCTTTAACAACTGCTAAAGCCTTCTTGATGCAAACCACAACCCGGTTTGTCAAGGAAACACTTTCTTACAAAGAAGATAAATCTAGGTGTGTGAATGTTTTCTACAAAACTGTATCACAACTGTGATGTATACACAACTTAAGCTTATGAAACTAGATTTCTAAACAATGATTGAGTAAGGAGATATGTAGCGTTTATCAAACTGAGAGAAGGAAGATTATGATTAGCTTTTAGGCGTGTAAAATGTTGGAGAGCATTAGCCAATTCAATCTTCATAGTCTTGTTTATATAGCACTAAGATTGTTGAACGTTGGAGCAATATTCTTGATTCAATGCTAATAACAAACTTTCCTAATCGAGAAGATCTTGTCTGGAATGAGGCCGTTGGTAATAATTTTCTTTCAATGCACAGTATCGTTGCTTACTTAATGCATGTTCTGGCTTGGCTCATTCTGACTCTGCTTAACTGCTGATGAACTGTTGTTTTCTTTATCAGAGTGTTGAGCGCAGTTCTGTTCATCAAGCTTCAGCATACACGTGAGTTAATCTTCTGATTCTGGTATTCTGATATAGCAACTTCTGATGCTGATGTCAAGAACCAATATTCTGATGCTGATTAAGTGTGCTCTTGCTGATACCTATCAGAGTTTCTGCAAAGCAGAACGTAATATTTTTAGGTAGCAAATAGTTTATACATGAATCATATAAATACTATATCTTTTCATTTTGTTATCATCAAAACTTAAACATAGGGTAGTAGATTCAAACTTTGTTCTAACAATCTCCCCCTTTTTGATGATGACAAAAACTAGATATTTTTTAATTGAAAATAACGTGAAAAAGTATCAGAGGTAACTAAATGATAAGATGTATCAGAGTAAGAGGTTATCAAAGATAAGGGATAAGAGTTGAGAGATACTCCCCCTGAGTTTATTGCTTCCCTTTTTAATTCCAAGAGTTCTTTAGGATCAGATTTTTTATTGCCTTTCTTTGAACATCAGATTCTCAGAGTTTTGACTATCAGAGCAGAGCTTCAGATCAGCATATCAGAGCTTTTCTTGTCAGAGCTTTGCTTTGGGTCAGAGTATCAGAGCTTTAGTCTTCAGAGTATCATGGAGCTTTCTTGTACTTGTAGACTTAAGCAAAACAGAAAACATATTCAAGTATATTAGAGTTAGAATGTTCGAGAATTTCTGTCTTAGTAATCCGTTATTATTTAAAATATCATTCTTGTTCTCCCCCTTTTTGTCAGCAATCAAAAAGTGTAAGTGATGAGCTAAAACATTTAGAGCAGAAAAACTTGTCATATTAAAAGGTTCAGAATCAAACAAAATAGTACAACAGATAATCAAAGAAAACGTGAAAATGACATGAATGAAACACTAAGGTTGGGGAGGAAGGCGTGCGAACAGGTTCTCCAGCATGGCTTTGATCTGATCAGCATTCTCATTCTTCTTGTGTACCATGCTGACAACTGTGTCTATCTTGCTATCCTGCACATCCATCCTTTCTTTCATCTTCTGGTCATTTTCATCCATTCTTTGCTGCAGACGCTTGTCATTCAGCTTCAGCTCTTCCAGAGTCTGCCTGTCCAAGGCAGCTTGAGAAACATCAGAAGCAGGGAGCTTCTGAGAGCTTTCTGCAACATCTTCTGCTTGACTTGCTTCAGCTTGAATAGTCTTGTCTTCTTCTGGTTGCACCTTTGAAGCTGGCTGTTTCTCAGACCATGGCTCATTATCCAGAGGGAGCACGTCTTCCTGTGGCAGCTGACTTTCAACTTCCTTCAGCAGCTTGCTGAAGTTCTGTTGTGCCTGCTCATAGTTGATATCCTGCAACTTGAGGGCTTCAGCACGTACCCAAATTCTGAATTGTGACTAGAGCTGGCCAGAGGCAGCTGGGTCAATCATTCCAGGACAGACTTGCTTCAGAGAAGCAATCCACTACTGCAAACCTATTTCAAAATTCATAATACCAGAGCCAACATCTGGTTGTTTTGGTTTTGGAATGGCTATTTTATTTTTCAGATCAGCAAGACGGTCAAGGATTGTTAAGTCTATGAAGGTCCTGCTGGGGTTTTCGGTGGTTTGCTTGGGAGCTGTTTGTTTTGGAGATGGAGTGGGAGAATCAGAGATAATGATTGGACTGTTTGGTGTTTTGGGAGTATTTGGTGGTGTAGATTCTGACGAGGATGGCAGCTGGGCCATTGTGACTGTTGTTCCACATGGCAGCTGGATTGCCAGAGGTGATGGTTGAGGTGAATGAGGTTCAGAAGGTGGAGGAGTTGGAGTTTCAGAGTGATGAAACTCAGGTTGAGGTGATGGTGGATGAATTTCTGGTTGAGGAGAGGGAGACAGAATTGCTGGTTGTGGAGAAGTTGTTGGAATTTCTGGTTGTTCAGGGATAAAAGGTTCTTCTAGAATTGGTGAGAGAGGTTGTTCTGGTTGTGGAGAAGGGACAATTTGTGGTTCAGAGTTTGGATTAATTGAGGAGTGATCAGAGGTGTGTTGATCAATGTCAGACAGCACTTTGTCAATTGCTGATGTTATTGAGATTGTTGGTTTGGGATGTTTGGTTCGGGGTCTTCTGAGTTGTAATGCCTCAGAAGGGTCATCTTCTGGTTCAGTTTCATCTATTGTTGGGATGGGGATTGAGATTCTATGAGAGGTTGGAGGTGGGATTGATGCTGGAATAGTAGAAGAATTTAAAACAGAAGCAGTAGATAAATTACCTCTTTTCTTGGGTGTCTGCTGGGATGATCCTTCTGAAGGTGCCTTCCTTTTCTTCGTCTTCTTCAGTGTCACTTATGGTTGAGGTTGGTGCAGATCTTTGATCTTCAGATTGGGATCTGTACCATTAGCTTTGCACGTGTCCAGATATCTGAGAACCACCACTGGTTTGGATTCTATCTCAGAAAATAAAGGAAAGTCACTCAGTGGGACTCTTCTGCTGGTGATATCAGCAATAGGAGTAGCGCTGGGTTCCTTTTTGATATTCTCTATCAACTTCATTTTCTTCAAGTTCTTCGCGTTCAAAGGCTTCCCAACCGTTGGTTCAATGGTGCTTAACTCTTGAGCTTCTATCAGATGCTCTATCAGCCTATTCTCAGTCAGAATATCTGATATCAACCTTCCAAAGGGTATCCAATCCCTCTTTGTTCTTTCTTCTTCCCTGGTTTCCTTCACGCTTGTTCTGAGGTGATTAAACAGAAGATAAGCCAAGTTGATTTTTACCTTCTGATTGATAAAGTAGATCAGAAACTGCAGATCTACATTTATGTAATCAGGGGAACTAGTTGGCTTCCTATGGTTAAAACACCCCAGAATTATCTTCGCCCAAACTCTGTGATGATCCTTCAGATCTTTGATCTTGCTGCTGGGCACCCCATGGGTGAAAATCCTTTCTGCTATGACGCCTACGTCAGCACATCTCTCAGCCATATCAATACAGCGGACGCCACCGCCACTGTAACCAATTAACCTTGCAATGTGATCCTCAGTGATCACAATCTTCTTCCCCATAATGTAGGAGGTGACTTGATGCGTTGAAGCCGTTGCATGAATCCAGAACTCCTTGACTAATATAGGGAATGTTGGTCCAACCAACCTGTCAAAATACCTTTCCCATTTCTGTTCCCTAACTTCTTCTGTTAAATCAAAATCGTTTTCCTTCAGGCTTCCAAAATCAATGATCAATTCTGATAACACTTCAAGATTCTTCACAGGAGTGAGAAGTGTTCTGAATGGCACTTGATATTGTTCAGATGATGCTTTCTTCTGAGAACCTGCAGGAGCACTGCTGGAGGTTGCCATGTTCACACTTAGGGATTTTGAGAAAAACTGAGAAAAAGAGTTTGCAGGAGATGAACACAGAAAAATGCAGAGAATGCTTGAAAATACTGAGAAACTGTAAAAGATTAAAGTGAGAGGTTAACGTGCTTAAATAGGCTTCAGAATATTTTGAAATTGTAAATGTTTTTAAGAAAGAGAAATAAAATCATGATTACGTTTTAAAAACATGATTACTTTCATTTAATGCTTGCTGATTTTGGGGGATTTGAGAAAGATACTTAAAAACGGTTACCAGACATGTGTCTCAATGAACCCAATCAGCGTTTTGCCTTCTCAGAAGCGTGCACGCGTTCTGCTTCAGAGATTTGCTGATGATTGGATGACACTTGTTTGATGTAGTGATCAGCACGTCTGTCTTTGAGCTTAGACTCTCAGATCTTTAGACTTGCATCTGATACAATCTGCATGTTCTATCTTTCTGAAAAGAGATTGATCAGAAGTTCACAGTAAAACAAATACATTCTGAAGATAAATATATGGAATTAAAACATTTTCACTCTGGGCAGATTTTCATGCTGAGATGTTTCAGAATGAAATTGAACCTATCTTCAGAAAGGGGTTTAGTGAAGATATCAGCCCATTGATGGTCTGTATCTATAAATTTTAAATTCAAAATTCCTTTCTGAATATAGTCCCTAATGAAGTGATGTTTTATTTCTATATGCTTAGCTCTAGAATGTAAAATAGGATTCTTACTTAAGCAAATAGCAGAAGTATTATCACAGAGTATAGGAATGTTACTCTCAAAAATCTGGAAGTCTTCAAGCTGAATTTTCATCCAGAGCATTTGTGTGCTACATCCTGCTGCTGCTATGTACTCAGCTTCTGCTGTTGATAGCGCAATTGTTGGTTGCCTTTTGCTGGACCAAGAGATCAGATTTTCTCCCAGAAACTGGCAGCTTCCAGAAGTACTTTTACGCTCCACTCTGTCTCCAACAAAGTCAGCATCGCAGTAGCCTACTAAACTGTAATCACTAGATTTTCTATAAAACAAACCCAGATTAGTAGTACCTTTCAGATACTTGAAAATTTGCTTAACAGCTGTTAAGTGAGATTCTCTAGGATCTGATTGGAATCTAGAACAAATACAAACGCTGAATAATATATCAGGTCTTGAAGCAGTCAGATAAAGGAGAGAACCAATCATACCTCTATAGACTTTCTGTTCTACATTTTTGCTTACCTATTCTCTTTCCAGAATGCACGTGGGATGCATTGGAATCTTTGATGGCTTACATTATGAGAGGTCAAATTTCTTCAGAAGATCTCTGATGTATTTGATCTGATGAATGTAAGTTCCCTCTGGAGTTTGATTGATCTGAATTCCTAGAAAGAATTTCAGTTCCCCCATGAGGCTCATCTCAAATTCTGCCTGCATACACTTAGCAAATTTTCTTCCAAGAGAAGGATTAGTAGAACCAAAAATAATATCATCAACATAAATTTGACAAACTATGATGTCATTCTTCACTGATTTACAGAATAAGGTAGTGTCCACCTTTCCTCTGGTGAATTCATTTTCTAACAGAAAGTTACTTAGTCTTTCATACCAAGCTCTGGGAGCTTGTTTCAGACCATATAGTGACTTCTTTAGTTTGAAAACATGTTCTGGATGTTTTGTATTTTCAAAACCAGGGGGTTGGTGCACATAAACCTCTTCTTCTATATAACCGTTTAAGAATGCACTCTTGACATCCATCTGATACAGAGTGATGCCTCTATTAACAGCAAATGAAATTAAAAGTCTGATAGATTCTAACCTGGCGACTGGAGCAAAGGTTTCTGTATAGTCTATCCCCTCTTGCTGACTATAACCTTGTGCAACCAGTCGTGCCTTGTTTCTGATGACTTCACCTTGTTCATTTAGCTTGTTTTTGAAGACCCATCTTGTTCCAATGACGTTGAATCCTTTTGGTCTGGGAACAAGATCCCATACATCATTTCCGGTGAATTGATTCAGCTCTTCTTGCATTGCCAGAATCCAGTCATTATCCAGAAGTGCTTCATCAATAGAAGAAGGTTCAATCAGAGACACAAGTCCCATGAGTGTTTCTTCATAGTTTCTGAAGCTTGCTCTTGTTCTGATTGGATCTTCCTTTCTCCCTAAGATAGTCTCTTCTGGGTGATCCAAGCTGCTTCTGGGTAATATCTTCTGAGGTTGATCAGCAGCTGTTGTAGGATTGCTAGCAGTGCTCCTTTCAGATGTTGAAGGAGTGTCTGTGTTGAGAGCTTCTGATGACTTGTCTTCAGAACCTGTAAATTCAATTTCCATACCTGCAAAAACTTCATTTTGCTTTGACTTTTCAGAGTCAAGCTTATCATCAAAACGAACACTGATTGATTCTTCCACAATCTGTGTTTCTATATTGTATACTCTGTACCCTCTTGAGCGTTCAGAGTATCCTAACATAATACACTTTTGTGCTTTAGAGTCAAACTTGTTCAAATAATTCTTTGTATTTAACATAAAACAGTTACATCCAAATGGATGAAAATATGAAATGTTGGGCTTTCTGTTCTTCCACAATTCATATGGAGTCTTTTCCAGAATAGGTCTTATTGAGATTCTATTCTGAATGTAGCACGTTGTGTTTATTGCCTCTGCCCAGAAGATCTTAGCAACATTTGTCTCATTGATCATGGTTCTGGCTATTTCTTGCAATGTTATGTTCTTTCGTTCTACAACTCCATTTTGTTGGGGAGTTCTAGGACAAGAGAAATCATGCAGAATGCCTCTGTCATTAAAGAATGACTCAAAATCTTTGTTTTCAAACTCTCCACCATGATCACTTCTGACTTTAACGATTCTAAGATCCTTTTCATTCTGAACTTGGTTACAGAAGGTAACAAACACAGAGTGTGACTCGTCCTTGTGTCTTAAGAACTTTACCCATGTCTATCTGCTATAGTCATCTACGATTACTAACCCATACTTCTTGCCACTGACTGAAGCAGTTTTAACTGGTCCAAATAAGTCAATGTGCAGAAGTTCTAATGGCTTAGAGGTAGAAACAACATTTTTAGATTTAAAAGAAGGTTTTGCAAACTTGCCTTTCTGACATGCTTCACACAGAGCATCTGAATTGAACTTCAAATCAGGAAGTCCTCTGACCAGATTGAGTTTGTTAATCTGAGATATTCTTCTCATACTAACATGCCCCAATCTTCTGTGCCAGATCCACTACTCGTTGTTAACAGACAGAAGGCACTTTACATTCTGACTTTTTAGATTAGAAAGTTTGATTTTGTAAATGTTGTTTTTCCTCTTACCATTAAACAGGATAGTCCCATCTTTCTGACTAACAGCTTTACATGATTTTTGATTAAAGATTATATCATAACCGTTATCACTTAATTGACTTATGGATAACAGATTATGCATTAATCCATCTACTAGCAGAACATTATTAATAGAGGGAAGATTTCCATTACCTACAGTTCCATAGCCAATTATCTTTCCCCTCTGATTGCCTCCAAAGCCAACGTGGCCTCCAGGCTTAAGTTCCAGGCTTTGGAACATATGCCTTCTTCCCGTCATGTGTCACGAGCAGCCAGAGTCCAGGTACCATGACTGGTGTTTCTGACTTGCTGCTAAAGATATCTGCAACATGTATTATTTTATCCTTAGGTACCCAGATTTTCTTGGGTCCTGATTTGTTAGTTTTACCAAAACTCTGGTTGAATTTTGGTTTCACAGAGTACTTACTGCTAGTGTATTTAATATCGTGTGTGTGACCATACACAAAATGTGAATTCAGAGGAGTGTGTTTAAAGGTTAAGTCCATGAAATTCTTTGGTGTAGGAACCTTACCTTGGTATCCTATTCCTTTCCTTCCGTTTCTGCTAACTCCATAGATCATTGAAGCCATTTTGCTTTTATCTATGCTTTTAGCGAGGAACTTCTGGAAACTGTGATCATACTCCTTGATGATCTCATCAGCGTTGCTGGGAGTTTCAGAAATTGGTTCCTTCTGAGAGTTTTGTAAAGTATTTTCTAATTTTGAAATCTTATTTCTCAGCTCAGAATTCTCCAATTTAAGACTCTCAGTCTTATTAGAGTCAGATTCAAGATTCCTTTTCAGGTCTCTGAACTTAACTCTAATCTGCTGATACCTTTCCAGGATTTCATTAAGGCTTTCAGCAAGTTCAGCCTTGGTAAAATTAACAGCAAAGTTAGGAAATACCTCTTCAGTGTCTGATTCAGAGTCTGATTCAGAAGCTTCACTATCTTCTGAAATGTTAGCCATGAGAGCTATGTTTGCCCTCTCATCATCTGATTCTGAGTCAGCTTCAGACGAGTCAGAGTCATCCCATGTAGCCATGAGACTTTTCTTCTTTTCTCTTCCAAACTTCTTTTTGGGCTTTTCCCTCTGAAGCTTTGGGCAGTCACTATTGTAGTGTCCTTGCTCATTGCACTCATAGCAGATGATGTCCTTGGTGTTTGGCTTTTTTCTACTTGAGGAGCCTTCAGATCTTCTGTATCCAGAGGAAGAATCTGTCCTTCTGTATCTGGAAGAGGACTCGTTCTGATCAGATCTTCTGGGATTCCTGAACTTCCTTTGCCTCTGCTTCCACAGTTTATTTACTCTTCTAGAGAGGAGGGAGAGTTCGTCTTCTTCTGATGAGGATCCATCAAATGTTTCTTCAACTGCCTGCAAAACTTTAGACTCAAATTTTTTGTTAGATTTCAATGCTAAAGGCTTACCTTGCTTCTGAGGCTCGTCAGCTTCTAGCTCTATCTCATGACTTCTGAGGGAGCTTATAAGTTCCTCCAGAGTAATTTTGTTGAGATCTTTTGCTAGCTTCAGAGCTGTAACCATTGGTCTCCACTGATTGGGTAAACTTCTGATGATTTTCTTGACATGGTTAGCAGTAGAGTATCCTTTGTCCAGAACCTTGAGACCAGCTACCAGAATCTGGAATCTTGAGAACATTGTTTCAATGGATTCAGATTCTTCCATTTTGAACGCCTCATACTTCTGAATGAGCGCCAGAGCTTTAGTTTCTTTGACCTGAACGTTGCCCTCATGCGTCATTCTGAGTGAGTCAAAAATGTTCTTTGTTGTGTCTCTGTTGGAGATCTTTTCATATTCAGTATAGGAGATGGCGCTGAGAAGGATGGTTCTGGCCTTGTGGTGATTCTTGAAGTCACGCTTTTGTTGGTCAGACATTGTTTTTCTATCAATCTTCTGACCGCTTGCATTCACAGGGTGCGTGTATCCATCTGTCACCATATCCCACAGATCAGCATCATGTGCCAGAAAGAAGCTTTCAATTCTGTCTTTCCAGTAATCAAAGTTTTCTCCATCAAAGACTGGAGGTTTGCCGCTGAATCTGTCTCTGTCCTCATGGTTGTCATTGCTGGTGTGAGAATAAGTTCCTGCCATTGTGTTTTTCTGACGCTGGATCTTGTACTGACACGGTTAAGTGTTTTAGCTCAGGACCAGGCGCTCTGATGCCAATTGAAGAAGTGAAAAACACAAGAAGGGGGGTTGAATTGTAAAACTGAAAATCAATGCAATGAACAAGATATTTTTATCCTGGTTCGTTTGATCTCAAACTACTCCAGTCCACCCGTCAAGGTGATTTCGCCTCTCTCCAACGAGGTCTTAATCCACTATATTCAACTGAATATTACAAACTGCTTTAACAACTTCTAAAGCCTTCTTAATGCAAACCACGACCCGGTTTGTCAAGGAAACACTTTCTTACAAAGAAGATAAATCTAGGTGTGTGAATGTTTTCTACAAAACTGTATCACAACTGTGATGTATACACAACTTAAGCTTATGAAACTAGATTGCTAAACAATGATTGAGTAAGGAGATATGTAGCGTTTAGCAAACTGAGAGAAGGAAGATTATGATTAGTTTTTAGGCGTGTAAAATGTTGGAGAGCATTAGCCAATTCAATCTTCATAGTCTTGTTTATATAGCACTGAGATTGTTGAACGTTGGAGCAATATTCTTGATTCAATGCTAATAACAAACTTTCCTTATCGAGCAAATCTTGTCTGGAATGAGGCCGTTGGTAATAATTTGCTTTCAATGCACAGTACCGTTGCTTACTTAATGCATGTTCTGGCTTGGCTCATTCTGACTCTGCTTAACTGCTGATGAACTGTTGTTTTCTTTATCAGAGTGTTGAGCGCAGTTCTGTTCATCAAGCTTCAGCATACACGTGAGTTAATCTTCTGATTTTGGTATTCTGATATAGCAACTTCTGATGCTGATGTCAAGAACCAATATTCTGATGCTGATTAAGTGTGCTCTTGCTGATACCTATCAGAGTTTCTGCAAAGCAGAACGTAATATTTTTAGGTAGCAAATAGTTCATACATGAATCATATAAATACTATATCTTTTCATTTTGTTATCATCAAAACTTAAACATAGGGTAGTAGATTCAAACTTTGTTCTAACAAAAACCAGTTAAATTGATTCCTAAAGATTTTTTTGAAGCCAGTCAATGGAGACAAAACCAGTTAAATCGATTCCTAAAGATTTTTCTGAGGCCAATGCAGTCAAAAGAGACAAAACCAGTTGTTGTACCCCAAAATTTGCCCTCCCATAATCTTCAAAGTTTTGCCAAACATCCTCTTCAAATGCTTCAAGGTCTACTCAAGGGCCACACAGTCAACCACTCTCCTAAGGCCAGTCAAATTAGGGTTTTGGTTCTGATCAAGAAAATGGAGTTTCCAAGGGTCCAATCAAGTCTCACATGCCTACAAATATGGTCAAGCATCCTCATACAAAGTTTCAAGACTTTCAGCATAAAATTGCACAGTCAAAAACCCTAATTGCACTACAGTCAACTGTAGGGGCAAAATGGTCATTTGACAGTCAAAAGTTCAAATTTTTGGTCAACATCTTATTTTGAAGCCACAAACATCATTTGATCAATGCTTGATCATGATTCTCAAAAGTATGGCTCAAAAATCATCAAGATGCAAAAGTTTCTATTTTTGGACAGCTGAAAAGTCAACTGTAAATTGACCAGGGCATAACTTTCACATGGATTATCAGAAAAATTCCATCCAAAGCTCATTTTGAAGAGCAAGACATTTCCTACAACTCATCCTCATACTTCAAGTCCAAGAAATGCTCTCACAAAAAGTTATCAATTTCAACATTATAGGTCATTTTCAAAAGTCAACAAAAAGGGACTTTAAGTCAAAGACCATAACTTGGGATTGGTAAATCAAAATGACATGGGACCAAGGTCATTGGTTAGAGGACTCAAAGACCTTTCCAAAATGTCCAAGAACATGATCAAAGCTTTAAAATTGAGCAAGATATGCATTGGAGAAGTTGGGAAATTTTTGTGAAATGGCCAAAATCATTTATCCTTGAGATTTCATTTTTGACAAAAGGGGCCCACTTTTTCCACTTGAATTAACTTGGCCATGCTTCCCATGTGTCCCACCTTTTATTTCATATTTTTTTAATTAATTTTTCCATTTTTAATTGATTTTATTGGATTTAATTAATTTTAAATCATTTAAAATCAAAAGAAAATCAAAAAGCTTAATTAAATGGAATATTTGGCCTTAACTAACCTTGAACTACCATTAAGCCAATACCAAATTCGTGCAAAGGGCCAAATAAGGCAAGAATTCAAAAATAGTTCAAAATGGAAGTTTGGTTATGGAGGTTTATGGAAGATTTTGAAAATTGATTGCTTTGCATTAAGAGGCCATAATTCCTCTTGATTCACATTACCTAATGCCTATACAAGTGATACAGAACGAAATTGAGACCTAAGCTGCGCATAAACACTCAAAAGCAAATTCACATTTTTGGCCATTTTTCTCAAAACCGAAAACAGGGTTAGAGCTTGATTCAAGCCAAAACAACGATCCTATCACATTCCTGGGACATCAAGGAACCTTCCTGGATCAAGAACACAATCCCTAACCCCTTGAATCACTGTACAGAAGCCAGACTCTTTCCACTTTTTCTCACAATCGCATTTTACAATTTATGCATTTACATAACATTTTATTTGTGGATTCGTGCTAATTAAACCTTTCTGAAGCTAACCATCTACTTTAATTGCGTTTTTGTATACTATATGTGATTCTACCATGGATGCAGATTAGGGTTCTTGGAGGTCAAAATTGGGCGTTTCTTAAAATGGAAAAATTAAGATGCCTGAATACCACCATTAGAACCAGCATGCTTGGACGAAGAGAGTGCCACCCTCGCGCTCAATTTATGAGCCCCCATGTGCTGTTCGCTATTTTTTGTAAAGGCCCTTTCTGAAACGGTGTAAAAACCGTTGCCAATGTTTTGATATTTTCAGGAAAATAAAACAACGAGGAAGATGACTGTGTGGCACAGTGTGAATGGCTGGTTTGAATCCAGCGCGTTTTTTTTTATTCTTAACACTAACGACCATTTTATTTTATATTATTTATTTCTTATATTATATACAACTAACGCACGCAGCTCCATTGGTTAAGGCGTATAGGCAATGCTCATTGGGACCTGGGTTCGAATCCCAGGTCCCCCTACTTCACTTCTATTTTGTTTAACTTGTTCCAACGCAGTGCACATTCCAAGGGTTCACCATACACCCAATACAAAGTCTTACCAAGTGTCTTGAAAGAAGCATCTGAAGGTCAGAATGGGAGGTCCATAGAATGCTCCAGTCAACGCTCCACATGTGATCCAAAAAGTCAGCAAAAGGGCTCCTTCTGTTGGGCCAGAGTTCATCAAATACACCCCCCATAGTTTGCATTTTTATTTCTTTTCTTTCCATTCTTTCTTCTTTTTCTTCTATTTTAGTTTTTATTATTTCAAATTAATTCAATTATTTTCATAATAAAAACACAAAACACGAAAAAAATCAGAAAAGATAAAATAAAAAAATAATAATGATATTTTATTTTAGTATTTTTGTAAATAAATCTCATAATAAATTTAGTTTTAATTTTAGGTTTTTTTAATTTAATTCTTTTTCTCAATAACCAAAAATAATAAAAATAGACCTTTAGCACTTTTTATCTTTTTTTAATTAATTAAATATTTTTTTATAAGTATCATTAACCATTAATTTTGTAAATAAATTTTATATTTAATTAGTTTTAATTCTAGGTTTTAACTTTAATGCATTTTCTTTAATAAATTAAAAAATAGTTAGAACTAGAATTACTTGACTTTTAATTCCAATTTAATTTTTTCTTTAATGTCATAAATACAAAAAAAACATAAAAAATAAGTTTCTTTCTTTTTATTTAACTTAATTATTTAATAATTTCATTTTAATTCCTTTAAAGGGTTCAACGCCCTCGCATTCGATTATATTCTCATTTCGCGCATTTTATTTATTTCTTTGTTGTGAATATAATGTATTTGTTCCAAAGCCCTGTAATAGTTAATTAGGCATTTACTTTCTCCCCTTTATTTTAAATCGGGTCTGGATTAATTTGGCGTTGTAGACCCGCGCCTTTGTAATAGCGTAGGACTTTTTATCTTTTCCGCACTTTAAATTCCCGCACCTTTAACTATTAAACAATAACATGAAAGAATGAATGCAAAAAAAAAAAACAAATGTAGATCACCAATGCATGACAAGACAAACAATAAACTGAAAATGACACACAATTCACACACCACCCCTAGGGTACGCCTCACTGTTGCCTTGCCTCGAAAGGTGATCGTCGAGTAGAGGATGTCTTAGTAAGTCCTCATGATCCTTGAAACTGGCATGAGGGTAGCTTCTAAGGTGTCTTCCTATTACTCCGGTGATCACCATGTCCCGAACCTCGGATTGACCCGAACACCTCCAACGGTGGTGCTACCTACCTCTCAATGGTGGGATGGCACTACTTTAAAGGACATTTACACAGACGAATTCCTTAGGGTAGGTAGATGACTCATGGATACTTGATCTTTTCAAAAACAAATCAAAATACTTTTCACACCTTACACTTTTCAAAAGCTTTCAAAACAACTTTTCAAACACTCTTGAGGACTGATACAAGAGTCGATCTGAAATCTTTTAAAGAAATTTTTTTTAAAACCCACATTGAAAAGCAAACAAAACAATTTTGAAAACACAAATTAGCAAGTATCTAAGAGCCCATGGATAACCATGGATAGAAAGGGTGCTAACACCTTCCCTTTCTATAATCTACCTCCCGAACCGAGAGCAATCTCTTTAAGGAATTTTTCTGTGCTTTTGTCCTTTCCAATTGGAGAAAATAAAAGACGGTGGCGACTCTTGCTTCCGCGACATTTCGCGAACCAGCTTTAAAACAGTCAGTTCCAGATCCACCGATCACAGAACTGGCGACTCTGCTGGGGACATCCTATTTATAAAGTGAGGTGTACCTTAGGGTTAGTTCATAACTGTGTTTTCAATTGTATTGATTTGCTTGCTTTACTATTGTGGGTTGCATGGGAGTTACATAGATCCTAACCCGGATCTGGGGGCACCCTGTTTAGGTAGCATAAGCTGTGAGGGACCTGTCCAGCATAGACCGACACGGGTGAAACAGTGGCTACGTTGGTGTGGCACCTTGGTCTGTACCGATATCCCTTGTGTTGCAACGAGGAGAATATGGGTCTTCTAAGGAGTCATTAAGCACCAACAACCTTAGAACCTTAATTGACACAACTTGGCCATTAGAACAGTAGCAGTATGCTACGCCCATTGAGGCTAAACTCTCGTGATGGTTCTGGCCGCAAGAAAAGATTGCGATGCTGGAGTTATGACCAATTGAGGGTAGTCAATGATATTGGGATCCTCTAAGAACCCAGTTACTTTGATAGGACAGGTATGAACCAACAAACAGAAAGAGGGTAGTACCTAGACCTCATGCTGGCCTAAACTTTAAGGGCTTTCTTTGTGTGACTTGTGTGCCTTACCATGTTTGCCTTTGTATCTATTTGTGGTGTGCTTTATCATAGCATCATAACATCATGAGCATTGCATGCATCCTGCATAAGGACTGACCATTTCAAAGACAAGAGGGTTTCACCTTTGCACTGTTTTGTAGGACACCATGATGCCTATGCGAAGGAATACTATCCGGTTCAACTTTGTTCACTCACCTGAGTTGCTTGAGGAGTTGGTTAGCAGAATTCCAAATACCACTTCCTTCATTCAGAGGCATGGTTCTCTTCTCAGTTTAGTCACTACAAAGCGGGATCAACAGTTGATGAGTGTTCTGACCCAGTTCTATGACCCTCTGTACCAGTGCTTCACCTTTCAAGACTTCCAGCTGGTCCCTACCCTGGAAGAGTTCTCTGATTTTCTTGGTATCCCTATCTTGGATCAGACTCCCTTTACTGGTTGGGAAAAGACCCTCAGGCTTGAGGATATTGCTGCAGCTCTTCCCTTGACACATCAAGAGGTAATGGACAACTGGGTAACTAGAAGCGGAGTTAAGGGTTTCTTGGCCAAATTTCTGATTGGTAAAGCTAACAGTTTCTGGGATGACCTGGACTTTAGGGCATATGAAGACATCTTGGCTCTCTTAATCTATGGGTTAGTCTTGTTTCCCAATCCTGAAAACTTCATCAATGTCACTGCCGTAAGGATCTTTATGTCTCAGAATCCCGTACCCACTCTCTTGGGTGACATCTTGCAACAACTTCATGCTCGTACTACCCGAAGACGAGGAACCCTATGGTGTTGTATCCCTTTGTTGGTGATGTGGTTTATTTCGCACCTCCCTAAGTTCGTACTGAAGAACCAAGAAGGAAGAGGTTGGGCTCATAGGTTAATGTCTCTCACCGACAAAGACATCATTTGGACTTGCAGAGGTTTGGATGAGATAGCTGTCATTGATCGATGCGGGGAATACCCTAATGTTCCTCTGATTGGTACCCAAGGAGGAATCTCTTACAATCCATGTCTAGCGCTCCGTCAGTTTGGAAGAGCAAGAAGAGCAGGTCCCCATGAGATGTTGGTGCCTCACATCAGTTTTGAATTTCAGGTGGATAGTGACGAGCTGCGTCGTAGGTTCATCAAGGCTTGGGACAAAGTTCATAAAGCTGACCCACAGGAGTTATGGCCAAAAACTTCTTTACCTATGGAAGCCTACTACAAATGGGTTCGCATCCGTGCTCAGAATTTAGGTATGCCATATGAAGCCATCAGACCTATCATCCTTGAGTGTCCTGACAAAGATGGTGTTCCTCCAACTGTCCTTCCTCCCCAGATACCCACTGATTATGAGACATTAAAGAGGTCTTGGTCGCAACTGCGGGAAGAACGGGATTCTTACCGGGAAAAGTTCAACGAGCAGGAATTGAAGATCCAGAAGCTGACAAAGCAGTTGGAGAATGAGCGAGCTCTGAATGCCTACATTCGTACTGAGAAGAGGAGACCATGGGATCAATAAGGAGCTCCGGATGTTCTTTTACAGTTTTATTTCCCTTTTCAGTATTTCCTTTCATGTAACGCCTAAGGGCAACCTGTTGAATAATTTCAGTTTCAAAGTTGAATCTAATGAAGTGTGTTCCTTTTTGTTTACAAAGTTGATTCCCAATTGTCTTTGAAAACATAAATCATACGCATTCCATTCATCATATGCATCACAGGTACCCCTCTTTTCAGGTTGCTGACTATTCTTCGCTGTTTATTTCAGCATCATGAACCCTGAATCATCAACCGAGACATCTATCAAGGCCCTTCAGGCACAAAACGCCCAATTTCAGGAGCTAATCATGGGTTTGGCTCAAGGTCAAAAAGAGTTGAAGGCTATGCTTCTGAAGAAGAATAAGAAGAAGAAGAGGACTGTGCTATTTAACACTGGGCGCAGACTCGGCAACACCTTGCAAAATGAGGCTGAGAGGACTACTCCATCTGTGGGGGAAGGTAGTCACCAAGAAAGGGAGGTCCCTACTCATGTGGTCTCTGATACTGAAACAGACTTCAACGACGAACAGTACCCTCCTGCTGAAGACCGGTACAAGCAGTTGGAGGACAGATTGAAAGCTATAGAAATTCAGCGTGTGCCTGGGCTGGATTTCGGAGACCTGGGGTTATCTACTGGGGTGGTGATTCCACACAAGTTCAAGGCACCTGCCTTTGTGAAGTATGACGGGGCTTCCTGTCCCAAGATGCACCTCCGTTCTTATGTAAGGAAGATCCAGCCTTACACAACAGACAAGAACCTTTGGATCCACTTCTTCCAGGAGAGTCTTTCAGGGACTCACCTCGAATGGTTCTATCAGTTGGAAGGAACCAACATTCGTAACTGGGAGGATCTGGCCACTGCTTTTTACAAGCAGTATCAATATAATTCCGACCTCGCTCCTACGCGTACCCAACTCCAGGGTATGTCGCTAGGGTCGGGTGAAGGTTTTAAGGAGTACGCACAGAAATGGAGAGATCTGGCTGGCAGGGTGCAGCCACCATTGACGGACCGGGAGCTGGTGGATATGTTCTTGGGGACCCTATCTGGTCCATTTTTCAATCATCTCATCGGTAATTCCTCTGCTGGGTTTACTGATCTGATCCTAACTGGTGAAAGGATCGAGGCCGGTATAAAATCGGGGAAGATACAGAAGGTTGCCTCCTCCAATGCTGAAAAGAAACCCTTCAAAAAGGAGGCTAGTGCTGTATATAGCTCCCGGAGACCAGAGAGATCTGAGCGCCGCCAATCTGTCAGTGCGGTAATGATTGCCAAGCCTGCTTCCGCTCCTCGGCCGACCAATCCTCAAAGGGCTGAAAGACCCTGGAGAGAGTTTACCCGTTTGAGCATGACCTTATCGCAGATCCTGCCACAGCTGCTCTCAACCAACTTGGTGACCGTCAGAGAGGCTTCAAAGTTTCCAAATACTACATCTCCTAAGTACAATCCTAATGCTCGTTGTGCTTACCACTCTGGTAGCCCGGGGCATAACACAGATGACTGTTGGGCCCTAAAGAATAAGGTTCAGGACCTTATCGATGCAAAGGAGATACAGTTTGAGGCGCCCGAAAGGCCAAATGTTGTAACCGCTCCCATGCCCCAGCATGGAGTGAATGTTGTTGAGGAGGATTTGTATGTAGCTTCGTTGGATGATGTTGCTACTCCGCTGCTGACGGTCAAAAGGAACTTGTTGCTAGCCGGTTTATTTCCGGGATGTAGCAAAGGTTGCCCTCTATGCGTTGCTTCCCCTGCTGGTTGTTCTTTACTGAAGTCAGGCGTCCAAAACCTGATGGATAGTAAAGAGATTTTGTTCAGAAAGACTGCTGTTCCTGCTGCTCCTGTTGAAGAAGTCTCAATTATTACCATCTTCAACAACCCTGCCAAGGCCCCCTCAAGGAAGCCTGTCCAAATTTTGCCTGCCCACAAGGTTGCTCCCATCACCATTACTGTTCCAGGACCCATCCCCTACAAATCTGATAAGGCTGTCCCATGGCACTATGGGGCAGATGTTTATGTTCTGGGTGTGAAACAAGAGTTCGACACTGATACTGGTGTCACCAACATCACCGGGCCTGCTAAGGTCACTCGTAGTGGAAGACTATTCTCACCAGACATTGCTCCTCCGGTAATTCAGAGGCCTTTGATCATCACACCTGCCAGTGTGCCTGTTTCACCCCCTGACCAAGTTTCCACCCCTGCCGCCGAGTCATCTGATGCTCGGGGCAAGGGGATTGCTGCTGATATGCCTGCCTGGACGGAGGCACCGAAGACCATTGTTGAGGCTTCCAGGCAGGAGATGGAAGAAATCCTCAAGATTATAAAGAAAAGTGATTTCAACGTTGTCGAACAGCTGGGGCACACCCCCTCTAAAATCTCCATGCTATCACTGCTGTTGTGTTCAGAGGCCCATGCCAAGGCCCTGATTGCTTTCTTAAAAACGGCCCACGTACCCCAAGAGACGTCTGCTGATCAGTTCACCGACTGTGTGGCCAACCTAACCGCTGATAATGGCCTGGGTTTCTCTGATGCCGATCTGACAGCAAAAGGGAAGAACCATAATGATGCCCTACATGTCTCCATTGAATGCAGGGGCACTACTCTTGCTCATGTGCTGGTTGACACTGGGTCTTCATTAAACGTGCTGCCCAAGAAGGCTCTGGATAGGCTGGACTGTGAGGGTCTAGAGCTCAAACCAAGTAACATTGTTGTCCGGGCCTTTGACGGGTCCAAAAGAATGGTACATGGTGAGGTGGACATCCCAATCAGGGTTGGGTCACAGGTATTTGATTCAAAATTCTATGTGATGGACATTCGTCCATCCTATTCTTGTTTGCTGGGTCGCCCGTGGATCCACAAGGCTGGAGCTGTGACCTCCACGTTGCATCAGAAGCTCAAGTACCCGGTCAGGGGGAAGATTGTCACAGTGCAAGGGGAAGAGGAATACATGGTCAGCCACCTCAACTCCTTCAGGTACGTGGAAATGGATGGGGAGTTCATTGAGACCCCCTTTCAACATTTTGAGGAGGTTCCACAAACGTTGGCAGCAGTAGAAACAGTGGTCGAAGAGGTTTCTCCTTTGAAGATGGCCTCCTTAAAGGACGCCCAGGCTGTGATTGAAAGAGGTGAATGTGCAAACTGGGGCAAGCTCCCTGATTTTACTCCTAAGACTAACAAGTTTGGGCTGGGTTTCACTACGGAGGCTCAGAAGGCTGTGCGCAAGGCGAGAATTGGAAGACCTCCTGTGCTCATCACCTACTCAGGAGTGAATGCTATTGGAGAGGAAGAGGAAGTGGAAGAGTCAGAGTTCGATAGCTGGATCTACCCGACGACTGATGGTGGATTAACCAATTGGACTTCTAAAGACTTTACACCCATAACTTTTGTTCCCCAATAATGAATTCCTATGTTTTGGTATTTGTAATAAACAATAATTTGAAACTGTATGGCCCGGTGTCTTACCCGGGGCACCGTGGTCTTATTTATGAGGGCTTTTGTTTGTCACTGTCATATATCATAAATAAAAGCATTGGACGTTTTTCACATTTCAAATCTTGCGCTCTTTTTCTTTCCTTTCTTTATATATTGCAAAACAGCGGTATTTACACACACTCACTCATACAGGTTTCAATCCACCCTGGATCCCACTGATAACGACTCTGCTACTGCCAGTTATGACTTCGAAAATCCGATCAACTTAGCCGAAGACGAAGGTGAAGATGATTGCGAAGTGCCTGGCGAGCTTGCAAGATTGTTGCTTCAGGAAGAGAGGGCAATTCAACCCCATGAAGAGCCAGTGGAAACAATAAACTTGGGTACTGAAGAAGACAGGAAAGAGGTAAAGATTGGGGCCAACCTAGAGCTCAGCGTGAAGAAACGGTTGACTCAGATGCTGCATGATTATATGGAAATCTTTGCCTGGTCCTACGAAGACATGCCCGGGTTGGATACCGATATTGTGGTCCATCACTTGCCTACTAAGGAAGACTGCCCTCCGGTTAAGCAAAAAGTCCGCCGTATGCGTCCAGAAATGTCTGAGAAGATTAAAGCCGAGGTCATGAAACAGTTTGATGCTGGGTTCCTTGCAGTGACTTCTTACCCTCAGTGGGTTGCTAATGTGGTGCCGGTACCAAAGAAAGACGGTAAGGTCAGAATGTGTGTCGACTACAGGGATCTGAACAGGGCCAGCCCTAAAGACGACTTCCCTCTACCTCACATTGATGTCCTTGTTGATAATACTGCTCAGCATAAGGTGTTCTCTTTCATGGATGGCTTTTCAGGTTACAATCAGATCAAGATGGCACCTAAAGACATGGAAAAGACTACATTTGTTACTCAGTAGGGCACCTTCTGTTACAAGGTCATGCCATTCGGATTAAAGAACGCTGGGGCAACCTACCAACGTGCCATGGTTGCTTTATTTCATGATATGATCCATCATGAGATAGAAGTGTATGTTGACGACATGATCGCAAGGTCCCAGACTGAGGAAGAGCACCTAGATCATCTGCAGAAGTTGTTTGATCGGTTGAAACTATACAAGCTGAGGTTGAACCCGAACAAGTGCACCTTCGGGGTAAGATCGGGAAAGTTATTAGGCTTCGTGGTAAGTGACAAGGGCATTCAAGTGGACCCTGCCAAGGTTAAAGCTATTCAAGAGATGCCAGTTCCTAAAACAGAGAAAGAGGTCAGAGGTTTTTTAGGACGCCTGAATTACATTGCTCGGTTCATCTCACATCTGACTGCTACCTGTGAGCCAATCTTCAAGCTGCTGAAGAAAGATCAGGTAGTACGTTGGAACGATGAATGTCAGGCTGCTTTCGACAGGATCAAAGAATATCTCCAAGAACCACCTATCCTTATGCCACCGGTTGAAGGGAGACCTCTGATACTTTACCTGACAGTACTTGATAACTCAATGGGGTGTGTGCTGGGGCAGCATGACGAGTCTGGCCGAAAAGAGCATGCCATTTATTACCTTAGCAAAAAGTTTACCGAATGTGAGACTCGATACTCACTGCTTGAGAAAACTTGCTGCGCTTTGGTATGGGCTGCTCGCCGGCTGAGACAGTATATGCTGACTCACACTACCTTGTTGATCTCAAAGATGGATCCTATAAAGTACATAATCGAAAAGCCTGCTTTGTCTGGGAGAATTGCAAGATGGCAAATGATCTTGACGGAATACGACATTCAGTACACGACCCAGAAAGCCATCAAGGGAAGTGTATTGGCAGACCATTTGGCACATCAGGCCGTAGATGACTATCAGTCAATGAACTTCGAGTTTCCGGATGAAAGCATCATGATAGTGACTGATTGTGAAGTACCTGGACCGGATGAAGGACCTGAGGAAGGATCCCGATGGTCTATGCACTTTGACGGAGCCTCCAATGCTTTGGGTAATGGTATCGGCGCTGTGATCATATCCCCTCAAGGCACTCATACTCCACTCACTGCCCGGCTATGTTTCAACTGCACCAACAACATGGCGGAGTATGAGGCGTGCATCATGGGACTCAAAGCTGCAATTGACTTAAGGATCAAGTTTCTGAGTGTCTTCGGAGATTCCGCTCTCGTGATCAACCAGATCAAAGGAGAGTGGGATACGAAACATCCGAATCTTATTCCTTACATAGAATGTGTGTTGACCTTGATCCCCCACTTCACAGAAATAACCTTTGAACATTTCCCAAGAGAAGAGAATCAGTTGGCGGACGCGTTAGCTACAATGTATTCTATGTTAAAAGTTAAATGGGATAATGAGGCTCCCCGGATCATCATCTGGAAACTGGACGAACCAGCATACTGTTTCGATCTCGAGATTGAATTGGTGACTGAGAAACCTTGGTACCATGAGGTGAAGAGATATTTAGAAGCTCAGGAATACCCTGAAGGTGCATCTGTCAATGATAAGAAATTCCTGAGAAGGTTCGCGGCAAAGTTCTTCCTGAGCAACGGCATCTTGTACAAGCGAAACCATGATTCAACCTTACTGCGTTGTGTGGATAAGACTGAAGCAGAAAGGATCATGGAAGAGTTACATGAAGGGACCTTTGGTACACATTCCAGTGGACACACTATGGCTAAAAAGATCCTTCGGGCAGGGTATTACTGGTCCACAATGGAAGCTGACTGCTACCAACATTCCAGGACATGCCATAAGTGTCAGATCTATGCAGACAAGGTGCATGTTCCTCCAGTTCCCCTGAATGTTCTGACTGCGCCTTGGCCGTTTGCAATGTGGGGCATAGACATGATCGGCGAGATTAAACCTACGGCATCTAATGGGCATCGCTTCATCCTAGTAGCGATTGATTATTTTACAAAGTGGGTTGAAGCAGCATCCTATGCTACAGTAACCAAGACTGTCGTGGCACGGTTCATTCGGCATAATCTGATATGTCGGTACGGCGTCCTAGAGAGGATCATTACAGACAACGGTACCAATCTGAATAACAAGATGATCGCTGAGCTCTGCGAGCAGTTCAAAATACAGCACCACAATTCTTCTCCTTACAGACCGAAGATGAATGGGGTTGTCGAAGCAGCAAATAAAAACATTAAGAAAATCGTGCAGAAGATGACAGTGACTTATAAAGACTGGCACGAGATGTTACCGTTCGCTCTACATGGGTACCGTACCTCAGCTAGGACGTCAACCGGGGCAACTCCTTTCTCTTTGGTTTATGGTATGGAGGCAATCTTACCGATCGAAATGCAAATACCCTCTCTCCGGATAATGAAGGATGCAAATCTGAACGAAGATGATTGGATCCAGACACGACTTGATCAGCTAAACCTCATTGATGAAAAGAGACTTGCTGCTATCTGCCATGGTCAGACGTATCAGAAACGGATGATCAGGGCATTTAACAAAAAGGTCAGACCACAGGAATATCAAGTTGGGGATCTAGTAATCAAGTGAATCATCCTTCCTCAGAGTGATCCAAGGGGCAAATGGACCCCTACGTATGAAGGGCCATTTGTGGTCAAACATGTGTTCTCAGGGGGAGCAATGATATTGACCAACATGGATGGTGACGACCTTCC
The DNA here is from genome assembly GCA_948472305.1 of Vicia faba. NCBI lineage: Eukaryota > Viridiplantae > Streptophyta > Magnoliopsida > Fabales > Fabaceae > Vicia > Vicia faba. Next base: position 1,312,459,830 of record OX451735.1, on the reverse strand, counting down.
TCACCCCGCCAATGCAGACATAGTAAAAAGATACTACGCATGAAAAAAGACCCGCTAGGCTGACATGCCTAGGCAAAAATTAGGGCTTCCCGGCGAACCAAAAGGGTTCGGGCAAAATGAAGGGATGAAATGAAAAATCTGTACACCCGGCAAGTCGAAAACCTGAAAAGGCGGCTTGGGCAAAAATGGGTATCCCGGTGGACTGAAAACCCGAAAGGGCGGTCCAGGCAAAAGTTAGGGATAAAAGCGTAATACTATGTCTCATTAGATCACTTTGCATCCAGAATCCGGTATCTACATCAAGTTCAGATGGCATCGATCAGCCAGCTTCATCATCGTTTAGGTCATCAAGTGATGAGACGATTGGAGTTATAAAGGCAATAGCAGAGTTGAAACCCAGTGGGATCATCCATTTCACACAGCTGTTTTACTTTCTTTTGTACAAAATTTGTATAAATTCTTTTGTTCGGCGGCGTTCTCTTACTAGGACGTCAGCCTCTTGTACACAAAACGCCTATTTTACAGGCAATTCAAAATCAATACAAATACACTGTTCAGTTAAAATTGCCAATTGTTGTTCCTTTTTCCGTTTTGTTTTGCGAAGAACGTCCAAGGTTCAATTTGTGATATATGCATTGACAATAATTTTCTAACTCATGAATACTTGCATACAAAACAAAGGATTAATTACAGGTAACATTAGAAACAGGGACAATAAAGAGTTGTCTAAGCAATCTAATTGTTCTGTCCTCCAAGGTATCAAGGTAGGTTCGGCTGAAGAACACAACCAGCATATCTTAATTCCCCAGAGAGGTTGTCAGCGAGTCCACATACTCTTCTCCAGCAAAGTTACAGTCAGTCCTAAGGAAGTTGGGTATACTCCTGTAGATCTCAACATTCCCCGGCAACATGTATACATATATTCTTAACAAGCATCCCCGGCAATCTTGGTCTAAAGATTGTTCCCCGGCGGCATATCAAACATTCAAAGGAATCACTTCCCCCGCAGTTCAAAACTTCCCCAAGAGAGTCCAATCCAGTTGGAATTTATCTCCCCAAGCAGTAAGCTTATCCCCAGTAGATTCTGGAAGCTTATCCTCGCAGAACACGAACGCGTCGTCCGGCTTTATTTAAAGAGTTATTTCCTTAACAGGATATAACTGGGTTATCCTCATCCAAAAGCCACGGAAAGAGCGTCCTCGACGAAGTCTTCTTATCCCCAGCGAAGTCCATTAACACTTCCAATATAACGATGGTATCCACAACAAGTTATCATCAACACTCAGCAAAGTATCTCTCTCCCCACAGAGTATTGCTTCCCAGCAAGATCGTTAGAGTACTTTCCTCCCCGCAGAGTTATTCCATTCGTCAAGTTTATTCCCCAACGGAGTCATCTTCTCCTACCGGTATTCTTACAACTATCATCCAGCGGAAGCAAGATCTATTCTTCAAACTTCAGCCCAGGAGTGACTTCCCGGCACCCGTCAAGGATTTACTTTCCTAGACGAAAGCATACATTCCTAAACATCACATACATCATTATAGCATGCATAGACGCATCATATCTTACAAGTCTCATTTATGTTGAGAACATCATTGCTTGATCCATATCACGCATTACATATGACTGACCTTTACCTTTCAGGAAAGATTCAGTTAAATTATCAATCATATTTCAAGACCTAGACCGGTTCAGTTAATCGAGTCCAAAGATTTCTTATCCAGTCCAAGGCCTTCTCTAGTCCAGCTAAATCGATCCCAAACAGATTTTTCTGATGAAGACTCAGTAGAAGTTATCAAAGGTTTTTCTCAATGTTTGCTTTTGAGATTATAATTGCCTATGGTTCTCTCCCCAATGCTGCGGAGACGATAATCCCATTCCAGGTTTTTCTCAATGTTTGCTTTTGAGATTATAATTTCCTATGGTTCTCTCCCCGATCCTGCGGAGATGATAATTCCATTCCAGGTTTTTCTCAATGAATGTTATTGAGATTATAATTTCCTATGGTTCTCTCCCCGATCCTGCGGAGATGATAATTCCATTCCAGGTTTTTCTCAATGAATGTTATTGAGATTATAATTTCCTATGGTTCTCTCCCCGATCCTGCGGAGACGATAATTCCATTCCAGGTTTTTTTCTCAATGAATGTTATTGAGATTATAATTTCCTATGGTTCTCTCCCCAATACTGCGGAGATGGTAATTCCCACCAAGATTTCGCTTAACGATTGCTGTTGAAGCTGAAGTTATCCAAGGTTCTCTCACCTTTCCTGTTGAGGTAGTAACCATCCCTGGTTCATTCATCACCGTTTGAAGCTCCAGATCCAGCTCCTGTAACCAGTCAGGACACATCTATACAAAGCATCTAAAGACCAGCTCCTGCAACATGTCAGGTACTCATTTTTCTTTTTGCAGGAACACAAGTTCTCGCTAAGGAATCTCTTACGCGATCAACATCCAGATGGAATCTATAAGCCCATCATCCTATCCATCAATCTCCAAATGGCATCTATAAGCCCATTCCACCATCACACTGCTACTATGTGAGCGCAAATTTCTGGGCACTCTGGTGTTCAATCATCTTCCACCTTCGGATTACGAAAGGCACGTCAGCCAATCTGCATCCTTAGGTCTAAGAAGATTGAACAGGGGCAACTGTTGTACACCAAAATTTGCCCTCCCATAATCTTCAAAGTTTTGCCAAACATCCTCTTCAAATGCTTCAAGGTCTACTCAAGGGCCACACAGTCAACCACTCTCCTAAGGCCAGTCAAATTAGGGTTTTGGTTCTGATCAAGAAAATGGAGTTTCCAAGGGTCCAATCAAGTCTCACATGCCTACAAATATGGTCAAGCATCCTCATACAAAGTTTCAAGACTTTCAGCACAAAATTGCACAGTCAAAAACCCTAATTGCACTACAGTCAACTGTAGGGGCAAAATGGTCATTTGACAGTCAAAAGTTCAAATTTTTGGTCAAAATCTTATTTTGAAGCCACAAACATCATTTGATCAATGCTTGATCATGATTCTCAAAAGTATGGCTCAAAAATCATCAAGATGCAAAAGTTTCTATTTTTGGACAGCTGAAAAGTCAACTGTAAATTGACCAGGGCATAACTTTCACATGGATTATCAGAAAAATTCCATCCAAATCTCGTTTTGAAGAGAAAGACATTTCCTACAACTCATCTTCATACTTCAAGTCCAAGAAATGCTCTCACAAAAAGTTATCAATTTCAACATTATAGGTCATTTTCAAAAGTCAACAAAAAGGGACTTTAAGTCAAAGACCATAACTTGGGATTGGTAAACCAAAATGACATGGGACCAAAGACATTGGTTAGAGGACTCAAATACCTTTCCAAAATGTCCAAGAACATGATCAAAGCTTAAAAATTGAGCAAGATATGCATTGGAGAAGTTGGGAAATTTTTGTGAAATGGCCAAAATCATTTATCCTTGAAATTTCATTTTTGACAAAAGGGGCCCACTTTTTCCACTTGAATTAACTTGGCCATGCTTCCCATGTGTCCCACCTTTTATTTCATATTTTTTTAATTAATTTTTCCATTTTTAATTGATTTTATTGGATTTAATTAATTTTAAATCATTTAAAATCAAAAGAAAATCAAAAAGCTTAATTAAATGGAATATTTGGCCTTAACTAACCTTGAACTACCATTAAGCCAATACCAAATTCGTGCAAAGGGCCAAATAAGGCAAGAATTCAAAAATAGTTCAAAATGGAAGTTTGGTTATGGAGGTTTATGGAAGATTTTGAAAATTGATTGCTTTGCATTAAGAGGCCATAATTCCTCTTGATTCACATTACCTAATGCCTATACAAGTGATACAGAAAGAAATTGAGACCTAAGCTGCGCATAAACACTCAAAAGCAAATTCACATTTTTGGCCATTTTTCTCAAAACTGAAAACAGGGTTAGAGCTTGATTCAAGCCAAAACAACGATCCTATCACATTCCTGGGACATCAAGGAACCTTCCTGGATCAAGAACACAATCCCTAACCCCTTGAATCACTGTACAGAAGCCAGACTCTTTCCACTTTTTCTCACAATCGCATTTTACAATTTATGCATTTACATAACATTTTATTTGTGGATTCGTGCTAATTAAACCTTTCTGAAGCTAACCATCTACTTTAATTGCGTTTTTGTATACTATATGTGATTCTACCATGGATGCAGATTAGGGTTCTTGGAGGTCAAAATTGGGCGTTTCTTAAAATGGAAAAATTAAGATGCCTGAATACCACCATTAGAACCAGCATGCTTGGACAAAGAGAGTGCCACCCTCGCACTCAATTTATGAGCCCCCATGTGTTGTTCGCTATTTTTTGTAAAGGCCCTTTCTGAAACGGTGTAAAAATCGTTGCCAATGTTTTGATATTTTCAGGAAAATAAAACAACGAGGAAGATGACTGCGTGGCACAGTGTGAATGGCTGGTTTGAATCCAGCGCGTTTTTTTTTATTCTTAACACTAACGACCATTTTATTTTATATTATTTATTTCTTATATTATATACAACTAACGCACGCAGCTCCATTGGTTAAGGCGTATAGGCGATGATCATTGGGACCTGGGTTCGAATCCCAGGTCCCCCTACTTCACTTCTATTTTGTTTAACTTGTTCCAAAGCAGTGCACATTCCAAGGGTTCACCATACACCCAATACAAAGTCTTGCCAAGTGTCTTGAAAGAAGCATCTGAAGGTCAGAATGGGAGGTCCATAGAATGCTCCAGTCAACGCTCCACATGTGATCCAAAAAGTCAGCAAAAGGGCTCCTTCTGTTGGGCCAGAGTTCATCAAATACACCCCCCATAGTTTGCATTTTTATTTCTTTTCTTTCCATTCTTTCTTCTTTTTCTTCTATTTTAGTTTTTATTATTTCAAATTAATTCAATTATTTTCATAATAAAAACACAAAACACGAAAAAAATCAGAAAAGATAAAATAAAAAAATAATAATGATATTTTATTTTAGTATTTTTGTAAATAAATCTCATAATAAATTTAGTTTTAATTTTAGGTTTTTTTAATTTAATTCTTTTTCTCAATAACCAAAAATAATAAAAATAGACCTTTAGCACTTTTTATCTTTTTTTAATTAATTAAATATTTTTTTTATAAGTATCATTAACCATTAATTTTGTAAATAAATTTTATATTTAATTAGTTTTAATTCTAGGTTTTAACTTTAATGCATTTTCTTTAATAAATTAAAAAATAGTTAGAACTAGAATTACTTGACTTTTAATTCCAATTTAATTTTTTCTTTAATGTCATAAATACAAAAAAAACATAAAAAATAAGTTTCTTTCTTTTTATTTAACTTAATTATTTAATAATTTCATTTTAATTCCTTTAAAGGGTTCAACGCCCTCGCATTCGATTATATTCTCATTTCGCGCATTTTATTTATTTCTTTGTTGTGAATATAATGTATTTGTTCCAAAGCCCTGTAATAGTTAATTAGGCATTTACTTTCTGCACTTTATTTTAAATCGGGTCTGGATTAATTTGGCGTTGTAGACCCGCGCCTTTGTAATAGCGTAGGACTTTTTATCTTTTCCGCACTTTAAATCCCCGCACCTTTAACTATTAAACAATAACATGAAAGAATGAATGCAAAAAAAAAAAAAAAAACAAACGTAGATCACCAATGCATGACAAGACAAACAATAAACTGAAAATGACACACAATTCACACACCACCCCTAGGGTACGCCTCACTGTTGCCTTACCTCGAAAGGTGATCGTCGAGTAGAGGATGTCTTAGTAAGTCCTCATGATCCGGGAACCTGGCATGAGGGTAGCTTCTAAGGTGTCTTCCTATTACTCCGGTGATCACCATGCCCCGAACCTCGGATTGACCCGAACACCTCCAACGGTGGTGCTACCTACCTCTCAATGGTGGGATGGCACTACTTTAAAGGACATTTACACAGACGAATTCCTTAGGGTAGGTAGATGACTCATGGATACTTGCTCTTTTCAAAAACAAATCAAAATACTTTTCACACCTTACACTTTTCAAAAGCTTTCAAAACAACTTTTCAAACACTCTTGAGGACTGATACAAGAGTCGATCTGAAATCTTTTAAAGAAATTTTTTTTAAAACCCACATTGAAAAGCAAACAAAACAATTTTGAAAACACAAATGAGCAAGTATCTAAGAGCCCATGGATAACCATGGATAGAAATGGTGCTAACACCTTCCCTTTCTATAATCTACCTCCCGAACCGAGAGCAATCTCTTTAAGGAATTTTTCTGTGCTTTTGTCCTTTCCAATTGGAGAAAATAAAAGACGGTGGCGACTCTTGCTTCCGCGACATTTCGCGAACCAGCTTTAAAACAGTCAGTTCCAGATCCACCGATCACACCAGTTAAATCGATTCCTAAAGATTTTTCTGAAGCCAAGGCAGTCAATGGAGACAAGACCAGTTAAATCGATTCCTAAAGATTTTTCTGAAGCCAGTCAATGGAGACAAAACCAGTTAAATCAATTCCCAAAGATTTTTATGATGATAACCCGTCAATAAAGACAACCCGTCAATAGAGACAACCCGTCAATAGAGACAACTCGTCAATAAAGACAACCCGTCAATAGAGACAACTCGTCAATGGAGACAACTTGTCAATGGAGACAACCCGTCAATGAAGACAACCCATCAATGAAAACAACACGTCAATGAAGACAACCCATCAACGAAGACAAAACTACCTACCAACAATCTCCAGGTTGCATCTATAAGCCCATCCTCCTATCCATCATCTCTCCAAATGGCATCTGTAAGCCCATTCCCGACATCACATTGTTGATACTACACTATGCGAGTGCAAATTTCTGGGCACTTTAGTGTTCAATCATCTTCCACCTTCGGATCACGAAAGGCACGCAAGCCAATCTACATCCTCGGGTTTAAGAAGATTGAACAAGGGAAACTGTTGTACCCCAAAATTTTCCCTCCCATATTCCTCAAGATTTGTCAAGAATAATCTTCAAATTACTCAAGATGGCTCCAGAGGTAGACAGTCAAACCACCTCCTAAGACAGCTGAAATTAGGGTTTTGGTTCTTTCAAGGAATTTTGGGTTTTCAATGGCTCAATCAAGTCTCATATGCCTACATACATTCTCTAGCACCTACATGCCAAGTTTCAAGACTCACAGTGCCAATTTGCACAGTCAAAAGCTCCACTTGATCTACAGTCAACTGCAAGGGAAAAATGGTCATTTTGCAGTCAAAAGTCAGAATTTTTGGTCAACATCTTATTTTGAGTCCACAATCATCATTTGATCAAGTCTTGATCATTATTCCACAAGAATAGCTCAAAAATCATCAAGGTGCAAAAGTTACTATTTTTGGACAGGAGAAAAGTCAACTGTACTTTGACAAGGGCATAACTTTTTCATGGTTTATCAGAAAAATCCCATCCAATGCTCATTTTGAAGAGGATGAAATCTCCTAAAATTCATCTTCACACTCCAAGTTCAAGAAATGCTCTCACAAAAATTTACCAATTTTTGCATTATAGGTCAATTTCAAAAGTCAACAAATGTACACTTTGAGTCAAAGGCCATAACTTGAGATTGGTAAATCCAAATGACATGGGACCAAAGGAATTGGTTAGAGGACTTCAAGAGCTTTCCAAAATGTCCAAGAACATGGTCATATGATCAAAATTGAGCAAGTTGTGCATTGGAGAAGTTGGGAAATTTTCATGAGTTTGCAAAAGTCAACTTTGCTCAAATCACCTTCTTTTTGCTAATGGGCCTCAAATCACTTCTTGAAACTTCACCCATGACCTATGCACGACCCACCAAGCTTAATTGGATTTATTTTCTTATTTTTATTAATTAAATGGATTTTTAATACATATTAATTCATTTAATTAATTTAAATCATAAGAAAATAAAAGATTTGATTCTTAAACATCTTTGTGAACCAAATATGACCTAAACATGCTGGCAAATTCGTGCACAAGTCAAAGATACAAAAAAATCCAATTTTGGCAACTTTGTTCAATCATGAAAAATCAAGAATATTTGATTTCCAATCAAAGATTTAAACATCAATGCACATGGATATTGGCCCAGATCTTGACCTAATTTGTTCCTCCTATATGTAAGCAAGACAACCATACCCTAGGACACGTGAAAAAGCTGCAGAAACGGCCATAGCAAATTCAAGAATTTTCAAGAAAAGTCAAAACCTGTTCTTGCATTCTAGGTCGATTCAAGGCATTTTGTTCATCCAAACACCTTGCAGGAGGTCCCAGGATTGATTTTCAATCAAATTCCAGCACCAAAGCTCAAGGAATCGCTCCATACAGTTTCACAGTTTGCACTTTTGATTCCAAATTATATCTCCTAATTCATGCGCATTTAACATGTTTTTGTGATTGTTTTGCATTGCTAGAGATCATACAAAGCTAATGGCATGATTGAATTGAACTGTAACGCCCTGAATCGAAAGATACCATGGCTGAATTTCTAGGGTTCTTGAGCTTTTAAATGGGGCTTTTCAGACCAGGAAAAATTAGGACCAGTTAGATACATGGCTAAAATCGTGAGGCCAAGACGAACACAACCCATACCTCGCGAAATATTTATGATTGTTGTGGTTCTATTCGCTATTTTTCCTTGCAGGAGTTAGTGGAGGTCAAAAACCCCTGCTATTTGATGTTATTTACACAAGACAAAGGTTGAAGACGATGAGGTGTTGATATCTGGTTGGCCAATTTGAAAAAGCGCGCGTTTTAATTTTTATTTACAATGTTGTTATTGTTTTCATATATATTAATTGCTTATTATTATAATATCAATTGAAGCATGATGGTGTAGTGGCAGGGACGCTGGCCTGGAAGCATTGGGACCTGGGTTCGAATCCCAGGTCCCCCAAAACATTTATTCCATTTTTTCTTTATATGTTCACATGCAGATTTCAAAAGATGGTCCACCATACACCTCAAACCTCAGTGCGCCAGATGTCTCCAAGCATGGATCCAATGGTCATGAGTGGAAGACCACCATACTCCCTGGTCAACATACGCATGGGTGATCAGGAAAGTCAACAGGGCTGGAATTGTTAATGGGCTTCAGAATTGCAGGATGCACCATAGAATCAGGCCTAACACCCCCCTTCAAGTTTATTTCTTTTCTTTTCTTTTTTATTTCTTTCATTAATTATTTTTTATAATTATTATTTTCACTAACAAATTAATATTTATTTTCATAATAAAATTCAGCAAACATAAAAAAATCTAATATTTTATTTATTAAATTTAATTAGTTTATTTTTTGTAAATAAATATTAACATAATTAATTTAGTTTCAATTAGGTTAATTCTAACTTTTTGCAATAATTTAAAATCAATGTAGAATTAGGGTTTTTAATAACTTTTGACCATCTTTTATTTTTTCCTTAAAAAACACAAAAAACTCAAAAAAATATCTTTCTTTATTTAATTAATTAATTAGTTTAGGTTTAATTCGTAAATAATGAAAATCTCCTTCTTTCCTAACAAAGGGTCAAAACCCTAAAAAACTTTCTGATTCAATTTTTATCGCGCGTGTGATTTTCTTGATTCATATTTTGATCATATAATTGTATTTGCTCCGAGGATGTAATAGCTTTAATTAGGACTTTTTCTCGCTTTCATTTAATTTCCCGCAATTTACTTTTTCAAGGGTTTGTTTTTGGTGAGGTAAATACCCGAAGCCTTGTAATAGCTTAGTTTTATTTTCCGCAACCATTAACTGCTAGATGTATGTTAAATAGGCTATGCATGAAAATATCTCTCTTAAATTAACATCAATCGTAGCTCACCATAACATGTACAAAGATAACATAACTGAAACCTGACACACTCGAACATGCCACTCTTAGGGTACGCCTCACTTGATTGCCTTGACGTGGTCATTGAGTATAGGGTGTTTTAGAGGTCGCCCTCCTGTCTAAAGATAAAAGTTGCCTCGAAACGGTTGCCTCGATAAAAAACGATCTAAGACTTTAGGGTTACCGCTAAGGCGTCCTAACGTTGCTTTAGTGACCACATGTCCCTAAAATCGAATTGACCCGAAAACTCCAACGACGGTGCTACCTACTTCTCAATAGTGGGATAACATTGTCTAAAGGACATTTACACAGCTTAATTTCTTTTGAGTAGGTAGAGGTTCTCAACTACTTGCTCTTTCAAAACAAAAACAACTTTTTTGCACTTACACTTTTTCAAAACCCACGAACATAAGAAAAGCAAAACCTTTTGAAAACATAGTGAGCAAGTGCCTAAGAGCCCGTGGATAACCACGGATAGAAAGGGTGCTAACACCTTCCCTTTCTATAATCTACCTCCCGAACCCGAGAAACATCTCGAAAAGGAATTTTGTTGTGCTTTTGTCCTTTCCTTGTTGGAGAAAATAAAAGACGGTGGCGACTCTTGCTTACCGCGACATTTTGCGAAACGCAAACGCGAACCAGCATTCCAAAAAAAGTCAGTTCTATTTCCACCGATCACAGGTACTTACCTTAAAACCTCATGGAAGCCTTTAAACCTAAGGTCTATTGTGTGATTTTCTTGTGTTTATCTGTGATTTAAGCATAATAATGACATCATAAACATCATGACATTCATATATACTAACCATTTCAAGAACCTATTGGATTTACCTCTTTGCTGTTTTGTAGGATATGAATTCAGGTCGCAGAAAAACCATCCGGATTAACTTCACAGAAATCCATAAGGAATTGGTCTTGAAAGTTCTCGAGGACTCATCATTCAACAAAAGACATGGTCACTTGCTCAACTTGGTTACCACCGGATTTGATGAAGTTTTGATGAGTGTTCTATTCCAATTCTTTGATCCCGAGCACCATTGCTTCACATTTCCTGATTATCAACTGATAACTACACTAGAATAATTCTCTAAGCTACTTAGTTTACCTATATTGGAGCGAGTACCTTTCACTGTTTTAGAACAAGATCCAACTTCTGAAGATGTTACCATAGCTTTGCACTTGAAGCCATCTGATATTGAATCCCATTGGGAAAGGAGAAGCAGAGTTAAAGGCCTTCTTGAAAAATTTCTAATGGAGAAAGCTCAGATTTTCTTGGATGCTATGAGTTACCATGCCTTCGAAGATGTCTTAGCTCTCTTGATCCATGGGTTGGTCCTGTTTCCTAATTCAGATCAATTTATAGATGTGAGTGCCATCAATATCTTCCTTGCTCACAATCCGGTTCCTATATTGCTTGGGGATATCCTACATTTTCTCCATACTCGTACTTTGAAGAAGCGAGGAACTCTTATGTGTTGCACCCCTCTTCTATATAGGTAGTTTATTTATCACCTTCCTCGGTCAGTAATGCAGAATGATTTAGGCTTAAGGTGGAGTCAAAGATTAATGTCTCTCTCTCACTCCGACATCCATTAGTGTCCTTTCTCTCAAGGAGACATCTCTTTTAATGATCGTTGTGGAGAATTTCCTAATGTGCGACTCCTGGTCATTAGAGGGGGAATCACCTACAATCCTTCTTTAGCACTACATCAATTTGGTTACACATGGAGAGATGTTCCACCTGATATGCTCATCCAGGGTATTGTGTTCAACTACTCAGATTATTTGCAAAATTATTGTCAGAGGTTCATTCGTGCTTGGGGAATTATTAAGAAGACTGATAGTAAGACTTTGGGCGCAAGAACTCCATCCCTTTGGAACCTTACCTAAAATGGGTGCGATCTCAAGCCCAAAGTCTTATGATTCCATGCGATGCCATCTTACCGGTGATCTTGGAACCTGTTGTTCAAGAGGGAGAGTCCCGCATTATTCTCCATCCTGATATGCCAACCAACTTCGAAGAGTTGCAATAGTCTTGGATCCAGCTCAAGGAACAACGAGATACTTTTGAGGCTCAATTCTATTCAAGTGAGAAGAAGGTGCTGGAATTAATAAAGCAGCTTCACGAAGAGAAGAATCTCAATACCTACCTCCACACCAAGAGAAAGCGCCCATGGGAGACTTAGGAGTTTAGAATTTCCTTTCAATGTTTATCCCTATGTAATCTTTTGTTTCTTTAAAAACTTACTAATAAAGGGTTTTGTTTCCTGTTTTGTTTAAAAGATCTTAAATCCAATAAAGTCCTTGAAAACATTGCATAAGCATATCATACATCTCATTGCATAAGCAGGTTTCAAAGCATGGTTCTTATCTTCTTTGCTGTTTATTTCAGCAAGTAAAGAAATGGCTCTTGAACAAAACATCAAGGATCTCCAGGCACAAAACGCTCAGTTCCAGCAAATGATTGTGGCTCTAGCTAAAGGGCAAGAAGATCTGAAATATCTCATGTTGAAGGACAAAAACAAGAAGCCAAAGAAACCAGTTGGTGTAGTAAATTTGGGAAGAAAGATTAGAGGACCCGTGCAACGAGCGTCAGAACTAGTAACTTCATCAAAAGAAGGAGACATTCAGGAAGGGGAGACAAGAGAAGAAGGCCTCAGCCCGAGGGAATTTGATAGTGAATCTGACTATAATGAGGAGCAGTATCCTCCTGTTGACGATAAATACAAACAGCTGGAGGATCGTCTAAACGCAATGGAAATCCAGAAGGTACCTGGGTTGGATTTTGAAGAGTCGGGTTTGGTTTCTGGGGTTGTCATCCAGCAGAATTTTAAGGTTCCGGTGTTTGATAAGTATGATGGGGTCTTGTGTCCCAAGATGCATCTTCGATCTTATGTGAGGAAGATTCAGCCTTACACCGTTGATAGGGATTTGTAGATCCACTTCTTCCAAGACAGCCTATCCGAGAATCACCTAGATTGGTTCTATCAACTGGAGGGAACCAATATCCATAACTAGGAAGACCTGGCTGCTGCTTTCTATAAGCAGTACCAATATAATGCAGACCTTGCTCCGACCCATACACAACTCCAAAGTATGTCCATGGGTTCAAGCGAGGGCTTTAAAGACTACGCCCAGAAGTGGAGAGACCTAGCAGGAAGAGTCCAGCCTCCTCTGTTTGATAGGGAGTTGGTGGACATGTTTTTGGGTACTCTATCTGGTCAGTTTTTCAACCATCTGATTGGAAGCTCCTCAGCTGGTTTTACCGAGCTGATCTTAACGGGAGAAAGAGTGGAAGCTGGTATTAGAAGTGGCAAGATTCAAAAAGATACCTCTTCAAGTGCAGGAAATAGATCTTTCGTGGGAAAGAAAGAGGTCAATGCTTATTACAGTCAAAGAAATCAGGGTAGAACCGAACACGGTCCAAAGGTAGGGGATGTAATGATATCCAAGACTGCAGCTACTCAATAGCGGAACAATCAGCCCAGAGCATAAAGGCCTATGAGACAGTTTACCCGGATTAATATGACTTTGTCTCAAGTTTTGCCACACTTATTGAAGTCCAATATGGTAACTTCGAGGGAAGCTCCGAAGAATCCTAATACTGCCTCTCCTCACTATAATCCAAAGGCTCAGTGCACCTACCATTCTGAAAGTCCAGGCCATGATACAAACGGCTGTTGGGCTTTAAAGAACAAGGTACAAGATCTGATCGAGGCAAAGGAGATTGAATTAGATGCTCCGGAAACTCTTAATGTTATAACTGCTCCCATGCCCAAGCACGGCTATGATGTTAATGTTGTTCACAATGATATTTTTGTTGCTTCCATTGAGGAACTTGTTACTCCTCTCATGACTGTTAAGAGGAATTTGTTGCAAGCCGGTTTATTTTCGGGATGTGGTGAAAGTTGCCACTTGTGTTTATCTCTACCAACTGGTTGCTATTTGTTGAAAGCAGGTGTTCAGCGCCTGATGGATGATAAAGAGATTATATTTGAGAAGACTCCCGTCACAACTGTTTCATCTAAAGAGGTTTCTATTATAACCATTTCCACCAATCATCCCAGGGTCTCCACCAAAAGACCTGTCAGGATTACATCTGCTCCAAAGTTGGCTCCCCTGATCATCACTATGCTAGGGCCAATACCATATTCCTCAGACAAAGTTGTTCCTTGGAATTATGGGGCCGACGTCTATTACCATGGTGTCAAGCAAGACTTGTTGGTTACTGAAGACAAAGTTACTAGAAGTACTGATCTCGACGTCGGAAATATCGTTGGGACCATTAAAATAACAAGAAGCGGAAGAGTGTTCTCTCCCGATATCTCTCCTCCTAAAGTTGTTACTACTCTTGTGATCATTCCTGCAGCTGCTCTTGCTAATACTACCACTACAACTCCTATGATTAGCCCTGTTGCCACCCATGTCACCGAGTCGTCCGAGACTCGGGGCAAAGAGATATTGGTTGAGCCCGTCCAGATGAAGGCCCATTCAGAATCCATTCCGGAGGTTTCTAGGAAAGAAATGGAAGAAATATTGAAAATAATTAAAAAGACTGACTACAATATGGTTGAACAACTAGGGCATACTCCATCCAAGATCTCAATGTTGGCCCTACTGTTGTGCTCCAAAACTCATGCAAAGGCTTTGGTAAAATTCCTCAAGACTGCTCATGTGCCACAGGAAACCTCCGTTGATCAATTCGAAGATTGTGTGGCTAGTTTGACCGCTGATAATGGACTAGGTTTTTCTGATGTTGATTTGACACCCAGAGGAAGAAAACACAATGATGTGATGCATGTCTCCATCGAATGTAGGGCCACCACTTTGGCCCATGTTTTAGTGGATAACAGTTCATCGCTGAATGTTCTGCCCAAGACGGCTCTTGACAGATTAGATTGCGAAGGTTTGACTCTGAAGCCCAGCAACATTGTGGTGAGGGCTTTCGATGGTTTGAAAATAATGGTGTACAGAGAGGTGGACATTGTAATAGCCTGAGCCTTCAGCGTTCCCGACACTATTACCTCATGATCTTCTCTACCCCTCTCACTAGTAGAGTTTTTGCCTTTCGTGGGAATCGAAACCTGTACCCTGGGGTTCAAGTACATGCTCAATGCATTCCCACTACCAATTGAATCCACCTTCTACATGATGGATATCAGACCATCTTATTCTTGTCTGTTGGGTCGCCCTTGGATTCATGGGGCTAGAGTTGTTACTTCCACTCTTCATCAGATGTTGAAGTACCCGGTGAAGGGAAAGATTGTCATAGTACGTGGTGAGGAGGAGTACATGGTAAGCCACCTAAATTCTTTCAGGCATGTCGAAATGGACGGCGAGTTCATCGAGACTCCTTGTCATAACTTTGAAGAGGTGCCTCAGATCATGGCTGCAACCGAGACTGTTATCAGTGTGCCAAAGGTCACCATACCTCCATTAAAGATGGCTTCTCTCAAGAATGCCAAAGCAGTAATTGAAGAAGGTGGGTGTACCATTTGGGGCCAACTCCCTGACATTCCATACAAATCTGATAAGTTTGGTTTGGGTTTCACTTCCGAGGCTCAAAGTCCTATTCGTCGTGCTCGCGCCGGAGGACCTCCCCTATGCATCAGAAATCATAGGGTCAACGCTTTAGAAGATAATGGTGGTGACTATGACCTGGACAGCTGGATCTTCCCTACTACCAACGGTGGACCCGGTAATTGGATAGCTAAAGACTTTGTGTCGATTACTTTTATTCAGGAGTAATTGTCTTTTTGTTTTTCTGGATATGTAATAAATGAACAATATAAACTCTATGGCCTTATGTCTTGCCCGGGGAATAATGTTTTATTTGTGAGGGTTATCATTTTTCAATGTCATATGTCATTAATAAAGCATTGGATGTTTTGCATACAAATTTTGCGCTCTCTGTCTTTCTTTCCTGCTTTTTTTACTTTGTCAATACACCTATGCTCTTACACACACTCACGTATCGAACTGCAGATCCATATCCACTCTAGATCCCGTTGATAACGGTTTTGCTATTGCCAGTTATGACTTTCAAAATCCAATCAACCAAGCCGAGGAAGAAGGTGAGGAAGATTGTGAGGTACCAGAAGGGCTTGCTAGACTGTTACAGCAGGAAGAAAGGGCTATACAGACTCATGAAGAGCCAGTTGAGACAATGAATCTGGGTATGGAAGAAGACAAAAAAGAAGTCAAGATAGGTGCAAACTTGGAGCATAGTGTCAAAAAGCAGTTAATACAGATGTTGCATGATTATGTCGAGATCTTTTCCTGGTCATATAAAGACATGCTAGGACTTAACACTAATATTATGGTTCATCGTCTGCCGAAAAAAGAGGAATGCCCTCCAGTAAAATAGAAGGTCCTTCGTATGTGTCCTGAAATGTTAGAGAAGATCAAGGCAGGAGTTTTGAAACAGTTCAACAATGGATTCTTAGTTGTCATCTCTTATCCATAATAGGTTGCTAACGTAGTTCCAGTGCCTAAGAAAGATGACAAGGTACGTATGTGTGTGGACTACAGAGACTTGAACAGGGTAAGCCCCAAGGATGACTTTCCGCTTCCCCACATTGATGTTCTGGTTGATAACACCATATAGCATAATATCTTCTCCTTCATGGATGGATTCTCTGGTTACAATCAGATCAAGATGGCACCCGAAAACATGGAGAAGACAACCTTCGTCACACAGTGGGGCACTTTCTGTTACAAAGTGATGCCATTTTGGTTGAAGAACGCTGGGGCAACCTATCAGCAGGCTATGGTAGCTTTGTTCCACGATATGATTTACCATGAGATAGAGGTCTATGTTAACGACATGATAGCCAGATCTCAAACAGAAGAAGAGCACCTTGATCACTTGTAAAAGTTGTTTGATAGGATGAAGACATACAAGTTGAGATTAAATATGAACAAGTTCACCTTTGGGGTAAGGTCTGGTAAACTCCTAGGTTTCATTATCAGTGACAAAGGTATTCAAGTAGACTCTACAAAAGTAAAATCTATACAAGAGATGCTGGCTCCTCTCACTAAGAAGGAAGTTAGAAGTTTCTTGGGACGCCTAAATTACATTGCCGGGTTCATTTCCCATCTAACTGCTACTTGTGAGCCAATCTTCAAACTCCTAAAGAAATATCAAGCGGTAAAGTGGAATGATGAATACCATACTGCCCTCGATAGAATCAAGGAATACCTTTAAGAGCATCCAATTCTGATGCCTCCGATTGAAGGAAGACCTTTGATAATGTACTTAACAGTGTTAGATAATTCAATGGGGTGTGTGTTGGGGCAGCATGACGAGTCCGGTCGAAAAGAGCATGAAATATACTACCTTAGCAAAAAGTTTACCGACTGTAAAACAAGATACTCACTGCTCGATAAAACTTGCTGCGTTTTGGCATAGGCTGCTTACCGACTGAGATAGTATATGTTGACCCATACTACTTTATTGATATCTAAGATGGATCCTATCAATTACATCTTTGAGAAGCCCGACCTCTCCAGAAGAATAGGAAGATGGAAAATGATCCTGACCGAATACGACATTCAATACACAACCCAGAATGCAATCAAGGGAAGTGTATTAGCTGATCATTTGGCTCATCAGGCTATGGACGAATACTAATCCATGAACTTTGATTTCCCGGATGAGAGTATCATGATAGTATCTGATTATGAAGAACCTGGACCAGATGAAGGACCTGAGAAAGGATCCCGATGAACTATGGTTTTTGACGGAGCTTCCAACACACTTGGCAATGGCATCAGTGTTGTAATCATATATCCCGAGAGCTGTCATACTCCTTTCATCGCCAGACTATGTCTCAACTGTACCAACAATATGGCTGAGTATGAAGCATGCATCATGGGTCTCAAAGCTGCTATTGACCTAAGAATCAAGTTCTTGAGTGTTTTCGGAGATTCGACCTTGGTAATAAGTCAAATCAAAGGAGAGTGGGACACGAAGCATCCTAATCTCATCCCTTACAAAGAACATGTGTTGACACTGATTCCATACTTTGAAGAAGTCACTTTTGAACATTTTCCACGTGAAGAGAATCAGTTAGCGGATGTTCTAGCTACTATGTCATCCATTTTCAAGTTTAGATGGGACAACGAAGCTCCTGAGATCACTATTGAGAGATTGGATGAACCAGCTTACTGTTATGAGATCGATATTGAAGGGGTAACGGACAAACCTTGGTTCCATGAAGTGAAAAGGTATCTCGAAGCTCAAGACTACCCTGATGGGGCATCTTTCAATGATAAGAAGTTTCTGAGAAGGTTCTCTGCAAAGTTCTTCCTCAGTAATGGAACCCTCTACAAGCGCAACTATGATTCTACTTTGCTTTGGTGTGTAGACAAGAATGAAGTGGAAAAGATTATGGATGATTTACATGAAGGTACCTTTGGCACCCATTCTAGTGGACACTCCATGGCTAAAAAGATCCTACGAGCAGGATATTACTGGTCCACTATGGAAGCAGACTGTTATTAGCATTCTCGAACTTGTCACAAATGCCAGATCTACACTGACAAAGTACATGTGCCTCTGGTTCCCTTGAATGACTTGACTTCTCTCTGGCCCTTTGTAATGTGGGGCATTGATATGATCGGAGATATTAAACCTACCGCTTGAAACGGGCATCACTTCATCCTAGTTTCCATTGATTACTTCATGAAGTGGGTTAAGGCTGCCTCATTTGCTTCTGTTACCAAGAATGTTGTGGCGCGGTTCATCAAGCATAACCTTATATGTCTGTATGGTATCCCAGAAAGAATCATTAGAGATAATGGTACGAATCTCAACAACATTATGATCACCGAGCTCTGTAAGCAATTCAAGATCCAACATCATAACTCTTCTCCTTATCGTCCGAAGGTGAATGGCACTGTGGAGGCTGCTAATAAGAATATTAAGAAGATCATACAGAAGATGACGGTGACATATAAAGACTGGCATGAGATATTACCATTTTCTCTTCATGGTTACCGCACCTCAGCACGTACGTCAACAGGAGCAACACCTTTCTCTGTGGTATATGGTATGGAGGTTGTCCTACCTATTAAGGTCCAGATCCCTTATTTGAGAATCATGAAGGATGCATGGCTGAACGAAGATGATTGGATCCAGACCCAACTTGACCAACTGAACCTGGTTTATGAAAAAAGGCTCGCGGATGTTTCTCATGGTCAGATGTACCAAAAGCGTATGATCAAGGCTTTTAACAAAAAGGTCAGACATCAGGTATATCAAGTTGGCGAACTGGTAATCAAGCGAATCATACTTCCGCAAGGTGATCCCAGAGGCAAATGGACTCCCACATACGAAGGGCCATTTGTAATCAAGAACATATTTTATGGTGGAGCCATGATCTTAACCACTATGGACGGTGACGACCTTCCGCACCCATTAAATGCGGACATAGTTAAAAGATACTACGCATGAATAAAGACCCTCTAGGTTGAATGGCCTAGGCAAAAATAAGGGCATCCCGGCAAACCAAAAGGGTTCAGGCAAAAATTATGGATAAATACAAGAATATGTACACCCGACAAGTCGAAAACCTGAAAAGGCAGCTTGGGCAAAAAAGGGTATCCCGGTGGACTGAAAACCCGAAAGGGCGGTCCAGGAAAAAGTTAGGGATTTAAAAGCGTATAACTATGTCTTGTTGGATCACCTTGCAACGAGACTTCGATATCAACTATCAAGCTCAAACGGTACCAATCAATCCAGTCAACTTCGGACAAGTAGCAAGGTGATGAGACGCTCAAGTACATAAGGGCAATATCAGAATTGAAACTCAATGGGATTATTACACATAATTGTTTTCCCTTTGTACATTTATTTTGTATAGTTTTCATTTTCACGATGGCATTCTTCTACGAGAATTTCAGTCTCTTTGTATAAAAAAATGCCTATTATAGGCAAAATTCAAAATCAATACAAAACACTTCTTTGAAAGTACAAAAATTTTCGTTTTCATTTTTTCTATTTTGTTTTGCAAAAAAGGTCCAGTAATTATTTTTGACAAATGCATTTGAATATGATTATTGTTTTCAAATACTTGCATAAAAAATAGAAATACAGTTGCTGACAACTTTAAGAAACGGGACAAAGTCTAAAAGCCATTTGTAGTCCCCACAATTATTTTCTCCAGCAGGTACAAAGGCAGAGACGTCCTACTGCAAAGTCACCACTACATCCTCAGCATACGTCCTAGTGATGTCTATGTCCCCGCAGAGTGAAAACAACCAAAGTTTTGACCTCTTCTTCCGTAAGCAGGAATTACCTCCTCCATCAAAGTTCCCTCAGAGAGCCAAAATCCATGTTCCCCAGCTAAGTTCTATAATCTCAAATAGTTTATAAAGCCTCATCCCTGGTAGAATTTATTTCTCTAGCTGCGGAAGTTCATCCCACAATAGAGTTTATTTCTCTACATTGGTAAGATCTTCCAACAGATCATTGTCTCCCCGACGGAACATTCTCAAGCAGAAGTCAAAGATCCCCGGAAGAGTACCCTCAAACAGAAAGAGGAAATCCACGGAAAATCGTCTCCATTCATCATTCCCAACAGAAATGAAAGAATCACTTTCCTTATCTACCAAACATTAGTCCAGGATTCAGCTTCCTAGTTTTCTCCCGTAGCAGTCAGAGATTTATTTTCCCATACTAGGAATTGTCGCAACGACATTCCATGTTCATACATCATGGCATGCGCATACATATTGCATACATCACAATCTCATTTATTTTGAGAAGATCATTACACGATGCATTTCATACATCATGACATTGCATATGACTAACTCTTTACCTTTTCATGAAAGATAAATCAACAAACATCACAAACTACTTATATGATCTGACAGTCTTTTCAAAGGTTACCTATGATGAAGGGCTATTCCAGCATTTACTTCAGAAGATCATATTCAAGACCCCTACTGGTTCAGTTTAAATCAACCAATGATTTATTCTGATTCATTTCCAATAAACCCTTCCTCTGGTTCGGTTAAATCGACCCTTAGATTTTTCTGATTCTTATCCAGTTAAAGATAACTCAAGGCCTTTGTTGGTTCAGCTTAAGTCGACCAATGATTTATTCTGATTCTATTTTGGTAGATACTTTCTCTGGTTCAGTTAAATTAACCCTAAGATTTTTCTTATTCTTAGCAAGTTAAACATAACTCAAGGCCTCTACTAGTTCAGTTTAAATCGAACAATGATTTATTCTGATTCATTTCCGGTGGATACTTTCTCTGGTTCAGTTAAATTGACCCTAAGATTTTTCTGATTCTTTATCCAGTTAAAGATAACTCAAGGCCTCTACTGGTTCAGTTTAAATCGACCAATGATTTATTCTGATTCATTTTAGGTGGATACTTTCTCTGGTTCAGTTAAATCGACCATAAGATTTTTCTAATTCTTTATCCAGTTAAAGATGATTCAAGACCTTTCTCTAGTTCAGTTAAATCGACCATAAGATTTTTTTATTCTTATCCAGTTAAAGATGTTGTAAAGCCTAGAGTCCAGCCAGATAGCAGTTTATTTTGTTAATTATTATGAAGCATGGATCCGACCAGATGATAGTGTGATACGGTGGCTAGAACCGGACTATTTTGAAATGCTGGTTTGCGTTTTGCATTTGTTTTTGCAAAATGTCGCGGTGAGAAAGAGTCACCACCGACTTTTATAATATCCAATAAGGAAAGGAAAAAAAGCACAGAAAAATTCCTTTTTTGAGATATTTCTGAGTACGGGGGGTAGATTATAGAAAGGGAAGGTATTAGAACCCTTTTTATCCGTATTTATCTACGGGCTCTTAGGTACTTGCTCATCATTTTCAAAATTGTTTTCTTTGTGTTTGTGGGCTTTGAAAAGTTTTTGTTTTAACTTTGATTTAACTCTTGCTTCTGTCTTCAAGAGTGTAATGAAGTGTTATCTTGAAAAAAACTTGTTTGTAAAGGAGTGTAAGTGTGAAAAAAGTTTGTTTTGATTGAGAAAGTACTTAAGAACTAATCTACCTACTTGAAAAATGAATCGTTCTATGTTTGTTTCCTTTAGACAACGCCATCCCACTATTAGTGAGTAGGTAGCACCGTTGTTGGAGTTTGAGGGTCAATTCGAAAAGGGACGTACGATCACTAAAGCAATGTTATGACGTCTTAGTAGTAACCCTAATGTCTTAGATCATTTGTTCGAGACAACAATATCCGAGGTAACCTTTCCGAGGCAACTATGATCTTTGGACAAAAGGAAGACCACTAAAGCAACCTATACTCAATGACCATTTTACCGAAGGCAACCAAGTGAGAGTGTACCCTAGGAGTGCGCATGTGCGAGTGATTTAATTTCAGTTATTATCTTTTCACATGTTTAGGGTTATCTAACCGTTTTAAAATTAAACATACATTCTTGTCATGCAAACCCTACTTATTCACATACCTAGCAGTTAAATATTTGCAGAAAGTAAAGTGCGGAATTTAAACTAAGCTATTACAAGGCTTCGGGTATTTACATAGCCAAAAACAAACCCTTTGAAGTTAAAAGCAGTAAAAATAAATAAATGTCCTAATTTAAATTATTACAAACTGTCAACAGATACAATAATTGGGCAAAATAATAATAAAGCGCGCGATGGAAAATTAGATCGACGAGAAATTAGGGTTTTGACCATTCTATCCTAATTAAAAGAAAACTTATATTTTTGTTGTTTTTAATATTTTTTAAGAAAAGAAATTAGGTCTTAAAATTAAATACAAAATTAATTGGTGATTAAATTATTTAATGAAAATAATTACATGACATATTTTTGGGTTTTTGGTTATTTTAGGAAAAGATAAAAAATCAAATTAGTAATAAAACCTATTTATCCTAATTAATTTTAATTATTTCCAAAACTAAATTAAAGTTATCCAATTTAATCAAACCTAATTAAATTAATTAATTTATTGATGAAAAATAATATTCTAATTTTAATTGGACATAAAAATATTTTTGGTGATTTTTTGATAAAGAAGAAAATTAATTTTATGGTTAGTAAAATAAATAAATAAAATAATTAAATGAAATAAAATATAAAAAAAGATAGAGATTGGGCCTGAGAATTGGGGGTCAAGGAGCAGAATCTGGGCCCATTTGAATGAGATCCGTTTGACTTTCTTAGATCCAGTGTGGCACGCTGACTGTGAATTATGATGCACTTTCAATGGTGGCCATCAGATTTGGCCATCTGGCCATCTGGCATGTTTGATGATGAGGGCATATGGTGGATCTCCTGGATTGCGCGCGCACTGAATCGCCTGAAAGAAAATAAGAAAATAGCAAATGCTGGAGGCAGGGATCAAACCCCTGACCTCCGGCCTCTTAATGCCTTAAGCGCCTATTTGGCAACTACTGCACCACTTTGTTTCACGGTACATATAATAAAACAATAATAATAATAATATGAAAAATGAATGTTAGTGGAAAACAAAAGAAAATGCGCGTTGCACATTTGAATGGGCCAGTGGAGGAGTGACACGCAATCATCTCTTTCCTCTCTCCGTGGCTAAAAGCTTGAGAACCTATACCCACGGACAACGTCAGTTGCTACAGACCTGTGCATTCTCAAAATCTCCCATGGGCCATGTAAATAACATTTAACGCCATGGTTGGACTCGTTTCGTCCTCCTGATCACAATGGTACCACTTACGAAGGGTGATATTTCCTGTAAATGAAATCCCTAATTCGGAGCTTCGAGACCTAGCTATGGTGAAATCATGTATAGGCCATAAAAACACAATTAAACCATACAGAAACTTTTCAAATGTTTTTGTGATCAAGAATGTGTGACTAATTCATGTTAACAATGCCTATATCATGAGATTCAAATTCAAGAACAGAGCTATGTTGTGATGGACTTACAGTGCATTTTGGGTCTGGAATGGACTTGTTCTTGATTGCTTTAGCTTGCAGAGACTCACAGGAAGCGATTGGGATATGCAAAGAGTCTTGAGGATTCCTCTAAGTGCCAATTCGATCTCACACTTTTTCTTGATTTTTTCAGATTTTGTTCTTACTCATGCGCCTCTTTCTAACTTGTTTTTAGGTCTGGCCTCGTTCTATATGTACCAAGGAATAGATTAGGGTTCCAAAATTGATCCAAATCTTCCTCCTTCAATGATTTTTGATTTGATTTGATTCACTTTCAATATCATTCCAAAAATAGTTGTTTTCAATCTTTTTGTCCACTCTAATGCCTTGCACGAATTTGAATGATGCTAGTTGTGTAATAAGACCTGAAACAATCACAAAATCTTTGGTTTTCAATGTTTTTGATTTCATATGGTTTGTTTTGATTTAAATTGAATTAATTCAAATAAAAATCAAAATAAATAATAAAAATAAGATATGGACAAGTGTAAAAGGCTAGAGCTCGTGGGCTATGTTGCCAACTCAAAACAAGTGAAAAAGATTGGGCCCATTTGGCAAAATTTGAAGTTTTAGGGATAGTTGACTTTTGGCAACTTTGCAAAAAAGATCAACTTCACCAATGCATAACTTCCTCAATTTTGAACCTTTGGAGGTGTTCTTAGACATTTTAGAAAGCTTGAGATGTCCTCTAAGCAACCCTTTTGGTCTCATCTCGATTTTATATTCCATGCTCATGTATGAAGCCTTGACAAAAAAGGTGTTTTTGTTGACTTTTGAAAATGACCTATAATGTCCAAATTCATAACTTCTTGTGAGTGCATATTTTGAACTTGGGAGATGAATATGGATTGTAGGTAATTTCATCCTATGCAAAATGAGATTTGGATGTGTCATTTATCATAAAGTATGAAAAAGTTATGCTTGGTCAAAGTTGGGTTGACTTTTCCTACAAAACCCTAATGTAGCAACTTTTGAGTCTTGATGAATTATGAGAAATCCTTGATGAATCATGATAAACCCTTGATCAAATGATGAAATAAACTTCAAAATGAGGATGTTGGCCAAAAATATTAAAGTTTGACTATATGTTGGCCACAATTGACTTTTTCCCTAGCACAGTCGATTTTCAGGCCTTTGAGCAATTGACTGAGAAAACTTCCTCTGTAGGGCTTGAAACTTGACATGGATGATCTTGAGAACATATTAGGACAATGTTGAGAATTTGGGATCACTTGGACTCAAGCATCTTGATGCAACATGAAACCCTAATTTGAGGTAGACTGCCTTAGGAGGGAGCTTGTCTGGGCAACCCTTGGACTACCTTGAGCAACTTGAGGATCTTTCTTGCAATGTTTTGAGAAATATGGGAGGGAAAATTTTGGGGTACAACAGCTTCCCCTTTTCAATCTTCTTAAACCTGAGGATGTAGATTGGCTTTCGTGCCTTTCGTAATCTGAAAGAGGAAGTTGATTGAACACTAGAGTGCCCAGAAATTTGCACTCGCATGAAGTGGTAAGTGTCTTATGATGTCGAGAATGGGATTACAGATGCCATTTGGAAATTGCTAACGAGGGGATGGGCTTAAAGATTCCATCTGAAGGAGTGTCGATCGCATAAGAGATTCCTTAGCGAGAGCTTAAATACCTGTCGTTGAGGAAGATTCTGCTGGGAAAGGCTGATCTTTGTTGGGAGAAGTAGAATTTTAGGAGCTTCGGTCATCCATATTCTGCTGGTGAATCGCCTCTTCTTGAATTTTAGGAACTTCGGTCTTCCGTTATTCTACCGAGGAATTGTCTCTTAGTTGAGGAGGTGAAAATGAACTGTTATCTGGTCGTGGTCCAGGCTTCATAGTAATAAGATCGGTTGCTATCTGGTCGTAATCCAGGCTTTACAAACATACTGGGGAGATGAAATTAAACTTGCTTTCCGGTCTTAACCTAGGTTTCGCAACTTCTTAATTCTTATCTGGTCGTAATCCAGGTTTCGGAAGGAATTCAAATGTTATCCGGTCGCATCCGGGCTTTAACTTGAATTTTTGGCACACTAATATCCGGTCGACTCCAGGTTTCTTAGTAACTGTCCAAGTAAACTGTTATTTAGTCGAAATCAAAACTTCGCAGGGTCTTGTACTGCTATCTGGTCGCAATCCAGGTTTCAGTCCTTTTATCGTTATCCGGTCGTAATTCAGGCTTCATGGTGTTTTGTATTGCTGTTTGGTCATAATCCAGGCTTCACAATACTTTAATTCTTATCTGGTCGTAATCCAGTCTTCATAACACTTTACTTCTTATCTGGTCGTAATCCAGTCTTCAGAAGAGATCAAATGGCTATCCGGTCGTAATCCGGGCTTCCCTTTGGCTTTGGGCCTACTAACATCCGGTCGTAATCCGAGCTTCATAGTATCTGGCTGGGTGAACTTCTATTTGATCGTAATCTAAGCTGCACAATATCCCTTATCTGTTATCTGGTCGAAATCTAGTCTTCACAATACTTTACTTCTTGTCTGGTCGTAATCCAGTCTTCAGAAGAGATCAAATGGCTATCCGTTCGTAATTCGGGCTTCCTTTTGGCTTTGGGCCAACTAACATCTGGTCGTAATCCGAGCTTCATAGTATCTGGCCGGGTGAACTGCTATTTGTTCGTAATCCAAGCTGCACAGTATCCCTTATCTGTTATTTGGTCGAAATTCAGTCTTCACAGTGTCTTTAACCGCTATCTGGTCATAATACAGGTTTCACAGGAACTTGTATTGTTTTCTGGTCGTAATCCAGGCTTCACAATAACTTGCTGAGCTGTTATCCGATCGTAATCCGGGATTCACGGCTTGTTGAGGATTTAAACTACTGTCCACTCGAATCTGGGCTTCATAGCTTGATTTTGTGAGAATTAGATTGTATCTTTCCTGAAAGGTAAAGGTTAGCTGCATGTGATGCATGATATGTATCAGGCGATGATGTTCTCAAAATAAATGAGATTGTGTTGTATGATGCGTATATGCATGTGTCATGATGTATGGAAATGTGATGTTTTTAGCTAAGGAAAATAAATCCTGGATTGCTATTGGAGAAGAGAGTTCAATTCTTCGTTTCCGCTGGGGATAAATGATTGTGAGAATAAACCTGCAGGAGAGGATAACTCCGCTGGGGAATAAACTAATGAAGAAATGACTCTGTGGGGAGGACATGCTCTGTTGAGGATTCTGCTGATAAATTCAGCTGGAGATGAATTACCGTTGCTGGCGATAGTGAATCCTGTTGAGGATTGAGTTTCTGTTTGTGAAAGGAATGAACTCCGCTGGGGATGATCTTTCAGTTGCGACCTTACTGGGGATAACCTTTTAGACTCTACTGGGGATAATCTTCCTGAGTCTACTGGGGATGATTCTCCAAACTCCACTGGGGAAGATTTTCCAAATTCCGCTGGGGATAATTGTTTAATGCTGATGATGGATAAACTATGCTTAGGGAGAATATTGTCGACTCATTCGCGGTTGCGAGCCTCAGTTGGGGAGGGTTAACATTACCGTCTTTTCTTACTCTACGGGGAGTGAATGTACCTCAGTCATATTCTTCAGCTAAATTTATCCCTGTACCTGGTGGATAGAGCAACTTTAAGGTCTGGACAATTCTTATTTGCCCCTGTCTCTGATATTACTAGTAATCGTCTTTTGTTTCGCATGTAAATATTCATGAGCAGCAATTAATGTCAAATGCATATATCAAAAATGAACATTGGACGTTCTTGCAAAACAAAACAGAAAAAATAAAAATTTGAAATTTATTTGTGGAAATGAATTGTATTGAATTTGAAGTTTGGCCTGTAAATAGGCGCCTTTTGTACAAGAGGCTGACGTCCTAGTAAGAGAACACCGCCGAATAATAGAGTTTATACAGTTTGTGTAAAAGAAAGAAAAACAGCTATGTGAATAATCCCACTGGGTTCCAACTCTGCTATTGCCTTTATGTCCTCGAGCATCTCATCACTTTGCTACTTAGTTGAAGGTGGATCAGATCGATTAGTGTCGTTCGAGCCTGATAATCGATACTAAAGTCCGGTTGCAAGGTGATCCAATGAGACACAGTGTTACACTTTAATCCCTAATTTTTGCCTGGACCGCCCTTCCGGGTTTTCAGTCCACCGGGATACCCTTTTTTGCCCAAGCCGCCTTTTCAGGTTTTCGACTTGCCGGGTGTACAGTTTTTTTTCATTTTCATCCCTTATTTTTGCCCGAACCCTTTTGGTTCGCCGGGAAGCCCTTATTTTTTCCTAGGCCAGTCGACCTAGCGAATCTTTGATTATGCATAGTATTTTTTCACTATGTCTACATTGACGGGGTGAGGAAGGTCGTCACCATATATGGTGGTTAGAATCATAGCTCCTCCCGAGAAAATGTTCTTAACCAAAAATGGCCCTTCGTACGTAGGGGTCCATTTGCCCCTGGGATCACCTTGAGGTAAGATAATGCCCTTGATCACCAGATCCCCAACTTGATACTCTTGTCGTCTGACTTTCTTGTTAAATGCCTTGATCATCCGCTTTTGATACGTCTGACCATGAAAAATAGCAGTAAGTCTCTTTTCATCGATTAAGTTCAGTTGATCAAGCCGGGTCTGAATCCAGTCATCTTCGCTTAAACCTGCATCCTTCATAATTCGAAAACAGGGTATCTGAACTTCAATGGGAAAGACTGCTTCCATGCCATACACCAAGAAATAGGGGGTTGCCCCTGTTGATGTCTGTGCTGAGGTACGGTACCCATGAAGAGAAAATGGTAACATCTCGTGCCAGTCTTTGTATGTGACTGTCATCTTCTGCACAATCTTCTTGATGTTCTTATTAGCCTCTTCAACAACCCCATTCATCTTCGGCCGGTAGGGAGAAGAGTTGTGATGCTGTATCTTGAACTGCTTGCAGAGCTCGGTGATCATTGTATTGTTGAGATTTGTACTATTGTACATAATGATCCTCTCTGGTACAGCATATCGACAGATCAGATTGTGCCGAATAAACCGCACCACGACGTTCTTGGTTACTGTAGCAAAGGAAGCTGCTTCAACCCACTTTGTAAAGTAATCAATAGCTACCAGGATGAAATGATGCCCGTTAGACACAGTAGGTCTGATCTCACCGATCATGTTGATGCCCCACATTGCAAAAGGCCATGGAGCTGTCAAAATGTTCAGAGGAACTGGAGGTATGTGCACCTTATCAGCATAAACTTGGCACTTATGACAGGTCCGAGAATGCTGATAACAGTTGGCTTCCATTGTAGACCAATAATATCCTGCCCGTAGGATTTTCTTTGCCATGGTATGTCCACTGGAATGAGTTCCGAAAGTACCTTCATGTAACTCTACCATAATCCTTTCTGTCTCGTTCTTATCCATACATCGCAGTAAGGTTGAGTCATGGTTACGCTTGTAAAGAATGCCATTACTGATGAAGAACTTCGCCATGAACCTCCTCATAAACTTCTTATCATTAACAGATGCACCTTTGGGGTACTCTTGAGCCTCAAGATACCTCTTTACCTCGTGAAACCAGGGTTTATCTACTACCTCTTCAGTCTCAATGTCACAGCAATGTGCAGGTTCGTCCAACCGTTTAATGGTAATCTGGGGAGCCTCATTGTCCCACCTGACCTTGAACATAGAAGACATCGTAGCTAGCGCGTCCGCCAACTGATTCTCCTCTCTAGGGAAGTGTTCAAAGGTTATCTCCTCGAAGTGTGGAAGCAACGTCAGTATATAATCCTTGTAAGGAATAAGATTTGGGTGTTTCGTATCCCACTCGCCTTTTATCTGACTGATCACGAGAGCGGAATCTCCGAAAACACTCAGAAACTTAATTCTTAGGTCAATTGTTGCTCGAAGACCCATGATGCATGCTTCATACTCCGCCATGTTGTTGGTGCAGTTGAAACATAGTTGGGCGATGAACGGAGTATGAGAGCCTTCAGGAGATATGATCACGGCGCCAATGCCATTACCCAAAGCGTTTGAAGCTCCATCAAAGTACATAGACCATCGGTATCCCTCCTCAGGTCCTTTATCCGGTCCAGGTGTCTCACAGTCAGTTACTAACATGATGTTCTCATCCGAGAACTCGAAGTTCATAGACTGGTAATCATCCACTGCATGATGTTCCAGATGATCTGCCAACACACTTTCCTTGATTGCCTTTTGGGTCGTGTATTGGATGTCATACTCAGTCAAGATCATCTGCCATCTTGCTATTCTTCCGGACAAGGAAGGCTTCTCGAAGATATACTTGATTGGATCCATCTTTGATATCAATAGAGTAGTGTGAGTCAGCATATACTGTCTCAGCCGGCAAGCAGCCCATGCCAAAGCGCAACAAGTTTTCTCAAGCAACGAGTATCGGGTCTCGCAGTCGGTAAACTTTTTGCTAAGGTAATAAATAGCATGCTCTTCTCGACCAGACTCGTCATGCTTCCCCAGCACACACCCCATTGAGTTGTCGAGTACTGTCAAGTATAAGATCAAAGGTCTCCCTTCAACTGGAGGCATCAGAATAAGTGGCTCTTGGAGATATTCTTTGATCCTTTTCCAAAGCGGCCTGACATTCATCGTTCCATCTTACCACTTGATCTTTCTTCAGTATCTTGAAGATTGGCTCACAAGTAGCAGTCAGGTGTGAGATGAATCAGGCAATATAGTTCAAACGTCCCAAAAAGCCTCTGACTTCTTTTTCGGTTCGAGGAGCTGGAATTTCCTATATAGCCTTCACCTTTGCAGGATCCACTTGAATACCTTTATCACTAACAAAGAAACCCAGCAGCTTACCAGATGTCACCCCGAAGGTGCACTTGTTCGGGTTTAACCTCAGCTTATACAACTTCAACCTGTCAAATAGCTTCTGAAGATGGTCAAAGTGTTCTTCCTCGGTCTGGGACCTTGCAATCATATCGTCAACGTATACCTCAATCTCATGGTGAACCATGTCGTGGAACAAAGCGACCATGGTGTGCTGATACGTTGCCCCAGCATTCTTCAATCCAAAAGGCATGAATTTGTAGCAAAAGGTACCCCACTGCATAACAAACATTGTCTTCTCCATGTCTTCGGGGGCCATCTTAATCTGATTATAACCAGAAAAACCATCCATAAAAGAGAAGACCTTATGCTGTGCAGTGTTGTCAACCAGAACGTCAATATAAGGCAGAGGGAAATCATCCTTGGGGCTAGCCCTATTCAGGTCCCTATAGTCAACACACATATGAACCTTACCATCTTTCTTCGGTACCGGAACCACGTTGGCAACCCACTGCGAGTAAGAAGTAACTGCTAGAAAACCGGCATCAAACTGTTTCATAACCTTAGCTTTGATTTTCTCAGACATCTCTGGGCTCATTCGGCGAACTTTATGTTTCACTGGAGGATAATCTTCTTTGGTAGGCAAGCGGTGAACCATAATATCAGTATCCAACCCAAGCATATCTTCATAAGACCAGGCAAAGATCTCAACATAGTCACGCAGCATCTGTATCAACCGTTGCTTAACACTAGATTCCAGATTTGCACAAATCTTGACCTCTTTCTTGTCTTCCGCTGTACCCTGATTCAATGTTTCCACTGGCTCTTCATGTGGCTGAATGGCCCTCTCTTCCTGAAGTAACAGTCTAGCAAGTTCCCCAGGCACTTCACAATCATCCTCACCTTCGTCCTTGGCTTGGTTGATCTAACTTTCGAAGTCATAAATGGCAGTAGCAGAGTCGTTATCAGTGGGATCCAGAGTGGATGTAGACCTGTATATGTGAGTGTGTGTAAGACAAATAGTTGTTTTACAAGATGGAAAAGAAAAACAAGGAGCACAAAATTCATAATGCAAGAAAACATCCAATTCTTTTATTGATGATATATGGAAATGACACATAATAAACCCTCAAACAAAGCCACAGTGTGTCGGGCAAGGAACCGGGCGGTAAAGTTTTAAATTGTCTGTTACAAACTCAAAACAAAAGTCTCATTACTGTGTAATAAAAGAAATAGGTACGAAGTCCTTTGTTGTCCAATTGCTTAATCCACCATTGGCAGTCGGGTAAATCCAGCTGTCAAACTCAGACTCTTCATCATCATCTTCTATTGCATTCACTTCTGGATTAGTGATACGCATGGGAGGTCTTCCAATCCATGCACGCCGAACGGCCCTTTGAGCTTTTGCAGTGAAACCCAAACCAAACTTGTCAGTCTTATGTGCAAAGTCAGGGAGTTGTCCCCAATTCGCACACCCACCTTTTTCAATAACAGCCCGAGCATCCTTGAGGGAAGCCATCTTCATTGGAGGATCTCCAGCAACAGTTTCAGTCGACGCCAAAGTCTGGGGGACTTCTTCAAAATGTTGACACGGGGTTTCAATGAACTCCTCATCCATTTCCACATACCGAAAAGAGTTAAGGTGGCTCACCATGTACTCCTCTTCTCCTCGTACTGTAACAATTTTCCCCTTCACTGGATACTTTAACATCTGATGGAGCGTAGAAGTTACTGCCCCGGCTCTATGGATCCACGGGCGACCCAACAAACAAGAATAGGATGGTTGGATGTCCATCACATAGAATGTAGACGTAAAAGTCTGGGACCCAACCTTAACAGGAACATCCACTTCTCCATGTACCATCCTTTTGGACCCATCAAAGGCCCTAACCACAATATTACTTGGCTTCAACACCAACCCTTCACAGTCCAACCGGTCTAACGCTTTCTTGGGTAAAACATTCAACAAGGACCCAGTATCCACCAGCACGTGGGCCAGATTAGTGCCCCTGCACTCGATTGAAACATGCAAAGCATCATTGTGATTCTTTCCTTTGGTAGTCAAATCTACATCGGAGAAACCTAACCTGTTGTCAGCGATCAAACTAGCCACACAGTCCTTGAACTCGTCAGTAGATGTCTCCTGCGGCACATGCGCAGTTTTCAGGAAAGAAATTAAAGCCTTAGCATGGGCTTCTGAGCACAACAATAAAGATAACATAGAGATCTTCGACGGGGTTTGCCCCAGCTGTTCGACTATGTTGTAGTCGCTTTTCTTGATGATCTTTAAAATTTCCTCTATCTCCTGTCTAGAGGCTTCAACAGTAATCTTCTTCGGTGCCTCTGTCTGGGCAGGCTCACCGGTGATCCCTTTGCCTCGAGTGTCAGATGACTCGGAGATGGGGGTAATGATTGGAACATGAACAGGGGCAGTAGCAGATGTACTGGAATCCGGAATAACAACAGGTTTTTGAACAATTGGTGGGGAGATCTCAGGAGAGAAAATTCTTCCGCTTCGGGTGACTTTGCTAGATCCAACAATATTGCTGACATCAGTATCAACCTCTTCAACCTTCAAGTCTTGTTTAATCCCATGATAATACACATCGGCTCCATAGTGCCACGGGACAGCCTTATCTGACGTGTAAGGGATAGGTCCAAGAATAGTGATAATCAATGGAGCAACTCTTGGAACAGATGTAATTCTAACAGGCTTTCTCGAGGAAGCCTTGGAAGAATTGGCGGAAATGGTGATTATGGAAACATCTTCAACGGGAATCAACAGAACCAAAGTCTTCTCGAACAATATTTATTTGTTATCCATCAGGCGTTGGACACCTGACTTCAATAGATGGCAACTAGTAGGTAGGATGGAACACATGTGGCAACCTTCGCCACAGCCCGGAAATAAACCGACTAACAGAAGGTTCTTCTTTACGGTCATCAATGGAGTACAAATGTTTTTCACGGAAGTCACAAACGAGTCATCATCCACATCATTCACCCCATGCTTGGGCATAGGAGAAGTCATGACATTAGGCTTTTCCGGCGCTTCAAACTCAATTTCTTTAGCTTCAATCAGATCCTGCACCTTATTCTTCAAGGCCCATCAGTTATTCGTATCATGCCCCGGGCTATCAGAGTGAAAAGCACAGCGGGCGTTCAGATTATACGAAGGAGAGGTGGTAATGGGATTCTTTGGGGCTTCCCTCAGAGTCACCAAGTTGGTCTTTAACAAATGCGGCAGAATTTGAGACAGGGTCATACTGAGCCGAGTGAATTGTCTATGCAGACTTTCTGCTCTTTGCTGAGTGTTGCATTGTGGAGCAATAGTTGGTCTTGATATTACTACTGTATTCACTGCTTGGTGGTGCTCAGGTCGATTTTGGCTCTTTGAGCTGTAAACTGCACTAGACTCCTTCTTGAAAGGCTTCTTCTCGGTACTTGACGAAGCACCTTTCTGTATCTTGCCAGTTTTGATACCGGCTTCAACTCTCTCCCCAGTCATAATCAGCTCAGTGAAACCAGAGGATGAACTACCAATCAAATAATTAAAATACAGACCAAAAAGTCCCCAGAAACATATTCATCAACTCCCTATCAGCCAGAGGGGGTTGTACTCTTCCAGCAAGATCTCTCCATTTCTGAGCATAGTCTTTAAAACCTTCGGTCGCACCCATAGACATACCCTGAAGTTGGGTACGCGTGGGAGCAAGGTAGGCATTGTACTGGTATTGCTTGTAAAAAGCAGCAGCAAGGTCCTCCCAGTTACGGACGTTAGCTCCTTCTAGTTGATAGAACCATTCAAGTTGAGTCCCTGACAGACTACCTTGAAAGAAATGAACCCATAGGTTCCTATCAGCAGTATATGGTTGAATCTTTATGACATACGAGCGGAGGTGTAGCTTTGGGCAGGAGACCTCGTCATACTTAGCAAAGACAGGAGCTTTAAACTTGTGAGGGATCACCACCCCAGATGCCAAACCAAAATCTTCGATGTCCAACCCAGGTATCTTCTGGATCTCCATTGCACTTAACCAGTCTTTGTAAGTTTAAGATTGCGCCTAAGAGGGAGGGTGAATTAGGTGGTGGTCGATTTTTGATTTATTTTACACTTTCTGGTTTTGTTTTAGTGCTATGGAAAACGGTAAAGTGCAGAAAGTAAAGAGACATGGAGATTTATCCTGGTTCCTTCCACACCCTGGAAGTACGTCCAGTCCCCTTGTAAACACGCAAGAGATTTCACTATTTTGTTAGAACTTTTACAAGACTCTTCCTAGTCTTATCAACTAAAGACACTAACAAATACCAAGAACACCCTCTTGGATTTCCAATAAGTCTCTTGAGAACAATCCTCTCAAAAGATACCTCTTGTTTCCAACAATGGACGACAAGGTACAAAAGTATTCTAATACTTAATTCCAACAATCCTAGAAATAAGTTACACTTAGTATAATTCTATGAAATATGATTTCTTGAAAGATGTTGATCACATAGAGTGACTTCAATGAAGTTTCTTCTTTCTTCTCTTGTAAGCAATTCAAACTGTAACACAATGGTTAGAAAATGCTCAAAGATTTCTGTTCTTATATGTGTGAAAGTGCAGAAAATCTTTGTTCTTAAAAAATAAGAAATATGAAGTTTGAATATTTTACAAAGTTCAGAATTATTGCATGAGAGAAGAGTTGTTTTATAATTTGAAAGATTTAGTATTTAAAGCAATCAAGATACCTTTCCAAATGGATACCACTTTTCTGTTTGTAAAACTTGAGAAGATGCAATGTATGACCATGCAACCATTGGAGAAAAGGTGTGAAGGATATCTTGAATCAAGTTCAGATTTTTCAAAAATTACAACGTGTAAATCGATTAGCATTAGATGTAAATCGATTGCACGGGTTTGTAACGTTCTTGTTTTCAAAAAATTTGAAGTGTAAATCGATTTACATGATGTGTTAATAGAGTTAGTAGTGTTAAAAAATTAACTCAGTTCAGTAATCAATCGATTTACACTCCATGTAAATTGATTGCTGCCAGGGGCAATCAGTTTTAAAAAAAAACATGTGTAAATCGATTTACATGATGTGTTAATTGATTTACATTAGTGAAAAACTTAGAATTTGCTTTAAACTTTAAGTGAAGTGTTGTGGCAAGTGTGTATATCATTTTTGAGCATTTCTAATCAATTTAGTTCAAATGAGAATTGATATACTTGTTTGCTTGCCATGATCCTTGAAGCTTTGAGTGAATGATGCTTTAAGCTAATTTTCCTTCTTGCCATAGTGCTTGTTTGTCTTTCATCAAAAATAAAGTTGAGTTGAGGCTTGAGATTACATTCTCCCCCTTTTTGATGATGACAAACCATCTTTCTTTATGAGTTGTTCAGAATTGGAGCAAAAGGAGTTTTCTCCCCCTAAGATAGATTTCTCCCCCTATGGAGAAAAAGATTTGAAAACTTGCCCTGAAAAGAAAACTGAAACAAACAACCATAAAGTGCTATCACATCCTTCTCCCCCTTTGACATTATCAAAAAGAAGGGAAAGATGTAACATAAGATGATACTTATAACAATTTGAAACAGATATGAACATAAACTAAAACGCAAATTTCTAAAAATATCGTACGAAGTTCAAATACACATAATACAAAACTAACACTTGAAGCAATTATCAAACAAAAAACATAATGATAAAGAACAGGAATTTAATAATATTGGCCAGGAAAATATTAGAAGGGTCCTTGATATGGAAACTGTTGTTGTAGAGGTGGTTTGGTGTAGACAGTATATCGAGTGATTATACCATTTTCATCCATCTTGTTTTTGAATACCCATTTGGTTCCAATGATACGTTTATTTCCTGGATTAGGAACAAGTTCTCAAACTTCGTTCCGCTCGAATTGGTTTAGCTCCTCTTGCATGGCAAGGATCCATTGATCATCTTCTAGTGCTTGAGCCACTTTGGTAGGTTCAACTTGAGATACAAAAGCCATATTTAAGCATGCATCCTTAAGATTTAGCCGTGTAGATACCCCTTTGCTAATATCTCCAATTATGCTGTCAATTGGATGATCACAATGAGTACTCCATTCTTGAAGAAGACCATCATCATTTCCATTTTGATGTGAAAGTTCATGTGTTTGTTCCGGGTTGGCAATTTTGCCACCTTCGCATGAATTCTCATGAGGTAAATCTATAGAATCATCATCATCACAAATAACAACTTCCTCCTTGGAGGTGTTAGATTCATCAAAAGAAACATGCATTGATTCTTCTATAGTTAAAGTTCTTTTATTGTAAATTCTAAAAGCTTTGCTAGAAAGGGAGTAACCAAGAAAAATACCTTCATCCGATTTTTCATCGAACTTACGAGATTTCCTTTGTCGTTGTTAAGGACAAAACATTTGCACCCGAAAATGTGAAAGTGAAAGATATTTGGTTTTCTTCCTTTGTAAATCTCATATGGAGTTTTCTTTAGTATAGGTCTTATGATCACGCGATTGCTTACGTAACATGTCGTGCTTACCGCATCCGCCCAAAAATATTTAGGCAAACTTGAGTCACTTAGCATGGTTCTAGCAAGTTCTATCAAAGACCTATTTTTCCTTTAAACTACTCCATTTTGTTGTGGAGTTCTTGGTGCTGAAAAATTGTGGAAGATCCCATTTTCTTCACAAAATTCTTCAAACAGACTGTTTTGGAACTCTCCACCATGATCACTTCGGATTGATGTTATCTTTAATGACTTCTCATTTTGAACTTGTTTTGCATATCTCTTGAATGCCTTGAATGCGTCATTTTTGTGCACTAAAAACAAAGTCCAAGCAAAACAGGAAAAATCATCTACAATAACTAAATCATAAATGTTACCTCGGAAGCTTCTTGTTCTAGATGGACCAAAAAGATCCATGTGCAACAATTGAAGTGGTCTTGTTGTTGAAACCACATTCTTTGGTTTGAAAGTTGATTTGGTTTGTTTGCCCTTTTGGCATGTAGTACATAATTTGTATTTGATGAATTTCATCTTTGGTATACTGTTGTACCCCAAAATTTGCCCTCCCATATTCCTCAAGATTTGCCAAGAATAATTCTCAAATTGCTCAAGATTGCTCAAGGATTGCACAGTCTAAATACCTCTTAAGCCAGCTGAAATTAGGGTTTTGGTTCTCTCAAGAAATTTGGGGTTCTCAATTGTTCAATCAAGTCTCATAGGCCCATACTCATGCTCAAGCATCTACATGTCAAGTTTCAAGACTCACAGTGCCAAATTGCACAGTCAAAAGCTTCATTTGATCTACAGTCAACTGCAAGGGCAAAATGGTCATTTTGCAGTCAAAAGTCAGAATTTTTGGTCAACATCTTATTTTGAGTCCACAATCATCATTTGATCAAGTCTTCATCATGATTCCACAAGGATAGCTCAAAAATCATCAAGATGCAAGAAGTTACTATTTTTGGACAGTAGAAAAGTCAACTGTATCTTGACCAGGGCATAACTTTTTCATGGTTCATCAGAAAAATCCCATACAATGCTCATTTTGAAGGGGATGACATTTCCTACAATCCATCTTCACATTCCAAGTCCAAGAAATTCTCTCACAAAAAGTTATCAATTTCTACATTATAGGTCAATTTCAAAAGTCAACAAAAATGAACTTTAAGTCAAAGGCCATAACTTGAGATTGGTTAATCCAAATGACATGGTACCAAAGTCATTGGTTAGAGGACTTCAAGACCTTTCCAAAATGTCCAAGAACATGTTCATATGATCAAAATTGAGCAAGATATGCATTTGAGAAGTTGGGAAATTTTTGTGAATTTGCAAAAGTCAACTTTGCTCAAAACACCTTATTTTTGCTAATGGGCCCCAAATCTCTTCTTGAAACTTCATCCATGGCCTATGCACGACCCATCAAGCTTAATTGAATTTATTTTCTTATGTTTATTAATTAATTGGATTTTTAATTGATATTAATTCATTTAATTAATTTAAATTGTAGGAAAATACAAAGATGTGGTTTTTCAATCTTTTTGTGAAGCAAATATGGTCAAGATATGCTGGCAATTTCGTGTACAAATCAAAGATGCAAAAATCTCCAAATTTGGTAACTTTATTCAATCATGAAAAATGCAAAAAGATTTGATTTTCAATCAAATATTCAATCATCAATTCAATGGATTTTTGCTCAAGATTTTGACCTAATTCCATTCCTCTATATATATTCAAGTAAACCCTAATGCAAGACACGTGAGAAAGCTGCAGCAACAGACCCTAGCATATTGAAAAAAATTCAAGAAACTTGAAAACCTATTCTTGTATTCTAGGCCAATTCAAGGCAATATATTGATTCAAACACATTGCTGGAAGTGTCAGGAGTGATTTACAATTGAAATCACACGCTAAAGCTCAAAGAATCCAAGGATACAGAACCACGGTTTGCACATTTTATCCATAATCATAACTCTTAATTCATGAGCATTTAACATGATTTTTTGATTATTTTGCATTTCCAGTAATCATATGAAGCTAGTGGCATAAGTTAATTGAATTATAATGCACAGAATCACAAGATGCCATGGACGATTTTTAGGGTTCCTAAGCTTTGAAATTGGGGATTCCTAAACCAGGAACAATTGAGACTTGTGAGACCCATGACTGAATTCGTTGAACCAAGACGAACAAGATTGAACCCTCGCGAAACATTTATGTGAACTACAGCGCTAATCGCTATTTTTCCTCATATCATATTGTGGGGGTTAAAAACCCCCGCTATCTATTTATATTTTTTGCAGGAAACATGAAGAAGACGATGATGTGTTAGTATGTGGTTGGCCAGTTCAAAAACACGCGCGTTTTTTTGTGTTTTACAGCATATGGACTAAATTCTTAATATAGTGATTACTTGTTATTATATTATCAAAAGCGTGCAGGTGGTTGGGGTGGTTAAGGCATTGGCTTGGAAACGTTGGGACCTGGGTTCGAATCCCAGGTCCCCCAAAATATTTGTTTCTATTTTTCTTCATATGATCACATGCAGGTCTCAGGAGGTGTTCCACCATATACCTCAATCATCAATGCGCCATGTGGCTACAGGCACAAATCTAATGGCCATGAGATGATGATCACCATACTCCCAGTCAATACGCACCATGGAGAATCTCACAAGTCAAACAGGCTTGAGCAATTGGGCTTCAAAATTTCAGAATGCACCTCCTAACCTGGCCCATCACCCCCTGGTTTCATTATTTCTTTTTTCCTTTTATATTTTCTTTTATTTGTTTTATTATTAATAATTATAATTATTATTTTTACTAACCAAATTAATTATTTCCATAATAAAATCAGAAAACTAAAATATAATATTTTTTATTATTTATTATTATTTATTAATTTCACCTTTAATTTATTATTTTGTAAATAAATATAATTAATTAATTTAGTCTTTTTAATTAGGTTGATTTCAATATTTTTTTGCAATAAATAAAATAAATTAGAATTAGGGTTTTTACTAACTTGTGACTTTTTCTTTATTTATTTCCTTGAGACATTAAAAAACCAAAAATATTTCTTTTAATTAATTAATTAGTTTTAGGTTTAATTTAATTAAATACAAAAAGGACAAAAACTTCATTCTTTCTCAAAAAAAGGGTCAAAAACCTAAGAACTTCTCCGATTCAATTTTTATTCGCGCATATTATTTTTGATCATTATTATGTAATTGCTCTGAGGATGTAATAGTATTAACTAGGACTTTTTATCGCTTTTCATTTATTTTCTCGCAATTTACCTTTTTTTCAAGGGTTTGCTTTTGGCGATGTAAATACCCGACGCCTTGTAATAGCTTAGATTTACTTTCCGCAATTTACTTTCTGCAACTATTAAATGCTAGATGTATGTTAACTAGGCTATGCATGACAAGACTTATCTCTGAAATTAAAATCAACCCGTAGCTCACCATAACTTGTACAAAGATAACTTAACATGAAACTTGACACACTTGCACATGCCACTCTTAGGGTACGCCTCACTTGGTTGCCTCGACGTGGTCATTGAGTATAGGGTGTTTTAGAGGTCGTCCTCCTGTCTAAAGATCAAAGTTGCCTCGAAACGGTTGCCTCGGATAAAACGATCTAAGACATTAGGGTTACCGCTAAGGCGTCCTACTATTGATTTGGTGACCACGTGTCCCTATAATCGAATTGACCCCAAAAACTCCAACGACGGTGCTACCTACTTCTCAATAGTGGGATAGTACTCTCCAAAGGACATTTACACAGCTTAATTTCTTTTGAGTAGGTAGAGGTTCTCAGGTACTTGCTCTTTCAAAACAAAAACAACTTTTCGCACTTACATTTTTCTGACAAAAGTTTTCAAACAAACACTTCATACACTCTTGAGGACAGATACAAGAGTTAAAACGAAGTTTTCAAAACAAACTTTTTTCAAAACCCACAAGCACAAGAAAAGCAAAACATTTTTGAAAACATAGTGAGCAAGTACCTAAGAGCCCGTGGATAACCACGGATAGAAAGGGTGCTAACACCTTCCCTTTCTATAATCTATCTCCCGAACCCGAGAAACATCTCGAAAAGGAATTTTGTTGTGCTTTTGTCCTTTCCTTGTTGGAGAAAATAAAAGACGGTGGCGACTCTTGCTTACCGCGACATTTCGCGAACCAGCATTCTAAAACAGTCAGTTCTATTTCCACCGATCACATAGACCAATAACTAAGTCATGCTTAACTAATTTGTTCAAGTGCTCCATGTGTATGTGAGCAATCCTCTTGTGCCATAACCAAGCGTCATTTTGGTTACCATGAGACATTGTACCTTCATAGACAAATCATCTAAAGTAATCATAAAAATATTGTTAGATCTTATCCCTTTGAGTTTTACCTCATTGGTTGCCTCATCCATAATTAGGCATTCTTCTTTGTTGAATTTGATTTTGAACCCTTTATCGCAAAGTTGACTTATGCTAAGAAGGTTGTGCTTTAATCCTTCAACATAGAGAACATCCTCAATTTGAATGGATGGAGGTGTGCCAACTATTCCAACGCCAAGAATCTTTCCTTTGGTTTTGTCTCCATAGGTGACATACCCTTTGGCTTTATGTACTAGATATGAAAATTGGTGTACATCTCCTGTCATATGCTTTGAACATCCACTGTCAAGATACCAAAGGTTTGATGTGGATTTCAAGCATACCTACAAAAACAAATTATTTCTTGTTAGGTACCCAAGTGGCCTTGGGTCCTTCATAGTTAGTTCCCTTTTTCACCCATGCATAGTGTCCACTAGCCATACTGAAATTTCTCTTCTTCATCGTCGGAGTGATGCGATGCCATTAAGGCTAAATTTGCATACTCGTCGCTTTCCGATTCTGATGTACTACTCATATCATTATCTTCCCATGCTATGTAGGCTTTCTTGTGTTTTGAGTCCTTTCCTTTGAATCCGTTTTTCTTTGGGAGATTTGGACAGTTTGGCTTGATATGTCCTTGCTTTCCACATTCATAACATGAGACATCTTG
Organism: Vicia faba; assembly: GCA_948472305.1. Taxonomy (NCBI): domain Eukaryota; kingdom Viridiplantae; phylum Streptophyta; class Magnoliopsida; order Fabales; family Fabaceae; genus Vicia; species Vicia faba. Next base: position 1,312,417,731 of record OX451735.1, on the reverse strand, counting down.
TGTTGATGTGGAGGCTTCTCTTTTATTGAAGCGCTTTCTCTTATTTGCATGAGATCCTCCCTTGTCATTTCTGCCAAAAAACTTCCCAAGTCTTTTAACAAGAAGCATGAAATTTTCATCTTCTTCCAGATTGTCTTATTTTACTACTTCCTTTGAGTCAATTTTTAAAGCAATGTTTTTGGATTTCTTTTCTAGATTCTCATGTTTTTCAAGTCTACCGAGTTCCGTTTCGTATTCTTGAAGTTTGCCAAATAATGTAGTGGAAGTCATAGCGGAGAGACTCTTCTTTTCCGAGATTGTCGTTACCTTTGGTTGCCATTCCCTAGTCAATGATTTAAGGACTTTCAAGTTGAGTTCATCATTTGTCAAGGTTTTACCAAGAGCACTTAAGTGATTTGTTAAGTGGATGAATCTCTTTTGTAGGTCGAGAATGGTTTCTCCGGGCTGCATTCGGAATAACTCGTATTCTTGACTTAAAGTATTCAACCTTGATCTCTTAACTTCAATGGTTCCTTCATGTGTTTGTACCAAGGTGTCCCATATTTCTTTCGTCGATTTACATGTGTGATCGGTGGAAATAGAACTGACTATTTTGAAATGATGGTTCGCGAAATGTCGCGGTAAGCAAGAGTCGCCACCGTCTTTTATTTTCTCCAACAAGGAAAGGACAAAAGCACAGCAAAATTCCTTTTTGAGATGTTTCTCGGTTCGGGAGGTAGATTTATAGAAAGGGAAGGTGTTAGCACCCTTTCTATCCGTGGTTATCCACGGGCTCTTAGGTACTTTCTCACTATGTTTTCAAAAATGTTCGCTTTTCTTGTGTATGTGGGTTTTGAAAAAAAAGTTTGTTTTGAAAACTTCTAGGTAACTCTTGTATCAGTCCTCAAGAGTGTATGAAGTGTTTGTTTAAAAATTTTGTCAGAAAAGGTCATTAGGGTTAGAGGTCGACGTGGTCATTGAGTATAGGGTGTTTTAAAGGTCGCCCTCCTGTCTAAAGATCAAAGTTGCCTTGAAACGGTTGCCTCGGATAAAACGATCTAAGACATTAGGGTTACCGCTAAGGCGTCCTACTATTTCTTTGGTGACCACATGTCCCTATAATCGAATTGACCCGAAAAACTCCAATGACGGTGCTACCTACTTCTCAATAGTGGGATAGTACTGTCCAAAGGACATTTACACAGCTTAATTTCTTTTGAGTAGGTAGAGGTTCTCAGGTACTTGCTCTTTCAAAACAAAAACAACTTTTTGCACTTACATTTTTCTGACTAAAGTTTTCAAACAAACACTTCATACACTCTTAAGGACATATACAAGAGTTAAAATGAAGTTTTCAAAACAAACTTTTTTCAAAACCCACAAGCACAAGAAAAGCAAAACATTTTTGAAAACATATTGAGCAAGTACCTAAGAGCCCGTGGATAACCACGGATAGAAAGGGTCCTAACACCTTCCCTTTCTATAATCTACCTCCCGAACCCGAGAAACATATCGAAAAGGAATTTTGCTGTGCTTTTTTCCTTTCCTTGTTGGAGAAAATAAAAGACGGTGGCGACTCTTGCTTAACGCGACATTTCACGAACCAACATTCCAAAACAGTCAGTTCTATTTCCACCGATCACAGAACTAGCGACTCTATTGGGGAGATATTTATAAGTGAGGTGTACCTTAGGATTAGACCACTATGTTTTCAATTGTATTGCTCTGTATGCTTTAACTATTGTGGGCTTGTATCAGAGTTTTATAGATCCTAACCCGGATCTGGGGATACCCTTTAGAAGTAGCAACAAACTGTGAGGGAACTGTGCGGGGTATACCGACATGGTTGAAGCAGTTGCTACGTTGATGTGGCACTTTGGTGAGTACCGGTAACCCTTGAGTCAAGTCAAGGAGAGTACGGGGCCGCCGCGTGGTGTCGTGAAGCATCAACTGACCTTAGAACCTTACTTGACCATCCTGGCCTCTTTAGGGGTAGTGAGATGACCGACTTTGGTGCAGTCCGAAGTTGGTAGATACTCGATACTACACTTATTAAGGGTTGTTTTCTTGGAATATTTTGGTCGCCAGTTAAGTGGCTAAATCAAAACAATGAACATAGAAAACAATCCAATGATATTGAGCTCCTTAGAACCCGGTTACTATTTTCTAGGACAGGTCTTAACCAACTGAAACTGAAAGAGGGTAGTACCTAAACTTCATGCTGGCCTAAACTCTAAGGGTTGTCTTGTGTGACTTGTGTGCCTTTACCATGTTTTCCTTTTGTGAATACTTGTGGTGTTCCTTTATCATAACATCATAACATCATAAAGCATCATGTGCATCTACTAACCATTTCAAGGGTTCAGATCTTCATCTATGTTCTTGTTTTGTAGGACATGGAGTCCCTCCGCAGAAAAACAATCCAGGTCAACCTTGTAAGGATCCCTCCTCAGCTCAAGGAGCTTACATCCAGGATTCCCGAGAGCTCTCCCTTCAGTGAAAGACATGGTAGACTACTCAGCTTGGTCAACACCAACATTTAAGAAGATATGATAAAAGTTCTCTTCCAGTTCTTTGACCCCATGCACCACTGTTTTACATTCCCTGATTATCAATTGGTGCCTACTTTGGAAGAATTTTCTCAACTTCTGAAAATTCCTATTCTTAGTCAACTACCCTACAACGGTACAGAAAAGGAACCAAAACTTGAAGAGGTTACTTAAGCATTACGTATGCAACCATCTGACATCAAGGGGCATTGGGAAATCAGAAGTGGTATCAAAGGATTCTTGGCAAAGTTCCTGTTTGAGAAGGCACAAGAATGTTGGAATTCTCTCGACCTACAAGCCTTTGAAGAAATTGTGGAACTCCTTGTCTATGGGTTGGTGTTGTTCCCAAATCCTGATCAACTTATAGATATAAATGCTGTCAAGATTTTCATGTCCAGGAATCATATACCTACATTGCTTGGGGATATCCTCCACTCATTTTACACTTGAACAATGAGAAAAGAGGTGTTCTCATGTGCTGCACTCCTCTCCTGGAAAGGTGGTTTATTTCGCACCTTCCACAATCAGTTTTGAAGAACGAGCGGGGCTTAAGGTGATCACAACGACTAATGACCCGCACACATTCTGGTATACATTGGTGTTCTCGGTCTAGAGAAAATGTCACTATCATTGACCGTTGCGGAGAATTTCCTAATGTTCCTTTACTTGGAATTAGAGGAGGCATTACTTACAACCCCTATCTGGCTTTGAGGAAATTTGGATATGCTCGGAGGGATGGCCCTCATGACATGCTGATCCCTGACATAGTTTTTGACTTCGACAACGATGCGCAAGGACTTCGCCAAAGGTTCATCAGAGCTTGGAGGATGCCTAACAAGGTAGATAGTAAGACACTGGGGCACAAGAATTCCATCCCCCTTGAGCCTTACCTCAAGTGGGTACGAGCCCGCTCCCAAAAGCTTATGATGCCATATCCTCACATTCTCCCTGTGATCAAAGATCATGTTATGGAAGGAGAGGTCCCGTACACCATTCTACATTCTGACATGCCAACATCATGGGAAGAAATGAAAAAGAGCTGGATCCAACTCAAGGAAGAACGAAATGCTTTTGAAGCCAGCTTACATGCCAGTGAGAAGAAGGTCTTGGAGCTCACCCGCCTGCTTCACGAGGAAAAGACCCTCAACACTTACATCGCTCCAAAAAGGATGCGCAATGTCTTTTTGCATTATGTATTTTGTAATATTTTGCCCATGAGGCACTGATGTACTAAATAAATTACTTATTAATATGACGTGTGTTCTTTTTTTGTCTACAACGAATTTGAATTCTCGAACCCTTGAATGCACTGCATAAATAGCATACCATGCATCATATGCATAACAGGTACACTTTTTACAGGTCACTTATCTTCTTCGTTGTTTATTTCAGCAATCATCATGTCTTCTGAACCTTCCACTGAACAAGCTATCAAGGCCCTCCAGGCCCAAAATGCCCAGTTCCAAGAGTTGGTTATGAGCCTAGCCCAGGGTCAACAGGAGTTGAAGGCCCTGATTCTGAAGAAGAAGAAGAAGAGGACCGTATTGTTCAACACTGGACGCAGATTTGGGAATGGACTACAAAATGAGGTTGATCTGACTACTTCCTCTGTAGGGAAAGACAGTCCCCAAGAGAGAAGGGTTCCTAGTCCCGTGGTCTCCGACAACGAGACGGATTATAACGATGAACAGTATCCTCCTGTTGAGGATAGGTACAAACAGCTGGAGGACCGCTTAAGTGCTATGGAGATACAGAATGTTCCCGGGTTGGACTTTGGAGACCTAGGCTTATCCTCTGGGGTGGTGATCCCACATAAGTTCAAGGCACTTGCTTTTGCGAAGTACGATGGAGCTTCCTGTCCTAAGCTGCATCCTCGATCGTATCTAAGGAAGATCCAACCTTATACAGCTGACAAGAATTTATGGATCCATTTCTTCCAGGATAGTCTCTTAGGGACTCAACTCGAATGGTTCTATCAGTTGGATGGAGCCAGTATTCGTAACTGGGAGGATTTGGCTACTGCGTTCTATAAGCAGTATCAGTATAATTCCGACCTCGCTCCTACGCGTACCCAACTCCAGGGTATGTCACTAGGAACGGGTGAAGGATTTAAGGAGTATGCTCAAAAGTGGAGAGACCTAGCTGGAAGGGTGCAGCCACCGTTAATTGACCGTGAACTTGTGGATATGTTCTTGGGGACCCTGTCTGGTCCGTTCTTCAACCATTTGATTGGAAATTCTTCTGCTGGGTTTACAGACCTTATCTTGACTGGTGAGAGAATAGAAGCTGGTATCAAGTCTGGGAAGATACAGAAAGGTGCCTCCTCGAGCACTGAAAAGAAACCCTTCAAGAAAGAATCTAGTGTTGTCTATGGTTCAAAGAGACAAAATAGACCGGAACGCCGCCAAGCTGTCAACGCGGTGGTAATTTCAAAACCTGTTGCTGCTCCTCAGCATCATAACCAACAAAGGGGTGAGAGACCCAGAAGGCAGTTTACTCGTCTCAGTATGACCTTGTCCCAGATATTACCGCAGTTACTGACAACCAATCTGGCAACTATAAAAGAAGCTCCGAAGGTTGTTAACACCATATCCCCAAAGTACAATCCTAACGCCCGCTGCGCTTATCACTCTGACAGCCCGGGGCATACTACAGATGATTGTTGGGCCCTGAAGAATAAGGTTCAGGACCTAATTGATGCTAAAGAGATAGAGTTCGAGGCGCCCGAAAGGCCCAATGTTGTGACTGCTCCCATGCCCAAGCATGGAGTGAATGCTGTAGAGGAAGACCTGTATGTAGCCTCTGTGAATGATATTGTTACTCCACTGTTGACTGTCAAGAGGAACCTGTTGCTAGCCGGTTTATTTCCGGGATGTAGTGAAGGTTGCCATCTGTGTTCCGTTTCACCTACTGGTTGTCCATCTTTGAAGTCAGGTATCCAAAACCTAATGGATAATAAAGAAATCCTGTTTGAGAAGGTTGCTGTTCCTGCCGCCCCTGCTGAAGAAGTGTCCATTGTCACTATTTTCAATAATTCTCCCAAGGCTCCCTCAAGGAAGCCTGTCAAAATTATGCCTGCTCAGAAGATTGCACCTATAATCATCACTGTTCCGGGGCCTATCCCCTATACATCTGAGAAAGCTGTCCCGTGGCACTATAGGGCAGATGTTTATGTTCTCGGAGTAAAGCAAGAGTTTGATACTAGTACCGGCGTCAGCAACATCACCGGGCCTACCAAAGTCACTCGCAGTGGTAGACTATTCTCACCAGATATTGCGCCACCAACAATTCAGAGACCCATTGTCATCACACCTGCAAGTGTGCCTGCTTCCCTTCCTGACCAAGTTCCTATTTCTACCCCTGCTGCCGAGTCATCCGACGCTCGGGGTAAAGGGATCGCTACTGATATGCCTGCCCAGACGGAGGCACCAAAGACCATCAATGTTGAAGCTTCCAAGCAGGAGATGGAAGAAATCTTGAAGATTATCAAGAAGAGTGATTTTAATGTAGTTGAGCAGCTGGGGCACACCCCATCTAAAATTTCTATGCTATCACTGTTGTTGTGTTCAGAGGCTCATGCCAAGGCCCTGATTACCTTCCTGAAGACGGCCCATGTGCCACAAGAGACGTCAGTTGATCAGTTTACCGATTGTGTGGCCAACTTAACTGCTGATAATGGTTTGGGTTTCTCCGACGCCGATCTGACTGCTAAAGGGAAGAACCATAACGATGCCCTGCATGTCTCCATTGAACGCAGGGGCACTACTCTTGCACATGTGTTGGTTGACACTGGTTCTTCATTGAATGTATTGCCCAAGAAAGCTCTAGACAGGCTGGATTGTGAGGGTTTAGAGATGAAGCCAAGTAACATCGTGGTCCGAGCCTTCGATGGGTCTAAAATAATGGTGCATGGTGAAGTCGATATTTCGATTAGAGTGGGTTCGCAGGTCTTTGATTCTACATTCTATGTGATGGACATTCAGCTGTCCTATTCTTGTTCGCTGGGTCGTCCATGGATCCACAAGGCTGGAGCTGTGACCTCCACACTACATCAGAAGCTGAAGTACCCGGTCAGAGGGAAGATTGTGACAGTTCAAGGGGAGGAAGAGTATATGGTCAACCACCTCAACTCGTTCCGGTACATAGATATGGATGGGGAATTCATTGAGACTCCATTTCAGCACTTTGAAGAGGTTCCTCAGACACTGGCATTAGCAGAGACTGTGATCGAAGATCCTCCCTTGAAGATGGCTTCCTTAAAGGATGCCCGGGCTGTTATTGAGAAGGGTGAGTGTGCAAACTGGGGCCGACTTCCTGATTTTACTCAGAAGACTGACAAGTTTGGTTTGGGTTTCACTGCAGAAGCACAGAGGGCTGTTCGTCGTGCAAGGATTGGAAGACCTCCTGTGTTCATCAGCAACTCAGGAGTAAATGCCATTGAAGATGACGTGGAGGAATCTAAATTCGACAGTTGGATCTACCTTACGACCGACGGTGGACCAAACAACTGGACAGCGAAAGACTCTGTCCCTATTACTTTTGTGACTCGGTAATGAATTCTTTTGTTTTGAATTTGTACAAACAATATTTGAAACCTTATGGCCCGGTGTCTTACCTGGGGCACCATGGCTTCATTTGTGAGGGCTTTTGTGTGTCATTTTCATATATCATTAATAAAAGCATTGGACGTTTTTTGCATTTCAAATCTTGCGCTCCTTGTCTTTCTTTATTATATATACTGCAAAACAGCTATTTACACACACTCACATATACAGGTCCCAATCCACTCTGGATCTCACTGGTAACGACTCTGCTACTGCCAGTTATGACTTCGAAAATCCGATCAACTTAGCCGAAGACGAAGGTGAAGATGATTGTGAAGTGCCTGGTGAGCTTGCAAGACTGCTACTCCAGGAAGAGAGGGCCATTAAGCCACATGAAGAGCCAGTGGAAACGGTAAATCTGGGTACTGAGACAGACAGAAAGGAAGTCAAGATTGGCGCAAATCTGGAGTCTAGTGTGAAACAACGGTTGATTCAGATGCTGCATGACTACGTGGAAATCTTCGCCTGGTCCTACAAAGATATGCCTGGGTTGGATACTGACATTGTGGTTCATCACCTGCCTACCAAGGAAGACTGTCCTCCGATAAAACAGAAGGTTCGCCGTATGCGTCCAGAGATGTCCGAGAAAATCAAAGCTGAGGTTATGAAACAATTTGACGCCGGTTTTCTAGCAGTAACTTCTTACCCTCAGTGGGTTTCCAATGTGGTTCCAGTGCCGAAGAAAGATGGTAAGGTCAGAATGTGTGTTGACTACATGGATTTGAACAGGGCGAGCCCTAAGGATGACTTCCCTATGCCTCAAATCAACGTCCTGGTTGACAACACTTCTCAGCATAAGGTATTCTCCTTCATGGACGGGTTCTTCGGTTATAACCAAATCAAGATGGCTCCCAAAGATATGGAGAAGACTACCTTTGTTACTCAGTGGGGCACCTTTTGCTACAAGGTCATGCCTTTTGGGTTGAAAAATGTTGGGGCAACCTACCAACGTGCCATGGTTTCTTTGTTTCACGACATGATCCATCACGAGATTGAAGTATATGTCGACGATATGATTGCAAGGTCCCAAACTAAGGAGGAACACCTTGACCATCTACAGAAACTGTTTGACCGGTTGAAGTTGTACAAGCTGAGATTAAACCCGAACAAGTGCACCTTCGGGGTGAGATCTGGGAAATTGCTAGGCTTCGTCGTGAGCGACAAAGGTATTCAAGTGGACCCTGCAAAAGTGAAAGCCATACAAGAGATGCTAGTTCCCAAGACAGAGAAAGAATTCAGAGGCTTTCTAGGACGGCTGAATTACATTGCCTGATTCATCTCACATCTAACTTCTACTTGTGAGCCAATCTTCAAGTTACTGAAGAAAGATCAAGTGGTACGTTGGAACGATGAATGCTAGGCGGCTTTTGAAAGAATCAAAGAGTATCTCCAGGTGCCGCCTATTCTTATGCCACCGGTTGAAGGGAGACCTCTAATCTTATACTTGACAGTACTGGACAACTCAATGGGATGTGTGCTGGGTCAGCATGACGAGTCTGGCCAAAAAGAGCATGCTATTTATTACCTTAGCAAAAAGATTACCGACTGTGAGACCCGATACTCACTGCTCGAGAAAACTTGTTGCGCTTTGGTATGGGCTGCTCGCCGGCTGAGACATTATTTGTTAACTCACATTACTCTGTTGATTTCAAAAATGGGGTCAATCAAGTATATCTTCGAAAAGCCTGCCTTGTCCGGAAGAATAGCAAGATGGCATATGATCTTGATTGAATATGACATCCAGTACACGACTCAAAAAGCAATCAAGGGAAGTGTGTTGGAAGACCATTTGGCACATCAGGCAGTGGATGACTACCAATCGATGAACTTTGAATTTCCAGATGAGAGTATCATGGTAGTAACTGATTGTGAAATACCTGGACCGGATGAAGGACCTGAGGAAGGATCCCGATGGTCTATGCACTTTGATGGAGCCTCAAACGCTTTGGGTAATGGCATTGGCGCTGTGATCATATCTCCTAAAGGCTCTCATACTCCACTTACAGCCCGACTATGTTTCAACTGCACCAACAACATGGCGGAGTATGAAGCATGCATCATGGGTCTTTGAGCTGCAATTGACCTAAGGATCAAGTTTCTGAGTGTCTTCGGAGATTCCGCTCTCGTGATCAGTCAGATCAAAGGTGAGTGGGATACGAAACACCCAAATCTTATTCCTTACAAGGAGTATGTGTTGATGTTGCTTCCCCATTTCGAGGAGATAACCTTTGAACACTTCCCAAGAGAGGAGAATCAGTTGGCGGACGCATTAGCTACGATGTCTTCTATGTTCAAATTCAAATGGGACAACGAGGCTCCCCGAATCATTATTTGGAAATTGGATGAACCTGCACATTGCTGTGATCTTGAGACCGAAGAGGTAACAGAAAAACCTTGGTATCATGAAGTAAAGAGGTACCTTGAAGCTCAAGAATACCCCGAGGGTGCATCCGTTAATGACAAGAAGTTTCTGAGAAGGTTTGCGGCAAAGTTCTTCCTCAGCAATAACATTCTTTACAAACGAAACCATGATTCAACCTTACTGCGTTGTGTGGATAAGACTGAAGCGGAAAGGATTATGGCAGAGTTACATGAAGGCACCTTCAGAACTCATTCCAGTGGACATACCATGGCAAAGAAAATCCTTCGGGCAGGATATTACTGGTCCACCATAGAAGCCGACTGTTATCAGCATTCTCAGACATGTCACAAGTGCCAGATCTATGCTGATAAGGTGCACATACCTCTAGTTCCTCTGAACGTCTTGACAGCACCTTGGCCTTTTGCAATGTGGGGCATTGATATGATAGGCGAGATCAGACCTACGACATCCAATGGGCATCATTTTATCCTGGTGGCGATTGATTACTTTACGAAGTGGGTTGAAGCAGCTTCCTTTGCCACTGTAACCAAGAACGTCGTGGCACGGTTCATTCGGCATAACCTGATCTGTCGATACGGTGTACCTGAGAGGATCATTACAGATAATGGTACCAATCTTAACAATAAGATGATCACTGAGCTCTACGAGCAATTCAAGATACAGCACCACAACTCTTCTCCCTACCGGCCGAAGATGAATGGGGATGTAGAAGCGGCTAACAAGAATATTAAGAAGATTGTGCAGAAGATGACAGTGACCTATAAAGATTGGCACGAGATGTTACCGTTTGCTCTTCATGGGTACCGTACCTCAGCACAGACGTCAACAGGGGCAACACCCTTTTCCTTGGTCTATGGCATGGAGGCAGTCTTGCCCATTGAGGTTCAGATACCCTCTCTCCAGATAATGAAAGATGCAGGTTTGAGTGAAGATGACTGGATTCAGACTCGGCTTGATCAATTAAACCTAATCGACAAAAAGAGACTTACTGCTATTTGTCATGGTCAGACGTACCAAAAACGGATGATCAAGGCATTTAACAAGAAAGTCAGACGACAAGAGTATCAAGTCGGAGACCTGGTAATCAAGCGCATCATTCTACCTCAAGCTGATCCCAGGGGAAAATGGACCCCTACGTACGAAGGGCCATTTATGGTTAAGAATATCTTCTCAGGAGGAGCGATGATTCTAACCACCATGGATGGTGACGACCTTCATCACCCCGCCAATGCAGACATAGTAAAAAGATACTACGCATGACTAAAGACCCGCTAGGTCGACTAGCCTAGGCAAAAATAAGGGCTTTCCGGCGAACCAAAAGGGTTCGGGCAAAAATAAGGGATGAAATGAAAAAAAAATCTGTACACCCGACAAGTCGAAAACCTGAAAAGGCGGCTTGGGCAAAAATGGGTATCCCGGTGGACTGAAAACCCAAAAGGGCGGTCCAGGCAAAAGTTAAGGATAAGCGTAACACTATCTCATTAGATCAGCCTGCATCCAGACTTCGGTATAAACCATCAGGCTCGGACGGTACCAATCAATCAGATTCATCTTCAACTAAGCAGCAAAGTGATGAGACGCTTGAAGACATAAAGGCGATAGCAGAGTTGGAACCCAGTGGGATTTTTCACATAGCTGTTTTGTTTTCCTTTTCACAAATTGTATAAACTCTATTTTGTACGGCGGCATTCTCTTACTAGGGCGTCAGCCTCTTGTACACAAAATGCCTATTTACAGGCAAACTTCAAAATCAATATAAGCTCATTTTTCAGACAAATTGCCAATTGTTTTTCCTTTATCTGTTTTGTTTTGCAAAGAACGTCCAATGTTCACTTTTGATATATGCATTTGACATTAATTGCTGATCATAAATATTTGCATGCGAAACAAAGGACTAATTACGGGTGACATCAGAAATAGGGGCAATAAGAATTGTTTAAGCGATCTAGTTGCTCTGTCCATCGAGGTACCAAGGTAAGTTTAGCTGAAGAATATGACCAAGATACCTTCACTCCCCACAGAGTAAGACAAGAATCAGCAATACTCTCCCCAAGCAGAGTTGGTCTCCCATCAGCCCTAAAAAGGCACAGTATCTCCAGCAATTCAGCAATACTCTTCCCCAAGCAGAGTTGGTCTACCATCAGTCCTGAAGAAGTTGGGTATCCCCATAAGATCTTAATATTCCCCAGAAGTCTTAATATTCCTCAACAGAAATATAAGATTTTTTCCCCGGCGGAATACAAGGTACCCTCAGTGGAACCATTTCCCAGCACAGTCTGAAAAAGGTTTCCCCAGGAGAGTTGAATCATCTTACCCAGTAGATTCTGGAAGCTTGTCCCCTGCAGAGTACAAATATCTCTCCCCAGCCATATTCAAAGGTTATCCCCTACCAGAGTCTAACTGGGTTATCCTCAGCAAGGTGCAACGGAAAGATCATCCTCAACGAAAGTTCTTTCTATCGCCTGCGAAGTTCATCATCAAAATCCCCAACAGGGTTTATCAATGGAATCCCCAGCGGAGTTACCTTTAAAATCTCAGCAAAGTACCTCTTCCCCACAGAGTAATTCCCCGCTGAGTAATCTCTTCATCAAGTTTATTCCCCAACGGAGTTATCTTCTCCCACCGGTTTATTCTTGCAATCTTCTTCTTTCATCATCCCCAGCGGAAACGAAGAATTCAACATCATTCTCCAGCAGCTATCCGGATTTATTTTCCCCAGCTAAAACATCACATTTTCATACATCATGATACATGCATATACGCATCATATTATACAATCTCATTTATTTTTGAGAACATCATGACATCATGCATTTCATACATCATGACATTGCATACAACTGATGTTTTGCCTTTTCAGGAAAAGGTCAATCAAAAGATGATTACCATCAACTTTTGCAGTTCCAGATCAACACCTGTAACTAGCCAGGAAATATCTGTGGACGATTGAGTGTAGATTCGATACCTGTAACTAGACAAGAAAGTTATCTACACAGAAGAGACTGAAGATTATTACCTGAAACCAAACAGGAAAACTATCTTTCTTTCTCAGGTCAGAGATTAATACCTGAAACCAGACAGGAAAACTATCTCATCGGCCAAGCTTCTTAAGTTCCAGATTAATACTTGTAGCAAGCCAGGAAATATCTGTGGACGACTGATTATAGGTTAACACCTGAAACCAGACAGGAAAGCCGCATATATGAAGAGATTGAAGATCAACACCTGTAACAGGCCAGGAAACCATCTTTCTTTCTCAAGTCAGAGATTAATACCTGAAACCAGATAGGACAACTATCTCCTCGACCACCCTTTCTTAAGTTCCAGATCAATACCTGTAACAAGCCAGGAAAAATCTATGGACGATGGATCGTAGATTAATACCTGAAACCAGACAGGACAATTATCTACTTGACCATCATGAAGTAACCCTACACCGGTTCCTTCTCTTCGAAGATGCAGTTTTACACGGACTCATCATCAGGCAACCCTACACAGGTTCATTCTTTCAACCTACCAAGTTACAGTTCAACGAACAATCTCCAGATGGCATATATAAGCCCATCCCCCGACAAGATTCTGTCGCATCTCCAGATGGCATCTATAAGCCCATCCTCCTATCCATCATCTTTCCAAACGGCATCTGTAAGCCTATTCCCGACATCACATTGCTGATACTACACCATACGAGTGCAAATTTCTGGGCACTCTAGTGTTCAATCATCTTCCACCTTCGGATCACGAAAGGCACGCAAGCCAATCTACATCCTCAGGTTTAAGAAGATTGAACAGGGGCAACTATTGTACCCCAAAATTTTTCCTCCCATATTCCTCAAGATTTGCCAAGAATAATTCTCAAATTGCTCAAGATTGCTCAAGGATTGCACAGTCTAAATACCTCTTAAGCCAGCTGAAATTAGGGTTTTGGTTCTCTCAAGAAATTTGGGGTTCTAAATGGTTAAATCAAGTCTCATAGGCCCATACACATGCTCAAGCATCTACATGCCAAGTTTCAAGACTCACAGTGCCAAATTGCACAGTCAAAAGCTTCATTTGATCTACAGTCAACTACAAGGGCAAAATGGTCATTTTGCAGTCAAAAGTCATAATTTTTGGTCAACATCTTATTTTGAGTCCACAATCATCATTTGATCAAGTCTTGATCATGATTCCACAAGGATAGCTCAAAAATCATCAAGATGCAAGAAGTTACTATTTTTGGACAGTAGAAAAGACAACTGTATCTTGACCAGGGCATAACTTTTTCATGGTTCATCAGAAAAATCCCATACAATGCTCATTTTTAAGGGGATGACATTTCCTACAATCCATATTCACATTCCAAGTCCAAGAAATGCTCTCACAAAAAGTTATCAATTTCTTCATTATAGGTCAATTTCAAAAGTCAACAAAAATGCACTTTAAGTCAAAGGCCATAACTTGATATTGGTAAATCCAAATGACATGGGACCAAAGTCATTGGTTAGAGGACTTCAAGACATTTCCAAAATGTCCAAGAACATGTTCATATGATCAAAATTGAGCAAGATATGCATTGGAGAAGTTGGGAAATTTTTGTGAATTTGCAAAAGTCAACTTTGCTCAAAACACCTTATTTTTGCTAATGGGCCTCAAATCTCTTTGAAACTTCATCCATGGCCTATGCACGACCCATCAAGCTTAATTGAATTTATTTTCTTATTTTTATTAATTAATTGGATTTTTAATTGATATTAATTCATTTAATTAATTTAAATTGTAGGAAAATACAAAGATGTGGTTTTTCAATCTTTTTGTGAAGCAAATATGGTCAAGATATGCTGGCAATTTCGTGTACAAATCAAAGATGCAAAAATCTCCAAATTTGGCAACTTTATTCAATCATGAAAATGCAAAAAGATTTTATTTTCAATCAAATATTCAATCATCAATTCAATGGATTTTTGCTCAAGATTTTGACCTAATTCCATTCCTCTATATATATTCAAGTAAACCCTGATGCAAGACACGTGAGAAAGCTGCAGCAACAGACCCTAGCATATTGAGAAAAATTCAAGAAACTTGAAAACCTATTCTTGTATTCCAGGCCAATTCAAGGCAATATATTGATTCAAACACATTGCTGGAAGTGTCAGGAGTGATTTACAATTGAAATCACACGCTAAAGCTCAAAGAATCCAAGGATACAGAACCACGGTTTACACATTTTATCCATAATCATAACTCTTAATTCATGAGAATTTAACATGATTTTTTGATTGTTTTGCATTTCCAGTAATCATATGAAGCTAGTGGCATAAGTTAATTGAATTATAATGCACAAAATCACAAGATGCCATGGACGATTTCTAGGGTTCCTCAGCTTTGAAATTGGGGATTCCTAAACCAGGAAAAATTGAGACTTGTGAGACCCACGACTGAATTCGTTGAACCAAGACGAACAACATTGAACCCTTGCGAAACATTTATGTGAACTACAGCGCTAATCGCTATTTTTCCTCATATCATATTGTGGGGGTTAAAAACCCTCGCTATCTGTTTATATTTTTTGCAGGAAACATGAAGAAGACGATGATGTGTTAGTATGTGGTTGGCCAGTTTAAAAACACGCGCGTTTTTTTTGTGTTTTACAGCATATGGACTAAATTCTTAATATAATGATTACTTGTTATTATATTATCAAAAGCGTGCAGGTGGTTGGGGTGGTTAAGGCATTGGCTTGGAAACGTTGGGACCTGGGTTCGAATCCCAGGTCCCCCAAAATATTTGTTTCTATTTTTCTTCATATGATCACATGCAGGTCTCAGAAGGTGTTCCACCATATACCTCAATCATCAATGCGCCATGTGGCTACAGGCACAGATCTAATGGCCATGAGATTATGATCACCATAGTCCCAGTCAATACGCACCATGGAGAATCTCACAAGTCAAACAGGCTTGAGCAATTGGGCTTCAAAATTTCAGAATGCACCTCCTAACCTGGCCCATCACCCCCTGGTTTCATTATTTCTTTTTTCCTTTTATATTTTCTTTTAATTGTTTTATTATTAATAATTATAATTATTATTTTTACTAACCAAATTAATTATTTTCATAATAAAATCAGAAAACTAAAATATAATATTTTTTATTATTTATTATTATTTATTAATTTCACCTTTAATTTATTATTTTGTAAATAAATATAATTAATTAATTTAGTCTTTTTAATTAGGTTGATTTCAATAATTTTTTGCAATAAATAAAATAAATTAGAATTAGGGTTTTTACTAACTTGTGACTTTTTCTTTATTTATTTCCTTGAGACATTAAAAAACCAACAATATTTCTTTTAATTAATTAATTAGTTTTAGGTTTAATTTAATTAAATACAAAAAGGACAAAAACTTCATTCTTTCTCAAAAAAAGGGTCAAAACCCTAAGAACTTCTCCGATTCAATTTTTATTCGCGCATATTATTTTTGATCATTATTATGTAATTGCTCCGAGGATGTAATATTATTAACTAGGACTTTTTATCGCTTTTAATTTATTTTCTCGCAATTTACCTTTTTTTCAAGGGTTTGCTTTTGGCGATGTAAATACCCGACGCCTTGTAATAGCTTAGATTTACTTTCCGCAATTTACTTTCTGCAACTATTAAATGCTAGATGTATGTTAACTAGGCTATGCATGACAAGACTTATCTCTGAAATTAAAATCAAACCGTAGCTCACCATAACTTGTACAAAGATAACTTTACATGAAACTTGACACACTCGCACATGCCACTCTTAGGGTACGCCTCACTTGGTTGCCTCGACGTGGTCATTGAGTATAGGGTGTTTTAGAGGTCGTCCTCCTGTCTAAAGATCAAAGTTGCCTCGAAACGGTTGCCTCGGATAAAACGATCTAAGACATTAGGGTTACCGCTAAGGCGTCCTACTATTGCTTTGGTGACCACGTGTCCCTATAATCGAATTGACCGCAAAAACTCTAACTACGGTGCTACCTACTTTTCAATAGTGGGATAGTACTGTCCAAAGGACATTTACACAGCTTAATTTCTTTTGAGTAGGTAGAGGTTCTCAGGTACTTGCTCTTTCAAAACAAAAACAACTTTTCGCACTTACATTTTTCTGACAAAAGTTTTCAAACAAACACTTCATACACTCTTGAGGACAGATACAAGAGTTAAAACGAAGTTTTCAAAACAAACTTTTTTCAAAACCCACAAGCACAAGAAAAGCAAAACATTTTTGAAAACATAGTGAGCAAGTACCTAAGAGCCCGTGGATAACCACGGATAGAAAGGGTGCTAACACCTTCCCTTTCTATAATCTACCTCCCGAACCCGAGAAACATCTCGAAAAGGAATTTTGCTGTGCTTTTGTCCTTTCCTTGTTGGAGAAATTAAAAGACGGTGGCGACTCTTGCTTACCGCGACATTTCGCGAACCAGCATTCCAAAACAGTCAGTTCTATTTCCACCGATCACATAGACCAATAACTAAGTCATGCTTAACTAATTTGTTCAAGTTCTCCATGTGTATATGAGCAATCCTCTTGTGCCATAACCAAGCGTCATTGTCGGTTACCATGAGACATTGTACCTTCATAGACAAATCATCTAAAGTAATCATAAAAATATTGTTAGATCTTATCCCTTTGAGTTTTACCTCATTGGTTGCCTCATCCATAATTAGGCATTCTTATTTGTTGAATTTGATTTTGAACCCTTTATCGCAAAGTTGACTTATGCTAAGAAGGTTGTGCTTTAATCCTTCAACATATAGAACATCCTCAATTTGAATGGATGGAGGTGTGCCAACTATTCCAACGCCAAGAATCTTTCCTTTGGTTTTGTCTCCATAGGTGACATACCCTTTGGCTTTATGTACTAGATATGAAAATTGGTGTACATCTCCTGTCATATGCTTTGAACATCCACTGTCAAGATACCAAAGGTTTGATGTGGATTTCAAGCATACCTACAAAAACAAATTATTTCTTGTTAGGTACCCAAGTGGCCTTGGGTCCTTCATAGTTAGTTCCCTTTTTCACCCATGCATAGTGTCCACTAGCCATACTGAAATTTCTCTTCTTCATCGTCGGAGTGATGCGATGCCATTAAGGCTAAATTTGCATATTCGTCGCTTTCCGATTCTGATGTACTACTCATATCATTATCTTCCCATGCTATGTAGGCTTTATTGTGTTTTGAGTCCTTTCCTTTGAATCCGTTTTTCTTTGGGAGATTTGGACAGTTTGGCTTGATATGTCCTTGCTTTCCACATTCATAACATGAGACATCTTGTATTGATGTGGAGGCTTCTCTTTTCTTGAAGTGCTTTCTCTTATTTGCATGAGATCCTCCTTTTTCATTTATACCAAAAAACTTCCCAAGTCTTTTAACAAGAAGCATGAAATTTTCATCTTCTTCCAGATTGTCTTCTTTTACTACTTCCTTTGAATCAATTTTTAAAGCAATGTTTTTGGATTTGTTTTCTAGATTCTCATGTTTTTCAAGTCTACCGAGTTCCGTTTCGTATTCTTGAAGTTTGCCAAATAATGTAGTGGAAGTCATAGCGGAGAGACTCTTCTTTTCCGTGATTGCCGTTACCTTTGGTTGCCATTCCCTAGTCAATGATCTAAGGACTTTCAAGTTGAGTTCATCATTTGTCAAGGTTTTACCAAGAGCACTTAAGTGATTTGTTAAGTGGATGAATCTCTTTTGTAGGTCGAGAATGGTTTCTCCGGGCTGCATTCGGAATAACTCTTATTCTTGACTTAAAGTATTCAACCTTGATCTCTTAACTTCAACGGTTCCTTCATGTGTTTGTACCAAGGTGTCCCATATTTCTTTCGTCGATTTACATGTGTGATCGGTGGAAATAGAACTGACTGTTTTGAAATGCTGGTTCGCGAATTGTCGCGGTAAGCAAGAGTCGCCACCGTCTTTTATTTTCTCCAACAAGGAAAGGACAAAAGCACAGCAAATTTCCTTTTCGAGATGTTTCTCGGTTCGGGAGGTAGATTTATAGAAAGGGAAGGTGTTAGCACCCTTTCTATCCGTGGTTATCCACGGGCTCTTAGGTACTTGCTCACTATGTTTTCAAAAATGTTCGCTTTTCTTGTGTATGTGGATTTTGAAAAAAAAGTTTGTTTTGAAAACTTCTAGGTAACTCTTGTATCAGTCCTCAACAGTGTATGAAGTGTTTGTTTAAAAACTTTTTGAAAGTGTAGGTGCGAAAAGTTGTTTTTGTTTTTGAAAGAGCAAGTACCCAGGAGAAATCTACCTACTCTAAGGAATTAAGTTGTGTAAGAGTCCTTTAGACAATACTATCCCACTATTGAGAAGTAGGTAGCACCATCGTTGGAGTTGTTCGGGTCAATTCGATTATATGGGACATGTGTGGCCACCAAAGCAATAGTAGGACGCCTTAGCGGTAACCATAATGTCCTAGATCCTTTTTATCCGAGGCAAACGTTTCGAGGCAACTTGGATCTTTAGACAGGAGGGCGACCTCTAAAACACCCTATACTCAATGACCACGTCGAGGCAACCAAGTGAGGCGTACCCTAGGAGTGGCATGTGCAGTGTGTCAGGATTCAGTTCATATTATCTTTGCACATGTATTTGTGAGCTACGGGTTGGTTTTATTTTTGAGGCAAGTCTTGCATGCATAGTTAACAGTTAATAATTTGCGGAAAGTAAATTGCGGAAAGTAAATCTACGCTATTACAAGGCGTCGGGTATTTACATCGCCAAAAACATAACCCTTTGGAAAATAAATGCGAGAAAAATAAAGAAAGTGATAAAAGTCCTAATTATCTATTACACTCTCGGAACAGTTACCTAAATATGATCAAAAATTAATCAAGAATAAACATGCGTGAAATAGAAATTGAATCGGGAAAAGTCTTAGGGTTTTGACCCTTTTTGAGAAAAGAATGAATTTTGGTCCATTGCATTTAATTAAATCTTAAACCTAATTTACTAATTAATTAAATAATTACAAGAAAAAGTATTTTTGTGGTTTTTTATGTTTTAATGAAAATAAAATAAAAGGAATTAAAATTGTCAAAAGAAAAACCCTAATTCTAAATTTGTTTTATTTATTGTAAAAAAGGTCAAAATTAAACCTAATTAAAACAACTAAACTAATTAACTAGAATTTATTTACAAAAATAATTAAATTAAGGTGAAATTAATAAATAATAATATTAATAAAAATATTTACATTTTTTAGTTGTCTGAATTTATTATGAAAAATATTAATTATGTTAATTAAATAATAGTAATAATAATTAATAAACCAATTAAAAGAAAATTAAAATATAAAGAGAATAAGAAAATAATGAAACCAGGGGGGTGCTGGGCCCAACAAGGAGGTGTTGATTGCAATCTGAGGCCCAAGAACAATCAAGCCACGTTTGACTTTGGAGATCAGCTGCACATGCATTGACCAGGAGTACCATGGTCTTCCAATCATGACCATCAGATTCCAGCTTGTGGCCACTTGGCGCCTGGGATTTGAAAGTGTATGGTGGAATTCATTGGAAAGCCTGCATGTAATTATGTTAAGAAAAGAAAGATCAAATATTTGGGGTGGACCTGGGAATCGAACCCAGGTCCCAATGATACACAACCAGCACACCATCCACTGAGCCATCTTGCACGCTTTGTTCGTATAATGATAAACAAATATTATATTAAACAATCAATTCAATGCTGCACAAAAGCAAAACACGCGCCTTTTTTTCAAACCAACCAACCACGTATCAACACGCAGTCGTCTTCCTCGTTTGCCTGCAAAAAGAACAAATAGATAGAGGGGGTTTTTAACCCCCACAACCTGCAACCACGAATAATAGCGATTAGGCCTGTATGCTATATAAATATTTCGCGAGTATATCACTGTGTTCGTCTGGCCTTGACGATTCCAACCATAGGTCTTATGAAGCTTAATTTTTCCTGGGCTGTAAAGCCCCAATTTGAGACCTCAAGAACCCTAAAATCCTTCAATGGTAACTTATGATTCTGCGTGTTATAATGCAATTAACTTATGCCAAAAGCTTTATATGAATTCAAGCAACACCAAACGATGATTAAATCATGTTAATTATGCATAAAATATGAGTTACGATTATGGACATGAGAAGCAAACCGTGGTTCTGAAACTAGTGATTCTTGGAGCTATGAAACTGGAAATTGATTGCAAATCGTCCTGGGGACCTCCTGCACTGGATTGAAATCAACAAAGGTCCTTAATTCTCCCTAGAACATAGAAAACAGTTTTGAGTTTTCTTGGATTTTTCTTGAATGTTATTATGGTTTTTCTGCAGCAAATTCACGCCCATGGCATTAGGTTTAGGTTGTGTACTTATAGTAGAATGGAATTAGGTTAAATCTTGGCCATGAAATCCATTGCATTGATGTTTCAATATTTGATTGAAAATCAAATATTTTTCAATCTTTTTTATTGGAAAAACTTTCCAAACTTGGAGATTCTTGTCCCCTTGATGTGCACACGAATTTTCCAGCTCTTTTAGGTCATATTTGCTTCATGAAAAGATTGAAAAACCATATCTTGATATTTCCTACAATTTAAATTAATTAAATGAATTAAAATTGATTAAAAATCCAATTAATTAATAAAAAATAAGAAAATAAATCAATTTAAGCTTGATGGGTCGTGCATAGGACTTGGATAAAGTTTCAAGAAGAAATTTAAGGCCCATTAGCAAAAACAAAGTGTTTTGAGCAAAATTGACTTTTGCAAATTCACAAAAATTTCCCAACTTCTCCAATGCATATCTTGCTCAATTTTGATCATATGAACATGTTCTTGGACATTTTGGAAAGGTCTTGAAGTCCTATAACCAATGCCTTTGGTCCCATGTCATTTGGATTTACCAATCTCAAGTTATGGTGTTTGACTTAAAGTGTCTTTTTGTTGACTTTTAAAATTGACCTATAATGTAGAAATTGATAACTTTTTATGAGAGAATTTCTTGGACTTGGATGTGAAGATGAGTTGTAGGAAATGTCATCCCTTTCAAAATGAGAATTGGATGGAATTTTTCTGATGAACCATGAAAAAGTTATGCCCTGGTCAAGATACAATTGACTTTTCTGCTGTCCAAAAATAGTAACTTTTGCATCCTTGATGATTTTTGAGCCATGCTTGTGGAATCATGATCAAGATTTGATCAAATGATGATTGTGGACTCAAAACAAATATGTTGACCAAAAATTCTGACTTTTGACTATAAAATGACTATTTTTCCCTTGCAGTTGACTGTGGGTCAAATGGAGCTTTTGACTGTAGAATTTGGCACTATGAGTCTTGAAACTTGACATGTAGATGCTTGACAATGTATATAGGCATATGAGACTTGATTGAGCCGTTGAAAACCCCAAATTCCATGAAAGAACCAAAACCCTAATTTCAGCTGGCTTAGGAGGTGGTTTGACTGTGCAACCCTTGAGGAATCTTGAACCATTTGAAGATGATTCTTGACAAATCTTGAAGAATATGGGAGGGCAAATTTTGGGGTACAAAAGTTGCCCATGTTCAATCTTCTTAAACCTGAGGATGTAGATTGGCTTGCGTGCCTTTCGTGATCCGAAGGTGGAAGATGATTGAACACTAGAGTGCCCATAAATTTGCACTCGCATAGTGTAGTATCAGTGATGTGATGGCGGGAATGGGCTTATAGATGCCATTTGGAGAGATGTTGGATAGGAGAATGGGCTTATAGATGCCATTTGGAAATGTAATGGATAGTTGTGGAGATGGGCTTAAAGATGCCATCCGGAGATTATTGATAGGTAATTTTGTCTTCGTTGACAGGTGTTGATTTTCGTCATGCAGATACTTTCCTGGCTAGTTACAGGTATAGATCTATAATCAATCGCTCACAGATATGCCCTGGCTGTATACAGGTATCGAATCTGGAACTTCAAAAGGTTGGTCGAGATAGCTTTCCTGGCTGGATACAAGTGTAGACCTCTGACCTGAGAATGAAAGATAATTTCCTGGCCTGTTACAGGTGTTGATCTTCAAACTCTTCATGCAAATACTTTCCTGGATAGATACAGGTATAGATCTACAATCAATCGCTCACAGATATGCCCTGGCTAGATACAGGTATCGAATCTGGAACTTCAAAAGGGTGGTAGAGATAGCTTTCCTGGATGGATACAGGTGTAGACCTCTGACCTGAGAATGAAAGATGACTTCCTGGCTAGATACATGTATTGATCTTCAAACTCTTCATGCAGATACTTTCCTGGCTAGATACAAGTATAGATCTACAATCAATCGCTCACAGATATGCCCCTGGCTAGATACAGGTATCGAATCTAGAACTTCAAAAGGTTGGTAGAGATAGATTTCCTGGCTGGATACAGGTGTAGACCTCTAACCTGAGAATGAAAGATGACTTCCTGGCTAGATACAGGTATTGATCTTCAAACTCTTCATGCAGATACTTTCCTGGCTAGATACAGGTATAGATCTACAATCAATCGCTCACAAATATGCCCTGGCTAGTTACAGGTATCGAATCTGGAACTTTAAAAAGGTTGATGGGTTGTCTCTACTGACAAGTTATCTCAGAAAAATCTTTAGGAATCGATTTAACTGAACCAGGGGAGGTTTTGTCTTCTTTGACGAGTTGTCTTCATTGACAGGTTATCTTCATGGACGGGTTGTCTTTATTAACGAGTTGTCTTCATTGACAGGTTGTCTTCATGGACGGGTTGTCTTTATTGACGAGTTGTCTTCATTGACAGGTTATATTCAATGACGGGTTGTCTTCAATGACGGGTTGTCTTCAACGACGGGTTGTCTTCAATGACGGGTTGTCTTCAACAACGGGTTGTCTTCAACGACAGGTTGTCTTTAATGACGGGTTGTCTTTAATGACGGGTTGTCTTCAATGACGGGTTGTCTTTAATGACGGGTTGTCTTCAACGACGGATTGTCTTCAATGACGGGTGTCTTTATTGACGAGTTGTCTTCATTGACAGGTTGTCTTCAATGACGGGTTGTCTTCAATGACGGGTTATCTTCAACGACAGGTTGTCTTCAATAACGGGTTGTCTTCAACGACGGGTTGTCTTCAACGACGGGTTGTCTTTAATGACGGGTTGTCTTTAATGACGGGTTGTCTTTAATGACGGGTTGTCTTTAATGACGGGTTGTCTTCAACGACGGATTGTCTTCAATGACGGGTTGTCTTTATTGACAGGTTTGCATCAGAAAAATCTTTAGGAATTAATTTGACTGGATTTGTCTTTTTTGACTGGATTAGCGTCAGAAAAATCGATTTAACTGGATTTGTCTTCTTTGACTGGATTTGTCTTCTTTGACTGGATTTGTCTCCTTTGACAGAATTTGAGACTTTGACTGCATCTTTCCTGAAAGATAAAGGTCAGTCATATGCAATGCATGATATGGATCAAGCAATGATGTTCTCAACATAAATGAGATTGTATGATATGATGCGTATATGCATGTATCATGATGTATGACAATGTGATGTTTATGAATGTATTTTCGTTTGGGAAAATAAATCCTTGACGAATGCCGGGAAGTTCGTTGAATCCTGGGCTGATGTTGAAGAGTAGAGTTCCTCGTTTCCGTTGGGAATGATGAACGAAGATAATTGCAAGAATAAACCGGTAGGAGAAGATGACTCCGTTGGGGAATAAACCTGGTGAAGAGATTACTCTGCAGGGAATTACTCTGTGGGAAGAGATGCTCTGCTGATATTTTAACGATAACTCCGCTGGAGATTCCGTTGATAAGCTTTGTTAGAGGATTTTGATGATGAATCCGCTGGGGATAGGAAGAACTTCGCCGAGGACGATCTTGCCGTTGTAATTTGCTTGCAGGGGATAAGCTTCCAGAATCTACTAGGGAGATGGTTCCACTCTCCCGGGGAAACTTTTGGACTGTACTGGGGAAATGGCTCCACTGGGGTGTCTGTATTCCGCCGGGAAACAATCTTATATTTCTGTCGAGGAATATTAAGACTTCCAGGGATGCTTACTGTGGAATATATGTACACTCTGCTGGAGAATATTGAGATCTTCTGGGGATACCCAACTTTCTTAGGGCTGACAGTAGCCTAACTCTGCTCGGGGGAGAGTATTGCTGACTTGCTGGGGATACTGTGCCTTTCTAGGGCTGATGGGAGACCAACTCTGCTTGGGGAGAGTATTGCTGAATCTTGCCTGACTCTGCAGGGAGTGAGGGTATCTTGGTCATATTCTTCAGCTGAACTTACCTTGGTACCTTGGTGGACAGAGCAGCTTGTACAGTTCAGACAATTCTTATTGCCCCAGTTTTTATGGGAGAAGGTACCTGTGGAGGTGCTTGACAACTGTCGATTGACCAATCTTATTCCGGTAGGCAAGTGACGAGATGACGGGACATAGTCGTACGCTTTGATCCCTAATTTTTTCCTGGACGCCCTTTCGGGTTTTCAGTCCATCGGGATGCCCTTTTTTGCCCAAGCCGCCTTTTCAGGTTTTTGACTTGCCGGGTGTACAGATTTTTTTCATTTTCATCCCTTATTTTTGCCCGAACCTTTTTGGTTCGCCGGGAAGCCCTTATTTTTGCCTAGGTGTGTCAACCTAGCGGGTCTTTGATTATGCGTAGTATTTTTTCGACTATGTCCATGCTCTCAGGATGTAGGGAGGTGCCCCTATTGTTGTGTTGCCATGTGACCAGAAGATGTTTGATCGTACCAGATTTGTCACTGGAATTCAGGCCCAATGCCCCAGTTGATTCAGATGGAGATCTGCCCCTGGCTATTTGGCATTTTGAGAGATTCCTTGAATATCGACTTGACTACCCCAGATGATGGACAATTCTCATGTCGTGCCCCTGGATTGGAAGTGTTTTTTCCACTTGAGGTGATCCTTCTTATTGAGAAGGTTTTTGTTCACAAGATATTCATCGTGCGGATTTCTCTGTTGTTCGAACAAATAGCCATATGCAAACAATGTTATTTTAAGAATGCAAAGCTTATGTCTGTCTTGAAGTTTTTGAAAATGCAGTTTTCAATAAAACAAGTGATTCTTTTTGTAAAATGTGATGTCAACTCAAGATTTTATAGCAAGCTCTACAGGAGTCAGGATACCTTTGGTAACAGTATGATTTTGAACTAACCCATGCTTCAGCTAGGACTTTTTAAGGGTTATAACGTGGCCTGGTTCACGGTTTAAGAAACAAAGGATAAAGGCTCAAATTTTATTTGTACCCGCCCGCTCTTCGTGATGTTCTTCGATCCTAAACTCAACTAATCGTGCATTAGACCTTGTTTGAGTCTTTGCTCTGATATTCCGGTGATGGTTCGGCTACTGATAGTTTATTTTGAACAGGTAGTCATTTCTTTTTGTTGAGGGTTCGTAGGACCTCTTTCTTTTTGATTTCGTTATCCCTGTTTTTTTCCTGAACTGTTTCTTTTGTGATTACAGTCAGCGGGATGCCCCAGTTTTGTAAGTCTCCTTCATAGGTTTTGACTTTTTGGGCTTTTATTTTGAAAGATAACAACTGCCTATCCTTATGATTATACAGAACCATCCCCATCTTTTGTTTTGGAAGGACTCCTTTGATCCTATTCATTATGCACCTGGATCAACCGAGAAAACTACCCTGCCCCAAGTTATAATTAAGGGTTTTAATTTATGAAAATAAAAACTCCGACTTCTTTGGCTCGAAGGGGTTGACGAGGGATTATCTTCCTTATACCTCCACTGTTTAGGATTTGAAACAATGCCTGTACTTCATCAGCGGGGTTTGTTCAAAAGCATACTGTAAAGATCGTGGTATCGTTTTCGTCATCCTCCCTTAAAAGGCTTAGAATTTTTAATCGAGAGTTGATCATCACAAAAAATGAAAGCTATTTGAATATAGTGAATACGAATGGATTGATTCAAAACAGGCATATGCGATGCATTAATGAAATAAAAAAGTTTGCCATGAAAATAATTGTTAGAATAAGCAAAGAAAAATACAACTTGAACATTCGAATGAACAAAAGTTTTTTTCAATCCTAGCCATGTTTTGGCAAGTGAGCAGTGATCACATTGGGAGTCTCGGGCACTTCGAGCTCGACCTCCTTTGCATCGATTAGGTCCTGAACCTTGTTCCTCAAAGTCCAACAATCATCTGTAGCATGCCCCGGGCTGTCAGAGTGATAAGCGCAGCGGGCGTTGGGGCTATACCTTGAAGGTGTCTTGTTGGGATTCTTAGGAGGGTCCCTTAGAGTTACGAAATTGGTCTTCAGCAACCGTGGCAATATCTGGGACAAGGTCATGCTGAGGGGAGTGAATTGCCTTCTAGGTCTCTCTTCCCTTTGTTGGTTGCGATGTTGAGGAGCACTGGCCAGTTTTGAAATAACTACCGCGTTGACATCTTGGCGGTGTTCGGACCTATTCTGTCCTCTTGAACCATAGACAGCACTGGATTCTTTCTTGAATGGTTTTTTCTCAGTGTTCGAGGAGTTACCCTTCTGTATTTTCCCAGACTTGATACCAGCTTCTATTCTCTCACCAGTCAAGATCAGATCTGTTTACCCAGCAGAAGAATTCCCAATCAGATGGTTGAAGAACGGACTAGACAGGGTCCCCAGAAACATATCAACAAGTTCACGGTCAGTTAAAGGTGGATGCACCCTTCCAGCAAGGTCTTTCCACTTTTGAGCATACTCCTTAAATCCTTCACCCGTCCCTAGTGACATACCCTGGAGTTGGGTACGCGTAGGAGCGAGGTCGGAATTATACTGATACTGCTTATAGAACGCAGTAGCCAAGTCCTCCCAGTTACGAACACTGGCTCCATCTAGTTGATAGAACCATTCGAGTTGAGTCCCTGAAAGACTATCCTGGAAGAAATGGATCCATAAATTCTTGTCAGCAGTGTAAGGTTGGATCTTCCTTACATACGACCGAAGGTGTAGCTTAGGACAGGAAGCTCCGTTGTATTTTGCAAAAGCAGGTGCCTTGAACTTATGAGGAACCACCACCCCAGAGGATAGACCTAGATCTTCGAAGTCCAGGCTGGGCAATTTCTGTATCTCCATAGCACTTAACCGGTCTTCGAGCTGTTTGTACTTATCCTCAGCAGGAGGGTACTGCTCTTCATTATAATCCGTCTCATTGTCGGAGACCACGGGACTAGGAACCCTTCTCTCTTGGGGACTTTCTTTCCCTATAGAGGAAGTAGTCAGATCAACCTCATTTTGTAGTCAATTCCCGAATCTGCGTCCAGTGTTGAACAACACAATCCTTTTATTCTTCTTCTTCAGAATCAGA
The DNA here is from genome assembly GCA_948472305.1 of Vicia faba. NCBI lineage: Eukaryota > Viridiplantae > Streptophyta > Magnoliopsida > Fabales > Fabaceae > Vicia > Vicia faba. The sequence continues at coordinate 1,312,389,899 of OX451735.1, read as the reverse complement.
GTCTTCAACTCCTGTTGACCCTGAGCTAGGCTCATAACCAACTCTTGGAACTGGGCATTCTGGGCCTGGAGGGCCTTGATAGCTTGTTCAGTAGTAGGTTCAGAAGACATGATGATTGCTGAAATAAACAGCGAAGAAGATAAGTGACCTGTAAAAGGGTACCTATAATGCAATGATATGTATGTATGCAATGTTTTCAAGGATCTCGCGGGGTAAACAAGGAAATTGTTCGAATTTGAATTCGGTAGCTTGATTGAAGGAAACTTCGCGTTGTTGAGAGTCCTTCTTCAAGATTAAAGGCTCACCATATCGAGTGGGTCATAGCCCCTGACTCAAGTTACCTTGGCTAGAGGAAAATAAACTCCCTTTTCCCCTTGCTAGACAGTTGGTTCATCATGACCTGCATCACAGACCCTTGAGATCCTTGAAATGGGTTAGTCCTTATGCAGGATGTATGCAATGGTATGATGGTATGATGTTATGCTATGCGTGGATGCAAAGGTGTGAGGTGTAAGTAAGCCCTGTAATAAGTCCAGATTAAGGACAAAACCTACAAGGAACTCATGTTGTCAGATAACAAGAATATGCAAGTAGTCAAGTTTGAAGGCATACAAGTCACACAAGATAGCCCTTAGAGTTTAGGCCAGCATGAAATTTAAGTACTACCCTCTTTCAGTTTCAGTTGGTTAAGACCTGTCCTAGAAAATAGTAACCGGGTTCTAGAGGATCTCAATATCACTGACTACCCTTAATCGGTCATAACTCCAGCTTCGCAATCTTTTCTTGCAGCCAGAACCATCGCGAGAGTTTAGCCTCAATGAGTGTAGCATACTGCTACTGTTCTATGGCCAAGTTGGGTCAATTTAAGGTTCTAAGGTCGGTTGGTGCTTAATGACTCCTCAGAAGACCCATATTCTCCTTGTTCCAACACAAGGGATATCAGTACAGACCAAGGTGTCACACCAACGTAGCTACTGCTTCACCCGTGTCGGTCTATGTCGGACAGGTCCCTCACAGTTTATTGCTACCTAAAGGGTATTCCCCAGATCCGGGTTAGGATCTATGAAACTCCGATGCAAGCCCACAAATATAAAAGCAAACAAGGCATACAATTGAAAACATATAATGATCTAATCCTAAGGTACACCTCACTTATTAGATATCCCCAGCAGAGTCGCCAGTTCTGTGATCGGTGGAAATAGAACTGACTGTTTTGAAATGCTGGTTCGCGAAATGTCGCGGTAAGCAAGAGTCGCCACCGTCTTTTATTTTCTCCAACAAGGAAAGGACAAAAGCACATCAAAATTCCTTTTCGAGATGTTTCTCGGTTCGGGAGGTAGATTTATAGAAAGGGAAGGTGTTAGCACCTTTTCTATCTGTGGTTATCCACGGGCTCTTAGGTACTTGCTCACTATGTTTTCAAAAATGTTCGCTTTTCTTGTGTATGTGGGTTTTGAAAAAAAAGTTTGTTTTGAAAACTTCTAGGTAACTCTTGTATCAGTCCTCAAGAGTGTATGGAGTGTTTGTTTAAAAACTTTTTGAAAGTGTTGGTGTCAAAAGTTGTTTTTGTTTTTGAAAGAGCAAGTACCCAGGAGAAATCTACCTACTCTAAGGAATTAAGCTGTGTAAGAGTCCTTTAGACAGTACTATCCCACTATTGAGAAGTAGGTAGCACCGTCGTTGGAGTTGTTCGGGTCAATTCGATTATATGGGACATGTGTGGCCACCAAAGCAATAGTAGGACTCCTTAGCGGTAACCCTAATGTCCTAGATCCTTTTTATCCGAGGCAACCGTTTCGAGGCAATTTGGATCTTTAGACAGGAGGGCGACCTCTAAAACACCCTATACTCAATGACCACGTCGAGGAAACCAAGTGAGGCGTACCCTAGGAGTGGCATGTGCAAGTGTGTCAGGATTCAGTTCATATTATCTTTGCACATGTATATGTGAGCTACGAGTTGGTTTTATTTTTCAGGCAAGTCTTGCATGCATAGTTAACAGTTAATAATTTGCGAAAAGTAAATTACGGAAAGTAAATCTACGCTATTACAAGGCGTCGGGTATTTACATCGCCAAAAACATAACCCTTTGGAAAATAAATGCGATAAAAATAAAGAAAGCGATAAAAGTCCTAATTATCTATTACACTCTCGGAACAGTTACATAAATATGATCAAAAATTAATCAAGAATAAACATGCGCGAAATAGAAATTGAATCGGGAAAAGTCTTAGGGTTTTGACCCTTTTTGAGAAAAGAATGAATTTTGGTCCTTTGCATTTAATTAAATCTTAAACCTAATTTACTAATTAATTAAATAATTACAAGAAAAAAGTATTTTTGTGGTTTTTTAGGTTTTAATGAAAATAAAATAAAAGGAATTAAAATTGTCAAAAGAAAAACCCTAATTCTAAATTTGTTTTATTTATTGTAAAAAAGGTCAAAATTAAACCTAATTAAAACAACTAAACTAATTAATTAGAATTTATTTACAAAAATAATTAAATTAAGGTGAAATTAATAAATAATAATATTAATAAAAATATTTACATTTTTTAGTTGTCTGAATTTATTATGAAAAATATTAATTATGTTAATTAAATAATAGTAATAATAATTAATAAACCAATTAAAAGAAAATTAAAATATAAAGAGAATAAGAAAATAATGAAACCAGGGGGGTGCTGGGCCCAACAAGGAGGTGTTGATTGCAATCTGAGGCCCAAGAACAATCAAGCCACGTTTGACTTTGGAGATCAGCTGCACATGCATTGACCAGGAGTACCATGGTCTTCCAAACATGACCATCAGATTCCAGCTTGTGGCCACTTGGCGCCTGGGATTTGAAAGTGTATGGTGGAATTCATTGGAAAGCCTGCATGTAATTATGTTAAGAAAAGAAAGATCAAATATTTGGGGTGGACCTGGGAATCGAACCCAGGTCCCAATGATACACAGCCAGCACACCATCCACTGAGCCATCTTGCACGCTTTGTTAGTATAATGATAAACAAATATTATATTAAACAATCAATTCAATGCTGCACAAAAGCAAAACACGCGCCTTTTTTTCAAACCAACCAACCACGTATCAACACGCAGTCGTCTTCCTCGTTTGCCTGCAAAAAGAACAAATAGATAGCGGGGGTTTTTAACCCCCACAACCTGCAACCACGAATAATAGTGATTAGGCCTGTATGCTATATAAATATTTCGCGAGTATATCACTGCGTTCGTCAGGCCTTGACGATTCCAACCATAGGTCTTATGAAGCTTAATTTTCCCTGGGCTGTAAAGCCCCAATTTGAAACCTCAAGAACCCTAAAATCCTTCAATGGTAACTTATGATTCTGCGTGTTATAATGAAATTAACCTATGCCAAAAGCTTTATATGAATTCAAGCAACACCAAACGATGATTAAATCATGTTAATTATGCATAAAATATGAGTTACGATTATGGACATGAGAAGCAAACCGTGGTTCTGAAACTAGTGATTCTTGGAGCTATGAAACTGGAAATTGATTGAAAATCGTCCTGGGGACCTCCTGCAATGGATTGAAATCAACAAAGGTCCTTAATTCGCCCTAGAACACAGAAAACAGTTTTGAGTTTTCTTGGATTTTTCTTGAATGTGATTATGGTTTTTCTGCAGCAAATTCACGCCCATGGAATTAGGTTTAGGTTGTGTACTTATAGTAGAATGGAATTAGGTTAAATCTTGGCCAAGAAATCCATTGCATTGATGTTTCAATATTTGATTGAAAATCAAATATTTTTCAATCTTTTTGATTGGAAAAACTTGCCAAACTTGGAGATTCTTGTCCCCTTGATGTGCACACGAGTTTTCCAGCTCTTTTAGGTCATATTTTCTTAATGAAAAGATTGAAAAACCATATCTTGATATTTCCTACAATTTAAATTAATTAAATGAATTAAAATTGATTAAAAATCCAATTAATTAATAAAAAATAAGAAAATAAATCAATTTAAGCTTGATGGGTCGTGCATAGGCCTTGGATAAAGTTTCAAGAAGAAATTTAAGGCCCATTAGCAAAAACAAAGTGTTTTGAGCAAAATTGACTTTTGCAAATTCACAAAAATTTCCCAACTTCTCCAATGCATATCTTGCTCAATTTGGATCAAATGAACATGTTCTTGGACATTTTGGAAAGGTCTTGTAGTCCTCTAACCAATTCCTTTGGTCCTATGTCATTTGGATTTACCAATCTCAAGTTATGGTCTTTGACTTAAAGTGCCTTTTTGTTGACTTTTGAAATTGACCTATAATGTAGAAATTAATAACTTTTTATGAGAGCATTTATTGGACTTGGAATGTTAAGATGAGTTGTAGGAAATGTCATCCCTTTCAAAATGAGCATTGGATGGAATTTTTCTGATGAACCATGAAAAAGTTATGCCCTGGTCAAGATACAATTGACTTTTCTACTGTCCAAAAATAGTAACTTTTGCATCCTTGATGATTTTTGAGCCATGCTTGTGGAATCATGATCAAGATTTTATCAAATTATGATTGTGGACTCAAAAAAAAGATGTTGACCAAAAATTCTGACTTTTGACTGTAAAATGACCATTTTTCCCTTGCAGTTGACTGTGGGTCAAATGGAGCTTTTGACTGTAGAATTTGGCACTGTGAGTCTTGAAACTTGACATGTAGATGCTTAACAATGTATATAGGCATATGAGACTTGATTGAGCCATTGAAAACCCCAAATTCCTTGAAAGAACCAAAACCCTAATTTCAGCTGGCTTAGGAGGTGGTTTGACTGTGCAACCCTTGAGGAATCTTGAACCATTTGAAGATGATTCTTGACAAATCTTGAGGAATATGGGAGGGCAAATTTTGGGGTACAACAACATACAGATACACGAAATAACTCATCCATGCATAGTGCACCTTGAAGTAGATTTACGACCTTTTTATCATAGAGGGCTTTTTTCTTGTCGTCATCATCCCATGCAGTTTTGGGTTTAGCCGTGCCGACACCGTTGATAACTGTTATAGGAATGAATGGACCATTTTCTACGGCATCCCAGATTTCTTCTCCTTGTGATTCTAGATGCGCCCTCATGCGTATTTTCCAAAAATCAAAGTATTCGCCACAAAATAGAGGAGGCTTGTTGTTACTACCACCATCTCTGAAAACGGGTTGTTGATTTGCGGAAGCCATTCTGGATCTCTAGGAGCAGGTTACCTATAACCTGCTCTGATACCAATTGTAAGTTTAAGATTGCGCCTAAGATGGGGGTGAATTAGGTGGTGGTCGATTTTTGATTTATTTTACACTTTCTGGTTTTGTTTTAGTGCTATGGAAAACGGTAAAGTGCAGAAAGTAAAGAGACACTGAGATTTATCCTGGTTCCTTCCACACCCCGGAAGTACGTCCAGTCCCCTTGCAAACACGCAAGAGATTTCACTATTTTGTTATAACTTTTACAAGACTCTTCCTAGTCTTATCAACTAAAGACACTAACAAATACCAAGAACACCCTCTTGGATTTCCAATAAGTCTCTTGAGAACAATCCTCTCAAAAGATACCTCTTGTTTCCAACAATGGACAACAAGGTACAAAAGTATTCTAATACTTAATTCCAACAATCCTAGAAATAAGTTACACTTAGTATAATTTTATGAAATATGATTTCTTGAAAGATGTTGATCACATAGAGTGACTTCAATGAAGTTTCTTCTTTCTTCTCTTGTAAGCAATTCAAATTGTAACACAATGGTTAGAAAATGCTCAAATATTTCTGTTCTTATATGTGTGAAAGTGCAGAAAATCTTTGTTCTTAAAAAATAAGAAATATGAAGTTTGAATATTTTACAAAGTTCAGAATTATTGCATGAGAGAAGAGTTGTTTTATAATTTAAAAGATTTAGTATTTAAAGCAATCAAGATACCTTTCCAAATGGATACCACTTTTCTGTTTGTAAAACTTGAGAAGATGCAATTTATGACCATGCAACCATTGGAGAAAAGGTGTGAAGGATATCTTGAATCAAGTTCAGATTTTTCAAAAATTACAACGTGTAAATCGATTAGCATTAGATGTAAATCGATTGCACGGGTTTGTAACGTTCTTGTTTTCAAAATTTTTGAAGTGTAAATCGATTTACATGATGTGTTAATCGATTTACTAGTGTTAAAAAAAATTAACTCAGTTCAGTAATCAATCGATTTACACTCCATGTAAATCGATTGCTGCCAGGGGCAATCAGTTTTTAAAAAAAAACATGTGTAAATCGATTTACATGATGTGTTAATCGATTTACATTAGTGAAAAACTTAGAATTTGCTTTAAACTTTAAGTGAAGTGTTGTGGCAAGTGTGTATATCATTTTTGAGCATTTCTAATCAATTTAGTTCAAATGAGAATTGATATACTTGTTTGCTTGCCATGATCCTCGAAGCTTTGAGTGAATGATGCTTTAAGCTAATTTTCCTACTTGCCATAGTGCTTGTTTGTCTTTCATAAAAACTAAAGTTGAGTTGAGGCTTGAGATTACAGTCTTCAAGTTGTTTATACCTATCCTCGGCAGGAGGATATTGGTCTTCGTCAAAGTCAGTGTCATTTTCAAAAACCACGGGGCTAGGAGCCCTCCTTTCTTCTTGATTCTCTCCCCCTCCAGATGAGTGAGACAAATCAACTTCTTCCCGCAACCTGTTCCCAAATATGTGGCCCATATTCAGGAGGACCTTCTTCTTCTTCTTCTTCTTCTTGTCTTTCAAGATAAGAGTCTTCAAGTCTTTCTGCCCCTTGGCCAGGTTCAAGAACATTTCCTGGAACTGAGCATTCTGAGCTTGCAGAGCCTTTATGGCTTGATCAGTAGATGTTTCAGAAGACATGATATGCTGAAATAAACAGCGAAGAATATGAGAAACCTGTAAGGGTACATGTAATGAGGTGCATGGGAATGGAATGCGTAGGAAATGATTTCAAATACTTAGGGAGATTCAAATTTGTAAACCAAAATAAAACGCACTTTATTAGATAAAAAACTTGAAACAATGTTTAACAAATTCCTTTAAGGCGTTACAAAAGAAATACTAAAAAGCAAATCTAAACTAGAAATAGCAAAAGACATCAGCACTCCCATGGTCGTTTTCCTTTTGTGCTGACATAATCGTTGAGGACCCTCTCATTCTCCAACTGCCTTGTAAGCTTCAGGATCTTCCGTTCCTGCTCATGATACTTCTCTCTGTAAGTATCCCTTTCTTCCCTTAGCTGGATCTAAGACCTCTTCAATGCCCCAATTGTCAGTAGGCATGTATGGATGGAGGACCATATGAGGAACCCCTTCTTCATAAGTATGCTCCACAATTACCGGCAAGACAGCTTCGTATGGCATCCCCAGCTTTTGAGCACGGGCTCGAACCCATCGGAGATACAGTTGCATCGGGAGAGAAGTCTTCATTCCTAGCTCGTGTGGATCAGACCTATTCACCCTATCCCAAGCTCGTATGAACCTGCGGCGATGTCCCTCAACATCCCCCTGGAAGTCAAAGACAATGTTTGGAAGCAGCAACTCATGAGGACCGTCCCTTCGAGCTCGTCCAAACTGTCGTAAGGCCAAACAAGGATTATAGGTTATTCCTCCTCTAATTCCGAGCAGTGGAACATTGGGGTATTCCCCACACCGATCAATGACAGCTACTTCTTCCATATCTTTAGTACTCTAAATGATGTCTGTGTGAGCAAGGGACATGATCTTGTAGGCCCCACCCATACCTTCCTCATTTTTCAATACATATTTGGGGAGGTGAGAAATAAACCACCTCGCCAGCAGCGGTGCACAGCACATAAGGTTCCCCTTCTCCAAGCAGTACGGGCATAAAGAGCATGTAGAATGTCACCTAAGAGAGTGGGCACTGGATTACAGGACATGAAGATGTTGACTGCGTTCACATCAACGAAAGAATATGAATTAGGGAACATAACCAAGCCATAGATGAGGAGTTCCAGGATGTCTTCGAATGCTTGAAAGTCCAAACTACCCCAGAAATGTTAAGCTTGATCAATCAAGAACTTAGCCAAGAAGCCTTTAACCCCACTCTGAATGTCCCAGTTAGACACTACATCAACCTTTGTTAGATGGAGGGCTGAAGCAATATCCTATGGCCTAGGAGCTATCTCCAAACCTGTAAATGGTGTCTGCTCTAGAATAGATATGCCAAGTAAATCAGAGAACTCCTCCAATGTAGGGACCAAACGATAGTCCGGGAAGGTGAAACAGTGATGCAATGTGTCGAAGAACTGGAACAAGACGTTCATCATTTTCTCATCCAGCTTGGAAGTGACCAAACCAAGGAGATGACCATGTATTCTGATAAAGGAAGAAGTATCAGGAACCTTTGAAACCAAGTCTCTAAACTAAGCAGGGATCTGCACGAAGTTGATCCGAATGGTATTTCTGCGCATAGATGCCATGATCTGCAAAACAGAACAAAGATGAATCCCCTCGGTCTTTGAAATGGTTAGTCTGATGAAAATATGCATGAAATGTCATGATGCATGATGTCATGAGAAAAACACACCACAGGTATCACAGATAGAAAACATGGTAAGGGCAAACAAGTCACACAATAGCCCTTAAATTTCAGGCTGGCATGAAGTTTAGGTACTACCCTCTTTCAGTTTAGTTGGTTCAACCTGTCCTTGTAATAGTAATCGGGTTCTAGAGGATCTCAATATCACTGACCATCCTCGATCGGTCATAATTCCAGCTTAGCAACCTTTTCTTGCGGTCGGAATCATCACGAGAGTATGGTCTCAATGAGTGTAGCATGCTGCTACTTTTCTATGGCCAAGTTGGTCAATTATAGGTTCTAAGGTCAGTTGATGCTTAATGACTCCTTAGCAGCCCCATACTCTCCTTGTTCCTCCACAAGGGATATCGGTACCAACTAAAGTGTCACACCAACGTAGCTACTGCTTCAATCGTATCGGCCTACGTCGTACAGTTCCCTCACAGTCTATTGCTACTTACCTAAAAGGTGTCCCCAGATCCGGGTTAGGATCTATAGTAACTCTGATACAAAGCCCACAAAGATAAAGCAAACAGATCAAACAATTGAAAACAATATGATGAACTAATCCTAAGGTACACCCCACTTATTAAGTCCCCAGCAGAGTCGCCAGTTCTATGATACGGTGGCCAGAACCAGACTCTTTTGAAATGCTGGTTTGCGTTTTGCATTTGTTTATGCAAAATGTTGCGGTGAGCAAGAGTCGCCACCGACTTTTATTTTATCCAACAAGGAAAGATAAAAAAGCACAGAAAAATTCCTTTTTTGAGATATTTCTGAGTACGAGGGGTAGATTATAGAAAGGGAAGATATTAGCACCTTTCTATCCGTAGTTATCTACGGGCTCTTAGGTACTTGCTCATCATTTTCAAAATTGTTTTCTTTGTGTTTATGGGCTTTGAAAAGATTTTGTTATAACTTTGATTTAACTCTTGCTTCTGTCTTCAAGAGTGTAATGAAGTGTTTTTTTGAAAAAAACTTGTTTGTAAAGGAGTGTAAGTGTGAAAAAAGTTTGTTTTGATTGAGCAAGTACTTAAGAACTAATCTACCTACTCGAAAAAGGAATCGTTCTATGTTTGTTTCCTTTAGACAATGTTATCCCACTATTAGTGAGTAGGTAGCACCGTCGTTGGAGTTTGAGGGTCAATTCGAAAAGGGACGTACGATCACTAAAGCAACGTTAGGACGTCTTAGTAGTAACCCTAATGTCTTAGTTCATTTGTGCGAGGCAACAATATCCGAGGCAACCTTTCCGAGGCAACTATGATCTTTGGACAAAAGGACGACCACTAAAGCAACCTATACTTAATGACCGTTTTACCGAAGGCAACCAAGTGGGAGTGTACCCTAGGAGTGCGCATGTTCGAGTGATTTGATTTCAGTTATTATCTTTGCACATGTTTAGGGTTATCTAACCGTTTTAAAATTAAACATACATTCTTGTCATGCAAACCCTAATTATTCACATATCTAGCAGTTAAATATTTGAAGAAATTAAAGTGCGGAATTTAAACTAAGCTATTATAAGGCTTCGGGTATTTACATAGCCAAAAACAAACCCTTTGACATTAAAAGCAGTAAAAATAAATAAACGTCCTAATTTAAATTACTACAAAATGTGACCAGATGCAATAATTGGGCAAAATAATAATAAAGCGCGCGATGGAAAATTAGATCGATGAGAAACTAGGGTTTTGACCCTTCTATCCTAATTAAAAGAAAACTTGTATTTTTGTTTTTTTTAATAAATTTTAAGAAAATAAATTAGGTCTTAAAATTAAATACAAAATTAATTGGTGTTTAAATTATTTAATTAAAATAATTACATGATATATTTTTGGGTTTTTGGTTATTTTAGGAAAAGATAAAAAATAAAATTAGTAATAAAACCTATTTATCCTAATTAATTTTAATTATTTGCAAAACTAAATTAAAGTTATCTAATTTAGTCAAACCTAATTAAATTAATTAATTTATTGATGAAAAATAATATTCTAATTTTAATTGGACATAAATATATTTTTGATGATTTTTTGATAAATAAGAAAATTAATTTGATGGTTAGTAAAATAAATAAATAAAATAATTAAATGAAATAAAATATAAAAAAAGATAGAGATTGGGCCTGAGAATTGGGGGTGCAAGGAGCAGAATCTGGGCCCATTTGAATGAGATCCGTTTGACTTTCTTGGATCCAGTGTGGCACGCTGACTGTGGCTTATGATGCACTTTCAGTGGTGGCCATCAAATATGGTCATCTGGCCATCTGGCCATCTGGCATGTTTGATGATGAGGGCATATGGTGGATCTCCTGGCTTGCGCGCGCACTGAATCGCCTGAAAGAAAATAAGAAAATAGCAAATGTTGGAGGCAGGGATCGAACCCCTGACCTCCAGCCTCCTAATTCCTTAAGCGCCTATCTGGCAACCACTGCACCACTTTGTTTCATTGTACATATAATAAAATAATAATAATAATATCCAAAAAAGAATGTTAGTGGAAAACAAAAGAAAATGTGCGTTGCACATTTTAATGGGCTAGTGGGGGAGTGACACGCAATCGTCTTCTTCCTCTCTCTGTGGCTAAAAGCTTGAGAACCTATACCCACGGACAACGCCCGTTGCTACATACCTGTGCGTTCTCAAAATCTCCCATGGGCCATGTAAATAACTTCTAACGCCATGGTTGGACACGTTTCGTCCTCCTGATCACAATGGTACCACTTACGAAGGCTGATTTTTCTTGTAAATGAAATCCCTAATTTGGAGCTTCGAGACCTAGCTATGGTGAAATCGTGTATAGGCCATAAAAATGCAATTAAACCATACAGAAACTTTGCAAATGTGATTGTGATCAAGAATGTGTGACTAATTCATGTTAACAATGCCTATATCATGAGATTCAAATTCAAGAACAGAGCTATGTTGTGATAGACTTACAATGCGTTTTGGGTCTGGAATGGACTTGTTCTTGATTGCTTTAGCTTGCAGAGACTCACGGGAAGCGATTGGGATAGGCAAAGAGTCTTGAGGATGCCTCTAAGTGTCAATTTGATCTCACACTTTTTCTTGATTTTTTTCAGATTTTATTCTTACTCATGCACCTCTTTCTAACTTGTTTTTAGGTCTAGCCTCGTTCTATATGTACCAAGGAATAAATTAGGGTTCCAAAACTGATCCAAATCTTCCTCCTTCAATAATTTTTTATTTGATTTGATTCACTATCAATATCATTCCAAAAATAGCTTTTTTCAATCTTTTTATCCACTCTAATTCCTTGCACGAATTTGAATGATGCTAGCTGTGTAATAAGACCTGAAACAATCACAAAATCTTTGGTTTTCAATGTTTTTGATTTTATATGGTTTGTTTTGATTTAAATTGAATTAATACAAATAAAAATCAAAATAAATAATAAAAATAAGATATGGACAAGTGGAAAAGGCTAGAGCTCGTGGGCTATGTTGACAACTCAAAACAAGTGAAAAAGATTGGGCCCATTTGGCAAAATTTGAAGTTGTAGGGATAGTTGAGTTTTGGCAATTTTGCAAAAAAAATCAACTTCACCAATACATAACTTCCTCAATTTTGAACCTTTGGAGGTGTTCTTGGACTTTTTAGAAAGATTGAGATGTTATCTAAGCAACCGTTTTGGTCTCGTATTAATTTTATATTCCATTCTCATGTATGAAGCTTTGACAAAAAATGTGTTTTTGTTGACTTTTCAAAATGACCTATAATGTCCAAATTCATAACTTCTTGTGAGTGCATATTTTGAACTTGGGAGCTGAAGATGGATTGTAGGTAATTGCATCCTATTAAAAATTAGCTTTGTATGGGTCATTTCTCACAAAGTATGAGAAAGTTATGCTTGGTCAAAGTTGGGTTGACTTTTCTTACAAAACCCTAATTTAGCAACTTTTGAGTCTTGATGAATTATGAGAAATCCTTGATGAATCATGATCAAACCATGATCAAATGATGAAATAAACTTCAAAATGAGGATGTTGGCCAAAAACCTTGAAGTTTGACTGTATGTGGGCCACAGTTGACTTTTGCCCTAGCACATGTGATTTTCAGGCCTTTGAGCAATTGACTGAGCAAACCTCCTCTGTAGGGCTTGAAACTTGACATGGATGATCTTGAGAACATATTAGGACAATGTTGAGAATTTGGGATAACTTGTACTCAAGCATCTTGATGCAACATGAAACCCTAATTTGAGGTAGACTGTCTTAGGAGGGAGCTTGTCTGGCCAACCCTTGGACTACCTTGAGCAACTTGAGGATCTTTCTTTTGAATGTTTTGAGAAATATAGGAGGGAAAATTTTGGGGTACAACAAATAGTATAATCTATGACACCAAAACCTGGATACGATCAGATAACGGTATACCTCAGATTCAAGTTGAAGCCTGGACCCGACCAAATAACAACTTAATTTCTTCAAATCACCGAAGCCTGGATACGACCAGATAATGGTATACCTTAGATTCAAGTTGAAGCCTGGACCCGACCAGATAACAACTTGATTTCTTCAAATCACTGAAGCCTGGATACGACAAGATAATAGTTCAATGTCTACAATTACTACGAAGCCTGGAATCGACCAAATAGCAGTTAATTTCATATTACCCGGTAAGTCGTTGTGAATCCTGGAATACGACCGGATAATAGTCAGCCTTATTATCCTCAGCAAGTCGCTGTGAAGCCTGGATCCCGACAAGATAATAACTCGCTTTTGTCTCTCCAGTCAAGAGATGACTCCCTAGTAGGGTAATGGTCAACCGAAACTCCCAGACTCTATTCCCCTAAAACATTCCCCAGCGGACTCCTCCTCAGACAGCAGGAACAAGAATCCCCACAAAGAGACTTCTTATGAATTCAGCATCTACTTTGGGTGGCATGTTTAAGCCCATCTCCGACGACTCTCCGTCATATTCCTTGGATGGCATCTTTAAGTTAATCTCGTACAGTCTTCTATCACCTTTTCCAAATGGCATCTATAAGTGCATTCCCGATATTATTCACCAACAGTATCACTTCAGACGAGTGCAAATTTCTGGGCACTCTAATGTTCAATCATCTTCCACTTTCACATCACGAAAGGTAGACAAGTCAATCTATATCCTCAGGTATAAGAAGATTGAACAGAGGCAGCTCACGAAAGGCAGACACATTCCCATTGAGGTCCCCAACTTGCCCAAGGATGACCAAGAATTGACCAAACAAATATTCCTCCTAAGGCAATGAACCTTTGACTAGGGTTTCAACTTTCATCAAGATATGAGAGCTCAAATGGTCTCAAATGTTTTACATGGTCCTAATTTGCCTTCAAGTTTGTCCATGACAAATTTCATGCATTGCACAACAAGTTTGCTCAGTCAACTGCTCAAATCCTTAAAAATCAACTACATTAGGTCAAAAGTTAATTGTGGCCTATATACAGTCAAACTTCAAGATTTTTGGTCAAAATAAAAATTTTGAAATAATATCCATCATTTTATCAATGGTAGATCATGATTCCTCAATAAATGCTCCTAATTCATCAAAATTCAAAATTTTCTAATTAGGGTTTCTATAGGAAAAGTCAACCAAACTTTGACAAAACATAACTTTCTCATACTTTATCAGAAATTTTTCCACCAAAGCTCATTTTTAAGAGAATCCAATTTCCTACAATTTATCTTCATCCCTCAAGTCCAATAAATTCACCATTTGAAAGATATAGGCCCAGACATTACAAGTCATTTTCAGAAAGTCAACAAAAGCCACTTTTTCCAAGACCTTTTACATCAAGATAACATCTTCAAATGCAAAATTGATAAAAGGAGGGATTGAAGTGTACATCCTGGGATTTCCAAAAAGTCCAAGATCATCATCATGAGATAAAAATTGAGCAAGTTATGGCATTCCCAAGTTGGGAAAATTTTGGAATTTTCATGAATGGTTCATTGAGCAAATTTGAATTTTTGAGTCAATGGGCTAACTTTTTAAGGTTCAAATATTTTCCTAAGTTTATAGAGGACCTATAATCTTATTTTTGCATGGCCTTTCATTTTCTACCTATTTTTTACATATTTATTTTAATATTTTAAATAAATATAAAATAAATTGTACAAAATGTTTGGAGATGGGCCTTGAGCTTTGGGATGGTGATTTGGCCTGCCTAGAAGCCCATAATTTCGTGCCAAAGTGTCCATGTACATTCAAGCATGGAAAGGGCAAGATTTTTAAGTTTTGGAAACTATTGAATTTGTTTGATTTTGACATAAAAGCATGACATTATGGTGAAGATTCTTGCCATGAAAGCTTTTCTTCATTGCTCTCTATATAAACAAGCACCTAGAAAGCATCAGGATACAAATACATAGCCCAAGAAACTCCCACGAATTTGCAAAAAAAAAATCAAAGTTGTCACACTCGAATTTCAAGTTCTAACCTCCCTTAGTCCAAACCAAGGATCCTAATCCACTCTTGGAGGTTCCCTGAAGTTGTCTTGACCATTACCAGTTCCTACAACACCACGAAGCAACCCAACCAACTTGAACGGTTTGCATTCTTTTCAATTTTCATTTTTCTTAATTCGTTTGATATAAATATAATTTGACCATGAATTTCTAATTGTTTGAGCATTTGCAAGCTTCCTACATGGTTGGATTGAGTTTTTGATGCAGGAACCGTGCGTTACCATTTTTAGGGTTTAAAGCTTAGAATTGGGTCTTTTTATGTTGGCCTAAATTAGGCTTAACCAGGGGCACCATCAAGCTCAGGAGGGTGAGGCCAGTCGATCCATGGCCTCACATATGATTTATATTGTGAATTATGCTGGTTTCAGGATGCAGGGGCTATAGTGACAAGCATAAAACTGTCACTATAGGTATTATAACCTAAGACGACGGAGGGAGGTTGGGGACGAAGCGTGGAACCCATTCATTGGCTCATTCAAACTGCGCATATTTTTATTTAATTTATCAGATATTGATGTGCTTTTGTATTTAATATTTTGGTTTTGTTTTATATAATGAATGATCAATAGCTCAATTAGTAAACAGGTGTGTTTGTGAGGGAGGGGACCTGGGTTCGAGTCCCAGGTCCAATGTTTTTTCATTTTCTTAATATATTTATGCAGATTACATGCGTGGTGCCTCCAGGAGTATACCATATGCCCCCAAGTCACACTCATTAAATCTTGTCTGATCTAAATCCAAGGGTGACTAGCGCGCAGATCACCATATTCCCTCAAGACATGTCCATACAGGATCAGGCGTTGGCCTGGGCCTTCGCATCTTGGGCCAGCTAATTTCAATTCCAACCCCCATTCTCTTTTTAGCATTCAGGCCCATTTGGGCATTTTTGTTTTATTTGTACTTATTTTTTACTATTTTCTTTTCCTTTATTACTTAATTAACTAAATAATATAAAACTCACAAAAAAATTAGGTTTAGATATTTTTAATTAAATAATTAATTTCTTAATTAATTAATTAATTGAATTTTAACTATTTTCTTAATCTAAAATAATTTAATATTTCTTTTCATAAATATTAAAAAAAAACACAAAAAGTTTAGTTTATTTTCTAAATAGACTTTAGGAAAACTAATTTAATTTTTCTCTTAAATCAAAAATAAAATAAAAGATTTCTTATTGCCTTAGGTTCTTAGAAGTATTTTCTAACCTTTTGTGCGTTATTATCTTCTCACACTTTTCTTTATCGTAACTGCCTTCTGGATGTAATAGACTGTAACTAGGTTTTATTTTCTTCTTTTAATTTCTGTACACCCAATTTTGTACATTGTAAATACCTTATCCCCGAAGCCATGTAATAGTCTATACTTTTACTTTCCGCACATTTACATTTTATGCAAAATGTAAACTGCTAATAATTAGGATTGTATGGCAAGCCTAAAATTAAAACATTAGCAAACCCTAATTTACAAAGATAAATGAACTGAAATAAATCATTTTCACACTTGCACCTCTAGGGTATCCCAGTTCGGTTGCATTCGAAAAATGGTCACAATTCTTGAAATATGAGAATTTTTAGTGGATGTCCTTTGGTTTGAAAGATCACAAGTCCCTCGATGACCCTTTTGATGTTTCCTCGTTAAAATGTGATCTTAGGACTTTAGAACAATTACTAAAATTTCTTTCCAAGTTGCCTTCGTGACCATAACGTCCCTTCGATTGTCCGTCAAACATTCGACAACAAAGCTACCTATTCACTAATAATAGGATAGCATTGTCTAAAGGAAAAGAGGAAAAGAAAGACGCTTTTCGAGTAACAAAGTAGATAGATGTTAAAAGTTTTCTCAAGCATTTTGCACTTACAAAAATAGTACTTTTTAAAAACAAATTCAAAACACTTTGTATACTTTCTCCATTATCCCGAGAAACATTACAATGTTCATCGTACTAAGGCATTTTCAAAACATTTTCAAACACAAAGCACAAAGGTATTTTTAAAATGATCAAACCTCTAAGAGCCCGTAGAAAACTACGGATGGAAAGGGTGCTAACACCTTCCCTTTCCATAATTTACCCCCCTTACTCACCCTTTCCTTTGTTGGATCAAAGAAAAATCGGTGACGACTCTTGCTTACCGCACATTTGCGAATACAAAACGCAAACCAGTATAACAGTTGGTTCTTCCACCATATCACATATGCTCTGGTTGATGATAAGGTTGTTCAGACTTTTCTGCAGTTTTATGATTCAGAGTTGTGTTGTTTCACGTTTCAGGATTATCAGTTGGCACCCACTCTTGAGGAGTATTCTCATCCTCTCTACATCAGAGTTACTAATCACATTCCCTTCACCCAGGTCCCTGTTGAACCTGACTATAAGGCTATTGCTAAGGTCCTTTATTTGAACCTTAGTGATGTAAAAGGAAAGTGGATAAGTAATAAAGTCATATGTGGTCTTCCCGTAGATTTCATGGCAGGAAAGGTAAAGGAGATGGCGAGCAAGGGACATTGAGATGCTTATTATGCATTGTTAGTTGCTACCATTTATGGGGTTGTTCTCTTCCCCAGGATTAAGGAGATAGTAGACTTGGCTGCTTTGTGCGTCTTCATGAATAAAAATCCAATACCTACCTTATTAGCTAACACTTACTATACCATTCACTCAAGGTATAGGAAGAAGGGAGTAGTGGTGTGTTGTATGCTGATGCTCTACAAATGGTTCATGGCACAATTACCTACAAAGGGACTATTTAAAGAAGAACCTCGTTCTTGGGCATCCAAGGTGATGACACTCACCTCTTTTGATATTCAGTGGTACAAACTCAAGGTTGATAGTACTGAGGTAATCTCTAACTGTGTGAGTTTCTCTAATGTTCCACGCATAGGAATAAAAGGGATCATCAATTACAATCCAATACTCGTTCTTCGCTGAAACAACCGGCTGAAAATAATCAAACAATGAAGTCGCCATCGAACGTCTTTTATCCCACATGTAGGGAAAGGTAAACATCAAGAAAACCTGAGAAGGGAGAAGTCACGGTCTTGCGACCGAGAGATCGGGTAAGGGAGTCTGTTATGCGAGGGGAAGGTATTAGCACCCCACACGCCCGTAGTACTCTACGGTATCCACTCTTGTTATCTATCTTATGGGTGTGTTTAATCTATGCTTACTGTCTACTATACTACTAAAGGGAAGATGCATGCAAAAAAAAGGAGAAAAAGAATGTAGGGAAAATAAAATTGTGCTCGCTTGGGCCCTACCCCAATGCCTACGTATCCGTTTTGAAGAATCAGAGCTACCGTAGTTCGGCTCATATGTTTTTGTTTGTTTGTGTTTTTTGTGGACGAAGTTAATTCCTCCTTCTGCCGCAGCTCGACCTTTGGAGACTTATGCGTTGGCACAGAAGTAAATTAATCATGTCCTTCCCTGAAAAGGGTTTAGAAGAAAAGGTGCTCGAGCGTACAAAAGATTTGAGTTGGTTTGTATTTTTGTTGTAGATGATGACTGATTGACCTCAAGAGAGAGATATTAGCCATTTTCCTACTTAGTCATGAAAGGAGTTTTTGAGAATTGAACCACACCTATGCTTGAGATGAAAAACAATAAGATCAAGAAGAGACTCGCTTATCATTTCCCGTACTAAACAAAAGCATGATTCTCATCAATAGTTTTAAAGTATTTTGAATTTCGAAAAGAAAGGAAGTTTTAGTTTTAGGTGCGAATGCAAAAGGGAAAGAAAAGTTAAAGGGGAATTAGCCTATTTCTAAACTTGATGTTATCATGCGTGGTTAGACCTAAAGTTAGAATGAATGAGGGAATTCTACCTAATGTTAGCATGCATATGGTTTGCGATAACGCCCTATTTCTCATGATTTCTATAAAGTGATAACGAATTACAATAAAATGAAGAGAAGTGTAAGAGTAGCAGCAGAGGCTACCAAAGTGAGCAAGTCGTCAAGAGCGAATCGAAAGTACTGAAAAATCAAGGAGTACGCGTCGAGCAAGCTTCACCAAGAAACAAACAGAGTCAGAAACAATATTTAACTAAGATAAAAGCGAACGCGTATTGCAAATGCAAAGCATAATCAGAAATTACTCGCACAATGAACAAACGTATCAAAAATAACGAGGCGCAACATAAGAAAATATGAATAAAAACTAAAAGAAAAAGTATTTTTATTAGTTTTTTCGTGGGGAAAATTATATTGAAGACTAAAGAATTAACTCCTAAATTTTATTTAAGAAATTTTAACAAGTCTTTTTTTTATTGAGTTTATAATTTTATTAACATAAAAACATTAAAATTAAAAAGTAAAAAAAAAATGAATGAAATTAAAAGAAAGTCATAGATTAACTCCAGGGATATAAACTGAATTCAGGGTGTATGGCTTAGTAAGGACGCTGGGCCTAACTGGTTGAGTCCACGACTAGTTTTTGTTTTGCTTACAAATTAGTTCCAAAAAACGGTTCGCGGGCTAAAGGGAGGTTAACAAAGTACTCAGGCCCAACAAAGTTATTTGGATCTAGGATTTTATTTTATTACAATTAAAAGGAAATAAAAAATAAATAAATAAATAAAAATAAAAAAATAAAAAAATGAAATTGAATTAGGAGTAGGGTTTTAGAGAAAAGGTTCAGATTCTTGTTTCCTTTCCTCTCTCGCGGCGTACACCTCCGCCTTTGGCTCATACTTCGAGTAAACAGTTTTGGCCAATCCAGAAGCCGATTCAACCACTCCGGCACGGCGGACTTCGGTCACAATAGATCTAGCTTGAGTCAAAACCTTCTTGACGTTGGTAGGAACATGACGATCCAGTTCAGAAACGGATTCATCGACCTTGCGATCGACGTATTTGAGAAGCTCCACGGGGACTTGGTGGAATTTGTCGTAGACTGGACCGATGACGGTTTTCACGGCTTCTTCAACGGTGTCGACGCCGGTTTTGAGTGGACTGGATCGTTCTTTCGCGTAGGAATAGAGGATCGCGCATCGCATCAAGGCGTGGATCGTTGCGAATTGCACGAATTGAAGATACTTGAGTTGTTGCACATTTTGATTATTGTTAACGTTCTCTCCAGCCAGTTGTTGTTGCGGTTGAGACTCGGATTGAGCTTTGGCGATCATGATCAGAAAATTGATCGGCGATGATTTAGTAGTTTAGGTTTCAGGGAAATTTTGGGAATTTACCGTGGAGTTTTGGAAGATGAAGATGAAGATGAAGATGAGAGAAGAAGATAAAATTTCTGTGGTTTTTTGGATGTGATTCTTCTGCAAACTCCAGAATGAGATGATTGAGAGGTAATAATTTCTTTTTTCTGTTGAAATTGTATCCCTATTCTGTCTATCTCATTATATATATGCTGTGAGCTCTATTATGTATGTGCTGTTAGTTTGTTAGAGTTGGTTATTGATCAAAGGTGATGGTGAAAGTTGGTTAGAGGTTGGTTAAGTTAGTTATGAATCTGGTTAGAAAGTTAAGAAAAGTTGTTAGGTTATAGTTATAGAGGTTGGGATTACTGAGATATGGTTTTGGATATTTGTGAATTCACCTTTTTTTGTTAGCTGTTCTATTTTGCTATATACAACTCTGTAAAAGTTAGTTTGAAATCAGTTATTAGTTTTCTTTTTTGTTAGAAGTTAGTTGGCTGGAATTTGGTTAGGGGTTGTTAGAGAGGTTGTTATAACAGTTTTGGTCGTTGTTAGTTATGCTGTAACTATTCTGTTTTGCAGTGTTATTGAATGTTAGTTATGCTGTAACTGTTTTGGGTTGGTTTTGGTTAATTGAGATATGGTTTTGGATAGGAAGTTTGTTAGGAAATGTTTTATGAAAAAAATTTTGTTTTTGCCTTTCATTATGCAGGTCCTTTTTGTTAAGCTGGGATTCAATTACAGGGTGGTTTTGAAAATGGTTGGGAGGTTTAGAAATTGTTAAATGGTTGTTTGACAGTTGGTTATGGTTTTGAAAACTATTAGAGATTGGTTAAAGGTTAGTTATGGGTTGTTAGAATGTTTGGATTGCCGCTTCTGCTGAAACTGATATGGTATGCTTGGTTTTATGCAGGTTCAGGAGGTACAACAAGGTAGCGTATTTGTGGTGGCATAAGTGTACTTTTTTAGGGTAAATCAAATCAGACAGCAGGACAACGAGGCATAACAGCATAGGCGAGTTTGGTTATGTTTGGATGCAGTCCCTGTAGCATGGTTTGTATTTTGTGAATGGAAAACCTTACATGATTTTATATTGTTTACTTTGTGTAGGTCAATATGTGAAGGCGTAGCATGATATTTGAATGCAAGGCGGTTGACGAAGCAAGGAGTTTAGACACAAAGGCTAGTGAAGATGAAAGAAAAGCTTTGGCCATGGAGTTGATGAAGGTGAAAGCGAAAACATGGTTGAAGCTTAAAGTTAGGTGAAGGTTGTAACATAGAACCTTTGGCCATAAAGAGTGGAGCACGAATATTAGATAAAGGTTGAATATGGAATCACTAGGCTTAGGATGAGTGTTAAGGTTTAGGAATGGTTATTTCATATTATTTTTTGATGTAAAAGACATGTAACAGAGAAATACTTAGTTGTAATTGTTTTTGTGGAATGAACACGGTTTGGATGTCATTGATGAATCTTGTTTAAATTGGTTTGATGCTTGAGTGAGATCAAATAGACGGTGATATATTCGAACACAGCATGATAAGGCTTGGGTGAATTGAACTTGAATTTTTATGAATGATTTGGATCCCGAATGAGTTCGAAATTGACGATGAAAGGTATAGAATTCTTGGAATATGGACTTGAAAAATGCTTTGCAATTTGAATTTTACACTTTACTTGTTGCTTGTATTTCAAGCAAACCACATGACTGAACCTTCCAAATTTAGCATGAGCTAAATCCAAACTTATGTCTTTGAATAGGTTGAATCCATGGAATCACTTGAATGAATGAATTAACACATCCGAATTCCATGCATAAGAACCTTAATCCTTTTGAGATGTACCTTGGTGACTGAATGATACCGAGATATTGATAAGAAACCAAGTTTTAACTCAAAATATCTGTATCTGAATCCTCGATGAAACCCTAGCATTCACAATCTTAATGCACTTAGTTCTTGAAGTAACTTCGATACAAACGACTGTATCCCTTGATGAACTTGGGGGAAGATACCCTTATAGCCTGATAAGAAATAAGTCCATAACAACCACGAATCAAAATCCTATCCCCAACCATGAATATTGAAGAAGCAGCTTGAATCTCTTGAATGAAGATAAGAGCCTCAAAGCCATATGGGAACCCTAATTTTCAAGACCCTTGATCACGTGCCAAAAATGTTGTTAGCGAATGTATGCAATGTTAAATGACCTAATGGAGTTATGTACATGAAAAGTGCGATAATGCGTAAACCAGATAAAAGTAGAAGGGTAGGACAAATTTGGGGTATTACATTCGCCAGTTAGGATATGCCATGAGGCATCCACCCACAGTTAAAGAAGTTAAACATGTGTACTGCAAAAAGGGGGAAGACCTTGAATTATTAAAAAAGCAGAAGTTGCTTGGGCTCACATTGGTAGGAAATGAAAAGATTTCTTCGAGTTAAAGGAGGTGTTAGCTTTTGATCCTTATATGGATTGGGTGAAAGAAATAGTTAAAATTCTTATGTTGCCTTTTGAAAAAGAGATATCCTTGTACCCTCAACCCACTGAGCTACAACACGATGTACCTAAAGAACGCTTTTATCAAGTACAGTTGGAAAATAGGGATCTTCGTCAAAATATTGAAGACAAGGAAATGGAAATATACTTCTTGACAGAAAATAAGAGACAATTAGCTGGTCAACTAAAAGAATATGAAAGTGAAGGTAGTTCTGAAAGTAGGAAGAACAAAAGAATACCTGGGACAAAAAACTTTTTTTATATCTGCAGAAGAGTATCAGATGGCTCATGCTGACGCGGAGAAGAATTGTCAAGAGACCGTGAAATTCCAAATGGCCAACAATAGAAACAAGGCAAAAGCCAAAGAGTTGGGAAACCAGTTTAAAGGTGTTATGTTGGAGTTGGAAGAAAAGGAAGCTCAGGTGACCAAAGTGATGAAATAAAATGCTAGACTCCGATAAAAAATAAAATAAATAGAAGATGTGCTCGTAACCATACCTTTTCTAAAATGCAAGGAGTGTGATCGCTTCTTAGAGTAATGTGTGTATTTGGAGGGACAACTATTTTGAAAATATGTGGTGATCGATAGCTTTCACACATGGACAAGATCGTGAAAAGAAAAGGAAGTTATTCGCAGAATCCAAGAAGTGGAGTGAAGAGTACTTCCGACAGGGAGGACCATTATACTACACAGAGATCAAAGATCCCTCGCATTAATTGTCACTTTTCTTTCTTCTTTGATGTCATTTGATCACCACCAGTCTTGTTAGATGGGATCATTTATATTTCATTATGTATTTTGGATCATTCTTGTACGAATTCACTTTTGATCATACGGGTCATTTTTAATGAAGCCATTTGTTGTTGATTATTTTTCTTGTCAATTGTTGAATATCTCCCTCATTGTGTTTGTTTAATGTTACTAGGGGTTGACAAAGCTTTTGGATACCCTGAACATGATAAAACTTTTCATGCATGGTCATTCATTCATGCATATCATATCATGACAGGTGGTTCCCACAGGTTTCTCATGTACCACTTGGGTTTTATTTTCAGAAATTGCTACTACAAACCCGCACGGCTACAACACTAGGAGTACTTCCAAAAAGCAAATGGAACAAATTCATGCAGACATTGTTGCCATGGGTACCAGAATGGATACTCGGGTTGACCAATTAAAGGAGATCATTCAAAACATGGCTCGCCAGCAAGAGGAAATGAGGGCCATGATTATGAGGCCTGCTGAAGCATTAAATAATGGTGGTGAAACTTTGAATACAAATCTACCATACGTCGTCGTCAACAATCCTAATGATACTTTGGGTGCTTGGAATGTGATTGGGAATCCATAAGGTGCTCGGAATGGGAATCTGGATTCGAATGTTGGTCTGAATATTCAGAACAGTTAGCCTGCAAATCTCGACGGCCTTTTAAATAACCAAGGTATCCTTATGGTTCAAGTTGTGGGGAATCCTCCTCCACCTACTCATATTCGTCAAAGTTTTGAACAAACTGTTATATTGTCGAGGCCTGTTCTTATTCCTGCTAGGCTAGTGGAAGAAGATAACTGGGAATACTGGATGTCTAATGTTGATGAACCAACATAATCTGACAAGAAATTGCATAAGCTTGAAAAGCAGATGCGCAGGTTTGAAAGACAAGGTGTGATAAGCTTTGACATGTATAATTTGGGCTTAGTGCCTAGAGTGAAAATTCCCCCAAAGTTCAAGGTGCCCGATTTCATGAAATACAAAGGTACTTCCTGTCCAAAGACCCATGTTAAGTCTTTCCACCGGAAGATGTCTGCATATTTTGATGATGAGAAGTTATTGATGCGCTTCTTTTAAGACAGCTTAACAGGTGGCCCACTCGAGTGGTACATGCAGTTGGAAAGCAGTCACATCCGTACATGGAGAGAATTGGTTAGGCTTTTGTTAAGCACTATCAGTATAATACTGACATGGCTCCCACAAGAATCCAATTGCCAAATTTATCCCAGAAGCGGGATGAGTCTTTTAAAGAGTACGCCCAAAGGTGGCGAGAGATAGTTGTGAAGGTCCAACCGCCTATGTTGGAGCGAGAGATGGTGGAAATTTTTAGTAGTACATTGCAGGGCCAGTACTATATAACTTGCAGTGCATCAGGCACTTTTGTTGAGATGGTAACACATGAAGAGCGAATTGAAATCGGAATTAAGTTTGGGAAAATCCAGGATGTTGTTGCTGGAAATAATGCTGGTAACATTAAGAAGTCTTTTGGTGGTTCCCAAAAGAAAAAGGAGGGTGAATCCAGCACGGTCTATTCTCGAAAAGGGAAAAGCAGATATCAGGGTTCAGATCATCAGATTCCTGCTATTATAATTCCTGTTGTTACACCTTAGAGGCAAGCTTACGGGCCTAATCAAGGCAACCAACAAGGCCAAAGGCGTCCCCCTAGGAAGTTTGATGTCCTTCCCATGTCATATGCTGATTTGTCACCTCAGTTGCTTGAGTTAAAGTTAGTTGAGTTGCGCCCTTTGAAGGTTGATCCAGAAAGATTACCAGCTCACTTTGAAACTAATGCCCGATGTGATTACCACTCTGGCAAGCAGGGGCATACTATTCAAAATTTCTATGCTTTCAAGCATAAAATCCAAGACCTATTGGACTCTCAGGCTATTAAATTTGGACCAGTGCCCAACATTACTAATCAGCCTTTGCCACCTCATTGCGGTGCCACTGTTGGCGCCATCCTAGAAGATGAAAGTTTGAATTTGATTATGGATGTTAATCAGTTGACTACACCTCTCACGTTTTTAAAGGAACAATTATCGAGTAAAGTTGTATTCTTGGGCTATGGGATGGACTTTGTAGTTTGCTTGAGTCGACCAGAGGGTTGTTAATTGTTGAAGGACGCAGTCCAGAATTTGATTACCCAGGGAGTTCTGCAATTTGATCGCGTAGTTGTTGAGACTAAAGTGGGTAAATATGAGGTTGATGTGATAACAATTCATGTTAAGGCAAAAACCACTCAAGTACCTGTTACAATTCTGGTACCTACCAGAAAGCCACCTATAATTATCACCATGCCCGAACCAATAATGTATGACAGTGACAAAGTAATTCCTTGGTATTATAGTGGTGAATGTTATCAACAAGGGCGGAAGCTTGTTTCTCAGAAGTCTGAAAGGGGTGAGTTCGAAGAAGAGGAGTATGAAATTCATGACATCATTGGTGAAAGTAGAATTACCCGCAGTGGTCAGATTTTCTCTCCGCCAGAACAACCTGAAAGTAGGCCAGGTGCCGCAATAAAATCCAGGGGAAAGCAGATTATGGTCAATGGTGATAAATCGGGGGAAAATTCCCCTATTCCTGCTTTGGATGCTGAAATGGCTAAGGATGTAGCCGAGTTGATGAGGTACATCAAGAAAAGTGACTACAAGATCATTGACCAATTAAGTCAGACACCCTCAAAGATATCAATTATTTCTTTACTCAGGGATTCAGAATCCCATAGGAATGCACTGATGAAGCTATTGGGGACCTCTTTCGTTCCTCAAGAGATATCGGTAAATCAATTTGAAGGGATTGTGAATAACATTTATGCGAGTAATGGGCCGGATTTTACAGACTTTGATTTACCCCCTGAGGGGAGGAAGCATAATAAAGTGTTGCATATCTCCATGGAGATTGCAAAGACTACCTTATCCCATGTGCTGGTTGACACAGGTTCCTCTCTCAATATGTTTCCCAAGTCGGCTCTCTTGAGACTTTATTACGATGGGTTTTTGTTTAGGCCAAGTTATTTAATTGTCAAAGCTTTTGATGGATCGAAAAGGGAAGTTTTTGGGGAGGTCGACTTACTGATCAAGATAGGTCCCCAGGTGTTTGAAGTTACTTTATTTATTATGGACATTAATCCTTCCTATTGCTGTTTATTGGGTCGCCCATAGATCCATGGGGCTGACGTTGTCACCTCCACTCTACACCAAAAGTTGAAGTTCATGTTGAATGGGAAGGTGGTCACCGTTTGCGGCGAAGAAGATTATATTGTCAGCCATCTGAGTTCCTTTCATTATGTTAAGGTGGAGGGACAAATCCATGAGACTCCGTGTCAAGATTTTGAGACTATGCAAGTTGTCAGGGCTCCCCAACAGAAGGATAAGAAGTCTGAGGTCTGTTAGAACATAGTTTGATTCTACAACCCTCAATTAGAGTTTTGATGATAACAAAATACAAGACTAAATAAATTGTAAGATTTATGTTTAAGACATATATGCTACTTAAAATTATGTTGTGTATTTACAGAAGTTCTGATGGAATCAGCATCAGAAGATCAATATCAACATCAGCATCAGAAGATATGTCAGCATCAGAAGATCAAATAACATGTGATATACGCTGAAGCCTGATGAACAGAATCTGCGCATAAAATACTCTGACTCTGATCAAGATCCTAACCAAGTCATCAACACTCAGAAGCGTCAGCATAAAGGAAAGAACACTCTGATTATCATTAGCAGAACACTCTGAAGCGTCAACGTTACTATGCATTCAAGACAGATTTATTACAAACGGCTTTATTCAAAGACAAGATCTGCTCAAATAGGAAAGAACATTATGATCATTGAAAGTGATTTATGGACACCAACGTATCTCTTCCTTGGCTATTTAAACAAGACTGTGTGAGAAAAGAAAAGGCTAATACTCTTCACGCGCGCATACGAAAATGAACTCACTCATTCAATTTGCAAAAGCCTTCATACCACGCCTACTGCAAAAGCATTAGCAATTAAGTTTTCATTATAAGCTTCATATTATGTATTATCACAATTGTGATATATAGTTTTATTAGAAAACATTAAACACACACTTTTGTTAAATTATCTGTAAGAGAATTTCCTTGAGATAAACCGGTATGTGGTTAGACTCAAGAAGGCTTTAACAATTGTTAAAGTAGTTGTTGTATTCAGTTGAATATAGTGGATTAAGACCTCGTAGGAGAGAGGCGAAATCACCTTGACGGGTGGACTGGAGTAGTTTGAGATCAAACGAACCAGGATAAAAATACAGTGTTGTCTGCATTTGATTTAAAGTTTTACAATCCAACCCCCCTTCTTGTGTTTTTCACATCTTCAATTGGCATCAGAGCGACTGGTTCTGAGCTTATAACACTTAACTGTGTCAGTACAAGATCCAGCGTCAGAAAAACATAATGGCAGGACCATATCAAAACATCAGCAATGGCAACAATGAAGAAAGAGACAGATTCAGTGGCAAACCTCCAGTCTTTGATGGAGAGAACTTTGACTACTGGAAAGACAGAATTGAAAGCTTATTTCTGGCCCATGATACTGATTTGTGGGACATGGTGACTGATGGATACACGCACCCAGTGGATGGAAGTGGTCAGAAGATTGACAGGAAAGCAATGTCTGATCAGCAAAAGCGTGATTTCAGAAATCATCACAAGGCTAGAACAATTCTTCTTAGCGCCATCTCTTATTCTGAATATGAAAAGATATCAAACAGAGACACTGCAAAGAATATGTTTGACTCTCTGAGAATGACGCATGAAGGCAACATTCAAGTCAAAGAAACCAAAGCTCTTGCGCTCATTCATAAGTATGAGGCATTCAAGATGGAAGAAAGTGAATCAATAGAGACTATGTTTTCAAGATTTCAAATTCTGGTTGCTGGTTTCAAAGTTCTTGACAAAGGGTATTCCACTGCTGATCATGTTAAGAAGATCATCAGAAGCTTGCCTAAACAGTGGAGGCCAATGGTCACAACGCTGAAGCTAGCTAAGGATCTCAACAAAATCTCTCTGGAGGAACTTGTAAGCTCCCTCAGAAGTCACGAGATAGAGCTAGAAGCAGATGAACCTCAAAAGCAAGGTAAGCCATTAGCTTTAAAATCTAACAGAAAATCTGACTCCAAAGTTTTGCAGGCTGTTGAAGAAACCTCTGATGGGTCCTCATCAGAAGAAGATGAACTATCTCTCCTCTCCAGAAGGGTGAACCAATTATAGAAGCAGAGGAAAAGGAAGTTCAGGAATCCCAGAAGATCAGAGAATCAGAATGAATCTTTCTCCAGATACAGAAGGTCAGAATCCTCCTCTGGACACAGAAGATATGAAGGCTCTTCAAGAAGTAGAAAGCCAAACAACAAAGACATCATCTGCTATGAATGTAACGAGCAAGGGCACTACAAAAGTGATTGCCCAAAGCTTCAGAAGGAAAAGCCTAAAAAGAAGTTTGGGAAGGAAAAGAAGAAAAGTCTCATGGCTACATGGGATGATTCTGACACATCTGAAGCTGACTCAGAATCAGATGATGAAAGAGCAGACATAGCTCTCATGGCAAACATAACAGAAGACAGTGAAGCTTCTCAGTCGGACTCTGAATCAGATACAGAAGAGGTATTTCCTGACTTTGCTATTAACTTTACTAAGGCTGAACTAGCTGAAAGCCTTACTGAAATTCTGGAAAGATATCAGCAGATCAGAGTCAAATTCAGAAACCTGAAAAGGAATCTTGCTTCTGACTTTGATAAGACTGAGAGTCTCAAATTGGAGAATTCTGAGTTAAAAGATAAAATTTCAAAATTAGAAAATCTATTGCAAAACTCTCAGAAGAAAACAATCCCTGAAACTCCCAGTAGTGCTGATGAGATCATCAAGGAGTATGATCATAGCTTTCAGAAGTTTCTAGCTAAAAACATAGATAGAAGCAAAATGGCTTCAATGATCTATGGAGTTAGCAGAAATGGCAGAAAAGGAATAGGATACCAAGGTAAGGTGCCTACACCAAAGAATGCCATGGATTTAGTTATAAAACGCACTTCACTTGATTCACACTTTGTATATGGGCACACACATGACATCAAATATACTAGTAGTAATTATTCTGTCAAACCAAAATTCAACCAGAGTTTTGGTAAAACTAACAAATCAGGACCCAAGAAAATATGGGTACCTAAGGAAAAACTAATACATGTGGCAGATATCTTTAGCAGCAAAGCAGAAACACCAGTCATGGTACTTGGACTCTGGCTGCTCACGACACATGATGGGAAGAAGGCATATGTTCCAAATCCTGGAACTTAAGCCTGGAGGCCACGTAGGATTTGGAGGCAATCAGAGAGGAAAGATCATTGGCTTTGGAACAGTAGGTAATGGAAATCTTCCCTCTATAAGTAATGTTCTATTAGTAGATGGATTAATGCATAACCTGTTATCCATAAGTCAATTAAGTGATAACGGTTATGATATAATCTTTAATCAAAATTCATGCAAAGTTGTTAGTCAAAAAGATGGGACTATCCTATTTAATGGAAAGAGGAGAAACAACATTTATAAAATCAAACTTTCTGAACTGAAAATTCAGAATGTAAAGTGTCTTATGTCTGTTAACAACGAGCAATTGATCTGGCACAGAAGATTGGGACATGTTAGTATGAGAAGAATATCTCAGATTAACAAACTCAATCTGGTCAGAGGACTTCCTAACCTGAAGTTCAATTCAGATGCTCTGTGTGAAGCATGTCAGAAAGGCAAGTTTGCAAAACCAGCTTTCAAATCTAAAAACGTTGTTTCCATCTCTAAGCCATTAGAACTTCGGCACATTGACTTGTTTGGACCAGTTAAAACTGCTTCAGTCAGTGGCAAGAAGTATGGGTTAGTAATCGTAGATGACTATAGCAGATGGACATGGGTAAAGTTCTTAAGACACAAGGACGAGTCACACTCTATGTTTGTCACCTTCTGCAACCAAGTTCAGAATGAAAAGGATCTTAGAATCGTCAAAGACAGAAGTGATCATGGTGGAGAGTTTGAAAACAAAGATTTTGAGTCATTCTTTAATGACAAAGGCATTATGCATGACTTCTCTTGTCCTAGAACTCCCCAGCAAAATGGAGTTGTAGAACGAAAGAACAGAACATTGCAAGAAATGGCCAGAATCATGATCAACGAGACTAACGTTGCTAAGATCTTCTGGGCAGAGGAAATAAACACAGCGTGTTACATTCAGAATAGAATCTCCATAAGACTTATTCTGGAAAAGACTCCATATGAATTATGGAAGAACAAAAAGCCCAACATTTCATATTTTTATCCATTTGGATGTACTTGTTTTATTTTGAATACAAAAAATTATTTGAACAAGTTTGACTCTAAAGCACAAAAGTGTATTATGTTAGGATACTATGAACGCTCAAGAGGGTACAAAGTATACAATACAGAAACACAGATTATGGAAGAATCAATCAGTGTTCGTTTTAATGATAAGCTTGACTCTCAAAAGTCAAAGCAGAATGAAGTATTTGCAGGTATGGAAGTTGAATTCACAGGTACTGAAGACAAGTCATTAGAAGCTCTTAATAGAGACACTCCCTCAACATCAGAAAGAGGCACTGCAAGCAATCCAGCACCTTCTGTTGATCAACTTCAGAAAAGACCATCCAGAAGCAGCATGGATCATCCAGAAGAAACAATCTTAGGAAGAAGGGAAGATCCAATCAGAACAAGAGCCAGCTTCAGAAACTCTGAAGAATCCCTCATGGGACTTGTTTCTCTAATTGAACCATCATCAATTGATGAAGCAATTCTGGACAATGATTGGATTCTAGCAATGCAAGAGGAGCTGAATCAATTCACAAGAAATGACGTATGGGATCTAGTTCCCAAACCAAAAGGATTTAACGTCATTGGAACAAAATGGGTGTTCAGAAACAAACTGAATGAACAAGGTGAAGTCATCAGAAACAAAGCACGATTGGTAGCACAAGGTTATAGTCAGCAAGAGGGGATAGACTATACAGAAACCTTTGCTCCAGTCGCCAGGTTAGAATCTATCAGACTCTTAATTTCATTTTATGTTAATAAAGGCATCACTCTGTATCAGATGGATGTTAAGAGTGCATTCTTAAATGGTTATATAGAAGAAGAGGTATATGTGCACCAACCCCCTGGTTTTGAAAGTTCAAAAAATCAAGAATATGTTTTCAAACTAAAGAAGTCACTCTATGGTCTGAAACAAGCTCCCAGAGCTTGGTATGAAAGACTAAGTAACTTCCTGTTAGAAAAGGAATTCACCGGAGGGAAAGTGGACACAACTATATTCTGTAAAACAGTTAAGAATGACATTTTAGTATGTCAGATTTATGTTGATGACATCATATTTGGATCTACTAAACCTTCTCTGGGAAGAAAATTTGCTAAGTGTATGCAGGCAGAATTTGAGATGAGCCTAATGGGGGAACTGAAATTCTTTCTGGGCATTCAGATCAATCAAACCCCAGAAGGAACTTACATTCATCAGAGCAAATATGTCAGAGAACTTCTGAAGAAATTTGATCTCTCAGAATGTAAGCCATCAAAGATTCCAATGCATCCCACTTGCATTCTGGAAAGAGAAGAGGTAAGCAAAAAGGTAGAACAGAAGGTCTACAGAGGTATGATTGGTTCTCTTCTTTATCTGACAGCTTCAAGGCCTGATATTTTATTCGGTGTATGTATTTGTGCTAGATTCCAGTCAGATCCTAGAGAATCTCACTTAACAGCAATTAAGCTAATTTTCAAGTATCTGAAAGGTACTACTAATCTGGGTTTGTTTTATAGAAAATCAAGTGATTACAGCTTAGTAGGATACTGTGATGCTGATTTTGCTGGAGACAGAGTAGAACATAAAAGTACTTCTGGAAGCTGCCAGTTTCTGGGAGAAAATCTGATCTCATGGTCCAGTAAAAGACAATCCACAATTGCTCTATCAACAATAGAAGTTGAATACATAGCAGCAGCTGGATGCAGCACACAAATGCTCTAGATGAAAAGTCAACTTGAGGACTTCCAGATATTTGAGAGTAACATTCTTATCCCCTGTGAAAATACTTCTGCTATTTTCTTAAGTAAAAATCCAATTTTACATTCTAGGGCTAAGCATATAGAAATAAAACATCATTTTATTAGGGACTATATTCAGAAAGGGATTTTAAATTTAAAATTTATTAACACAGACCATCAATGGGCTGATATTTTCACAAAACCACTTTCTGAAGATAGGTTCAACTTCATTCTGAAACATCTCAGCATGAAGCTATGTCCAAAATAAAATTGTTTTAATTTTATATATTAACCTTCAGAATTGTGTTTATTTTCTGTAAACTATTGATCAATCTTCTTTCAGAACTTTAGAAATGCAGATTGTATCAGAATCTATCCATGAAGATCTGAGCGCTTCATTTCAAGGATAGAAATGTGCTATTCACTCAAGCAAACAAGTGTCATCCAGTCATCAGCTATTTTCTGAGGCTGAACACGCGTTCACGTTTATGAAAAGGCAAAGCGCTGATTGGATGCATTGAGACACATGTCATGGGTAACCGTTCCAAATATCTTTCTGAATCCCCTAAAATCAGCTATCATTAAATGTTAATAATCATTATTAATTTCTCTCTCTTAAACGTTTATGTTTTCAAAACCTTTTTAGAAATCTATTTAAACACTTCACACCATTCACACACTTTTACCGTCACTTTCGTTTTCTCTCAATATTTCTGATTTCTGTGTTCTTCTTTCTCAAGAAACCCTTTTAATTTTTTTTTCAAAAAAAAACCTCGTGTGAACATGGCTTCTTCCAGCATTCCTTCTTCAGGTTCCCAGAAAAATGTTTCGTTTGAACAATATGAAGTACCATTCATAACGCTTCTAACTCCAATCAAGAATCTTGAAGTTCTGTCTGAACTGATAGTGGATTTCAACAGTCTTAAGGAGAATGGTTTTGATTTATCTGAAGAGGTTAAAGCTCAAGGTTGGGAAAAGTATTTTGACAGGCTGGTGGGTCCAACATTTCCTATTTTGGTAAAGGAATTTTGGATTCACGCTTCTTCTTCAAATCATCAAGTCACGTCTTACATCATAGGGAAGAAGATTGTCATCACTGAAGACCTCATTGCTCGCTTGATAGGCTACAATGGTGGTGGTGTTCGTTGTATTGATATGGCAGAAAGGTGTGCAGATGCTGCAGTAATTGCAAGGGAATTTTTCACGCCGAGGCTTCCCTCCAGCAAGATAAGGGACTTGAAAGACAAACACAGAAATTGGGCCAAGATCATTCTGGGTTGTTTCAACCACAGGAAGCCTACCATCTCTCCTGATTACATTAATATTGATCAGCAGTTTCTGATCTATTTTATCTCTCAGAAGGTCAAGATAAATCTAGCTCATCTTCTGTTCAACCATCTCAGAACAAGTGTCAAGGAAACAAGGGAAGAGGAATGTATAAAAAGGGATTGGATACCTTTGGGAAGACTGATATCAGATATTCTTACAGAGAATAGGCTGATTGATCATCTGATAGAGGCACAAGAAATCAGCACTCTGGAACCTACTGTTGGCAAGCAGTTGAATGCCAAAAATCTGAAGAAAATGAAGCTGATAGAGAACATCAAGAAGGAGCCCAGCATCACTCCTTTTGCTGAAATCTCCAGCAGAAGAGTCCCTCTGGACAACTTCCCTTTGTTCTCAGAAATTGACTCTAAGCCATAAATCATTCTGAGATATCTGGACGCTTGTAAAGCTGATGGTACAGCACCAAATCTGAATATTCAAGATCTTCAGCAGAAGGCTCCAGAGGTTGTTCTGAAGAAGACAAAGAAAAGAAAAGCTGCTGCAGAAGGACCATCTTAACAGACTCCTAAGAAGAGAGGTAATCTTTCTTCTGTAACTGTTTTAGATTCAACTGCTGTTTCAACATCTATCCCTATTCCAACTCCATCTGAAAACCCAACACCTCAAACTTTCGATGATTTTGACCTTGACTTTGACCCTTCTGAATCAATAACCCTCAGAAGATCTCGCCCCCAACCACAAAATCCAAATACTGAAGCCATACCAGAACTTGCAAAAGTTCTTTCTGATATAGACCAACACACATCCGCTCCCAAAACAGAAAATCCAAATCCAAACACAGAAATTCCCCTCTCACAAATACCAGAAATTCCACTCTCTCCAGAACCAGAAATCCCACAACCTTCATCTCCCCAACTAGAAATTAATCCACCCTCTTCGCAACATGAACAATCTCCACAACCTGAGACTCAAACCTCTGAGGCTCAACCCTTTGAATCCCCTGAACCACAACCTCTGGCCATTCAATTGCCCTGTGGTACCACTGTGAATATTCCTCAACTTCCCTCTTCACCAGAAATAACTCCACCAAATTCCCCATCAAGTCCAATCGTAATTCCTGACTCTCCCACTCCCTCACCTAAGAAAAATTCAGATGACCACAGCAAGACTATCATTGATCTAACAGTCTTTGAACGCCTTGTTGCAATAAACAACAAAATTGTTATCCCTAAACCAAAACATCCAGATGTTGGTTCCAGCATATTGAACTTTGAAACAGATATACAGAAGTGGATCACTTCTTTGAAACAAGCAAGTCTGGAACTGGTTGATCCTGTTGTATCAGACTTCCTCTGGACAAAATTCAGAAGATGGGTATGCTCTGAAACCTTTATGTTGCAAGACCAGAGCTATGGACAGGCTCAACAGAACTTCAGCAATCTGCTGAAAGAGATTGAAGGTCCAGTTCTGAGCAAGCTTCTTAAGGAAGAAGTTCTCCCATTGGATATTGCTCCTTGGTCTGAACAGCGGCCAACATCCAAAGTTCAACCTGCAGAAGAACAGATGATTCCAGCTGAAGACTTGGGTCAAGAAGAAGATATTGAAGAAAGCTCTGAGAAGCATCCTGTATCTGAAGATCCTCAAGCTTTATCTCTTGACAGGCAGACTCTGGAGGACTTGCAAAGATCTGATATGCTGATGAATGATAGTATGGATAAGCAGGACATCAAGATTGATGCAATAGCAAACATGGTATCTCAGCAACAGGAAACCAGCATTCAAATCAAGATCACGTTGGAAGCTCTGTTCACACGTCTTCCACCTCCCTCTTAGAATTTTCTTGTGTTTTCCTTGTTTTCTTTACATGTTTGTCTGTAATATTTTTCCATTGTTCTGAACTAATCATTGCTTCTGTTTTTAATATAAACATTTTTCTGCTCTGATCATTTTTTTACTCTGATTATTTGTGCTTTTTGATAACTGACAAAAAGGGGGAGAAAGAATGATATTTTTCAATAACGGATTACTGAGACATAACTCTCAAACATTCTAACATTCTGAAATATTTGAATTTCTTTCTTCTGAAAAGCTTACAGGTACAAGAATCTGTTGAATCTGATGAACTCTGATAAAGTAAAGTTCGGATGCTAAAGGTCTCATGGAATTAAAGGGAAGTAATCAACTCAGGGGGAGTTTTTCTCGTCATTACTCTGATACCTTTTATTCCTTATCTTCTTATCTCTGATACCTTTTATTTGTTATTTGTTAATCTCTGATACCGTTTATTCTGTATTTTTAATTGAAAAAATCTGGTTTTTGTCATCATCAAAAAGGGGGAGATTGTTAGAACATAGTTTGATTCTACAACCCTCAATTAGAGTTTTGATGATAACAAAATACAAGAATAAATAAATTGTAAGATTTATGTTTAAGACATATATGCTACTTAAAATTATGTTGTGTATTTATAGAAGTTCTGATGGAATCAGCATCAGAAGATCAATATCAACATCAGCATCAGAAGATATGTCAGCATCAGAAGATCAAATAACATGTGTTATACGCTGAAGCCTGATGAACAGAATATGCGCATAAAATACTCTGACTCTGATCAAGATCCTAACCAAGTCATCAACACTCAGAAGCGTCAGCATAAAGGAAAGAACACTCTGATTATCATTAGCAGAACACTCTGAAGAGTCAACGTTACTATGCATTCAAGACAGATTTATTACCAACGGCTTTATTCAAAGACAAGATCTGCTCAAATAGGAAAGAATGTTATGATCATTGAAAGTGATTTATGGACACCAACATATCTCTTCCTTGGTTATTTAAACAAGACTGTGTGAGAAAAGAAAAGGCTAATACTCTTCACGCACGCATATGAAAACGAACTCACTCATTCAATTTGCTAAAGCCTTCATACCACGCCTACTGCAAAAGCATTAGCAATTTAGTTGTCATTCTAAGCTTCATATTGTGTATTATCACAATTGTGATATATAGTTTTATTAGAAAACATCAAACACACACTTTTGTTAAATTATCTGTAAGAGAATTTCCTTGAGATAAACCGGTATATGGTTATACTCAAGAAGGCTTTAACAGTTGTTAAAGTAGTTATTGTATTCAGTTGAATATAGTGGATTAAGACCTCGTTGGAGAGAGGCGAAATCACCTTGACGGGTGGACTGGAGTAGTT
The DNA here is from genome assembly GCA_948472305.1 of Vicia faba. Lineage (NCBI taxonomy): Eukaryota > Viridiplantae > Streptophyta > Magnoliopsida > Fabales > Fabaceae > Vicia > Vicia faba. The sequence continues at coordinate 1,312,352,921 of OX451735.1, read as the reverse complement.
TGAGATCAAACGAACCAGGATAAAAATACAGTGTTGTCTGCATTTGATTTAAAGTTTTAAAATTCAACCCCCCTTCTTGTGTTTTTCACATCTTCAAGGTCTCTATGTCATCTTATTGTCAGGCACAAGTGATTGTTCAATCAGGTCATCCAGAAGGCTGGGGAAGAGTGTTAGATATCTCTACTAAGATAGATAAGAAAGGTTTAGTCTTTGTGATTGGTCAAAGCACGTCAACTGCAACTCCTCCAAAGGTTCAAGGTATTCACTCGCCAATTCAGTTTGTTAGCGGTGGGGTTATCCATGAAGAAGCTCATGTTGTGAGTGAAGATGGTGACAGTGATTGCGAGATGGAAAAATGGGTTCATCCTACCGTGTCGGGTAAAAAGCTTTCTAATTGGTTTGCTGAGGACGTCATTGAAGTCACCCGTTATGAAGAGTAAGTTTTCTTTTATTTGTTATCATGAAATAATCCCTACGTCCTGCGTAAGAGGTAGTGGACATGCTGTAAGGCCACAATGTTTTCATTACAAATTTATCATCAATAAAGAATGTCTTTTGCATTCAAATATTTTGCTCCTTGTCCTTCTTTTTTATTTTTGGAAAAATGTGAGTTTTTCTTTTTTCTTTTTTTCTAATCTAAAACTAAAAATAAAAATAAAAATAATCATGCCGATTATGTTCCCCGTTAATCCCGGAAATTATAAAGAATGATTCTGCTATAGCTCTTTATGACTTTGAAAATATGATATATCAAGCTGAAGAAGAAGCTGAGGAAGATTGTGAACTTCCTGAGGAGCTGGCTAGATTGTTGAGGCAAGAAGAAAAGGTCATTCGGCCACACCAAGAGATGAAAAAATTGATCAACTTGGGTACCAAAGAGGTTCGAAGAGAAATCAAGATTGGGGTCGCTTTAGAAGACAATTTTAAGAGAATATTGATTGAAATGCTCCGTGAGTATGCAGATATCTTCGCTTTGTCTTATGAGGATATGTATGGGCTGGATACAGACATTGTTATGCACAAACTGCCTCTTAGAGAAGAATTTCCTCTTGTTAAACAAAAACTTCGCAAAACTCATCCAGAGATGTCTAAAAAGATCAAAGAGGAGGTTCAGAAACAATTTGATGTCGGTTTTTTGAAAGTAAATTCTTACCCGCCGTGGATTGCAAATATTGTACTGGTACCAAAGAAAGATGGTAAAGTTAGAATGTGTGTGGACTATAGGGACTTGAACAGAGCAAGCCCTAAAGACAATTTCCTTTTACCACATATTGATATTCTGGTTGACAATACTGCTCGAGCTAAAGTGTTTCCTTCATGGATGGTTTTTCTGGCTATAATCAGATCAAGATGGCACCGGAGGACATGGAGAAAACTACTTTCATTACACCTTGGGGAACATTTTGTTACAAAGTGATTCCTTTTAGTTTGAAAAATGCAGGGGGAAACTTATCAATGTTCAATGGTCACTCTCTTCCATGACATGATACATAAGGAGATTGAGGTATATGTTGATGACATGATTGCCAAGTCCTAGACAGAAGAGGAACATCTTGTCCACTTGTTGAAATTATTTGAGAGATTAAGGAAGTTCATACTGAGGTTGAATCCTAATAAGTGCACCTTCGGGGTGAGGTCAAGAAAATTACGGGGCTTCATCGTAAGCGAAAAAGGAATTGAGGTTGATCCTAGCAAGGTAAATTCTATACAAGAAATGCATGTGCCGAAAACAGAGAAAGAGGTATGTGGATTTCTCGGGAGATTGAACTACATTGCTAGATTCATTTCTCACCTTACATCCACTTGTGAACTAATTTTTAAATTGTTAAAAAAAAATCAGACAGACAGGTGGAATGATAATTGCCAAGCGGCATTCGATAGAATTAAAGAATATTTTCTAGTGTAACACCCCAATTCTACCCCAAGAAAATTATGCACGATAAATCTGAGTTATAAAATTTCAATCATACAAATGAATCGGGACGTCACAAATTCTTCTAACAAATTCATTGCATTCATCGTGGATATATAACACTTTTTAAAACATCGGATGACCCATCAACATAACATCTTTAATTAAATAAATCAACATCTACGCGGCAGAATTCTTCAATAACATCTTTAAATAACACAGAAACTACGAAACATCTCATATTTAATAATCATTAATCAAATTAAAATTCAATAACTAAAAATTTATCAATCAAAACAGCAAGCGTTCATTCCCTCGAGTGTTACATATCAGAGCAATGACACCGACTCGAACTATTGAAGGTATACAACCTTCACTCTCGATTACCTGCACGTTACCAACATAAGGGAAACATTCAAACAGAAGGGGTGAGATATCTAACAATATAATAAAGCGCATGATAATTAATATATTAAATTAGATCAACAACACCATCACTTCTCATCTCATAATCAACGACAATCTCAACAATAATATACATTCATCAACATCAAAAATACACTTCTTTATGAAATCATATAATGCGACTCAATACTATGCAAATGCATGTGGTACCATTGGAGCAGAACTCCCATCTCAAAAATTTGCCAATTAATAGAGGCATTAACAAGGCATAGCCTTCATCTCAAAATTTGTAAATCCAGGCCATCTCAACGAGCATAAGCTCCATCTCAAAAATGCAATGTATGCGACACAACCATGAATGTAATGATAACACCCAAGTTAACAACATCTCAAATCATCTTAAAACATCTCAATTTAACATCTCAAAACATCTCAATTTAACATCTCAAAGCATCTCAATTTATCATCTCAAAACATCTCAAAATACATCTCAAAATAACATCTCAAAAGACATCTCAAAATAATCAAAATAATTCATCAAAAATCATTTATTTATAAATAACTTCTTAGTAATAACTCAGCAACATTTAATTCCACAGTAAAATCAACAATGTCATTTTGTATCTCTAAAGTCAAGACCATTACTTTCCCACTTTTATAGCTCAAACAGCAGCTTCTAGAATCTAACGTTCATCGTTCTGCACAAAACAGTGTAAAGGCCATCCATCTTCTGACATGCAACCTCTAACCAACGCTCTTTCTAAATACCAACTTCTGATGAAGCAACCTCTGGGCGACACAATCTTTTGACTACTATAACTTCTGACTAGATACAACTTCTGATCATCTCATCTTCTGACTAATGCCATCTTCTGACTAGTGCAACCTCTGACCAGGTACAACTTCTGACCTCCCAACCTCTTACTAGTCCCCATATTCTGACCACTCATCTTCTGACCACTCATCTTCTGACTAATGCAACTCCTAATATCAGAACTGCTACCTTTTTCTATGCCACGCATCTTCTAACAGTTTACGTCTAACTTCAGAATTTCTATCTTGCACTAATCTAACGCAACTCTAGTCAACATACCTCTACTGTCAGAACTGTTATTTTCTATTCATCCTTCTATTTTTCTAATTCCTATTATCAACCTAATTAGGAACAATATTAACCAATTTCTATTCTCCAAATTCATTCATCAATTCTAACACAGTAGCGCCTATTTTCAATTACTAAATTCTGCGTTTTTTGTACTGCAATATTCAACGTTCCTTCTTCCCCGTTAACCTTACAGATTCATACATAAAGCCTTAAACCTACTCTAATCGTGACAATTTATCACCCATAAATTACCTTATAATTCTACAGCAATTAAACAACATCAAAACATCAATATCCATCTAAAATTCATCAAATCTTCATCATCCATTGTCATATACATCCAATTCAAGAACAAGACAACAATCATCACTAATCCCACATAACAATCATCATAAACCCAATTATAGAGTCAGAACCCCACCAATACCTTGGATTGAAGGTCGCTCTACAATTCCCGGTTGGATTCATGTTCTTGCCGTTTTCCACTTTCTCTAGCAACTTGCACGTTCTCTTCCAAATCCTTATTTCTTTCTACTGCTTCTTTCTTTCTATTCTAACAACAAATAATAAAATAAACCTATTATTCTATTATCTCCTTATTGGGCTTAAAACCAACACACCCCCTTATCATTTCTATTCTCTAAAATAAGCCCACATTAAATAATATTACACTTCTAATATTATTTCACCACATAATATTATATCTCTAATATTATTCTCCACTTAATAAAATAAATCCAATTTAATTATAACACATCTTCATAAATATTCCAAAAATAATTTAATTAAATAATTAATTAAATTACGGGCGTTACAACTCTCCCCCACTTAGAATATTTTCGTCCTCAAAAATTTACCTCAATCAAACAATTCAGGATAGGAGTCTCGCATCTTGCTCTCCAACTCCCAAGTCATGCTTTCACCAGCAGCTCCTAGCCAAACCACTTTAACCAAGGCAATATCTTTTCCCCTTAGAGTCTTCATTTCAAGATCCGTGATCCGTACAGGCATCGTCTCCACCATAAGATTATCTCGTACTTGCACATTGTCCATATGAATCACATGAGATGGATCTGAAATATACTTCCGAAGTTGCGACACATGAAAAACATCATGCAAATTTGAAAGATTAGGCGGTAAGGCCACTCTATAAGAAACATTCCCCACTCTCTCTGAAATCTGATACGGTCCAATAAAATGAGAAGTGAGCTTCTTATACATCAACGCTCGTCCAGCACCAGTCACAGGTGTAACTCAAAAAAACACATGATCACCAGCTTGAAATTCTAAATCTTTCCTTCCCTTGTCATGATAACTCTTGTGTCTACTTTGTGAATCTTTCATCTTTTCTCAAATCGACTTCACCTTCTCGGTAGTCTCACAAACAAGTTCAGGTCTAAGTACTACACTCTCACCAGATTCATGCCAACATAACGGAGTTCTACATCTTCGACCATACAACGCTTCAAAAGGTGCCATCCCAATACTAGAATGGTAACTGTTATTATATGTGAACTCTATCAACGGAAGATAAGTATCCCATGAACCTCCCTGCTCAAGAACACATGCCCTCAACAAGTCTTCCAATGATTGAATCGTCCATTCAGTCTGACCATTTGTCTGAGGATGATACGCTGAACTCAACCTCAACTTAGAACCCAACGCTTCTTGCAAACTCTTCCAAAAATCAGAAGTAAATCTTGGATCTCTATCTGACACAATGCACAAAGGAACACCATGCAGCTTCACAATCACACTAATATAAATCTCATCCAACTTCGGCACTGGAAAACTGATGTTAATAGGAATAAAATGAGTTGACTTCGTAAGCCTATCAACAATCACCCAAATTGAATCATGCCCTCTTAAAGTATTAGGCAACCCTGTCACAAAGTCCATTGAAATGATATCCCATTTCCATTCTGGAACTTCCAACGGTTGCATCAATCCTGCAGGCTTCAGATGTTCAACTTTCGACTTCTGACAAGTCAAACATGCATACACAAACCGAGCCATGTCACTCTTCATCCCAGTCCACCAAAACAAACCTTTCAAATCTTGATACATCTTTGTAGCTCCTGGATGAATACTCAACTTACTTCTATGACTCTCTTCAAGTATCACTTTCTTCATCTCAACATCATCAGGAATACAAATCCGGTTACGAAATCTCAACACACCTTGCTCATATAACTTAAAATCACTATTCTCAGATTGATCAATCCCAACCATCAAATCTACCAGTTTCACATCCAACTTCTGAGCTTCTCTGATACTGTCTAAAAATTCATTATTAATCTTTAACATACCCAACATAACACTCTGTGGAGTAACCTTGCAAACTAAGCTCATATCTCTGAACTACTCAATCAATTCCAACTCTTTAATCATCATTGCTGACATATGTAAAGTCTTTCGACTCAATGCATCAGCCACCACATTCGCTTTTCCTGGATGATAATTCAAACCAAAATCATAATCCTTTAGCAATTCTAACCATCTTCGTTGCCTCATATTCAACTCCTTCTGATCAAACAAATACTTCAAGCTCTTATGGTCACTAAACACTTCAAATCTAGAACCATAAAGATAATGCCTCCAAATCTTCAATGCAAAAACAACTACAGCAAGCTCTAAATCATGCGTAGGATAGTTCTTCTCATGAGTCCTTAACTGCCTTGAGGCATAAGCAACTACCTTACCATTCTGCATAAGCACACCTCCTAAACCCATCTTAGAAGCATCACAATAAACCACAAAAGGCTCTCCTGGATTAGGCAACATCAAAATCGGAGCCGACGTCAACCTCTTCTTCAATTCTGCAAAACTTTCTTCGCACTAAACGTCCCACACAAAAGCTCTACCTTTAATAGTCAACTTAGTCAATGGGAGTGACAACTTAGAAAACCCTTCGATAAACCTTCTATAATAACCAACTAATCCCAAGAAGCTTCTAATCTCAGTAGCTGACTTTGGAGTTTTCCATTGCAACACAGCATCAACCTTCGATGGATCTACAGCAATGCCACTACCTGAAATCACATGACCAAGAAAGCTAACCTCTTTCAACCAAAATTCACACTTGGACAGCTTTGCATACAACTTCTTCTCTTTCAAAACTTGAAATACTACTCTTAAGTGTTCAGCATGCTCTTCTTCTGACTTAGAGTAAATCAAAATATCATCAATGAAAACCACTATGAACCGATCCAAATAAGTATGAAAGATACGATTCATATATTCAATTAATACTCCTGGCGCATTAGTAACACCGAAAGGCATCACCGAATACTCGTAATGTCCATAACGCGTTCTGAAAGCCGTCTTCTGAATATCTCCATCCTTCACTTTAATCTGATGGTAACCTGACCTCAAATCAATCTTACTAAACACACGGGCATCCACTAATTGTTCCATCAAGTCATCTATTCTTGGAAGCGGATACTTGTTCTTAATCGTCACTTTATTCAACTGTCTATAGTCAACACAAAGCCTCATACTTCCATCTTTCTTCTTCACTAAAAACACTGGAGCTCCCCATAGCGATACACTTGGACTTACAAACCTCTTCTCAAGTAACTCTTCCAATTGCTTCTTCAACTCTGACAATTCAGACGCAGACATCTTGTATGGTGCCATAGACACAGGTCTGGTACCAGGTACAAGATCAATTGCAAATTCAACTTCCCTCTCTGGCGGTACATCAGGAATCTCATCAGGGAAAACTTCAGGAAATTCACACACCACCTGCAATTCCTCAATTATAGCTTGAGTCTCTACAGATAGCGACGCCATCAACGAAAACATATGTGCTTCTTCTTGCATCAACTTCCTAAACTGTCTAGCAGACAACAAACCATCTTCCTCTTCCTCAGGAGTAGAAAACTTTATAGTCTTGTCATAACAGTTAATATGAACACAGTTATGCTCTAACCAGTTCATACCCAAAATTACATCCAAACCTCTTAACGGCAAATAAACCAAATCAACAACAAAGTCTCTGTCGAAGATCGACAAGGGACACTTAGCACACACAAAAGAAGTAGTCACCGACCCCTTGGCTGGAGTATCGACGACCATTTCTCCATCTAGAGAAGACAATACAAGACCCAATCTTTCAACACAATCAGCAGCAATAAAACAATGTGTAGCACCAGTATCAATAATAGTAATTAAAGGAGTACTATTAATGAATCATGTACCTCTAATAAGTCCGTCCTCAGCAGCTGTCTCATCCTCAACCAAAGCAAACACTTTACGACTAGACTGAGTTCTCTTCGGTTTCGGACACTGGCTACCAATGTGCCCTTCTTCTTTACAGTTGAAACAAACCACACTCTTGTGCTTACACTCAGATACAACATGTCCATTCTTACCACAACGGTAACATCTCTTCACTTCAGTAGTGCACACATTACTCTTGTGTCCAGGTTTCCCACACTTAAAGCAAATCACACCAGCAGGAGCATCTCCCCCACTAGTCCTCTGTCCATGAACAAATCTCTGTTTACCCTTACCAACTGGGGCATCATAAGGCTTACCACGGTTTTGCGGGTGCCTACCCCTCTTCTCACTAATAATCTTATAATGAGCATTATTGTCTTCCTTATAAATTCTGCAGCTATCAACCAAATCAGCAAAGACACGGATTTTCTGATATCCAACTGCTTTCTTAATCTCCATGCGCAACCCATTCTCAAATTTAATACACTTTGAAAACTCAGCATTTTCCTCTGCGTAATACGGATAAAACTTGGCCAACTCAGCAAACATGGCAGCATACTCAACAACTGACAGACTTCCTTGCTTCAGCTCAAGGAACTCAATTTCCTTCTTACCACGGACATCTTCTGGAAAATACTTTCTCAAAAACTCCCTACGGAACACAGCCCAAGTTACATTCTCACCTGCAGCTTCCAATTTCTGGAAAGTCTCTAGCCACCAGTTATCAGCCTCGACTGCTAGCATATGAGTCCCATAACAAACCTTATGCACTGGAGTGCAGTCCATCACGCGAAAGATCCTCTCAATCTCTTTCAACCATTCCAATGCTCCGTCAGGATCATACTTTCCCTTGAACGTAGATGGATTCTCTCTCTGGAAGGTCGCCAAGCTACGAGATCCAACATTCCCGTCAGCATTCGGCTGATTTTCCATCGCATGAGCCATTACTTCTAAAGCAGCAGCAAGAGCAGCATCATTCCTTCCAGCCATATCAACTTCTCACTACAACATAAACAACGGTTAGAACATCAAAATAACAATACTCGATTGTTAGGCAACTACGACTCGACGATAAGGTCGGACCAACCTTTTGCTCTGATACCAACTTTGTAACGCCCCAATTCTACCCCAAGCAAATTATGCAAGATAAATCAGAGTTATAAAATTTCAATTATACAAATGAATCGGGACGTTACAAATTCTTCTAACAAATTCATTGCATTCATCGTGGATATAAAACACTTTTTAAAACATAGGACGAACCATCAACATAGCATCTTTAATTAAATAAATCAACATCTACGCAGCCGAATTCTTCAATAACATCTTTAAACAACACAGCAACTACGAAACATCTCATATTCAATAATCATTAATCAAATTAAAATTCAACAACTAAAAATTCATCAATCAAAACAGCAAGCGTTCATTCCCCCGAGTGTTACATATCAGAGCAATGACACCGACTTGAACTATTGAAGGTATACAGCCTTCACTCTCGATTACCTGCACGTTACCAATATAAGGGCAACATTCAAACAGAAGGGGTGAGATATCTAACAATATAATAAAGCGCATGATAATTAATATATTAAATTAGATCAACAACACCATCACTTCTCCTCTCATAATCAACGACAATCTCAAAAATAACAAACATTCATCAACATCAAAAATACACTTCTTTATGAAATCATATAATGCGACTCAATACTATGCAAATGCATGTGGTACCATTGGAGCAGAACTCCCATCTCAAAAAATTTCCAATTAATATAGGGATTAACAAGGCATAGCCTTCATCTCAAAATTTTCCAATCCAGGCCATCTCAACGAGCATAAACTCCATCTAAAAAATGCAATGTATGCGACTCAACCATGAATATAATGATAACACCCAAGTTAACAACATCTCAAATCATCTCAAAACATCTCAATTTAACATCTCAAAACATCTCAATTTAACATCTCAAAGCATCTCAATTTATCATCTCAAAACATCTCAAAATACATCTCAAAATAACATCTCAAAAGACATCTCAAAATAATCAAAATAATTCATCAAACATCATTTATTTATAAATAACTTCTCAGTAATAACTCAGCAGCATTTAATTCCACAGTAAAATCAACATTGTCATTCTGTAGCTCTAAAGTCAAGACCGTTACTTTCCTACTTTTATAGCTCAAACAGCAGCTTCTAGAATCTAACGTTCATCGTTCTACACAAAACAACGTAAAGGCCATTCATCTTCTGACCACGCAACCTCTAACCAACGTTATTTCTAAATACCCAACTTCTGATGATGCAACCTCTGGGCGACACAATCTTCTGACTACTATAACTTCTGACTAGATACAACTTCTGATCATCTCATCTTCTGACTAATGCCATCTTCTGACTAGTGCAACCTCTGACCAGGTACAACTTCTGACCTCTCACCCTCTGACTAGTCCCCATCTTCTGACCACTCATCTTCTGACCACTCATATTCTGACTAATGCAACTCCTAATATCAGAACTGCTACCTTTTTCTATGCCACGCATCTTCTAACAGTTTACGTCTAACTTCATAATTTCTATCTTACACTAATCTAACACAGCTCTAGTCAACATACCTCTACTGTCAGAACTGCTATTTTCTATGCATCCTACTATTTTTCTAATTCCTATTATCAACCTAATTAGGAACAGTATTAACCAATTTCTATTCTCCAAGTTCATTCATCAATTCTAACACAGTAGCGCCTATTTTCAATTACTAAATTCTGCATTTTCTGTACTGCAATATTCAACATTCCTTCTTCCCTGTTAACCTTACAGATTCATACATAAAGCCTTAAACCTACTCTAATCGTGACAATTTATCACCCATAAATTACCTTATAATTCTACAATAATTAAACAACATCAAAACATCAATATCCATCTAAAATTCATCAAATCTTCATCATCCATCGTCATATACATCCAATTCAAGAACAAGACAACAATCATCACTAATCCCACATAACAATCATCATAAACCCAATTATAGAGTCAGAACCCCACCCTTACCTTGGATTGAAGGTTGCTCTACAATTTTCGGTTGAATTCACGTTCTTGCCGTTTTCCACTTTCTCTAGCAGTTTGCACGTTCTCTTCCAAATCCTTATTTCTTTCTACTGCTTCTTTCTTTCTATTCTAACAACAAATAATAAAATAACCCTATTATTATATTATCTCCTTATTGGGCTTAAAACCAACACACCCCCTTATTACTTCTATTCTCCAAAATAAGCCCACATTAAATAATATTACACTTCTAATATTATTTCACCATATAATATTATATCTCTAATATTATTCTCCACTTAATAAAATAAATCCAATTTAATTATAACACATCTTCATAAATATTCCAAAAATAACTTAATTAAATAATTAATTAAGTTACGGGCGTTACAGCTAGAACCTCCAATTCTTTTGCCTCCAGTGGAAGGTAGGCCCCTGATAATGTATCTGATGGTATTAGATAATTCAATGGGGTTGTGTATTGGGGAAACATGACGAGTCTGGTCGAAAAGAGCATGCAATATACTACCTTAGCAAAAAGTTTACCGACTTGGAAATAAGATACTCACTGCTCGAGAAAACTTGTTGCGCTTGGGCATAGGCTGCTCACCGATTAAGACAGTATGTGTTGACTCATAACAGTTTTCTGATCTCTAAGATGGATCCAATCAAGTACATCTTTGAAAATCCAGCTCTTACGGGAAGAATAGCCCGTTGGCAGATGATTTTAACTGAGTATGCAATCCAGTATACTACTTAAAAAACTATCAAAGGTAGTGTGTTGGATGATCATCTTGCTCATCAGCCCATGGAAGACGACTATAAACCAATGAAATTTGAATTTCTTGATGAAGACATCATGTACATACGAGATTGTAACATCCTAGGCTCATAAGAAGGATCCGAACTAGGATCGTGGTGGACGATGGTGTTTGATGGTGCCTCCAATGCGTTGGGAAATGGTGTCGGTGCTGTGATTACTTCTCCTGAAGGTTTCCATACTCCTTTCACTGCCATAATTTCCTCTGATTGTACAAACATTATGGCTAAGTATGAAGCTTGTATATTTGGGTTAGAAGCTACTATTGATTTACGAATCAAAATCTTGGAAGTATATGGGGACTCTGTGAAGATGTGAAAAACACAAGAAGGGGGGTTGAATTGAAAAACTTAAATCAAAAACAGCTTAATGACACAGTATTTTTATCCTGGTTCGTTTGATCTCAAACTACTCCAGTCCACTCGTCAAGGTGATTTCGCCTCTCTCTAATGAGGTCTTAATCCATTATTATCAAAGGATTACAACATCTACTTTAACAACTGTTAAAGTCTTCTTGAGTTCAACCACAATCCGGTTAATCTCAAGGAACTTCTTTTACAAATAATTGAACAAGAGTGTGTTGTTGTTTTCTTACAAAACTGTATATCACAACTGTGATAATTACACAAAATAAGCTTGGAATAAAATGAATTTGCTAAAGCTTTAAATATGCGTGGTTTGGAAGGCTTGGAAAATTTTGTTGTATGCGTACGTGCGTGCTCTTTTCACAAGCATACTTGTTTATATAGGCAAGGAAAAGATACGTTGTCCATAAAGCAAGTTTAATGATAATAACACACTTTCCTTTTGAAGAAGATCTTGTCTGAAGAAAGCCGTTAGCATTTAATTTTGTCTTGAATAATTAATAACGCTTCAGAATCTTCTTTGCTTTAACTACTGATAACGCTTCAGAGTGTTGATGACTTGGTAAAGATGTCTTTGATCAGAGTCAGAGCGTACTTGTTTAGGCGCAGATTCTGGTCATCAAGCTTCAGCGTATAATCTGGTAGCTTCAGCGTGTGGCACATATTGTTGATCTTCTGATGCTGATTCCATTCTGATGCTGATTCCATCAGAACTTCAGCATATACAAAACATGATTTTAAGGAGCATAATTGTTCTTTGTATATATCTTTGAATTTAATTATTCTTTGTATTTTGTTATCATCAAAACTCTAATCAAGGGTTGTAGAATCAAACTATGTTCTAACAATCTCCCCCTTTTTGATGATGACAAAAACCAGATTTTTCAATTAAAGAATAAAGAATAACAAGTATAGAATTAAGAAGAAAAACTCCCCCTGAGTTGATTACTTCCCTTAAATTCTTTGAATCCTTGAGCATCAGAATTTAACTACGTCTTTCATCAGAGTTTTGTACCTGTTCAAACTTTTCAGAAGAAAGAAATTAAGTAGATCAGAATGTTTGAAACTTATGTCTCAGTAATCCGTTATTGAAAATATCTTTTTCTTTCTCCCCCTTTTTGTCAGTTATCAAAAAGAACATATAATCAGAGCCAAAAAGGATTTATATTAAAATTAGAAGCAACGATAAGACGTTCAGAACAGCAGCAATGTAAAAGAAATATTACAATTAAACAAATTTTTTTAAAAAAACAAGGAAAATCTAAGATGGAGGAGGAAGGCGCGTGAACAAAGCTTCCAACAAGCCCTTGATCTGGGTGTTGGTTTCCGCTTGCTTTCTTAACATGCTCTTGATTTCTGAAATTTTGTCATCCTGTTTATCCATCCTTTCCTGCATAATAATATCTGCTCTCTTTAGTTCTTCCAGAGTTTGCCTTTCATAGGAGGAAGCTTGAGAATCTTCAGTAACTGGATGCTTCTCAGAGCATTCTGAAATGTCATATTTTTGAACCAGTTCCTCTGCAGGAATCATCTGCTTTGGAGTATCAGCCAGAATGATATCTTCTGACTCTGGTTGAACTTTGTCTGCTGGACGATGTTCTGACCAGGGAGCATTATCCAGAGGGAGAACTTCTTCCTTGAGCAGTTGGCTCAGAACTTGATCTTCAATTACCTTTAGCAGATTACTGAAGTTCTGTTGAACTTGTTCATAGCTCTGTTCTTGCATCTTACGAGTTTCAGAACTTACCCATTTTCTGAAACCTGTCCAAAGATAATCTGAAGCAGCAGCATTAATCATCTCAAGACTAGCTTGCTTCATGGAAGTTATCCACTTCTGCATTTCTGTTTCAAACATCAATAAACTAGTACCAACATCTGGTGTGGGTTCAGATGGTTTTGGTTTTGGAATGGCTATTTTGTGGGTTATGGCAGCAAGACGTTCAAAAACAGTTAAATCAATGACAGTTTTGGCGTTGTCATTTGGATTGTTCTTTGGTGAGGGAGTGGGAGAGTCTGGTATAATTATTGGACTAGTTGGGGAGTTTGGTGGAGTTGATTCTAGTGAAGAGGGAATTTGGGGTCTGTCCAGAATGGTGAGGGGTATACAGATGGCCAGAGGTTCAATGATACCTGGAATGGGAATGGTATCAGAATCCGAAGTGCGTTCTTCAGTTTGGTTGGATTGAGTGTTATGAGGTTCTGGTTCACATGTCTCAGAAGATTGGATCTCAGAAGTTTGAACTTCTGATTGGAATAGTTCAGGTTATGGAGATAGTGGATGAATATCTGGTTGAGGAGATGGAGGTAGTGGTATTTCTGGTTGTGGAGAGAGGGGAAGTTTTGGTTGTGGTGCTTCTGAAATGGTTTCAGAGTTTGGATTTTCTGGTATGAGAGCATAAATATTCTGGTCAAAAGTTTCAATATCTGACAGAACTTTTGTAAGTTCTGGTTGAGTTGTTTTAGTATTTGGATTGATAGGTAGGGAGTGAGTTCCTCTAAGAGTTAAAGTTTCAGAGGGGTCAAAACCTATGTCAAAATCATCAAAGGTTTGAGGGGTAGGAATTTCTGAATGGGTCGGTAAGGGGCCAGATGTTAATAAAGATACTGAATCTAAAACAGTTACAGAAGAAGGATTACCTCTCTTTTTAGAAGCTTTGGGAGTCCGCTGAGATGATCCTTCTGCTGCTGCCTTTCTTTTCTTGTTCTTCTTCAGCACAACTTCTGGAGCCGCTTGTTGTAAGTCCTGGATGTTTAACTCTGGTGCAGTACCATCTGCCTTGCATGCATCCAGATATCTGACGATAATCTCGGGCTTGGAATCAATTTCTGAGAACATAGGGAAATCATCAAGAGGGATCCTTCTGCTGGTGATTGTTGCAAAATAAGTAACATTGGGTTCCTTCTTGATGTTCTCAATAATCTTCATATTTTTCATATTCTTCGCATTCAAAGGCTTTCCAGCAGTTGCCTCTAAAGAGCTGATTTCCTGTGCTTTTGTTAGATGCTCTATCAGCCTATTCTCTGTCAGAATATGTGATATGAGCCTTCCAAGGGGTATCCACTCCCTTTTAGTGCGCTCATCTTCTCTAGTCTCCTTAACATTTGTCCTCAGATGATTGAACAACAAATGAGCCAGATTCACCTTGGTCTTTTGGGAAATGAAGTAGATCAGAAACTGCTGATCTATGTTTATGTAGTCAGGAGAGCTGGTTGGCTTCCTGTGGTTTATGCATCCCAGAATAATCTTATCCTATATTATGTGATGGTCCTTCAGATCCCTTATCTTGCTGGAGGAAAGACCTAGAGTGAAAATTTATCTAGCAATTGAAGCGACATCAGCACATCTTTCAGCCATGCCTATACACCTTACACCACCACCACTGTAACCTATCAATCTTGCTATAAGGTCTTCAGTAATAACTATCTTCTTCCTCATTACATATGAAGTAACTTGATGGTTGCAGGATGAAGCATGAATCTAAAATTCCTTCACAAGGATTGGGAACGTTGGACCTAGAAGACGGTCAAAATACTTGTTCCATCCTTGAGCCTTTACTTCTTCAGAAAGATTGAACCCATTTTCTTGAAGACTTTCAAAGTCCCCAATCAATTCTGAAAGCACTTCTAGGTTGTCAATGGGTGTGAGAAGAGTTCTGAACGGTTCTTCATACTGTTCCATGGATTCTGTTCTCTGAGTACTGGAATTTAGGATGCTTGAGGAAGCCATGTTCACACAGAAAAATTGAGAAGAAAGTGAAAGGGTTTTTGAAAAAGATGCAAACTGAAAACAATTAGATTGTAGAGAAAGTGAAAGAGTGTAAAGAGTTAAAGATGCGTTTAAATAGATTTTGAAAACGTAAACTGCAAGAGAGAGAAATAAATTGTAATGATTATATGCATTAATGACAGCTGATTTTGGGGGATTTAGAAAGATATTGGAATGGTTACCCATGACATGTGTCTCAATGCATCCAATCAGAGCTTTTGACCTTTCAGAAAAATGAATGCATGTTCAGCCTCAGAAGGTAGCTGATGAATGGATGACAACTGTTTTCTTATGTAAACAACACACTTCTATCCTTGAAATAAAATGCTCAGATCTTCATGGATAGATTTTGATACAATCTGTACTTCTAAAATTCTAAAGGCAGGTTGATCAGCAGTTCACAGAAATCTCAAATATATTGAAGTCCTCAAGTTGACTTTTCATCCATAGGAAATTTGCATGCTAGATCCAGCTGCTGCTATGTATTCAACTTCTGTTGTTGATAGAGCTATTGTGGATTGTCTTTTGCTGGACCATGAGATCAGGTTTTCTCCCAGAAACTGGCAGCTTCCAGAAGTGCTTTTACGTTCTACTCTGTCTCCGGCAAAATCAGCATCACAGTATCCTACTAAGCTGTAATCATTTGATTTTCTATAAAACAAACC
Source organism: Vicia faba (assembly GCA_948472305.1). NCBI lineage: Eukaryota > Viridiplantae > Streptophyta > Magnoliopsida > Fabales > Fabaceae > Vicia > Vicia faba. Next base: position 1,312,336,604 of record OX451735.1, on the reverse strand, counting down.
CATATTAGCAGTACCTTTCAGATACTTGAAAATTCGCTTAACTGCTGTTAAGTGAGATTCTCTAGGATCTGATTGAAATCTAGCACAAATTCAAACACTGAATAGAATGTCAGGCCTTGAAGCCATCAAATAGAGAAGAGAACCAATCATACCTCTGTAGACCTTATGTTCTACCTTTTTACTTACCTCTTCTTTTTCCAGAATGCACGTGGGATGCATTGGAATCCTTGATGGCTTACATTCTGAGAGATCAAATTTCTTCAGAAGTTCTCTGACATATTTTCTCCGATGAATGTAAGTTCCTTCAGGATTTTGATTAATCTGAATGCCCAGAAAGAATTTTAGTTCCCCCATTAGGCTCATCTCAAATTATGCCTGCATACATTTAGCAAACTCTCTTCCCAGAGAGGGTTTAGTGGATCCAAATATGATGTCATCTACATAAATATGACATACTAAAATGTCATTCTTAACTATGTTACAGAACAAGGTTGTGTCCACTTTCCCTCTAGTGAATTCCTTTTCTAACAGGAAGTTACTTAGTCTTTCATACCAAGCTCTGGGAGCTTGTTTCAGACCATAGAGTGACTTATTTAGTTTGAAAACATATTCTGGATTTTTGGAACTTTCAAAACCAGGGGGGTGGTGCACATATACTCTTCTTCTATATAGCCATTTAAGAATGCACTCTTGACATCCATCTGATACAGAGTGATGCCTTTATTAACAGCAAATGAAATTAAAAGTCTGATAGATTCTAACCTAGCAACTCGGGAAAAGGTTTCTGTATAGTCTATCCCCTCTTGCTGACTATAACCTTGTGCTACCAGTCATGCTTTTTTCTGATTACTTCACCTTGTTCGTTCAGTTTGTTTCTGAACACCCATTTTGTACCAATGACATTGAATCCTTTTGGTTTGGGAACCAGGCCCCATACGTCATTTCTTGTGAATTGATTTAGCTCTTCTTGCATTGCCAGAATCCAGTCATTGTCCAGAAGTGCTTCATCAACTGTTGTTGGTTCAATCAGAGAAACCAGTCTCATGAGGGATAATTCAGAGTTTCTGAAGGTAGATCTTGTTCTGATGAGATCTTCCTTCCTTCCTAAGATTGTTTCTTCTGGGTGGTCAATGCTGCTTCTGGATGGTCTTTTTTTGGAGTTGATCAACAGAAGGTGTTGGGTTGCTTGCACTAACTCTTTCTGATGTTGAGGGAGTGTCTCTGTTGAGAGCCTCTGATGAGTTGTCTTCAGTACCTGTGAGTTCAACTTCCATACCTGCAAGATATTCATTCTGCTTTAACTTTTGAGAGTCAAGCTTATCATCAAAACGAACACTGATTGACTCTTCAATAATCTGTGTTTCTGTATTGTATACTCTGTACCCTCTTGAGCATTCAGAGTATCCTAACATAATACACTTTTGTGCTTTAGAGTCAAACTTGTTCAAATAATTTTTTGTATTCAAAATAAAACATGTACATCCAAATGGGTGGAAGTAAGAAATGTTTGGCTTTCTGTTCTTCCATAATTCATATGGAGTCTTTTCCAGAATAGGTCTTATGGAGATTCTATTCTGAATGTAACACGCTGTGTTTATTGCCTCGGCCCAGAAGATCTTAGCAACGTTAGTCTCGTTGATCATGGTTATGGCCATTTCTTGCAATGTTCTGTTCTTTCGTTCTACAACTCCATTTTGCTGGGGAGTTCTAGGACAAGAGAAATCATGCAGAATGACTTTTTCATTAAAGAATAACTCAAAATCTTTATTTGCAAAATCTCCACCATGATCACTTCTGACTTTGACGATTCTAAGATCCTTTTCATTCTGAACTTGGTTGCAGAAGGTAACAAACACAGAGTGTGACTCGTCCTTGTGCCTTAATAACTTTACCCATGTCCATCTTCTATAGTCATTTATGATTACTAACCCATACTTCTTGCCACTGAATGAAGCAGTTTTAACTGGTCCAAATAAGTCAATGTGCAGAATTTCTAATGGCTTAGAGGTGGAAACAACATTTTTGGATTTGAAAGCAGGTTTTGCAAACTTGTCTTTCTGACATGCTTCACACAGAGCATCTGAATTGAACTTCAAGTTAGGAAGTCCTCTGACCAGATTGAGTTTGTTAATCTGGGATATTCTTCTCATACTAACATGTCCCAATCTTCTGCGTCAGATCCATTGCTCCTTGTTAACAGACAGAAGACATTTTACATTCTGACTTTTCAATTCAGAAAGTTTGATTTTATAAATGTTGTTTTTCCTCTTTCCATTAAATAGGATAGTCTCATATTTCTGACTAACAGCTTTGCATGAATTTTGATTGAAGATTATATCATAACTGTTATCACTTAATTGACTTATGGATAATAGGTTATGCATTAATCCATCAACTAATAAAACATTACTTATAGAGGGAAGATTTCCATTACCTATTTTTCCAGAGCCAATGATCTTTCCCCTCTGATTGCCACCAAAGCCTACGTGGCCTCCAGGCTTAAGTTCCAGGCTTTGGAACATATGCCTTCTTCCCGTCATGTGTCGTGAGCAGCCAGAGTCTAGGTACCATGATTGGTGTCTTTGCTTTACTGCTAAAGATATCTGCCACATGTATTATTTTATCCTTAAGTACCCACATTTTCTTGGGTCTTGATTTGTTAGTTTTACCAAAACTCTGGTTGAATTTTGGTTTGACAGAGTAATCACTACTTGTATATTTTATGTCATGTGTGTGCCCATATATAAAGTGTGAATTAAGTGGAGTACGTTTTATAACTAAATCCATGGCATTTTTTGGTGTAGGAACCTTACCTTGATATCCTATCCCTTTTCTGCCATTTCTGCTAACTCCATAGATCATTGAAGCCATTTTGCTTCTGTCTATGTTTTTAGCCAGAAACTTCTGAAAGTTGTGATCATACTCTTTAATGATCTCATCAGCATTGCTGGGAGTTTAAGGGATTGTTTCCTTCTGAGAGTTTTGCAATTGGTTTTCTAATTCTGAAATTTTATCTTTTAACTCAGAATTCTCCAATTTGAGACTCTCAATCTTATCAGAGTCAGAAGCAAGATTCCTTTTCAGGTTTCTGAATTTGAATCTGATCTGCTGATACTTGTTGTACCCCAAAATTTTCCCTCCCATATTCTTCAAAGTTTTGACAAGCATCATCTCAATTTGCTCAAGTCTACTCAAGGAGTTGCACAGTCAAACCATCTCCTAAGCCAGTCAAAATTAGGGTTTTGGTTCTTGCAAGGAAGTTGAGGTTTTAAAGGGCTCAATCAAGTCCCATAGGCCCATATACATTTCCAAGCATCTACATGTCAAGTTTCAAGGTTCACAATGCCAGTTTGCACAATCAAAAGCCCTAGTTGCTCCACAACCAACTGTAGGGGTAAAATAGTCATTTTATAGTCAAAAGTCAAAAAATTTGGTTAACATCTTATTTTGAAGCCACAATCATCATTTGATCAAGTCTTGATCATGATTCCACAAGCATGGCTCAAAAATCATCAAGATGCCAAAAGTTTCTATTTTTTGACAGCAGAAAAGTCAACTGTAATTTGACCAAGGCATAACTTTTTCATGGTTCATCAGAAAAATCCCATCAAATGCTCACTTTGAAGGGGAGGACATTTCCTACAACTCATCTTAACATTCCAAGTCCAATAAATGCTCTCACAAAAAGTTATCAATTTCTACATTATAGGTCAATTTCAAAAGTCAACAAAAATGCACTTTAAGTCAAAGACCATAACTTGATATTGGTAAATCAAAATGACATGGGACAAAAGGAATTGGTTAGAGGACTTCAAGACCTTTCCAAAATGTCCAAGAACATGTTCATATGATCAAAATTGAGCAAGATATGCATTGGAGAAGTTGGGAAATTTTTGTGAATTTGCAAAAGTCAACTTTGCCCAAAACACCTCATTTTTGCTAATGGGCCTCAAATTACTTCTTGAAACTTTGTCCAAGGCCTATGCACGACCCATTAAGATTAAATTGAATTATTTTCTTATTTTTATTAATTATTTGGATTTTTAATTGATTATTAATTCATTTAATTAATTTAATTGTAGGAAAATGCCAAGATATGGTTTTCAAATCTTTTTGTGATGCAAAAGAGGTCAACACATGCTGAAGATTTCGTGTACACATCAAGGAGACAAAATCATCCAATTTTGGCAAGTTTTATCAATCAAAAAGGTTGAAAAAGATTTGATTGAAATCAAATATTGAAAACTTCAATTCCATGGATTCTTGGCCAAGATTGTAACCTAAATCCATTCTATTATAAGTACTAAACCTAACCCTAATGCCATCAACGTGCAAAACTGCTGCAGAAGCCATAACCATATTGAGTTTTTTCAAGAAAATTGCCAAATCGTTTTCTCACTTCCAGGCCAATTCAAAGCCCTTTCTTGATTCAAACACCTTGTTGGGACACTCAGGAACACATTGCAATCAAAATCACGTGCCAACACTCAAAGAAACATCCAGAACAAACTCACAGTTTGCTTAATTTTTCTAGAATCGAAACTCAAGTTTTATGCATCATTAACATGTTATGATCATTGCTTTGCATTGCTAACACCATTCTGAAGCTAATGGTACAGATTAATTTGATTATGGTGCCCTGAAACGAAAACTGCCATTAAAGAAATCTAGGGTTTCGAAGCTTTGATTTTAGGGCTTTCTTGACCAAGCAAGATTAGGACTAATGATGCCCATGGTTGGACTCAGAAGATCAAGACGAATTCAATGGACATGTCGCGCCCTATTTATATAACGCATAGACCTATTCGCTATTTTCCCTTTTTTGCAGGTTGTAGGGGTTAAAAACCCCCGCTAATTGCTTTTGTTTTACAGGGAAACGAGGAAGAATATAATAGGTGTAAGCGCGTGGTTGGTCCGTTCAAAAAATATGGCGCGCGCTTTGCTTTGTCCAGTATAATTGTTATTTTCATATATTATTTTCAGTGGCCACTATAATATCAAACGCAGGCGATTGGAGTAGTGGTTGGTGCGCTGGGCGTTCACCATTGGGACCTGGGTTCGATTCCCAGGTCCCCCAAACCTTGTTCCTATTTTTTTCAACATGTTCACGTGCAGGGCTTCCAAGAGCATTCTACCATGCAACCCACACATCAGCTTGCCAAGTGGCCACAAGGCTCAATCCAATGGTCAGGATGGAAGCACACCATGCTCCAAGTAAAAGCATGCCCTAGTCAATTCCCAGAAGTCAACAAAGGCTTAAGCAAATGGGCCAGAAATTCTAACAAAACCTCCTAATTGGGTCCATCAACCCCCCTGGTTTACTATTCTTTTTCTTATTTTCTATTCCTTTTAATTCTTTTAATTATTATAATTATTATTATTAATTCATAAACAAATTATTTTTCATATTAAATTCAGAAACTTAAATATTTATAATATTTGTAATATTTTTATTATTCATTATTTTTACTAATTATTATTATTTTTGTAAATAAATTATAGTTAATTAATTTAGTGGTTAAATTAGGTTATTTTAATCTTTTTTTTTTACAATAAATAAAAACAATCTAGAACTAGGGTTTTTTTTTCTTGACTTTTAATTTCTTTTCTTTTTATTTTCATTAAAGACTTAAAAACACAAAAAAACATTTTTTCTTGTAAATAATTAATTAATTAATTAATTAGGTTTAGGTTTAATATTTGATTAATTGCAAAAAAGTACAAACTACTTTCTTTATTTCTCAAAAGGGTCAAAACCCTAAGGACGTCTCGATCTAATTTCTTTTGCGCTTTAATTTTTATTTTGATTATTGATGTATCTGTTTCTGAGGATGTAATAGTTAATTAGGATTTTATTGCTTTCTTTTACGTTTCCGCATTTATTTCTAAAACGGGTTATGTTTTTGGCGATGTATAGACCCGCGCCTTGTAATAGCGTAGATTTACCTTTCCGCAATTTATTTTCCGCACTCTTAACTGTTAATATGCATGAAAGACTTGTATGACAAATAAAATCAATCCGTAGCTCACAAATTACATGTACAAGATAATTTTAACTGGAAAAAACACACATGCACATGCCACTCCTAGGGTACGCCTCACTGGTTGCCTCGAACGTGGTCGTCAAGTATAGGGTGTTTTAGAGGTCGCCCTCCTGTATAAGATCCAGTTGCCTTGAAACGGTTGCCTCGGATGAAAAAAAGGATCTAGGACATTAGGGTTACTTCTAAGGTGTCCTACTATTGCTTCGGTGACCACACATGTCCCTTAATCGAATTGACCCGAATAATTCCAACGACGGTGCTACCTACTTCTCAATAGTGGGATAGTACTGTTTAAAGGACTTTTACACAGCCTAATTCCTTAGAGTAGGTAGATCTCATGGGTACTTGCTCTTTCAAAACAAACAAAACAACTTTTCACACTGACACTTTCAAAAGGTTTTCAAACAAATTTTTCATACACTCTTGAGGACAGATACAAGAGTTACTTAGAAATTTTTCAAACGAAACTTTTTCAAAACCCACATACACTTGAAAAGCAAACAAATTTTTGAAAACATAAGAGCAAGTACCTAAGAGCCCGTGGATAACCACGGATAGAAAGGGTGCTAACAACTTCCCTTTCTATAATCTGCCTCCCGAACCGAGAGACATCTCGAAAAGGAATTTTGTTGTGCTTTTGTCCTTTCCTTGTTGGAGAAAATAAAAGACGGTGGCGACTCTTGCTTACCGCGACATTTCGCGAACCAGCTTTAAAAACAGTCAGTTCTATTTCCATCGATCACAGAACTGGCGACTCTCCTGGGGACTATAATAAAAGTGAGGTCTACCTTAGGATTAGACCACTCTTGTTTTCAATTTCTTGATTTGTTTGCTTTAATATTGTGGGCATGTCTTGGAGTTTCATAGATCCTAACCCGGATCTGGGGAATACCCTTTTAGGTAGCATAAGCTGTGAGGGACCTGTCCGGCATAGACCGACACGGGTGAAGCAGTGGCTACGTTGGTGTGACACCTTGGTCTGTACTGATATACCTTGTGTTGCAACGAGGAGAATATGGGTCTTCTGAGGAGTCATTAAGCACCAACCGACCTTAGAACCCTAAATTGACCCAACTTGGCCATAGAACAGTAGCAGTATGCTACACTCATTGAGGCTAAACTCTCGCGATGGTTCTGGCTGCAAGAAAAGATTGCGACGCTGGAGTTATGACCGATTGAGGGTAGTCGATGATATTGAGATCCTCTAGAACCCGGTTACTATTTTCTAGGACAGGTCTTAACCAACGAAACTGAAAGAGGGTAGTACCCAAACTTCATGCTGGCCTGAAATCTAAGGGCTCTCTGTGTGACTTGTGTGCCTTCAAACTTGACTACTTGCATACTTGTCATCTAACAACACGAGTTCCTTGCAGGTTTTGTTTACAGTCCTTAATTGGGACTCATTACAGGGCCTACTTACATCACTCCATGCATACCATCATACCATTGCATACATCCTGCATAAGGACTAACCTATTTCAAGCATCTCAAGGGCTTGTGATGCAGGTCATGACGAACCAAAATGTCTAGCAAGGGGCAAAGGGGATTTATTTTCCTCTAGTCAAGGTTGATGACTTGAGTCAGGGGCTATGACCCACTCGATATGGTGAGCCTTGACTCTTGAAGAAGGACTCTCAACAACATGAAGTTCCCTCAATCAAGCTACTGGATTCAAATTCTAATAACTTTCTTGTTTACCCCGCGAGATCCTTGAAAACATCGCATGCATACATACATGTCATTGCATTACAGGTACCCTTGTTATAGGTCACTTACCTTCTTCACTGTTTATTTCAGCAATGACTTCCCAACAAGACAACCAGGATCTTCATGCTCAAGAGACTCGGTTCGTGGAGATCCTCCTAAATCTATCCAAGGGGCACGAAGAGCTGAGAACACTCCTTATGGGGACTTTGGTCGGGAACAGTTCTGAGGACGATAAGGACGAACGGCTGAAACGTCTACAAGCTGAGGTGGATACAATGAGAACCCAGATGTTGGGGAAAATGGCTCTCATCCAAGACTTATCTCAAAGTCAAGGAGAGCTCAGGGTTCTCGTCAACCAACTGCTTCAGGATAACCAACTGGGGCAAACATCTAAGGTGTAAGAGCAAGCCATCATTCAACCACCTGTGGGGCTAGAAGACAAGGGAAAGGCTCCTCGGTTTGCTTCAGGGTAACAAGCCCAGCATCAACCTCACCAGCGTCAACAGGGTAATCGGCGTAAGCGAAATACGTCTGGAAGACATTTTCTGGAGACTGGTATACCATCATCACTGATACTGAGACGCTTGTTGGAGGTCAAGCTGATTGCTTTAAAGGATCCTCCTAAGACTCTCAACATAACCTCCCTAAAGTACAATCCTGATGAAAGGTGTGCCTACCATTCTGACAGCCCAGGACATGATACTGACGACTGTTGGAGCCTGAGGAACAAGATCCAAGACTTGATCGACGGAAGGGTGCTAGAGTTCATGCCGGGTGGTAAAATGAAAATTTTCTGCTGAGAATTCTCCATTTGAGATGACTGGTTCAAGCTAAAGAAAAACTTTTGTTCATTCGAATGTTCAAGTTGTATTTTTCTTTAATTGTTCAAACATCTTATTCATGTTAAATGTTGTTATTTCATTAATGCATTACACATGTCCGTTTTGAAGTAATTATTTCGTATTTACTATATGCAAACTGTTTTCATATTTTTGTGATGATCAACTCTTGATTGAAAATTCTAAGCCTCTTGAGGGAGGATGAAGAAAACGATACCATAATCTACAATATGCTTTTGAACAGACCCCACTGATGAGGTACAGGCATTGTTTCAATTCCTAAACACTGGAGTTATAAGGAAGATAATCCCTCGTCAACCCCTCTGAGCCAAAGAAGTTGGAGTTTTTCTTTTCGAAAATTAAAACCCTTAATCATAACCTGGGGCAGGGTAGTTTTTTCAGCTGATCCAAATGTACAATGAACGGCATCACAAGAGTCCTTCCAAAGCAAAAGACAGTGATGGTTCCGAATAATCATAACGACAGGCAGTCATTACCAAAAAAAAAACTAAAGCCCAATAAGTCAAAACCTATGAAGGAGACTTACAAAAAAAACTGGGTCATCCCGCTGACTATAATCATAAAAGAAACAGTTCAGGCAAAAGACAGGGATAACTCAATCAAAAATAAAGAGATCCTACAAACTCTCAACAAAAATGACTGCCTGTTCAAAATAAATTGTCAGTGTCCGAACCATCACCGGAATATCAAAGCAAAGACTCAAACAAAGTCTGACGCACGAACAGCTGAGTTTAGGTTTGAAGAACATCACGGAGAGCGGGTGGGTACAAATAAAATTTGAGCCTCTATCCTTTGTTTCTTAAACCGTGAACCAGGCCACGTTATAACCCTAAAAAGTCCTAGCTGAAGCATGGGTTAGTTCGGAAGCATACTGTTACGAAAGGTATCCTGACTCCTTAAGGCTTGCGGTAAAATAACGAGTTGACATCACAGTTTACAAAAAAAATTCACTTGTTTTTATGAAAAAAATGCATTTTCAAAAACTTCAAGACAGACATAAGCTTTGAATTTTTAATATAACATTGCTTGCATATGACTATTTGTTTGAACAACATAGAAGTTCGCACGACGAATGTCTAATGAACAAAAGCACCTCCAATCAAGGGGCATGGCATGATCATTGTCCATCATCTGGGGCAGTTAAGTTAAGATTCGGAGAATCTCTCAATAGGCCAGCCAGCTTGGGGCAAATATCCACCTGGATCACTTGGGGCATTGGACGATCAATCTAAGATCTTCTGGTGGTATGGTAACACTGCACTGCTGACAAGTGACAACTTCCTGTATCCTAAGAGCACGGACATAGTCGAAAAAATACTATGCAAAATTAAAGACCCGCTAGGTTGACACACCTAGGAAAAAATAAGGGCTTCCCGGCGAACCAAAAAGGTTCGGGCAAAATAAGGGATGAAAATGAAAAAAATCTGTACACCCGGCAAGTCGAAAACCTGAAAAGGCGGCTTGGGCAAAAATGGGTATCCCGGTGGACTGAAAACCCGAGAGGGCGGTCTAGGCAAAAGTTAGGGATTAAAGCGTACGACTATGTCCTTTCATCTCGTCACTTGCCTACCAAAAGAAGAATTGTCAGCCGGCAGTTATCAAGGTCTCCACAGGTACCTTCCCCCACAGAAGCTGGGGCAATAGAATTGTCCAAATGGTACAAGCTGCTCTGTCCACAAGGTGCCAAGGTAGGTTCAACTGAAGAACATAACCAAGATACCTTCACTCCCTGCAGAGTAAGACAAGTCAGCAATACTCTCCCCAAGCAGAGTTAGTCTACTGTCAGCCTTAAGGAAGTTGGGTATCCCCAGAAAATCTCAATATTCCCCAGCGGAGTATACAGATGTTCCTAAGCAAGCATCCCCGGCAGTCTTAATATAAAATTGTTCCCCGGCGGAATACAGACACCCCAGCGGAGCCACTTCCCCAGTACAGTCCAAAGTTTCCCCAGGAGAATTGAATCAGTCCTCCCCAGTAGATTCTGGAAGCTTATCACCTGCAGAGTACATACGTCTCTCCCTGACCATATTCAAAGGTTATTCCCCACCAGAGCCTATAACTGGGTTATCCTCGGCTAATTACCACGGAAAGATCGTCCTCGGCGAAGTTCTTCCTATCCCCCAGCGGAGTTCATCAATTCCCCAACATAACTCATCAACGGAATCCCCAACGGAGTTATCATCAGAATCTCAACAGAACATCTCTCCCCACTGAGTAATTCCCCAACAGAGCTTATCAACGGATTCCCCAACGGAGTTCTCTTCTCCTACAGGTTTATTCATACAATCGTCTTCGTTTATCATCCCCAGCGGAAACGAAGAATTCAACATCATTCTCCAGCAGCTCCGGGATTTATTTTCCCCAGCTGAAACATCACATTTTCATACATCATGATACATGCATATACGCATCATATCATACAATCTCATTTATGTTGAGAACATCATTGCTTGATCCATATCATGCATTGCATATGACTGACCTTTACCTTTCAGGAAGGATACAGTTAAATGATCAGCTATGTCAAAGTAGACAAATACAGTCAAAAGAGACCAATCCAGTCAAAGAAGACAAATTCAGTCAAAAAAGACAAGTCCAGTTAAATCCCAAAGGTTTTTTTGATGCTCATCCAGTCAAAGAAGACAAGTCCAGTTAAAATTAATTCCTAACGTCATTATAGACACCCGTCGTTATAGACACCCGTCTTTATAGACACCCGTTATTATAGACACCTGTCGTTATAGACACCAGTCGTTATAGACACCCGTCGTTATAGACACCCGTCGTTATAGACACCCGTCATTATAGACACCCGTCGTTATAGACACCCGTCTTTATAGACACCCGTCGTTATAGACACCCGTCATTATAGACACCCGTCATTATAGACACCCGTCGTTATAGACACCAGTCGTTATAGACACCCATTGTTATAGACACCCGTCGTTATAGACACCCGTCATTATAGACACTCGTCGTTATAGACACCCGTCATTATAGACACCCGTCGTTATAGACACCCGTCATTATAGACACCCGTCATTATAAACACCCGTCGTTATAGACACCAGTCGTTATAGACATCCGTTGTTATAGACACCCGTAGTTATAGACACCAGTCGTTATAGACACCCGTCGTTATAGACACCCGTCGTTATAGACACCCGTCATTATAGACACCCGTCGTTATAGACACTCGTCGTTATAGACACCTGTCGTCATAGACACCCGTCGTTATAGACACTCGTCGTTATAGACACCCGTCGTTATAGACACCCGTCGTTATAGACACCCGTCGTTATAGACACCCGTCTTTATAGACAACTCGTCATTGAAGACAACTCGTCATTGAAGAAAATCTGTCATTGAAGACCACCTGTCATTGAAGACAACCTGTCATTGAAGACAACCTCGTCATTAAAGACAACTCGGCCATGAAGACAAACTGTTAAAAGAGACAACTCGTCAAAGAAGACAACACTACCCCTGGTTCAGTTAAATCGATCCCTGAAGATTTTCTGAGATAACCTGTCAGTAGAGACAACCCATCAACCTTTTGAAGTTCCGGATTCGATACCTATATCTAGCCAGGGCATATCTGTGAGCAATTGATTGTGGATTCGATACCTGTATCTAGCCAGGGCATATCTACATGAGGAGTTTGAAGATCAACACATGTAACAGGCCAGGAAATTATCTTTCTTTCTCAGGTACGCAAGTTCTCGCTAAGGAATCTCTTACGCGATCGACACCCCCGGATGGCATCTTTAAGCCCATCTCCACAACCATCCGTTACACTTCCAAATGGCATCTATAAGCCCATTCCCGACAAGATTCGGTCACATCTTCAGATGGCATCTATAAGCCCATCCTCCTATCCATCCTCTCTCCAAATGGCATCTGTAAGCCCATTCCTGACATCACACTATTGATACTCTACTATGCGAGTGCAAATTTCTGGGCACTTTAGTGTTCAATCATCTTCCACCTTCGGATCACGAAAGGCACGCAAGCCAATCTACATCCTCAGGTCTAAGAAGATTTAACAGGGGAAACTGTTGTACCCTAAAATTTTTCCTCCCATATTCTTCAAAGTTTTGACAAGCATCATCTCAATTTGCTCAAGTCTACTCAAGGAGTTGCACAGTCAAACCATCTCCTAAGCCAGTCAAAATTAGGGTTTTGGTTCTTGCAAGGAAGTTGAGGTTTTCAAGGGCTCAATCAAGTCCCATAGGCCCATATACATTTCCAAGCATCTACATGTCAAGTTTCAAGGTTCAGAAGGCTAGTTTGCACAGTCAAAAGCCCTAGTTACTCCACAACCAACTGTAGGGGTAAAATGGTCATTTTAAAGTCAAAAGTCAAAAATTTTGGTCAACATCTTATTTTGAAGCCACAATCATCATTTGATCAAGTCTTGATCATGATTCCACAAGCATGGCTCAAAAATCATCAAGATGCCAAAAGTTTCTATTTTTGGACAGCAGAAAAGTCAACTGTAATTTGACCAAGGCATAACTTTTTCATGGTTCATCATAAAAATCCCATCCAATTCTCATTTTGAAGGGGAGGATATTTCCTATAACTCATCTTCACATTCCAAGTCCAAGAAATGCTCTCACAAAAAGTTATCAATTTCTACATTATAGGTCAATTTCAAAAGTCAACAAAAATGCACTTTAAGTCAAAGACCATAACTTGAGATTGGTAAATAAAAATGACATGGGACAAAAGGAATTGGTTAGAGGACTTCAAGCCCTTTCCAAAATGTCCAAGAACATGTTCATATGATAAAAATTGAGCAAGATATGCATTGGAGAAGTTGGGAAATTTTTGTGAATTTGCAAAAGTCAACTTTGCCCAAAACACCTCATTTTTGCTAATGGGCCTCAAATTCCTTCTTGAAACTTTGTCCAAGGCCTATGCACGACCCATTAAGATTAAATTGAATTATTTTCTTATTTTTATTAATTATTTGGATTTTTAATTGATTATTAATTCATTTAATTAATTTAATTGTAGGAAAATGCCAAGATATGGTTTTCAAATCTTTTTGTGATGCAAAAGAGGTCAACACATGCTGAAGATTTCGTGTACACATCAAGGAGACAAAATCATCCAATTTTGGCAAGTTTTATCAATCAAAAAGGTTGAAAAAGATTTGATTGAAATCAAATATTGAAAACTTCAATTCCATGGATTCTTGGCCAAGATTGTAACCTAAATCCATTCTATTATAAGTACTAAACCTAACCCTAATGCCATCAACGTGCAAAACTGCTGCAGAAGCCATAACCATATTGAGTTTTTTCAAGAAAATTTCCAAATCATTTTCTCACTTCCAGGCCAATTCAAAGCCCTTTCTTGATTCAAACACCTTGCTGGGACACTCAGGAACGCATTGCAATCAAAATCACGTGCCAACACTCAAAGAAACATCCAGAACGAACTCACGGTTTGCTTAATTTTTCTAGAATCGAAACTCAAGTTTTATGCATCATTAACATGTTATGATCATTGCTTTGCATTGCTAACACCATTCTGAAGCTAATGGTACAGATTAATTTGATTATGGTGCCCTGAAACGAAAACTGCCATTAAAGAAATCTAGGGTTTCGAAGCTTTGATTTTAGGGCTTTCTTGACCAAGCAAAATTAGGACTAATGATGCCCATGGTTGGACTCAGAAGATCAAGACGAATTCAATGGACATGTCGCGCCCTATTTATATAACGCATAGACCTATTCGCTATTTTCCCTTTTTTGCAGGTTATGGGGGTTAAAAACCCCCGCTAATTGCTTTTGTTTTACAGGGAAACGAGGAAGAAGATAATAGGTGTAAGCGCGTGGTTGGTCTGTTCAAAAAATATGGCGCGCGCTTTGCTTTGTCCAGTATAATTGTTATTTTCATATATTATTTTCAGTGGCCACTATAATATCAAACGCAGGCGATTGGAGTAGTGGTTGGTGCGCTGGGCGTTCACCATTGGGACCTGGGTTCGATTCCCAAGTCCCTCAAACCTTGTTCCTATTTTTTTCAACATGTTCACGTGTAGGGCTTCCAAGAGCATTCTACCATGCAACCCACGCATCAGCTTGCCAAGTGGCCACAAGGCTTAATCCAATGGTCAGGATGGAAGCACACCATGCTCCAAGTCAAAGCACGCCCTAGTCAATTCCCAGAAGTCAACAAAGGCTTAAGCAAATGGGCCAGAAATTCTAACAAAACCTCCTAATTGGGTCCATCAACCCCCCTGGTTTACTATTCTTTTTCTTATTTTCTTTTCCTTTTAATTCTTTTAATTATTATAATTATTATTATTAATTCATAAACAAATTATTTTTCATATTAAATTCAGAAACTTAAATATTTATAATATTTGTAATACTTTTATTATTAATTATTTTTACTAATTATTATTATTTTTGTAAATAAATTATAGTTAATTAATTTAGTGGTTAAATTAGGTTATTTTAATCTTTTTTTTTTACAATAAATAAAAACAATCTAGAACTAGGGTTTTTTTTCTTGACTTTTAATTTCTTTTCTTTTTATTTTCATTAAAGACTTAAAAACACAAAAAAAACATTTTTTCTTGTAAATAATTAATTAATTAATTAGGTTTAGGTTTAATATTTGATTAATTGCAAAAAAGGACAAACTACTTTCTTTATTTCTCAAAAGGGTCAAAACCCTAAGGACGTCTCGATCTAATTTCTTTTGCGCTTTAATTTTTATTTTGATTATTGATGTATCTGTTTCCGAGGATGAAATAGTTAATTAGGATTTTATTGCTTTCTTTTATGTTTCCGCATTTATTTCCAAAACGGGTTATGTTTTTGGTGATGTATAGACCCGCGCCTTGTAATAGCGTAGATTTACCTTTCCGCAATTTATTTTCCACACTCTTAACTGTTAATATGCATGAAAGACTTGTATGACAAATAAAATCAATCCGTAGCTCACAAATAACATGTACAAGATAATTTTAACTAGAAACAACACACATGCACATGCCACTCCTAGGGTATGCCTCACTGGTTTCCTCGAACGTGGTCGTCAAGTATAGGGTGTTTTAGAGGTCGCCCTCCTGTCTAAGATCCAGTTTCCTCGAAACGGTTGCCTCGGATGAAAAAAAGGATCTAGGACATTAGGGTTACTTCTAAGGTGTCCTACTATTGCTTCGGTGACCACACATGTCCCTTAATCGAATTGACCCGAATAACTCCAACGACGGTGCTACCTACTTCTCAATAGTGGGATAGTACTGTCTAAAGGACTCTTACACAGCCTAATTCCTTAGAGTAGGTAGATCTCATGGGTACTTGCTCTTTCAAAACAAACAAAACAACTTTTCACATTGACACTTTCAAAAGGTTTTCAAACAAATTTTTCATACACTCTTGAGGACAGATACAAGAGTTACTGAGAAATTTTTCAAACGAAACTTTTTCAAAACCCACATACACTTGAAAAGCAAACAAATTTTTGAAAACATAAGAGCAAGTACCTAAGAGCCCGTGGATAACCACGGATAGAAAGGGTGTTAACACCTTCCATTTCTATAATCTACCTCCCGAACCGAGAGACATCTCGAAAAGGAATTTTGTTGTACTTTTGTCCTTTCCTTGTTGGAGAAAATAAAAGACGGTGGAGACTCTTGCTTACCGAGACATTTCGCGAACCAGCTTAAAAAATAGTCAGTTTTATTTCCACCGATCACAATACCTTTCTAGAATTTCATTAAGGCATTCAGCTAGTTCAGCCTTAGTAAAGTTTATAGTAAAGTCAGGGAATACCTCTTCTGTATCTGATTCTGAGTCTGAACCAGAAGCTTCACTGTCTTCAGAGACGTTTTCCATGAGAGCTATGTTTGCTCTTTCATCATATGATTGAGTTAGCTTCAGATGTGTCAGAATCATCCCATGTAGCCATGAGACTTTTCTTCTTTTCCTTGCCAAACTTCTTTTTGGGATTCTCCTTCTGAAGCTTTGGGCAATCACTTTTGTAGTATCCTTGCGCGTTACACTCATAGCAGATGATGTCTTTGTTATTTGGCTTTCTGTATCCTGAAGAGCCTTCATATCTTTTGTGTCCAGAGGAGGATTCTGACCTTCTGTATCTGGAGGAAGATTCATTCTGATTTTCTGATCTTCTGGGATTCCTGAACTTCCTTTGCCTCTGTTTCCACAGTTGGTTCACCCTTCTGGAGAGGAGAGACAGTTCATATTCTTCTGATGAGGATCCATCAGAGGTTTCTTCCACAACCTGCAAAACTTTTGAGTCAGATTTTGTTAGATTTTAAAGCTAATGGCTTACCTTGCTTTTGAGGTTTATCTGCTTCTAGCTTTATCTCGTGACTTTTGAGGGAGATGATAAGTTCCTCCAGAGAGATTTTGTTGAGATCCTTGGCTAGCTTAAGCGTTGTGACCATTGGCCTCCACTATTTTGGCAAGCTTCTGATGATCTTCTTAACGTGATCAGCAGTGGAATATCCTTTGTCAATAACTTTTAGACCAGCAACAAGAATTTTGAATCTTGAAAACATAGCTTTTATTGATTCACTATCTTCCATCTTGAATGCCTCATACTTCTGAATAAGCACAAGGGCTTTGGTTTCTTTGACTTGAATGTTGCCTTCATGCGTCATTCTCAGAGAATCAAACATATTCTTGGCAGTTTCTCTGTTTGATATTTTCTCATATTCTGAATATGAGATGGCGCTGAGAAGAATTGTTTTGGCCTTGTGATGATTTCTGAACTCACGCTTTTGCTGATCATACATCATTTTCCTGTCAATCTTCTGACCACGTCCATCCACTAGGTGCGTGTATCCATCAGTCACCATGTCCCACAGATCAGCATCATGGGCCAGAAAGAAACTATCAATTCTGTCTTTCCAGTAGTCAAAGTTTTCTCCATCAAATACTGGAGGTTTGCCACTGAATTTGTCCCTTTCTTCATTGTTGTCATTGCTGATGTTTTGACTTGGTCCTGCCATTGTGTTTTTCTGACACTGGATCTTGTACTGACACAATTAAGTGTTGAAGCTCAGAACCAGGCGCTCTGATGCCAATTGAAGATGTGAAAAACACAAGAAGGGGGGTTGAATTGAAAAACTTAAATCAAAAACAGCTTAATGACACAATATTTTTATCCTGGTTCATTTGATCTCAAACTACTCCAGTCCACCCGTCAAGGTGATTTCGCCTCTCTCCAATGAGGTCTTAATTGACTATTCTCAAAGGATTACAATAGCTACTTTAACAACTATTAAAGTCTTCTTGAGTACAACCACAATCTGGTTAATCTCAAGGAACTTATTTTACAAATAATTGAACAAGAGTGTGTTGTTATTTTCTTACAAAACTGTATATCACAACTGTGATAATTACACAAAATAAGCTTGGAATAAAATGACTTTTCTAAAGCTTTGAATATGCGTGGTTTGGAAGGCTTGGAAAATTTTGTTTTATGCGTACGTGCGTGCTCTTTTCACAAGCAGACTTGTTTATATAGGCAAGGCAAAGATACGTTGTCCATAAAGCAAGTTTAATGATAATAACACACTTTCCTTTTGAAGAAGATCTTGTCTGAAGAAAGCCGTTAGCATTTAATTCTGTCTTGAATAATTAATAATGCTTCTGAATCTTCTTTTCTTTAACTGCTGATAACGATTCAAAGTGTTGATGACTTGGTAAAGATGTCTTTGATCAGAGTCAGAGTGTACTTGTTTAGGCGCAGATTCTGGTCATCAAGCTTCAGCGTATAATCTGGTAGCTTCAGCGTGTGGCACATATTGCTGATCTTCTGATGCTGATTCCATTCTGATGTTGATTCCATCAGAACTTCTGCATATACAAAACATGATTTTAAGGAGCATAATTGTTCTTTGTATATATCTTTGAATTTAATTATTCTTTGTATTTTGTTATCATCAAAACTCTAATCAAGGGTTGTAGAATCAAACTATGTTCTAACACTTTGCTCTTGTGATTAATCAAATCAATGGAGAATGAGAGAGACGTCACCCAAATTTGATTCCATATCGTGAGCATGTGTTAAATCTGACCCCTTATTTTGATGAGATTACTCTCAATCATATTCTAAGAGAAGAGAATAACTTGGCGGACACCTTGGCTACTATGTCATCCATGTTTAAAGTTAGATGGGAAAATGAAGCCCCCTCTATCACCATCTTGAGGTTGGAAGAGCCAACGTTTTATTATGAAATAAAAGAGGGTACCGTTGATGAGAAACCATGGTTTTACGATGTCAAGAGATATCTTATGATGAAAGAATATCCAGGGGATGCTTCTATCACTGATAAGAAGACTTTGCAGAAATATGCGGCTAATTTTTTCCTTAATGGTGATGTTTTGTACAAGAGAAACTATGATTCTGTTTTACTTAGATGCGTGGATAGACATAAAGCAAATAGAATTATAGAAGAAATTCACGAAGGTTCCTTCAGAATGCATTTCAGTGGGCATACTATGGCCAAGAAAATCTTGAGGGCAGGTTATTATTGGTCAACAATGGAAAAAGATTGCTACAACCATTCTAGGATTTGTTACAAGTGTCATATTTATGACGATAAGATGCGTGTGCCGCCCAATCCTCTGAATGTATTAACTTCACCTTGGCCCTTCACAATGTGGGGTATTGATATGATTGGCCAGATTGAACCGACTGCTTCCAACAGGAATCGCTTCATTTTGGTGGTCGTCAACTACTTCACTAAGTGGTTCGAAGCAGTATCTTATGCCAATGTCACTAAACAGGCGGTTGCTCGTTTCATCAAGCATAATATCATTTGTCGATACGGGATTCCCGAGAAGATTATTATCAATAATGGGTCGAATCTCAACAATAAGATGATGAAAGAGCTGATAGCTTTAAGATAAAGCATCGCAATTCTTCTCCTTACCGACCCAAGATGAATGGCGCGGTTGAAGCAGCTAACAAGAATATTAAGAAGATTGTGCAGAAAATGGTTGTCACCATTAAAGATTGGTATAATATGTTGCCCTTTGCTTTACATGGTTATCGTGCCACTGTTCACACTTCTATTGGGGTAACCCCTTTCTCACTTGTTTATGGCATGGAAGCAGTCCTGCCTGTGGAAGTTGAAATTCCTTCTTTGAGGATAATGACCGATGTACAATTAGATGAGGCTGAATGGGTTCATAATAGATTTTACTAGTTGAATATCATTGACGAGAAGAGATTGACGGCTATTTTCCATGGGCAATTATACCAGAAGAGTATGAAGAAAGCTTTCGACAAGAAGGTACATCCGCAGAATTTTCAAGCTGGTGATCTCGTGCTGAAGAGGATCTTGCGTCCAAACAATACATATGCTAGGGGTAAATGGGATCCTTATTCGAAGGACCATATGTTGTAAAGAAAGTCTTTTCAGGAGGATCTATGATGCTCACAGCCATGGATGGAGAGGATTTCCCTCATCCTGTCAACGCAGATGTAGTGAAAAAGTACTTCACATAAAAAAAAGAGACCGCTGAGTTGACTGGCTCGAGCAAAAAAGGCATCCCAACGAATCTAAGTGAGTATAGGTTCGGGAAAAAGTTAGGGACAAAAGAAAGAGTGAATGAGTGAAAAATAATTATACACCCGCTAAGTTGAAACTTGTCAAAGGAAATTTAGGCAAAAAAGTGTATCCCGGTGGATTGAAAACCCGAAAGGGAAATCCAGGCAAAAGTTCGGGATTAAAATAGAATACTATAGTCCGTGTTACATATGTAATATCAACTTACTTTGTTGTTGGTTTGGATCAAAGAAGCATCAGTCCAATCAGTCATTTAGAAAGCAAGATATTAAGGAACTTTAAGGTCATGAGAGCTGTAGCAGAGTTGTACTCCATAAATCCGCACTCACATTGCCATTTTTGTTTTCTCCTATGTATGCTTTGTGTGAAATTACCTCTTTTCAGGAATTTCCTCATGATGTAAATGCCTATTTACAGGCCGAATCAATAAAAGTGTTTTTTTCAATTATGCCAATTTGTTTATATTTTACTGTTTTAATTGCAAAAGACGTTCAACATTTTTGATAAACTTTTTGCATTTAAAACATTAAAATCTTTACAGCATATGATATCGGTAAATGAAATTGCTTAAAGTTTCATGTGCCTGATATGACAGCTAAGGTAGCCATCCCATACTGGGGCATGTTGTTGTGGTCTACACTTTGTGCAGAATGGGATCCAATATCCCTAGTGAATGCTCGTTTCTGCTCAGGACAAAATCATGTGTCCCCAGCGATATCGTACCCTCGTTTAAGTATGCTTTTTATCTTCATTACAGTTTATTCATTCTAGTTTTATTAAAGAATCATTGATATCCTCCTCTTGGAGTCGACATGTTATGGCTTCCCTGTTGATATTAGCCTTTGTCTTTCCTGTGAAGTATGCATGCTACTCTTTAGTGAAGTTTGTACTCTTTCCCCAAGTGCAAGTCTTTGATAATGTGGATTTTGCAGAGATGGATATCTCGAGTATGGTTGGTGTTGTTGACGCCACCATATGAAGCTTCTCCGTTGCTCAATGGAAGAGGTAGTTTTATCCCTAGTCGAAGCCAAATTTCAGGGATATTCTGGATTAATTCACCTTTATCCCCTAGTGGAGCAAGCTTTCTCTCCCTAGTGTGGTGTACATGGGAGTGCCAATTATAACTCTTTCATCCTCAGTGATAGAATATTTTGTTGAGATATCCCTAGTGACGCTTCTATCCCAAGGTGTTTGTTTCTTCTCAAGTGAAGATTTCCATCCTAATATTGTTATCCCCGATGAGGTTGATGTTTGACTCTCCGTGAAGTTGTTTTTACCTAGGGAATTTTGCCCTACCAAGTGTCTTGAAGAGATGATTGATCATCAGGCTTGCTTCTTCCCCAGTGGGTCAGGTCCATGGATTTTCCTAAAGAAATATACATTAACGTATGTCGTTCAAGGGTCTCTTATCCTCAATAAGAGAGTATTACTGGAAAATTCCCCAACGGAGTTCCAAATTTCAAGTCGTGGTTCAGAGGTTTTCTTTTCTTCCTCAAGTGGAGTTTATTGGCTCTATATTGGCATCCCCATTGTGATCGGTGGATTTAGAACTGACTGTTTAACGTTGGTTCGCGAAATGTCGCGGAAGCAAGATTCGCCACCGTCTTTTATTTTCTCCAACATAGACAGGACAAAAGCACAGCAAAATTCCTTATGAGATAGTTTCTCGGTTCGGGAGGTAGATTTATAGAAAGGGAAGGTTTTAGCACTCTTTCTATCCGTGGTTATCCACGGGCTCTTAGATACTTGCTCATTGTGTTTTCAAAATGTTTGCTTTTCAATTGTGAGTGAGTTTGAAAAAGTTTCGTTTAAAGTTTTCTGAATAACTCTTGTATCATTGCTCAAGAGTGTTTGAAAAATTGTTTTGAAAGCTTTTTGAAAGTGTCGGTGTGAAAAGAGTTTTTTTGATTTGTTTTTAAAAGAGCAAGTATCCATGAGTCGTCTACCTACCCTAAGGAATTAGGCTGTGTAAATGTCCTTAAGGTAGTGTTATCCCACCATTGAGAGGTAGGTAGCACCACCGTTGGAGGTGTTCGGGTCAATTCGTTTGTAGGGACAGTGTGGTCACCGGAGCAATAGTATGACACCTTATAAGCTACCCTTATGCCCTTGATCCTTTTTTAATCCGAGGCAATCGTTTCGAGGAAACTGGATCATGGACATAAGGACTTACTAAAACGTCCTATACTCGACGACCACGTTTCGAAGGTAAGGCAACAGGTGAGGCGTACCCTAGAAGTGGTGTGTGAATTTGTGTGTTATTTTCATGTCAATATTTATCTTTGATCATGCATCATGGTGAGCTACGCTTGTTTTTAATTAGCCATACATTCTTTCATGCAATTAGAATTTAAGAGTGCAGAAATTTAAATGCGGAAAGATAAATCCTACGCTATTACAAGGCGCGGGTCTATACATCGCCAAATTACAAAGACCCGTTTGATAAAAAATGCAGAAAGTAAGAAGACCTAATTACTATTACAAGCCTTGAGCAGTTACATAATATTTGAAAAGAAAAAGAATAACGTGCGAAAAATAAAAGTTAGGACGTCTGAGGGTTTTGACCCTTTTGAAATTAAATTGAATTAAAAGCTAATTAATTATTTAATTAAGGAAAAAGAATGTTTTTTAGGTTTTTGTATTTATGAAAATAAAGAATTTACAAGGAAACCCTAATTCTAGATTATTTGTAATTATTTAAAGAAAAAGTTAAAAGTTAACCTAATTTATGCTAATTAATTATTTACATATTTATTTACAAAAATAAAATAGTAATTAATAATAATAATAATAATGAGAGAAAATTATTTATTTGAGAAAAAAGATGAAAATGTCAAAACCCTAATTCTACCTATTTTATTTTATTTAAGAAAAGATTAAAGTTTTAAAACCCAATTTACTAAATTAATGGTTAGAATTTATTTACAAAAAAAAACATTTTAATGGTGAATTTAAATATAATTAAATATATTACAATTTTTGGTTTCTGATTTTTTTATAGAAAATTATTTTATGAAATATAAGAAAATAATTAAAGCAATAAAAAGAATAAAAAGGAAAAAGAAGGTGAAATTAAATATACAAACAGGGGGGTGTCTGGCCCATTTAGGAGGTTTTTTGAGGTAATTTGGCCCATTGAACAAAGCCTGGTTTGAATTTTTTAATCATGCGTGGGATGGTTGACTGAGTGTACCATTGACCTCATCCTGCAGCCTTCAGATTGGACCTTGAAGCCACTTGTCAAGCCCTAGCATATGCGTGTATGGTGAACCTTTGGTTGAATGCTGCATGGAAACACAGTATAACAAAATTCATGAATTAAATGGGGGGACCTGGGAATCGAACCCAGGTCCCTATACCTGTAGGACACCTCATCCACCAACTGAGCTATGGCATGCGTTTGTTATTTGGATAGATAAAAAACATAATATACAAAAACATTAGTTAATGGTGTAAACAAAAATTACACGCCAGTATTTGAATCCCCCTATCATGCAATGACACGCTGGTCTTCTTCTTCATTTATCTGCAAATAGAAAAAACAAGTAGCGGGGGTTTTAAACCCCCACTAAATGAAACAGTGGATAATAGCGATTAGAAGATGCTGTTACATAAAAAGGGCGCGAGGTGTTGGTTGGCTTCGTCTTGATACCACGAATTCAATGGCATAGGTTTTAAGGGCCAATTTTTCCATATGTGAGAACCCCTAATTTGGAGCTTCTGAAACCCTAGGTTCCATCAATGGTAGATTTAGATTCAGGCAGAGTTAGATCAATTATCTTATGCCAATCGCTTCAGAACATCATGATTAGTGTAAATCAACAAATAAAACACATGAATAATGCATGGAAATTAAAAAACGATTATGGAAAAGTTTGTGATAAACGTTATTCTGTTCTACCAATTCTTGGAGTATGGAGACTGGAAAGTGATTGCAACACGTTCAAGGAAGTCTCAGCAAGAGTTTGGAATAGGTTTTAGGCTTTGAATCATGCTCTAACTGTGATTTCAGATTTCAAGTTTTTGGTGAAAATTGGCAACTTTGTTCTCCCTCTTCTGAGCATTTTTTTGTGTCCTTTGAATAGGGTTGAGTTGTGCATATGTAAGTGAACGCAATTAGGTCAAAAACAAGCCCAAAGATCCATCCATTTATGTTTTGAATATTTGATTTTTATCACATCTTTTTCAATCTTTTTTCCATGCAAATCTTGCCAAATATGGATGATATTGTCCCCTTGAGATGGTGCACGAAATCTCTTGCATATAATGAACATATTTGCTGCACAAAAAGGATTTAAAACCATTATTTGATATTTTTCTCATATTTAAATCTAATTAAGTGAATTAATATGATTAAAAATTCAATTAATTAATTAAAAATAAGAAAATAAATCCCTTTGAACTCAATGGGTCGTGCATATGCTTTGGGTAATGATTCATGAAAGAAATTGAGGCCCATTAGCAATTTTGAAGGGTTTTAGGCAAAGTTGACTTTTCAAAATTCCCAAAAATTTCCCAACTTCTCCAAGGCATATCTTGCTCAATTTTGAAGCTATGATCATGTTCTTGGACATTTTGGAAAGGTCTTGAAGTCCTCTAACCAATGCCTTTGGTCCCATGTCATTTTGATTTACCAATCGCAAGTTATGGTCTTTGACTTAAAGTGCCTTTTTGTTGACTTTTGAAAATGACCTATAATGTTGAAATTGATAACTTTTTGTGAGAGTATTTCTTGGACTTGAAGTGTGAAGATGAGTTGTAGGAAATGTCATTATCTTAAAAATGAGCTTTGTATGGGATTTTTCTGATAAACCATGAGGAAGTTATGCCCTGGTCAATTTGAAGTTAACTTTTCAACTGTCCAAAAATAGAAACTTTTACATCTTGAGACTTTTTGAGCCATGCTTTGAGAAATCATGATCAAGAATTGATCAAATGATGTTTGTGGCTTCAAAATAAGATGTTGACCAAAAATTTTGACTTTTGACTGTCAAATGACCATTTTGCCCCTGCAGTTGACTGTGGAGCAATTAGGGTTTTTGACTGTGCAATTTGATGTTGTGAGTCTTGAAACTTGTCATATGGATGTTTGACAATTTATATGGGCATATGGGACTTGATTGGACCCTTGGAAACCTCAATTTCTTTGCCAGAACCAAAACCCTAATTTTGACTGTGTTAGGAAGTAATTGGACTGTGCAATCCTTGAGGGATTTTGAATCATCTGAAGATTGATCTTGCCAAATATTGAAGAATATGGGAGGGCAAATTTTGGGGTACAACAGTTGCCCCTGTTCAATCTTCTTAGACCTGAGGATGTAGATTGGCTGGCGTGCCTTTCGTAATTCGAAGGTGGAAGATGATTGAACACTAGAGTGCCCAGAAATTTGCACTCACATAGTAGAGTATTAGCAGTGTGATGTAGGGAATGGGATTACAGATGCCATTTGGAGAGATGATGGATAGGAGGATGGGCTTATAGATGCCATCTGGAAGTGTGACAGTACCCTGTCGGGAATGGGCTTATAGATGCCATTTGGAGACCGTTGGTATGTGGATGGGCTTACAGATGCCATCGGGTGTCGATCGCGTAAGAGGTTCCTTAGCGAGAACTTGCGTACCTGAGAAAGAAATATAATTACCTGGCTTGTTACAGGAGTTGATCTTCAAACTCTTTATGTAGATGTGCCCTGGCTGGATACAGGAATCGAATCTTTAAACTCTTCAGACGTGCCCTGGCAAGATACAGGAATCGAGTCCGGAGAATATAGTCGTCAACAGATACACCCTGGCAAGATACAGGAATCGGATCTTCGAACTCTTCAGACGTGCCCTGGCAGGATACAGGAATCGAGTCTGGTAATGTAGTCGTCAACAGATACACCCTGGCCAGATACAGGAATCAGATCTTCAAACTCTTCAGACGTGCCCTGGAAGGATACAGGAATCGAGTCTGGAATATAGTCATCAACAGATACACCCTGGTAAGATACAGGAATCGGATCTTCAAACTCTTCAGACGTGCCCTGGCAGGATACAGGGATCGAGTCTGGAATTAGTCATCAACAGATACACCCTGGAAAGATACAGGAATCGGATCTTCAAACTCTTCAGACGTGCCCTGTCAAGATACAAGAATCGAGTCTGGAATATAGTCGTCAACAGATACACCCTGGCAAGATACAGGAATCGGATCTTCGAACTCTTCAAACGTGCCCTGGCAGGATACAGGAATCGAGTCTGGAATTAGTCGTCAACAGATACACCCTGGCAAGATACAGGAATCGAATCTTCAAACTCTTCAGACGTGCCATGGCAAGATACAGGAATCGAGTCTGGAATATAGTCATCAACAGATACACCCTAGCAAGATACAGGAATCGGATCTTCGAACTCTTCAGACGTGCCCTGGCCGGATACAGGAATCGAGTCTGGAATTAGTCGTCAACAGATACACCCTGGAAAGATACAGGAATCGGATCTTCGAACTCTTCAGACGTGCCCTGGCAAGATACAGGAATCGAGTCTGGAATATAGTCGTCAACAGATACACCCTGGCGAGATACAGGAATCAAATCTTCGAACTCTTCAGACAAGCCCTGGCAGGATACAGGAATCGAGTCTGGAATTAGTCGTCAACAGATACACCCTGGCAAGATACAGGAATCGGATCTTCGAACTCTTCAGACGTGCCTTGGCAAGATACAGGAATCGAGTCTGGAATTAGTCGTCAACAGATACACCCTGGCAAGATACAGGAATCGGATCTTCGAACTCTTCAAACGTGCCCTGGAAGGATACAGGAATTGAGTCTGGTAATGTAGTCGTCAACAGATACACCCTGGAAAGATACAGGAATCGGATCTTCGAACTCTTCAAACGTGCCCTGGCAGGATACAGGAATCGAGTCTGGAATTAGTCGTCAACAGATACACCCTGGCGAGATACAGGAATCAGATCTTCAAACTCTTCAGACGTGCCCTGGCAAGATACAAGAATCGAGTCTGGAAATGTAGTCGTCAACAGATACACCCTAGCAAGATACAGGAATCGGATCTTCGAACTCTTCAGACGTGCCCTGGCAAGATACAGGAATCAAGTCTGGAATTAGTCGTCAACAGATACACCCTGGCAAGATACAGGAATCGGATCTTCGAACTCTTCAGACGTGCCCTGGCGGGATACAGGAATCGAGTCTGGAATATAGTCGTCAACAGATACACCCTGGCAAGATACAGGAATCGGATCTTTAGTTGCGACAGTTGATAGCAATTATCTTTGTATTGACCTTTGCCCTGAAAAGACAAAACGTTAATTTTATGCGATGTCATGATGTATGACATGCGTGATGTTCTCAGAATAAATGAGACTGTATGTTCATGATGCGTATGTGCATGCTATAATGTATGAAGATGCGATGTTTATGAATGTATGTTTTTGTCTAGGAAAGTAAATCCTTGACGGGTGTCGGGAAGTTAAATCCTGGGCTTGATGTTGAAGGATAGTGCTTTGTTTCCGCTGGGGATGATGGTTGCAAGAATACCGGTAGGAGAGGATGACTCCGTTGGGGAATAAACTTGGCGAATAGAATACTCTGCGGGGAATTACTCTGTGGGGAGAAAGAGATACTTTGTTGAGGTTAATGATAACTCCGATGGGGATTCCGTTGATAAGTTATGTCGAGGGAATTGATGAACTCCGCTGAGGATGGGAAGACTTCGTCGGGGACGATCTTTTCGTGGCAATTGGCTGAGGATAACCCAGTTATATCCTGGTGGGGAAATAACCTTCTGAATAAAGCCGGGGGATGCGTTCGTACTATGCGGGTGACGAGCTTCCAGAATCTACTGGGGATAAGCTTCCTGCTGGGAGATGGATTCTACTTTCCTGGGGAAACTTTTCAGATATGCACTGGGATATGGCTCCACTGGTTGTTTGGTATTCTGCCGGGGAACAATCTTAGATCAAGATTGTCGGGGATGCTTGTTAAGAATGTTTGTATATTCCTGGGGAATGTTGAGATCTGCTGGGGATACCCAATTTCCTTAAAGCTGACAGTATATTACCTCTGCTCGGGGGAGTATTGCTGACTTGCTGGAGATATTGTGCCTTGTTAGGGCTGATTGGAGACCAACTGCTTGGGGAGAATCGTTGAATCTTGGCTCACTCTCTGGGGAATTAAGATATCTTGGTCGCGCTCTTCAGCCGAACTTACCTTGATACCTTGGTGGACAGAGCAATTAGATCGCTTAGACAACTCATTATTTCCCCTGTTTCTAATGTTACCTGTAATTAATCCTTTGTTTCGTATGCAAATATTTATGAGTTAGCAATTAGTGTCAAATGCATATATCAAAAATTGAACATTGGACGTTCTTCGCAAAACAAAACAGAAAAAGGAAAAAACAATTGGCAATTTAGCTGAAAAGTGAACTTGTATTGATTTTTGAATTGCCTGTAAATAGGCGTTTATGTACAAGAGGCTGACGTCCTAGCAAGAGAACGCCGCCGAACGATAGAGTTTATACAATTTTGTGAAAAGGGAAAACAAAACAGCTATGTGAAAAGAATAATCCCACTGGGTTCCAACTCTGCTATTTCCTTTATATCTTCGAGCGTCTCATCACTTGGCTGCTCAGTTGACGATGAAGTTGATTGACCGATGCCGTCTGAACTTGATGTTGATGCCGGATTCTGGATGCAAGGTGATCCAATGAGACATAGTATTACGCTTTAATCCCTAACTTTTGCCTGGACTTCCCTTTCGGGTTTTCAGTCCACCGGGATACCCATTTTTGCCCAAGCCGCCTTTTCAGGTTTTCGACTTGCCGGGTGTACATATTTTTTCATTTCATCCCTCATTTTTCCCGAACCCTTTTGGTTCACCGGGAAGCCCTAATTTTTGCCTAGGTATGTCAATCTAGCGGGTCTTTTATCATGCGTAGTATCTTTTTACTATGTCTGCATTGGCGGGGTGAGGAAGGTCGTCACCATCCATAGTGGTTAGAATCATGGCTCCTCCTGAGAACACATGTTTAACCACAAATGGCCCTTCGTACGTAGGGGTCCATTTGCCCCTGGGATCACTCTGAGGAAGAATGATGCGTTTGATTACCAAATCCCCAACTTGATACTCTTGTGGTCTGACTTTTTTGTTAAATGCCCTGATCATCCGTTTTTGGTACGTTTGGCCATGACAAATAGTAGTGAGTCTCTTTTCGTCAATTAGGTTTAATTGATCAAGTCGAGTCTGGATCCAGTCATTTTCGCTCAAATCTGCATCCTTCATTATCCGGAGAGAGGGTATCTGGACTTCAATCGGCAAGACTGCCTCCATGCCATAGACCAAGGAAAAGGGAGTTGCCCCGGTTGACGTCCTTGCTGAGGTACGGTCCCCATGAAGAGCAAACGGTAACATCTCGTGCCAATCTTTATAAGTCACTGTCATCTTCTGCACAATCTTCTTGATATTCTTATTAGCTGCTTCGACAACCCCATTCATCTTCGGCCGGTAAGGAGAAGAGTTGTGGTGCTGTATCTTGAATTGCTCGCAAAGCTTAGTGATCATCTTGTTGTTAAGATTGGTACCATTGTCCGTAATGATCCTTTCCGGGACGCCGTATCGATAGATCAGATTATGACGAATGAACCGTGCCACAACATTCTTGGTTACAGTAGCATAAGAAGCTGCTTCGACCCACTTTGTGAAGTAATCGATCGCTACCAGGATGAAGCGATGCCCGTCGGATGCCGTAGGTTTAATCTCGCCGATCATATCAATGCCCCACATTGCGAAAGGCCAAGGTGCAGTCAAGACATTCAGAGGAACTGGAGGAACGTGCACCTTATCAGCATATATCTGGCACTTATGACATGTCCGAGAATGTTGGTAGCATTCGGCTTCCATTGTGGAACAGAAATATCCTGCCCGAAGGATTTTCTTTGCCATGGTGTGTCCACTGGAATGTGTTCCAAAAGTTCCTTCATGTAGCTCTGCCATGATTCTTTCTGCTTCAGTCTTATCCATACAACGCAGTAAGGTTGAATCATGGTTTCGCTTGTACAGAATGCTGTTGCTGAGGAAGAACTTTGCCGCGAACCTTCTCAGAAACTTCTTGTCATTAGTTGACGCACCTTCAGGGTATTCTTGAGCTTCTAAGTACCTTTTCACCTCATGATACCTGGGTTTTTCAGTTACTACCTCAGCCTCAAGATCACAACAATATGCAGGTTCGTCCAGTTTCCAGATAATGATCCGGGGAGCCTCATTGTCCCACTTGACTTTGAACATGGAAGACATCGTAGCTAACGCGTCTGTCAACTGATTCTCCTCTCTTGGGAAGTGTTCAAAAGTTATCTCTGTGAAATGGGGGATCAATGTCAACACACACTCTTTGTAAGGAATAAGATTCGGATGTTTTGTATCCCACTCGCCTTTGATCTGATTGATCACGAGAGAGGAATCTCCGAAGACACTCAGAAACTTGATCCTTAAGTCAATCGCATCTTGAAGACCCATGATGCATGCCTCATACTCCGCCATGTTGTTGGTGCAGTTGAAACATAGTCGGGCGGTAAGTGGAGTCTGAGTGCCTTTGGGAGATATGATCACAGCACCGATACTGTTACCTAAAGCATTGGAGGCTTCGTCAAAGTGCATAGACCATCGGGATCCTTCCTCAGGTCCTTCATCCGGTCCAGGTACTTCACAATCAGTCACTATCATGATGCTCTCGTCTGGAAACTCAAAGTTCATTGACTGGTAGTCATCTACTGCCTGGTGTGCCAAGTGGTCTGCCAATACACTTCCCTTGATAGCTTTCTGAGTCGTGTACTGGATGTCGTATTCTGTCAAGATCATTTGCCATCTTGCTATTCTTCCAGACAGAGCAGGCTTTTCAAATATGTACTTTATCGGATCCATTTTTGAGATCAACAGAGTAATGTGAGTCAGCATATACTGTCTCAGCCGGCGAGCAGCCCATACCAAAGTGCAGCAAGTTTTCTCGAGCAGTGAGTATCGGGTCTCACAGTCGGTAAACTTTTTGCTAAGGTAATAAATGGCGTGCTCTTTTAGGCCAGACTCGTCATGCTGCCCCAGCACACACCCCATTGAGCTGTCAAGTACTGTCAAGTATAGTATTAGAGGTCTCTCTTCAACCGGTGGCATAAGGATGGGTGGTTCTTGGAGGTACTCTTTGATTCGGTCGAAAGCGGCCTGACATTCATCATTCCAACGTACTACTTGATCTTTCTTCAGCAGCTTGAAGATTGGTTCACAAGTAGCAGTTAGGTGCGAGATGAATCGAGCAATGTAATTCAAACGTCCTAGAAAGCCTCTGACCTCTTTCTCTGTCTTGGGAACTGGCATCTCTTGTATGGCTTTAACCTTGGCAGGGTCCACTTGGATACCTTTGTCGCTCACGACGAAGCCTATCAACTTTCCCGATCTTACCCCGAAGGTGCACTTGTTCGGGTTCAATCTCAGCTTGTACAACTTCAGACGGTCAAAAAATTTCTGCAGATGGTCAAGGTGTTCCTCCTCAGTTTGGGACCTTGAAATCATATCATCGACATACACTTCAATCTCATGATGGATCATGTCATGAAACAAAGCAACTATGGCACGTTGGTAGGTTGCCCCAGCATTTTTCAACCCAAAAGGCATGACCTTGTAGCAGAAGGTGCCCCACTGAGTAACAAAGGTAGTCTTTTCCATGTCTTCAGGAGCCATCTTGATTTGATTATAACCTGAAAAGCCATCCATGAAGGAGAACACCTTGTGCTGAGTAGTATTGTCAACCAGAACGTCGATGTGAGGTAGAGGGAAGTCATCCTTGGGGCTGGCCCTGTTCAAATCCCTGTAGTCGACACACATTCTGACCTTACCATCTTTCTTCGGTACTGGAACCACGTTGGAAACCCACTGAGGGTAAGAAGTCACTGCAAGAAAACCGGCGTCAAATTGCTTCATAACCTCAGCTTTGATCTTCTCGGATATCTCTGGACGCATACGGTGGACCTTTTGTTTAACCGGAGGGCACTCTTCCTTGGTAGGCAGATGATGGACCACGATGTCAGTATCCAACCCAGGCATGTCTTCGTAGGACCAGGCGAAGATTTCCACATAATTATGCAACATCTGAACCAACCGTTGCTTCACGCTGAGCTCTAGATTGGCACCAATCTTAACCTCCTTTCTATCTGTCTCAGTACCCAGATTCACCGTTTCCACTGGCTCTTCATGTGGCTGAATGGCCCTCTCTTCCTGGAGTAACAGTCTTGCAAGCTCACCAGGCACTTCGCAATCATCTTCACCTTCGTCTTCGGCTAAGTTGATCGGATTTTCGAAGTCATAACTGGCAGTAGCAGAGTCGTTACCAGTGAGATCCAGAGTGGATTGGAACCTGTATGAGTGAGTGTGTGTAAATATAGCTGTTTTACAATATATAAAGAAAGAAAGAAAGAAAGGGAGCACAATATTTGAAATGCGAAAAACGTCCAATGTCTTTATTCATGATATATGGAAATGACAAGTAATAAGCCCTCACAAATGGAGCCAACGGTGCCTCGGGTAAGACACCGGGCCAGAAAGTTTCAATTTATTGTTCATTACAAATAAAAAACAAAGGAATTCATTACTGCGTAACAAAAGTAACAGGTATGTAGTCTTTCGCAGTCCAATTGTTCAGTCCACCGTCAGTCGTCGGGTAGATCCAACTATCGAACTCTGATTCCTCCGCCTCACTTTCAATAGCATTCACTCCCGGGTTGGTGATGAACATGGGAGGTCTTCCGATCCTAGCTTTACGTACAGCCCTCTGAGCCTCTGCAGTAAAACCCAGTCCAAACTTGTCAGTCTTAGGAGTAAAATCAGGGAGCCTGCCCCAGTTAGCACATTCACCTTTCTCAATTACAGCCCGGGCGTCCTTTAAGGAGGCCATCTTCAAGGGAAAGTCTTCTTCAATTACCGTCTCAGCTGACGCCAATGTTGGAGGTACCTCCTCAAAATGTTGAAAGGGGGTTTCAATAAACTCCCCGTCCATCTCTATATACTGGAATGAGTTCAGATGACTAACCATGTATTCTTCCTCCCCCTGCACTGTAACAATCTTCCCTCTGACAGGGTACTTGAGCTTCTGGTGTAGAGTGGAGGTCACAGCCCCAGCTTTGTGAATCCAAGGACGACCCAGCAAACAAGAATAAGATGGACGAATGTCCATCACATAGAACGTTGAGTCAAAGACTTGGGAACCAACACGAATCGGGATATCTACCTCTCCATGTACCATACTCTTCGACCCGTCAAAGGCTCGGACAATGATGTTGCTAGGCTTCAACTCCAGGCCCTCATAATCCAGCCTGTCTAAGGCCTTCTTGGGCAATACATTCAGCGAAGAACCGGTGTCCACCAACATGTGTGCGAGAGTAGTGCCCCTGCATTCAATGGAGACATGCAGGGCATCATTGTGGTTCTTTCCCTTAGAGGTAAGATCAGCATCCGAGAAACCCAAACCATTGTCAGCGGTCAAATTGGCCACACAATCAGTGAATTGATCTGCAAATGTATCTTGTGGCACATGGGCCGTCTTCAGAAATGAAATCAGGGCCTTGGCATGGGCCTCTGAGCACAGCAGCAGTGATAGCATGGAGATCTTAGAGGGGGTATGCCCCAGCTGTTCAACGACATTGAAGTCACTCTTCTTGATTATCTTAAGAATTTCCTCCATCTCTTACTGGGAGGCTTCAACATTGACAGTCTTTGGTGCCTCCATCCGGGCAGGCACATCATCAATCCCTTTGCCCAGAGTATTAGATGACTCGGCAGCATGGGTAGAAACTTGATCAGAAGGAGAAACAGGCGCACTTGCAGGCGTTATTATAAGAGGTCTTCGGATAACTGGTGGCGCAATGTCAGGCGAGAAGAGCCTGCCACTGCGAGTAACTTTAGCTGGACCGGTGATGTTGCTGACACCGGTACCGGTGTTCAACTCCTGCTTCACTCCAAGTACATACACATCTGCCCCATAATGCCATGGGACAGCCTTGTCAGATTCATAGGGGAGGGGCCCCGGAACAGTAATGATGATAGGTGCAACAGACATGATTTTGACCGGCTTCCTCGGGGGAGCCTTGGTAGGATTGTTGAAGATGGTAACGACGGATACTTCTGCAGAAGGAACAAAAGGAACAACGGTCTTCTTGAACAGAATCTCCTTGCTATCCATCAGGCTTTGGATGCCTGATTTCAGCAACGGACAACCAGCAGGGGAAACAGCACACAGAAGGCAACCCTTGCTACAACCCGCAAATAAACCGGCCAGCAGCAGGTTCCTCTTAACAGTCAATAGAGGGGTAGAAACATCATCCACAGAAACTGCATACAAGTCTTCCTCAATGGCATTTACTCCACGCTGGGGCATCGGAGCAGTCACAACATTTGGCCTTTCGGGCGCCTCGAATTGTATCTCCTTCGCATTAATAAGGTCTTGAACCTTATTTCTTAGGGCCCAGCAATCATCATTAGAATGCCCCGGGCTATCAGAGTGATAAGCACAGAGGTCGTATTCACCACCTTTGGGGCCTCTCTGACGGTTACCAAGTTGGTCGATAGCAGTTGCGGCAAGATTTGTGACAAGGTCATACTAAGCCGAGTATATTCTCTTCTGGGTCTCTCACCCCTTGGTTGGTTGGGTTGCCGAGGAGCGGCAGCAGGCTTTGCAATTACCACCGTGTTGACAGCTTGGCGGTGTTCTGGTTTATTTTGCCTCCTAGGCCCATACACAGCATTGGCCTCCTTTTTGAAAGGCTTCTTCTCAGAACTTGAGGACGCACCTTTCTGAATCTTCCCTGATTTCATGCCAGCTTCTATCCTTTCCCCAGTCAAAATGAGGTCTGTGAACCCTGCAGATGAATTACCAATGAGATGATTGAAGAACGGCCCAGATAGGGTCCCTAAGAACATGTCCACAAGTTCACGGTCGGTTAATGGTGGCTGCACCCTGCCAGCCAGGTCCCTCCACTTCTGCGCATACTCTTTAAAACCTTCTCCCGATCCTAGCGACATACCCTGGAGTTGGGTACGTGTAGGAGCAAGGTCGGCATTATATTGATACTGCTTGTAAAAAGCAGTAGCCAATTCCTCCCAGTTACGAACCTTGGTTCCATCCAGCTGATAGAACCATTCGAGATGAGTCCCTGAAAGACTCTCCTGGAAGAAATGGATCCACAAGTTCTTGTCCACAGTGTACGGCTGGATCTTCCGCACATAAGATCTGAGATGTAGCTTTGGGTAGGACGCCCCGTCATACTTTGCGAAAGATGGTGCTTTGAACTTGTGTGGGATGACCACACCAGAAGATAGACCCAAGTCTCTGAAATCCAAACCAGGCACTTGTTCAATTTCCATGGCATTCAGGCGATCCTCTAACTGCTTGTACTTGTCTTCAGCCGGAGGATACTGCTCCTCATTGAAATCAGTCTCGTTGTCAGAGACCACCGGACTAGGAATCCTTCCCCCCTGGGGACTGCCTTTTCCTACAGAAGAACCAACTTGATCAACCTCATTCGGCAGTGTGTTGCCAAACCTCCGGCCAGTGTTGAATGGTACCGTCCTCTTCTTTTTCTTCTTCTTCACCAGCAGAGCCTTCAACTCCTCTTGACCTTGGGCCAGACTCATGATCAGCTCTTGGAATTGGGCGTTCTGAGCCTGAAGGGCCTTGATGGACTGCTCGGTAGATGATTCAGGGTTCATGATGCTGAAATAAAAAGCGAAGATCATTAAGCAACCTGAAAAGAAGAGTACCTACTATGCTCATGATGCATGATATGTGTTTATACAATGCATTCAAGGGTTCGAAAGTTCAAATTTGTTGTAGACAAAAAGGAACACACGTTATCATTAAGAAGTAATTGTTCAGTACATCAAAGCCTCATGGGCAAACATTACAAAGTAAATCAATCCCAAAAGACACTGTGCATCCTCTTCGGAGCAATGTAAGTGTTGAGAGTCTTTTCCTCGTGCAGTAGGCGGGTGAGCTCCAAGACCTTCTTCTCACTAGCATGTAGACTGGACTCAAGAGAATTCCGTTCTTCCTTAAGCTGGATCCAGCTCTTCTGCATTTCTTCCCAGGATGTAGGCATGTCAGGATGTTGAATGGTGTAGGACACCTCTCCTTCCAAAACTGGCTCTTTGATCACAGGGAGAACATGAGGATATGGCATCACTAACTTCTGGGAGCGGGCTCGTACCCACTTGAGATAAGGCTCCAACGGGATGGAATTCCTATGCCCCAGTGTCTTGCTGTCTACCTTGTTGGGCATCCTCCAAGCTCTGATAAATCTCTGGCGAAGTCCTTGTGCATCGTTGTCGAAGTCAAAAACTATGTCAGGAATTAACATGTCATGAGGGCCATCCCTCCGAGCATAACCAAATTGTCTCCAAGCCAGACACAGGTTGTAAGTAATACCTCCTCTGATTCCAAGTAAAGAAACATTAGGAAACTCCCCGCAACGATCAATGATAGTGACATCCTCTCTGGACCGAGAGCACCAATGTATATCTGCATGTGTAAGAGTCATTAATCGTTGTGACCATCTCAAACCCCGCTCATTCTTCAAAACTGATTGTGGAAGGTGCGAAATAAACCACCTTCCCAGGAGAGGAGTGCAGCACATAAGAACACCTCTTTTTCTCATGGTTCGAGTGTAACATGAGTGAAGGATGTCCCCAAGCAACGTGGGTACAGGATTCCTGGACATGAAGATCTAGACAGCACTGATATCTATGAGCTGATTTGGATTCGGGAACAAAACCAATCCATAGACAAGGAGAGCCACCACTTCTTCAAAGGCCTGTAGGTCAAGGGAATTCCAACATTCTTGGGCCTTCTCAAACAGAAACCTGGCCAAGAACCCTTTGATACCACTTCTAACTTCCCAATGTCCCTTGATGTCAGATGGTTGTAGGCGTAATGCTTTAGCAATCTCTTCCAGTTTGGGTTCCTTTTCTGTACCGTTGTAGGGTAGTTGACTAAGGATAGGGATCTTCAGAAGCCGGGAGAACTCTTCCAATGTAGGCACCAGTTGATAATCCAGGAAAGTAAAACAGTGGTGCAGAGGGTCAAAGAACTGGAAAAGGACCTTTATCATATCTTCCTCAATGTTGGTGTTGACCAAGCTGATGAGTCTTCCATGCCTCTCACTGAAAGAAGAGTTCTCAGGAATCCTGGATATAAGTTCCTTAAGCTGAGGAGGGATCCTTACAAGGCTGATCTGAATTGTCTTTCTGCGAACAGTTTCCATGTCCTACAAAACAAGAACAAAGATGAAGATTCGAACCCCTGAAATGGTTAGTCAATGCATATGATGCTGTATGATGTCATGATGCTATGATAAAACACACCACAAACATTCACAAAAGGCAAACATGGTAAGGCACACAAGTCACACCACAGCCCTTAGAGTTTAAGCCAGCATGGGGTCTGGGTATTACCCTCTTGAAGTTGGTGGGCTCAACCTGTCCTATCAGAAGTAATCGGGTTCTAAGGGTCCCAACATCATTAGATTGTTTTCATTGTTCATCGTTTCGATTTAGCCACTGAACTGGCGACCGAAATATTCCAAGAAAACAACCCTCAATTGAGTGTAGTATCGAGTATCAACCAACCTCGGACTGCACCAAAGTCAGTTATCTCACTACCCTAAAGAGGCCAAGATGGTTCAATTAAGGTTCCTAAGGTCAGTTGATGCTTCACGACACAACGCGGCGGCCCCGTACTCTCCTTGACTGAACTCAAGGGTTACCGGTACTCACCAAAGTGCCACATCAACGTAGCAGACTGCTTCAACCATGTCGGTATACCCCGCACAATTCCCTCACAGTCTTGTTGCTACTTTCTAAGAAGGTATCCCCAGATCCGGGTTAGGATCTATAGAACTCCCAAGACAGTACCCACAATAATAAAGCAAACAATTCAGACAATTGAAAACACAAGTGATCTTAGTCCTAAGGTACACCTCACTTTAAAGTATTTCCCCAGCAGAGTCGCCAGTTCTGTGATCGGTGGATTTAGAACTGACTGTTTAACGTTGGTTCGCGAAATGTCGCGGAAGCAAGAGTCGCCACCGTCTTTTATTTTCTCCAACATGGACAGGACAAAAGCACAGCAAAATTCCTTATGAGATAGTTTCTCAGTTCGGGAGGTAGATTTATAGAAAGGGAAGGTGTTAGCACCCTTTCTATCTGTGGTTATCCACGGGCTCTTAGATACTTGCTCATTGTGTTTTCAAAATGTTTGCTTTTCAATTGTGAGTGAGTTTGAAAAAGTTTCATTTAAAGTTTTCTGAATAACTCTTGTATCAGTCCTCAAGAGTGTTTGAAAAATTGTTTTGAAAGATTTTTGAAAGTGTCGGTGTGAAAAGAGTTTTTTGATTTGTTTTGAAAAGAGAAAGTATCCATGAGTCGTCTACCTACCCTAAGGAATTAGGCTGTGTAAATGTCCTTAAGGTAGTGCTATCCCACCATTGAGAGGTAGGTAGCACCACCGTTGGAGGTGTTCGGGTCAATTCGTTTATAGGGACAGTGTGGTCACTGGAGCAATAGTAGGACACCTTAGAAGCTACCCTTATGCCCTTGATCCTTTTTTAATCTGAGGCAACCGTTTCGAGGCAACTGGATCATGGACATAAGGACTTACTAAAACGTCCTATACTCGACGACCACGTTTCGAAGGTAAGGCAACAGGTGAGGCGTACCCTAGAAGTGGTGTGTGAATTTGTGTGTTATTTTCATGTCAATATTTGTCTTTGATCATGCATCATGGTGAGCTACGCTTGTTTTTAATTAGCCATACATTCTTTCATGCAATTAGAATTTAAGAGTGCGGAAATTTAAATGCTGAAAGATAAATCCTACGCTATTACAAGGCGCGGGTCTATACATCGCCAAATTACAAAGACCCGTTTGATAAAAAATGCGGAAAGTAAGAAGACCTAATTACTATTACAAGCCTTGAGCAGTTACATAATATTTGAAAAGAAAAAGAATAACGTGCGGAAAATAAAAGTTAGGACGTCCGAGGGTTTTGACCCTTTTGAAATTAAATTGAATTAAAAGCTAATTAATTATTTAATTAAGGAAAAAGAATGTTTTTTGGGTTTTTGTATTTATGAAAATAAAGAATTTACAAGGAAACCCTAATTCTAGATTATTTTTAATTATTTAAAGAAAATGTTAAAAGTTAACCTAATTTATGCAAATTAATTATTTACATATTTATTTACAAAAATAAAATAGTAATTAATAATAATAATAATGAGAGAAAATTATTTATTTGAGAAAAAAGATGAAAATGTCAAAACCCTAATTCTACCTATTTTATTTTATTTAAGAAAAGATTAAAGTTTTAAAACCTAATTTACTAAATTAATGGTTAGAATTTATTTACAAAAAAAACATTTTAATGGTGAATTTAAATATAATTAAATATATTACAATTTTTGGTTTCTGATTTTTTTATAGAAAATTATTTTATGAAATTAAAGAAAATAATTAAAGCAATAAAAAGAATAAAAAGGAAAAAGAAGGTGAAATTAAATATACAAACAGGGGGGGTGTCTGGCCCATTTAGGAGGTTTTTTGAGGTAATTTGGCCCATTGAACAAAGCCTGATTTGACTTTTTTAATCATGTGTGGGATGGTTGACTGAGTGTACCATGGACCTCATCCTGCAGCCTTCAGATTGGACCTTGAAGCCACTTGTCAGGCCCTAGCATATGCGTGTATGGTGAACCTTTGGTTGAATGCTGCATGGAAACACAGTATAACAAAATTCATGAATTAAATGGGGGGACCTGGGAATCGAACCCAGGTCCCTATACATGTAGGACACCTCATCCACCAACTGAGCTATGGCATGCGTTTGTTATTTGGATAGATAAAAAACATAATATACAAAAACATTAGTTAATGGTGTAAACAAAAATTACGCGCCAGTATTTGAATCCCCCTATCATGCAATGACACGCTGGTCTTCTTCTTCATTTATCTGCGAATAGAAAAAACAAGTAGCGGGGGTTTTAAACCCCCACTAAATGAAACAGTGGATAATAGCGATTAGAATATGCTGTAACATAAAAAGGGCGCGAGATGTTGGTTGGCTTCGTCTTGATACCACGAATTCAATGGCATAGGTTTTAAGGGCCAATTTTTCCATATGTGAGAACCCCTAATTTGGAGCTTCTGAAACCCTAGGTTCCATCAATGGTAGATTTAGATTCAGGCAGAGTTAGGTCAATTATCCTATGCCAATCGCTTCAGAACATCATGATTAGTGTAAATCAACAAATAAAACACATGAATAATGCATGGAAATTAAAAAAACGATTATGGAAAAGTTTGTGATAAACGTGATTTTGTTCTACCAATTCTTGGAGTATGGAGACTGGAAAGTGATTGCAACACGTTCAAGGAAGTCTCAGCAAGAGTTTGGAATAGGTTTTAGGCTTTGAATCGTGCTCTAACTGTGATTTCAGATTTCAAGTTTTTGGTGAAAATTGGCAACTTTGTTCTCCCTCTTCTGAGCAGTTTTTCGTGTCCTTTGAATAGGGTTGAGTTGTGCATATGTAAGTGAACGAAATTAGGTCAAAAACAAGCCCAAAGATCCATCCATTTATGTTTTGAATATTTTATTTTTATCACATCTTTTTCAATCTTTTTTCCATGCAAATCTTTCCAAATATGGATGATATTGTCCCCTTGAGATGGTGCACGAAATCTCTTGCATATAATGAACATATTTGCTGCACAAAAAGGATTTAAAACCATTATTTGATATTTTTCTCATATTTAAATCTAATTAAGTGAATTAATATGATTAAAAATTCAATTAATTAATTAAAAATAAGAAAATAAATCCCTTTGACCTCAATGGGTCGTGCATATGCTTTGGGTAATGATTCATGAAAGAAATTGAGGCCCATTAGCAATTTTGAAGGGTTTTAGGCAAAGTTGACTTTTCAAAATTCCCAAAAATTTCCCAACTTCTCCAAGGCATATCTTGCTCAATTTTGAAGCTATGATCATGTTCTTGGACATTTTGGAAAGGTCTTGAAGTCCTCTAACCAATGCCTTTTGTCCCATGTCATTTTGATTTACCAATCGCAAGTTATGGTCTTTGACTTAAAGTGCCTTTTTGTTGACTTTTGAAAATGACCTATAATGTTGAAATTGATAACTTTTTGTGAGAGTATTTCTTGGACTTGAAGTGTGAAGATGAGTTGTAGGAAATGTCATTATCTTCAAAATGAGCTTTGTATGGGATTTTTCTGATAAACCATGAGGAAGTTATGCCCTGGTCAATTTGCAGTTGACTTTTCAGCTGTCCAAAAATAGAAACTTTTGCATCTTGAGACTTTTTGAGCCATGCTTTGAGAAATCATGATCAAGAATTGATCAAATGATCTTTGTGGCTTCAAAATAAGATGTTGACCAAAAATTTTGACTTTTGACTGTCAAATGACCATTTTGCCCTTGCAGTTGACTGTGGAGCAATTAGGGTTTTTGACTGTGCAATTTGATGTTGTGAGTCTTGAAACTTGTCATATGGATGTTTGACAATGTATATGGGCATATGGGACTTGATTGGACCCTTGGAAACCTCAATTTCTTTGACAGAACCAAAACCCTAATTTTGACTGTGTTAGGAAGTAATTGGACTGTGCAATCCTTGAGGGATTTTGAATCATCTGAAGATTGATCTTGCCAAATCTTGAAGAATATGGGAGGGCAAATTTTGGGGTACAACAGTTGCCCCTGTTCAATCTTCATAGACCTAAGGATGTAGATTGGCTGGCGTGCCTTTCGTAATCCAAAGGTGGAAGATGATTGAACACTAGAGTGCCCAGAAATTTGCACTCACATAGTAGAGTATCAGCAGCGTGATGTGGGGAATGGGATTACAGATGCCATTTGGAGAGATGATGGATAGGAGGATGGGTGTGATCGGTGGATCTGGAACTGACTGTTTAACGCTGGTTCGCGAAATGTCGCGGAAGCAAGAGTCGCCACCGTCTTTTATTTTCTCCAAATGGAAAGGACAAAAGCACAGAAAAATTCCTTATAGAGATTGCTCTCGGTTCGGGAGG
This sequence comes from Vicia faba, assembly GCA_948472305.1. Taxonomy (NCBI): domain Eukaryota; kingdom Viridiplantae; phylum Streptophyta; class Magnoliopsida; order Fabales; family Fabaceae; genus Vicia; species Vicia faba. Next base: position 1,312,294,278 of record OX451735.1, on the reverse strand, counting down.
TAGGTTATAGAAAGGGAAGGTGTTAGCACCCTTTCTATCCATGGTTATCCATGGGCTCTTAGATACTTGCTCATTTGTGTTTTCAAAAGTGTTTGTTTGCTTTTCAATGTGGGTTTTAAAAAAAGTTTCTTTGAAAATTTCAGTTCGACTCTTGTATCGGTCCTCAAGAGTGTTTGAAAAATTGCTTTCGAAAGCTTTTTGAAAATGTGTTGGTGTGAAAAGTATTTTTTTGAATTTGTTTTGAAATTTAGAGCAAGTATCTACGAGAACCTACCTACCCTAAGGAATTCGTCTGTGTAAATGTCCTTTAAAGTAGTGCCATCCCACCATTGAGAGGTAGGTAGCACCACCGTTGGAGGTATTCGGGTCAATTCGAGTTTAGGGACATGGTGATCACCAGAGCAATGGGAAGACACCTTAGAAGCTACCCTCATGCCAGGTTCCCGGATCATGAGGACTTACTAAAACATCCTCTACTCGACGACCACCTTTCGAGGGGCAAGGTAACAGTGAGGCGTACCCTAGGGGTGGTGTGTGCGATTCGTGTGTCGTTTTCATTTATTTTTGTCTTTTGTCATGTTATTGGTGATCTAGCGTTTGTTTTTATTTTTGTCCATACATTCTTTCATGCCTTTGATTAACAGTTAAAAAGTTGCGAGAAAAGTAAATTCTAAGCTATTACAAATGGCGCGGGTCCACATTGCCAAAATTTCCAGGACCCGATTTGACAGAAAATATAAATAAAGTAAAGAAAATAAAAGAGTGCGACAGATAATTAATTACAAGGCTTTGGGAGAATTACATAAATATTTGAACGGAATAAAATATAAGTATGCGCGAATTAAATCGAAACGAGGGCGTTGGACCCTTTTTGCAAAATTAAATTAAATGGTGACATTAATTAATAAAGAAAGGAAATTGTTTTTTTTTTTTGGTATTTTATGATGTAATATGAAAAAAGAATTAATTGAAATTAAATGCTAACCCTAATTCTATTTGTTTTTTTTTTATTTATTAAGAAAAGAAGATTAAAACCTAATATTAACCCTAATTAATTTACATGCAAATTTAATTATGAAAATAAATATCTAATATTTTAATTATTATGGAAGAAAAATAAAAAGGATAAAAAATTAATATGAACCCTAATTCTATGTTTTTTAGATTTTTATTAAAAGAATTAAAATTAAAACCTAATTTAAAACTAAGTTTAATTATATACAATTTAATTACAAAAAATATTAAAATAAAAATATTTATTATATTTTTCCTCTTTTCTGACTTTTTATGTTTTTGGTTTTTCTATGAAAATAATTAATTAATTGAAAACAATAATTAAAGGAAAGTATAAATAATAATAAAAAAAACAATAAAGAAAATATAAACTTTGCAAACCTAGGGGGGTGGCAGTCCCCAAAGTGGAGGTGAAGCACATTAACCTTGAGCCCAAATCAGCATGGCCTTGTTGATTTTTTCTGGGAGCATACACACGCGTTGACTTGGATCCATGATGTTCTCTAACTCTCAGCCTTGTGATTGATCTTGAGATGGACGTGGCAAGCTTGATTTGGAGGTGTATGGTGGTCTTCAAGGCTTGAACTGCATATGAATGTTAATTGAAAAAAAATATATGGAAAGGGTGGGGACCTGGGGCTCGAACCCAGGTCCTTTGGTTTACCAGTCACTATGCTTGCCAACCGTGCCAGTTTGCTTATCTGTAAGTAATATGACAAACAAATATAATAAAATAAATATGCGTTAGTGTTTCGTTTTCCGCGCGAAATTTAAACCAGCCAACCATCTAATGCCACGATATCATCTTCTTCTTCGTTCCTGAAACACAAAAACATAGGCCACGGTTTTCTGAGCGTTCTCTTAGGCATGTTTTGGGAAAATAGCGAATAGCTCTAGGACGCTCATAAATTGAGCGCGATGATGCCATTGTTTTCGTCCAAACGCACTGATCATGACCATGGCATCGTGGTAGGCTAATTTTACACTATTTGAAAACGCCCAATTCACAGTTCTGAAAACCCTAGAATTTGATAATGGTGAAATCGCATATAGCTTGCAAAAACTCAATCAAGATAGATGGTTAGCTTCAGAATCACACAAGGAATATGAATCAACAATTAAAATGCCATGAAAATGCATAGATGTTAAAACACGATTATGAAAAAAAAGTGGAAAAGTGTGACTTCTGTACAATGATTCAAAGGGTTATGTTTGATGTTTTTGATCTAGGAAGATTGCTTGAGGTCCTAGGAGTGCAATGGGATGAAAATTTCGCCTTGAATCGTCCTGCAAAGGTGTTTTCAGAATTGGAATTTTTTGACAAATTTCAAGCTTTGCTTTTCAGATTTTTGAGCAGCTGCGTGGTCAATGGCATTAGGGTTGTGTTCCTTGTATATGTAGGAATGAATTAGGTCAAAGAAAACCATCTAAATCTTTTGCATTCATGGTTTTTGAAATTTGATTTTCAAAGATCTTTTTTCAATCTTTTTTCATGTGTTTTTTGTACAAATCATGATCAATTCTCTCCAAATCTTTCCCTATTTAATTATACACGAATTATTGAGTAGATTTCATGCACAAAAAGATTGTAAAACTTAGGTTAAATATTTTTCATGTATTTAATTTGATTTAAATGAATTATTATTAATAAAAATTCAAATAAAAAAATAAAAAAATGAATAAAACTTCCCTTTGGGCCAAGTGGTCGTGCACATGCTTGGGATGATGAATTGTGGAAGAAAAATGGGCCCATTAGCAATTTTAGGTCATTTGAATCAATGTTGACTTTTCAAAATATCCAAAAATTTCCCAACTTCCAAAAGGCATAACTTGCTCAATATTTGGGCTTTCCTCATGTTCTTGGACATTTTGGAAAGGTCTTTGAGTCCTCTAACCAATTGCTTTGGTCCCATGTCATTTTGATTTACCAATCTCAAGTTATGGCCTTTGACTTAAAGTCCCTTTTTGTTGACTTTTGAAAATGACCTATAATGTTGAAATTGATAACTTTTTGTGAGAGCATTTCTTGGACTTGAAGTATGAAGATGAGTTGTAGGAAATGTCTTTCTCTTAAAAATGAGCTTTGGATGGAATTTTTCTGATAATCCATGTGAAAGTTATGCCCTGGTCAATCTACAGTTGACTTTTCCAGCTGTCCAAATAAGGAAACTTTTGCATCTTGATGATTTTTGAGCCAAGCTTTGAGAATCATGATCAAGCATTGATCAAATGATGTTTGAGGCTTCAAAATGATATGTTGACCAAAAATTTGAACTTTTGACTGTCAAATGACCATTTTGCCCTTACAGTTGACTGTAGTGCAATTAGGGTTTTGATTGTGCAATTTTGTGCTGAAAGTCTTGAAACTTGATATGAGGATGCTTGACCATATTTATAAGCATGTGAGACTTGATTGGACCTTTGGAAACTTCATTTTCTTGATCAGAACCAAAACCCTAATTTTGACTGTTTATGAGGCCCTTACACTGTGCAACCCTTGGGGAATTTTGAAGCATGACTTGGCAATTTCTTGGAGAATATGGGAGGGCAAATTTTGGGGTACAACAGTTGCCCCTGTTCAATTTTCTTAGACCTGAGGATGCAGATTGGCTGACGTGCCTTTCGTAATCCGAGGGTGGAAGATGATTGAACACTAGAGTGCCCAGAAATTTGCGCTCACATTGTGGAAATGGGCTTATAGATGCCATTTGGAGATTGATGGGGGATGATGGGCTTATAGATGCCATTTGGAGATTCGTGGATAGGGTGATGGGCTTATAGATGCCATCTGAATGTTGATCGCATAAGAGATTCCTTAGCGAGAACCAGTATACCTGCAAAAGAAAAATGAGTACCTGACACGTTGCAGGAGCTGGTTTTCAGATGCTTTGTATAAATGCGTCCTGACTGGTTACAGGAGTTGGATCTGGAGCTTCAAAAGATGATGAATGAACCAGGGGTGGTTACTACCTCAGCATGAACGGTGAGAGAACCTTGGGTGACTTTAACTTCAACAACGCTCGTTGAGAAAATCTTGGTGGGAATTACCATCTTCGCAGTATCGGGAAGAGAACCAATAGGCAATTATAATCTCAAAAGCGGGCGTCTGAGAAAAACCTGAGTTGGAATTATCATCTCACGCACCGTCGGGGAGAGAACCATAGGAAATTATAATCTCAAAAGCGGACGTTTGAGAAAAACCTGGGATGGAATTATCATCTCACGCACCGTCGGGGAGAGAACCATAGGAAATTATAATCTCAAAAGCGGACGTTTGAGAAAAACCTGGGATGGAATTATCATCTCACGCACCGTCGGGGAGAGAACCATAGGAAATTATAATCTCAAAAGCGGATGTCTGAGAAAAACCTGGGATGGAATTATCATCTCACGCACCGTCGGGGAGAGAACCATAGGAAATTATAATCTCAAAAGCGGACGTTTGAGAAAAACCTGGGATGGAATTATCATCTCACGCACCGTCGGGGAGAGAACCATAGGAAATTATAATCTCAAAAGCGGACGTTTGAGAAAAACCTGAGGTGGAATTATCATCTCACGCACCGTCGAGGAGAGAACCATAGGAAATTATAATCTCAAAAGCGGACGTCTGAGAAAAACCTGGGATGGAATTATCATCTCACGCACCGTCGGGGAGAGAACCATAGGAAATTATAATCTCAAAAGCGGACGTTTGAGAAAAACCTGGATAACTTCTACTGAGTCTTCATCAGAAAAATCTGTTGGGAGCCGATTTAGCTGGACTAGAGAAGGCCTTGGACTGGATAAGAAATCTTTGGAGTCGATTAACTGAACCGGTCTAGGTCTTGAAATAGCTGAGGACTTTAACTGGCTTTTTCCTGAAAGGTAAAGGTCAGTCATATGCAATGCATGATATGGATCAAGCAATGATGTTCTCAGCATAAATGAGATTTGTAAGATATGATGCGTCTATGCATGCTATAATGATGTATGTGATGTTTAGGAATGTATGTTTTCGTCTAGGAAAGTAAATCCTTGACGGGTGCCGGGAAGTCACTCCTGGGCTGATGTCGAAGAGTAGATTTTGCTTTCGCTGAGGATGATAGCTGCAAGAATACCGGTAGGAGAAGATGACTCCGTTGGGGAATAACCTTGGCGAGTGGAAGATTCTGCGGGGAGAAAAATACTCTAGCGACCATGTTGGGGAGCAATACTCTGTGGGGAGAGAGATACTTTGTTGAGTGTTGATAATACCTTGCTGGGGATACTCTCGTTGCGTTGAAAGTGCTGATAGACTTTGCTGGGGATAAGAAGATTTCGTCGAGGACGCTCTTTCCATGGCTTTTGGCTGAGGATAACCCATTTATATCCTGTTAAGGAAATAACTCTTTAAATAAAGCCGGGCGACGCGTTCGTGCTTTGCGAGGATAAGCTTCCAGAATTTACTGGGGATAAGCTTACTGCTTGGGGATATGAATTCCAACCTTCCTGGGGAACTGGATTGGACTCTTCTGGGGAAGTTTTGATATGCTGGGGAAGTGATTCCTTTGAATGTTTGATATGCCGCCGGGGAACAATCTTTAGACCAAGACTGCCGGGGATGCTTGTACATTGCTGCTGGGGAATGTTGAGGTCTGCTGGAGGATACTCAATTTCCTTAAGTTTGATAGTATAGCTTGCGGAAGAATACACTGACTGCTGACTTACTCTCTGGGGAATTAAGATGTACTGGTCATGTTCTTTAGCTGAACCTACCTTGGTACCTTGGAGGACGGAACAATTAGATTGCTTAGACAACTCTTTATTGCCCCTGTTTCTAGTGTCACCTGTAATTAATCCTTTGTTTCGTATGCAAATATTTATGAGTTAGCAAATTATTGTCAATGCATATATCACAAATTGAACCTTGGACGTTCTTCGCAAAACAAAACAGAAAAGAAAAACAATTGGCACTTTTAACTGAAAAGTATATTTGTATTGATTTTGAATGGCCTGAAAATAGGCGTTTTGTGTACAAGAGGCTGACGTCCTAGTAAGAGAACGCCGCCGAACAAAAGAGTTTATACAAATTTGTACAAGAGAAAATAAAACAGCTGTGTGAAATGAATGATCCCACTGGGTTTCAACTCTGCTATTGCCGTTATATCTCCGAGCGTCTCATCACTTGATGACCTTGGTTGAAGATGAAGCTGACTGATTGATGTCGTCCGAACTTGATGCCGATACCGGATTCTGGATGCCAAGTGATCCAATGAGACATAGTATTACGCTTTTATCCCTAACTTTTTCCTGGACCGCCCTTTCGGGTTTTCAGTCCACCGGGATACCCATTTTTTCCCAAGCCGCCTTTTCAGGTTTTCGACTTGCCGGGTTTACAGATTTTTTCATTTCATCCCTTCATTTTGCCCGAACCCTTTTGGTTCGACGGGAAGCCCTAACTTTTGCCTAGGCATGTCAGCCTAGCGGGTCTTTTTCTCATGCGTAGTATCTTTTTACTATGTCCGCATTGGCGGGGTGAGGAAGGTCGTCACCATCCATGTTGGTTAGGACCATGGCTCCTCCTGAGAACACATGCTTAACCACAAATGGCCCTTCGTACGTAGGAGTCCATTTGCCCCTTGGATCACTCTGAGGAAGGATGATTCGCTTGATTACCAGATCCCCAACTTGATATCCCTGTGGTCTGACCTTTTTGTTAAATGCCCTGATCATCCGTTTCTGATACGTCTGACCATGACAGATAGCAGCAAGTCTTTTTTCATCAATGAGGTTTAATTGATCAAGTCGCGTCTGGATCCAATCATCTTCGTTCAGATTTGCATCCTTCATTATCTGGAGAGAGGGTATTTGTACTTCGATTGGTAAGACTGCCTCCATACCATAAACCAAAGAGAAAGGAGTTGCCCCGGTTGACGTCCTAGCTGAGGTACGGTACCCATGTAGAGCAAACGGTAACATCTCGTGCCAATCTTTATAAGTCACTGTCATCTTCTGCACGATTTTCTTGATGTTCTTATTTGCTGCTTCTACAGCCCCATTCATCTTCGGTCTGTAAGGAGAAGAATTGTGGTGCTGTATTTTGAACTGCTCGCAGAGCTTAGTGATCATCTTATTATTCAGATTGGTACCGTTGTCTGTAATAATTCTCTCTGGGATGCCGTACCGACAGATTAGGTTATGCCGAATGAACCGTGCCACAATAGTCTTGGTTACCGTAGCGTAGGAAGCTGCCTCAACCCACTTTGTAAAATAATCAATCGCCACTAGGATGAAGCGATGCCCATTAGATGCCGTAGGTTTAATCTCACTGATCATGTCTATGCCCCACATTGCAAACGGCCAAGGCGCAGTCAGAACATTGAGGGGAACTGGAGGAACATGCACCTTGTCTGCATAAATCTGGCACTTGTGGCATGTCCTGGAATGTTGGTAGCAGTCAGCTTCCATTGTGGACCAGTAATATCCTGCCCGAAGGATCTTCTTAGCCATAGTATGGCCACTGGAATGCGTACCAAAGGTCCCTTCATGTAGCTCTTCCATGATTCTTTCTGCTTCAGTCTTATCCACACAACGCAGTAAGGTTAAATCATGGTTTCGCTTGTACAAGATGTCGTTGCTAAGGAAGAACTTTGCCGCGAACCTTCTCAGGAACTTCTTATCATTGACAGATGCACCTTCAGGGTATTCCTGAGCTTCCAGATATCTCTTCACCTCATGGTACCAAGGCTTCTCAGTCACCAATTCAGTCTCGAGATCACAATAGTATGCCGGTTCGTCCAGTTTTCAGATGATGATCCGGGGAGCCTCATTGTCCCATTTGACCTTAAACATAGAAGACATTGTAGCTAACACGTCCGCCAGCTGATTCTCTTCTCTTGGAAAGTGCTCAAGGTTATCGCTATGAAGTGGGGGATCAGGGTCAACACACATTCTTTGTAAGGAATCAGGTTCGGATGTTTCGTATCCCACTCTCCTTTGATCTGATTGATCACAAGAGAGGAATCTCCGAAGACACTTAGAAACTTGATCCTTAGGTCGATCGCAGCTTGAAGACCCATGATGCACGCCTCATACTCCGCCATGTTGTTGGTACAGTTGAAACATAGTCGGGCAGTGAGTGGAGTATGAGTACCTTGAGGTGATATGATTATGGCGCTGATACCGTTACCCAAAGCATTGGAGGCCCCGTCAAAGTGCATAGACCATCGGGATCCTGGTTCAGGTCCTTCATCCGGTCCAGGTACTTCACAGTCGGTTACTATCATGATGCTTTCATCCGGAAACTCGAAGTTCATTGACTGATAGTCATCTACGGCCTGATGTGCCAAATGGTCTGCCAATATACTTCCCTTGATGGCTTTCTAGGTTGTATACTGAATGTCATATTCCGTCAAGATCATTTGCCATCTTTCTATTCTCCCAAACAGAGCAGGCTTTTCGAATATGTACTTTATAGGATCCATCTTTGAGATCAACAAGGTAGTGTGAGTCAGCATATACTGTCTCAGCCGGCGAGCAGCCCATACCAAAGCACAGCAAGTTTTCTCGAGCAGTGAGTATCGGGTCTCACAGTCGGTAAACTTTTTGCTAAGGTAATAAATGGCATGCTCTTTTCGGCCAGACTCGTCATGCTGCCCCAGCACACACCCCATTGAATTGTCAAGCACTGTCAGGTATAGTATCAGAGGTCTCCCTTCAACCGGTGGCATAAGGATAGGTGGTTCTTGGAGATACTCCTTGATTCTGTCAAAAGAAGTCTGACATTCATCGTTCCAACGTACTACCTGATCTTTCTTCAGCAGCTTGAAGATTGGCTCACAGGTAGCAGTCAGATGTGAGATGAAGCGAGCAATGTAATTCAGGCGTCCTAAAAAGCCTCTGACTTCCTTCTCTGTCTTAGGGACTGGCATCTCTTGAATAGCTTTGACCTTAGCAGGGTCCACTTGAATTCCCTTGTCACTTACCACGAAGCCTAGCAACTTCCCAGATCTTACCCCGAAGGTGCACTTGTTCGGGTTCAACCTCAGCTTGTATAGTTTCAACCGGTCAAACAACTTCTGCAGATGATCTAGGTGCTCTTCCTCAGTCTGGGACCTTGCGATCATGTCGTCAACATACACTTCTATCTCATGATGGATCATGTCATGAAATAAAGCAACCATGGCACGTTGGTAGGTTGCCCCAGCGTTCTTCAACCCGAATGGCATGACCTTGTAACAGAAAGTGCCCCACTGAGTAACAAATGTAGTCTTTTCCATGTCTTCAAGTGCCATCTTGATCTGATTGTAACCTGAAAAACCATCCATGAAAGAGAACGCCTTGTGCTGAGCTGTATTGTCAACGAGGACATCAATGTGAGGTAGAGGGAAGTCATCCTTGGGGCTGGCCCTGTTCAGATCCCTGTAGTCGACACACATTCTGACCTTTCCATCCTTCTTAGGTACCGGCACCACATTAGCAACCCACTGGGGGTAAGAAGTCACTGCAAGGAACCCAGCGTCAAACTGTTTCATAACCTCGGCTTTAATTTTCTCAGACATCTCTGGACGCATCCGATGGACCTTTTGCTTAACTGGAGGGCAATCTTCCTTAGTTGGCAAGTGATGGACCACAATATCGGTATCCAACCCGGGCATGTCTTCGTAGGACCAGGAAAATATCTCCATATAATCATGCAGCATTTGAGTCAACCGTTGCTTCACGCTGAGCTCTAGGTTGGCACCAATCTTTACCTCTTTCCTGTCTACCTCAGTACCCAAGTTTATTGTTTCCACTGGCTCTTCATGGGGTTGAATTGCCCTCTCTTCCTGAAGCAACAGTCTTGCAAGCTCGCCAGGCACTTCGCAATCATCTTCACCTTCGTCTTCGGCTAAGTTGATCGGATTTTCGAAGTCATAACTGGCAGTAGCAGAGTCGTTACCAGTGAGATCCAGAGTGGATTGAAACCTGTATGAGTGAGTGTGTGTGTAAATACAGCTGTTTTGAAATATGTAAAGGAAAGAAAGACAGAAAAGGAGCATAAGATTTGCAATGCGAGAAAACGTCCAAGATTTTCATTCATGATATATGAAATGACAATTTATATGCCCTCACAAATGAAACCACGGTGCCTCGGGTAAGACACCGGGCCAAAGAGTTTATTTATTGTTTATTACAAATACGAAACAAAGAAATTTATTACTGCGTCACAAAGGTAACAGGAGTATGGTCTTTGGCAATCCAATTGTTCAATCCGCCTTCGGTTGTTGGATAGATCCAGCTATTGAATTCTGCTTCATCCACTTCGTTGTCTTCTCCAACAGCATTTACTCCTGGATTTGTAATGAACACAGGAGGTCTTCCGCTCTTCGCTTTCCGCATAGCTTTCTGACCCTCTGCAGTAAAACCCAGCCCAAATTTGTCAGTCTTCTGTGTAAAGTCTGGAAGCCTGCCCCAGTTAGCACACTCACCTTTCTGAACCACAGCCCGGGCATCCCTCAGGGAGGCCATCTTCAAAGGAACACTTTCTTCCGCTGTTGTTTCTGCTGCAGCTGTAATTGGAAGCACCTCCTCGAAATGCTGAAAGGGGGTTTCAATAAACTCCCCATCCATCTCAATGTATCTGAAGGAGTTCAAGTGGCTCACCATATATTCCTCCTCTCCTTGCACAGTGACGATCTTCCCTCTGACGGGGTACTTCAGCTTCTGGTGCAAGGTAGAGGTCACTGCCCCAGCTTTATGGATCCAAGGTCGACCCAATAGACAAGAGTAAGATGGACGGATATCCATCACATAAAATGTAGAGTCAAACACCTGAGAGCCCACACGAATCGGAATGTCAACCTCTCCATGAACCATCCTCTTTGAACCATCAAAGGCCCTGACGATGATATTGCTGGGTTTCAATTCCAGGCCTTCACAATCTAAACGGTCCAAAGCCTTCTTGGGCAGCACATTCAAAGAAGAACCAGTATCCACCAATACATGTGCCAGAGTGGTGCCCCTGCATTCGATAGAGACATGCAGTGCGTCATTGTGGTCTCTTCCCTTCGCAGTCAGGTCAGCATCTGAGAAACCCAAGCCCTTGTCTGCTGTCAGATTTGCTACGCAATCAGTGAACTGGACTGCAGATGTCTCATGTGGCACATGGGCCGTCTTGAGGAATGAGATTAAGGCCTTGGCATGGGCCTCGGAGCACAGCAATAAAGAGAGCATGGAGATTTCTGAAGGCGTGTGCCCCAGCTGTTCCACAACATTGAAATCACTCTTCTTTATTATTTTTAGAATTTCCTCCATTTCTTGTTGGGAGGCTTCAGCAGTTACAGGTATAGGTGCCTCCATTTGGGTAGGCTCAACTTCAATTCCTTTGCCCCGAGCATTGGATGACTCAGCAGCAGGAGAAACAATTGGATCAGCAGCAGGAACAGGTACACTTGTAGGAGTTATAAGGAGTGGTCTTCGAGCAGCAGGCGGTGCAATGTCAGGCGAGAAGAGCCTGCCACTGCGGGTGACTTTGGCTGGGCCAGTGATATCACAGATGCTGGCGCCAGCGTTGAACTCTTGTTTAATCCCATTTACATACACATCGGCCCCATAATGCCAGGGGACAGCTTTATCAGATACATAGGGAAGAGGCCCCGGAACAGTGATAACAATAGGTGCGACGGTCATGATTTGGACGGGCTTCTTCGGGAGAGCCTTGATCGGATTGTTGAAGATGGTAACCACAGAAACTTCTTCCACCGGAACCAACTGAATAGCAGACTTCTTAAACAGAATCTCCTTGCTATCCATTAGGCTTTGGATGCCTAACTTCAGCAAGGGGCAACCAGATAGGGACACAGCACAGAACAGGCAACCCTCACTGCAACCCGGAAATAAACCGGCCAGCAGCAGGTTCTTCTTGACAGTCTTCAGAGGAGTGGCTAGATCATCCATAGAAACAGCATAAACATCTTCGTCAACAGCATTTACCCCATGCTAAGGCATAGGAGCAGTAACTACATTTGGCCTCTCAGGCGCTTCGAACTGTATCTCCTTTGCGTCGATAAGGTCTTGCACCTTACTCCTTAATGCCCAACAGTCATCAGTAGAATGCCCTGGGCTATCTGAATGGTAAGCACAACGAGCATTCGGGTTGTACTTAGGAGATGCAGTATTTGGAAACTTCGGCGCCTCTCTGACAGTCACTAGGTTGGTTGAGAGCAGCTGTGGCAAGATTTGGGATAGGGTCATGTTTAATCGGGTAAACTCTCTCCGGGGTCTTTCAGCCCTTTGAGGATTGGTCGGCCGAGGAGCGGAAGCAGGCTTAGCAATCATTACCGCACTGACAGATTGGCGGCGCTCAGGTCTCTCTGATTTCCTGGAACCATATACGGCACTAGCCTCCTTCTTGAAGGGTTTCTTCTCAGAACTAGACGATGCACCCTTCGGAATCTTTCCAGACTTTAGCCCAGCCTCATTCTCTCTCCAGTCAGAATCAGATCAGTGAACCCAGCAGAAGAATTCCCGATAAGATGGTTGAAAAACGGCCCAGATAGGGTCCCCAAGAACATATCTACCAACTCCCGATCAGTCAACGGAGGCTGCACCCTGCCAGCCAGGTCTCTCCACTTCTGAGCGTACTCCTTAAAACCTTCACTTGAACCTAACGACATACCCTGGAGTTGGGTACGTGTAGGGGCAAGGTTGGCATTATATTGATACTGCTTATAGAAAGCAGTAGCCAACTCCTCCCAGTTACGAACCTTGGTCCCATCCAGCTGATAGAACCATTCGAGATGAGTCCCTGAAAGACTCTCCTGGAAGAAGTGGATCCATAAATTCTTATCCGCGGAGTACGGTTGAATTTTCCGAACATAGGACCTGAGATGTAGCTTGGGACAAGACGCCCCGTCATATTTAGTGAAAGATGGTGCTTTGAACTTCCGAGGAATGATCACACCAGTAGACAAACCCAGATCTCCAAAATCCAGCCCAGGCACCTGTTGTATTTCCATAGCATTCAGCCTATCTTCCAGCTGCTTGTAACGGTCTTCTGCCGGAGGATACTGCTCTTCATCAAAATCAGTCTCGTTGTCGGAGACTACCGGACTAGGAACCCTTGCCTCTTGAGAAGTGCCCTTGCCAACAGAAGAACCAGCCTCTTCCTGCTGCAGAGTATTGCCAAACCTTCGGCCCGAGTTGAACAGAACAGTCCTTCTCTTCTTCTTCTTCTCCTTCTTCAGGAGCAGAGCTTTCAATTCTTCTTGGCCTTGAGCCAAACCCTTGATTAATTCCTGAAAATGCGCATTCTGCGCCTGAAGAGCTTTGATGGATGTCTCAGTTGATGACGAGTCAGGATTCATGATGCTGAAATAAACAGCGAAGAACTGTAAGCAACCTGAAAAGAGGAAAAACCTGCTATGCACAGATGAATGAGATGTGTTTATGCAATGCATTCAAGGGTTCGAAAGTTCAAATTTGTTGTAGACAAAAAGAACACACGTTATCATTAAGGAAATAACTGTTTAGTACATCAAAGCCTCATGGGCAAAATAATACAAAAGTAAATCAATCCCAAAATACACTGCGCATCCTCTTTGGAGCTATGTAAGTATTGAGATTCCTCTCCTCATGCAACAGGCGGGTGAGCTCCAAAACCTTCTTTTCACTGGCATGTAGACTAGTCTCAAGAGAATTCCGTTCTTCCTTAAGCTGGATCCAGCTCTTCTGCATCTCTTCCCAGGATGTGGGCATATCAGGGTGCTGAATAGTGTAGGACACTTCTCCTTCCAAGACTGGCTCTTTGATCACAGGGAGCGTGCGTGTACCCACTTGAGATAAGGTTCCAATGGGATGGAGTTCTTGTGCCCTAGGGTCTTGCTGTCTATCCTACTGGGCATCCTCCAGGCTCTGATAAATCTCTGGCGAAGTCCTTGAGTATCGTTGTCGGAGTCAAAAACTAAGTCAGGAATTAACATGTCATGAGGGTCATCCCTCCGAGCATAACCAAACTGTCTCCAAGCCAGGCATGGGCTGTAAGTAATACCTCCTCTGATTCCAAGTAAAGGAACATTAGGGTACTCCCCGCAATGATCAATGATAGTGACATCTTCTCTGGACCGAGGGCACCAATGTATATCTGCATGTGTAAGAGTCATCAACCGTTGTGACCATCTCAAACCCCGCTCATTCTTCAAGACTGATTGTGGAAGGTGCGAAATAAACCACCTTCCCAGGAGAGGAGTGCAACACATAAGGACACCTCTTTTTCTCATGGTTCGAGTGTAACATGAGTGAAGGATGTCCCCCAGCAACGTAGGTATAGGATTCCTGGACATAAAGATCTGGACAGCACTGATATCAATAAGCTGATCTGGGTTAGGGAACAACACCAAACCATAGACAAGGAGGGACACAACCTCTTCAAAAGCTTGCAAGTCAAGGGAGTTCCAACATTCATGGGCCTTTTCAAACAGAAACCTGGCTAAGAACCCTTTGATACCACTTCTAACTTCCCAATGTCCCTTGAGGTCAGATGATTGTAGGTGCAAGGCTTTAGCAATCTCTTCAAGCTTGGGTTACTTTTCCGTACCGTTGAAGGGTAGCTGATCAAGGATAGGGATCTTCAGGAGCCGGGAGAACTCCTCCAATGTAGGTACCAACTGATAGTCCAAGAAGGTGAAACAGTGATGCAGAGGGTCAAAGAATTGGAACAGGACCTTTATCATATCTTCCTCAATGTTGGTATTGACCAAGCTGATGAGGCTTCCATGTCTTTCACTGAATGATGAGTTCTCGGGAATCCTGGATATAAGTTCCTTAAGCTGAGGAGGGATCCTTACAAGACTGATTTGAATTGTCTTTCTACGAACAGTTTCCATGTCCTACAAAACAAAGAACAAAGATGAAGATTTGAACCCCTGAAATGGTTAGTCAATGCATATGATGCTGGATGATGTCATGATGCTATGATTAAACACACCACAGATATTTACAAAGACAAACATGTAAGGCACACAAGGCACACAAGACAAGCCCTTAGGGTTTAAGGCCAACATGGGGTCTGGGTAGTACCCTCTTGAAGTTGGTGGGTTCAACCTGTCCTATCAAAGTAACCGGGTTCTAAGGTTCCCAATATCACGGGATTGCTTTCATTGTTCATCGTTTCGATTTAGCCACTGAACTGGCGACCGAAATATTCCAGGAAAGCAATCCTCAATTGAGTGTAGTATCGAGTATCAACCAACCTCGGACTGCACCAAAGTCAGTTATCTCACTACCCTAAAGAGGCCAAGATAGTTCAATTAAGGTTCCTAAGGTCTGTTGATGCTTCACGACACCACGCGGAGGCCCCGTACTCTCCTTGACTGAACTCAAGGATTACCGGTACACACCAAAGTGCCACATCAACGTAGCAGACTGTTTCAACCATGTCAGTATACCCCGCACAGTTCCCTCACAGCCTTGTTGCTACTTTCTAAGAAGGTATCCCCAGATCCGGGTTTAGGATCTATAGAACTCCCAAGCAACCCACAATTTAAAGCACACAAGGAAAACAATTGAAAACACAGTTATGAACTAGCCCTAAGGTACACCTCACTTTATAAGATTGTCCCCAGCAGAGTCGCCAGTTCTGTGATCGGTGGATCTGGAACTGACTGTTTAACGCTGGTTCACGAAATGTCGCGGAAGCAAGAGTCGCCACCGTCTTTTATTTTCTCCAAATGGAAAGGACAAAAGCACAGAAAAATTCCTTATAGAGATTGCTCTCGGTTCGGGAGGTAGGTTATAGAAAGGGAAGGTGTTAGCACCCTTTCTATCCATGGTTATCCATGGGCTCTTAGATACTTTCTCATTTGTGTTTTCAAAAGTGTTTGTTTGCTTTTCAATGTGGGTTTTAAAAAAAGTTTCTTTGAAAATTTCAGTTCGACTCTTGTATCGGTCCTCAAGAGTGTTTGAAAAATTGCTTTCGAAAGCTTTTTGAAAATGTGTTGGTGTGAAAAGTATTTTTTTGAATTTGTTTTGAAATTTAGAGCAAGTATCTACGAGAACCTACCTACCCTAAGGAATTCGTCTGTGTAAATGTCCTTTAAAGTAGTGCCATCCCACCATTGAGAGGTAGGTAGCACCACCGTTGGAGGTATTCGGGTCAATTCGAGTTTAGGGACATGGTGATCACCAGAGCAATGGGAAGACACCTTAGAAGCTACCCTCATGCCAGGTTCCCGGATCATGAGGACTTACTAAAACATCCTCTACTCGACGACCACCTTTCGAGGGGCAAGGTAACAGTGAGGCGTACCCTAGGGGTGGTGTGTGCGATTCGTGTGTCGTTTTCATTTATTTTTGTCTTTTGTCATGTTATTGGTGATCTAGCGTTTGTTTTTATTTTTGTCCATACATTCTTTCATGCCTTTGATTAACAGTTAAAAAGTTGCGAGAAAAGTAAATTCTAAGCTATTACAAATGGCGCGGGTCCACATCGCCAAAATTTCCAGGACCCGATTTGACAGAAAATATAAATAAAGTAAAGAAAATAAAAGAGTGCGACAGATAATTAATTACAAGGCTTTGGGAGAATTACATAAATATTTGAACGGAATAAAATATAAGTATGCGCGAATTAAATCGAAACGAGGGCGTTGGACCCTTTTTGCAAAATTAAATTAAATGGTGACATTAATTAATAAAGAAAGGAAATTGTTTTTTTTTTGTATTTTATGATGTAATATGAAAAAAGAATTAATTGAAATTAAATGCTAACCCTAATTCTATTTGTTTTTTTTTAATTTATTAAGAAAAGAAGATTAAAACCTAATATTAACCCTAATTAATTTACATGCAAATTTAATTATGAAAATAAATATCTAATATTTTAATTATTATGGAAGAAAAATAAAAAGGATAAAAAATTAATATGAACCCTAATTCTATGTTTTTTAGATTTTTATTAAAAGAATTAAAATTAAAACCTAATTTAAAACTAAGTTTAATTATATACAATTTAATTACAAAAAATATTAAAATAAAAATATTTATTATATTTTTCCTCTTTTCTGACTTTTTATGTTTTTGGTTTTTCTATGAAAATAATTAATTAATTGAAAACAATAATTAAAGGAAAGTATAAATAATAATAAAAAAAAACAATAAAGAAAATATAAACTTTGCAAACCTAGGGGGGTGGCAGTCCCCAAAGTGGAGGTGAAGCCCATTAACCTTGAGCCCAAATCAGCATGGCCTTGTTGATTTTTTCTGGGAGCATACACACGCGTTGACTTGGATCCATGATGTTCTCTAACTCTCAGCCTTGTGATTGATCTTGAGATGGACGTGGCAAGCTTGATTTGGAGGTGTATGGTGGTCTTCAAGGCTTGAACTGCATATGAATGTTAATTGAAAAAAAATATATGGAAAGGGTGGGGACCTGGGGCTCGAACCCAGGTCCCTTGGTTTACCAGTCACTATGCTTGCCAACCGTGCCAGTTTGCTTATTTGTAAGTAATATGACAAACAAATATAATAAAATAAATATGCGTTAGTGTTTCGTTTTCCGCGCGAAATTTAAACCAGCCAACCATCTAATGCCACGATATCATCTTCTTCTTCGTTCCTGAAACACAAAAACATAGGCCACGGTTTTCTGAGCGTTCTCTTAGGCATGTTTTGGGAAAATAGCGAATAGCTCTAGGACGCTCATAAATTGAGGCTGATGAT
The DNA here is from genome assembly GCA_948472305.1 of Vicia faba. Taxonomy (NCBI): domain Eukaryota; kingdom Viridiplantae; phylum Streptophyta; class Magnoliopsida; order Fabales; family Fabaceae; genus Vicia; species Vicia faba. The sequence goes on along the minus strand of OX451735.1, from coordinate 1,312,276,602 downwards.
GCCATTGTTTTCGTCCAAACGCACTGATCATGACCATGGCATCGTGGTAGGCTAATTTTACACTATTTGAAAACGCCCAATTCACAGTTCTGAAAACCCTAGAATTTGATAATGGTGAAATCGCATATAGCTTGCAAAAACTCAATCAAGATAGATGGTTAGCTTCAGAATCACACAAGGAATATGAATCAACAATTAAAATGCCATGAAAATGCATAGATGTTAAAACACGATTATGAAAAAAAAGTGGAAAAGTGTGACTTCTGTACAATGATTCAAAGGGTTATGTTTGATGTTTTTGATCCAGGAAGATTGCTTGAGGTCCTAGGAGTGCAATGGGATGAAAATTTCGCCTTGAATCGTCCTGCAAAGGTGTTTTCAGAATTGGAATTTTTTGACAAATTTCAAGCTTTGCTTTTCAGATTTTTGAGCAGTTGCGTGGTCAATGGCATTAGGGTTGTGTTCCTTGTATATGTAGGAATGAATTAGGTCAAAGAAAACCATCTAAATCTTTTGCATTCATGGTTTTTGAAATTTGATTTTCAAAGATCTTTTTTCAATCTTTTTTCATGTGTTTTTTGTACAAATCATGATCAATTCTCTCCAAATCTTTCCCTATTTAATTATACACGAATTATAGAGTAGATTTCATGCACAAAAAGATTGTAAAACTTAGGTTAAATATTTTTCATGTATTTAATTTGATTTAAATGAATTATTATTAATAAAAATTCAAATAAATAAATAAAAAAAATGAATAAAACTTCCCTTTGGGCCAAGTGGTCGTGCACATGCTTGGGATGATGAATTGTGGAATAAAAATGGGCCCATTAGCAATTTTAGGTCATTTGAATCAATGTTGACTTTTCAAAATATCCAAAAATTTCCCAACTTCCACAAGGCATAACTTGCTCAATTTTTGGGCTTTGCTCATGTTCTTGGACATTTTGGAAAGGTCTGTGAGTCCTATAACCAATGTCTTTGGTCCCATGTCATTTTGATTTACCAATCTCAAGTTATGGCCTTTGACTTAAAGTCCCTTTTTGTTGACTTTTGAAAATGACCTATAATGTTGAAATTGATAACTTTTTGTGAGAGCATTTCTTGGACTTGAAGTATGAAGATGAGTTGTAGGAAATGTCTTTCTCTTCAAAATGAGCTTTGGATGGGATTTTTCTGATAATCCATGTGAAAGTTATGCCCTGGTCAATCTACAGTTGACTTTTCCAGCTGTCCAAATAAGGAAACTTTTGCATCTTGATAATTTTTGAGCCAAGCTTTGAGAATCATGATCAAGCATTGATAAAATGATGTTTAAGGCTTCAAAATGATATGTTGACCAAAAATTTGAACTTTTGACTGTCAAATGACCATTTTGCCCCTACAGTTGACTGTAGTGCAATTAGGGTTTTGACTGTGCAATTTTATGCTGAAAGTCTTGAAACTTGATATGAGGATGCTTGACCATATTTGTAAGCATGTGAGACTTGATTGGACCTTTGGAAACTTCATTTTCTTGATCAGAACCAAAACCCTAATTTTGACTGTTTAGGAGGCCCTTACACTGTGCAACCCTTGGGGAATTTTGAAGCATGACTTGGCAATTTCTTGGAGAATATGGGAGGGCAAATTTTGGGGTACAACAATGGGCTTATAGATGCCATCTGGAAGTGTGACAGTACCCTGTCGGGAATGGGCTTATAGATGCCATTTGGAGACCGTTGGTATGTGGATGGGCTTACAGATGCCATCGGGTGTCGATCGCGTAAGAGGTTCCTTAGCGAGAACTTGCGTACCTGAGAAAGAAATATAATTACCTGGCCTGTTACAGGAGTTGATCTTCAAACTCTTTATGTAGATGTGCCCTGGCTGGATACAGGAATCGAATCTTTAAACTCTTCAGACGTGCCCTGGCAAGATACAGGAATCGAGTCCGGAGAATATAGTCGTCAACAGATACACCCTGGCAAGATACAGGAATCGGATCTTCGAACTCTTCAGACGTGCCCTGGCAGGATACAGGAATCGAGTCTGGTAATGTAGTCGTCAACAGATACACCCTGGCCAGATACAGGAATCGGATCTTCAAACTCTTCAGACGTGCCCTGGAAGGATACAAGAATCGAGTCTGGAATATAGTCATCAACAGATACACCCTGGTAAGATACAAGAATCAGATCTTCAAACTCTTCAGACGTGCCCAGGCAGGATACAGGGATCGAGTCTGGAATTAGTCGTCAACAGATACACCCTGGCAAGATACAGGAATCGGATCTTCAAACTCTTCAGACGTGCCCTGGCAAAATACAGGAATCGAGTCTGGAATATAGTCGTCAACAGATACACCCTGGCAAGATACAGGAATCGGATCTTCGAACTCTTCAGACGTGCCCTGGCAGGATACAGGAATCGAGTCTGGTAATGTAGTCGTCAACAGATACACCCTGGCCAGATACAAGAATCGGATCTTCAAACTCTTCAGACGTGCCCTGGAAGGATACAGGAATCGAGTCTGGAATATAGTCATCAACAGATACACCCTGGTAAGATACAAGAATCAGATCTTCAAACTATTCAGACGTGCCCTGGCAGGATACAGGGATCGAGTCTGGAATTAGTCGTCAACAGATACACCCTGGCAAGATACAGGAATCGGATCTTCAAACTCTTCAAACGTGCCCTGGCAAGATACAGGAATCGAGTCTGGAATATAGTCGTCAACAGATACACCCTGGCAAGATACAGGAATCGGATCTTCGAACTCTTCAGACATGCCCTGGCAGGATACAGGAATCGAGTCTGGAATTAGTCGTCAACAGATACACCCTGGCAAGATACAGGAATCGGATCTTCAAACTCTTCAGACGTGCCATGGCAAGATACATGAATCGAGTCTGGAATATAGTCATCAACAGATACACCCTGGCAAGATACAGGAATCGGATCTTCGAACTCTTCAGACATGCCCTGGCCGGATACAGGAATCGAGTCTGGAATTAGTCGTCAACAGATACACCCTGGAAAGATATAGGAATCAGATCTTCGAACCCTTCAGACGTGCCCTGGCAAGATACAAGAATCGAGTCTGGAATATAGTCAACAACAGATACAACCTGGTGAGATACAAGAATCGAATCTTCGAACTCTTCAGACGTGCCCTGGCAGGTTACAGGAATCGACTCTGGAATTAGTCGTCAGCAGATACACCCTGGCAAGATATAGGAATCGGATCTTCGAACTCTTCAGACGTGCCCTGGCAAGATACAGGAATCGAGTCTGGAATTAGTCGTCAACAGATACACCCTGGCAAGATACAGGAATCGGATCTTCGAACTCTTCAAACGTGCCCTGGCAGGATACAGGAATCGAGTCTGGTAATGTAGTCGTCAACAGATACACCCTGGCAAGATACAGATATCGGATCTTCGAACTTTTCAAACGTGCCCTGGCAGGATACAGGAATCGAGTCTGGAATTATTCGTCAACAGATACACCCTGGCGAGATACAGGAATCGGATCTTCGAACTCTTCAGACGTGCCCTGGAAAGATACAGGAATCGAGTCTGGAAATGTAGTCGTCAACAGATACACCCTGGCAAGATACAGGAATCGGATCTTCAAACTCTTCAGACGTGCCCTGGCAAGATACAGGAATCGAGTCTGGAATTAGTCGTCAACAGATACACCCTGGCAAGATACAGGAATCGGATCTTCGAACTCTTCAGACGTGCCCTGGCGGGATACAGGAATCGAGTCTGGAATATAGTCGTCAACAGATACACCCTGGCAAGATACAGGAATCAGATCTTCAAACTCTTCAGACGTGCCCTGGCAAGATACATGAATCGAGTCTGGAAATGTAGTCGTCAACAGATACACCCTGGCAAGATACAAGAATCGGATCTTCGAACTCTTCAGACGTGCCCTGGCAAGATACAGGAATCGAGTCTGGAATTAGTCGTCAACAGATACACCCTGGCAAGATACAGGAATCAGATCTTCGAACTCTTCAGACGTTCCCTGGCGGGATACAGGAATCGAGTCTGGAATATAGTCGTCAACAGATACACCCTGGCAAGATACAGGAATCGGATCTTTAGTTGCGATAGTTGATAGCAATTATCTTTGTATTGACCTTTGCTCTGAAAAGACAAAACGTTAATTGTATGCGATGTCATGATGTATGACATGCGTGATGTTCTCAGAATAAATAAGATGGTATGTTCATGATGCGTATGTGCACGCTATAATGTATGAATATGCGATGTTTATGAATGTATGTTTTTGTCTAGGAAAGTAAATCCTTGACGGGTGCCGGGAAGTTAAATCTTGGGCTTGATGTTGAATGATAGTGCTTTGTTTCCGCTGGGGATGATGGTTGCAAGAATACAGGTAGGAGAGGATGACTCCTTTGGGGAATAAACTTGGCGAATAGAATACTCTGCGGGGAATTACTCTGTGGGGAGAAAGAGATACTTTGCTGAGGTTAATGATAACTCCGATGGGGATTCCGTTGATAAGTTATGTCGAGGGAATTGATGAACTCCGCTGAGGATGGGAAGACTTCGTCGGGGACGATCTTTTCGTGGCAATTGGCTGAGGATAACCCAGTTATATCCTGGTGGGGAAATAACCTTCTGAATAAAGCCGGGGGACGCGTTCGTACTATGCGGGTGACGAGCTTCCAGAATCTACTGAGGATAAGCTTCCTGCTGGGAGATGGATTCTACTTTCCTGGGGAAACTTTTCAGATATGCACTGGGATATGGCTCCACTGGTTGTTTGGTATTCCGCCGGGGAACAATCTTAGATCAAGATTGTCGGGGATGCTTGTTAAGAATGTTTGTATATTCCTGTGGAATGTTGAGATCTGTTGGGGATACCCAATTTCCTTAAAGCTGACAGTATATTAACTCTGCTCGGGGGAGTATTGCTGACTTGCTGGAGATATTGTGCCTTGTTAGGGCTGATTGGAGACCAACTGCTTGGGGAGAATCGTTGAATCTTGGCTCACTCTCTGGGGAATTAAGATATCTTGGTCGCGCTCTTCAGCCGAACTTACCTTGATACCTTGGTGGACAGAGCAATTAGATCGCTTAGACAACTCATTATTGCCCCTGTTTCTAATGTTACCTGTAATTAATCCTTTGTTTCGTATGCAAATATTTATGAGTTAGCAATAAGTGTCAAATGCATATATCAAAAATTAAACATTGGACGTTCTTCGCAAAACAAAACAGAAAAAGGAAAAAACAATTGGCAATTTAGCTGAAAAGTGAACTTGTATTGATTTTTGAATTGCCTGTAAATAGGCGTTTATGTACAAGAGGCTGACGTCCTAGCAAGAGAACGCCGCTGAACGACAGAGTTTATACAATTTTGTGAAAATGGAAAACAAAATAGCTATGTGAAAAGAATAATCCCACTGGGTTCCAACTCTGCTATTGCCTTTATATCTTCGAGCGTCTCATCACTTGGCTGCTCAGTTGACGATGAAGTTGATTGATCGATGCCGTCTGAACTTGATATTGATGCCGGATTCTGGATGCAAGGTGATCCAATGAGACATAGTATTACGCTTTAATTAATTAATTTAAAACCATCATTTTGATTTACCAATCTCAAGTTATGGTCTTTGACTTAAAGTGCCTTTTTGTTGACTTTTAAAAATGACCTATAATGTTGAAATTGATAACTTTTTGTGAGAGCATTTATTGGACTTGAAGTGTGAAGATGAGTTGTAGGAAATGTCATTCTCTTCAAAATGAGCTTTGGATGGGATTTTTCTGATAAACCATGAGGAAGTTATGCCCTGGTCAATTTGCAGTTGACTTTTCAACTGTCCAAAAATAGAAACTTTTGCATCTTGAGACTTTTTGAGCCATGCTTTGAGAAATCATGATCAAGAATTGATAAAATGATGTTTGTGGCTATAAAATAAGATGTTGACCAAAAAATTTGACTTTTGACTGTCAAATGACCATTTTGCCCCTACAGTTGACTGTGGAGCAATTAGGGTTTTTGATTGTGCAATTTGATGTTGTGAGTCTTGAAACTTGTCATATGGATGTTTGACAATGTATATGGGCATATGGGACTTGATTGGACCCTTGGAAACCTCAATTTCTTTGCCAGAACCAAAACCCTAATTTTGACTGTGTTAGGAAGTAATTGGACTGTGCAATCCTTGAGGGATTTTGAATCATCTGAAGATTGATCTTGCCAAATCTTGAAGAATATGGGAGGGAAAATTTTGGGGTACAACACCCATGATGTCTTGATTAGAATTCTTTTCATTCAAATAAATTTTGTGAACCCCAGTAAAAGCTTATGTTCCCAATAAAGTTTCCCTCATCTGGAGGGGATTGGATTTGTTCCCCAAGGAGTTGCGAGTTTGATTGAGAGCTCAAATTTATGTCAGAACTGTGATTTTTGTTTGCAATCTTCTCCCCAGGAATTTACTTACCCAGTGATATGTGAAAGTCTTTGTTCCCTCAATAGTCGATTATTGACATATTTTCCCCAGTGCATTGCTAAAGCATGCATCATTTCATTGCATCTACCAAAACGTATAGAATTTTCATTGTATTGAGAATTATGCTATAAAAAAATTTAAGCATGCATAAGTATAAGCCAATTATGTTTACTTTCAGTAACCAGATTGTTACGCGTTCAGATTTGAATGATCTCTACAACAAGCCTAGGGTGATCCTATTATGTTTCCCCATCAGAGTTTGTTTTTATTTACCACAGGTCAGGCCTTTGGCATCTTCCAGTTCCCAAGTAAGTTTGTGGTTTGTTCTTTCCCTGGAAAGCCTTTGGTTATGTTACACATGTTTTCTTTTGTCGTTAGAGTGCAAGTAGGAGTCGGCATTCTGTTGGGTTCAATACAGATGTGAATCCCCAGTAAGTTCTTTCCTCTTAAATCCTTTTTTGGTTGGCATCCTTGTCAGAGTACCCCTCGACTGATTTCTTTCTCCTATAAAGCTCGGCTTTGATTAGCATTCTCTCTCCAAAAATCCACCTTTGGCGTCTTTTGTTAAGAGTCTACTTCGGTTAGTTTCTTTCTTATATGTGTTTAACTCTGACTAGACACGTATATTTTATCCCTAATTTTCCTTCAATTGGTGTTCTTTCTCCAGGAGTCTATCTGCGGTTAGTATTCCTTCTTTGATATCTTTGGTTGAAATCGATGTGTTAGATTTCTTCCTTCCTTGACATATCTTTGGTTGAGTCCGTTGTGTTAGGTCTCTTCCATCCTTCGATATCTTCGATCGACTCCACTGTGGTAGGTCTCTTCCTTCTTTGATATCTTTGGTTGAGTCCACTGTGTTTGGTCTCTTCAATCCTTCGATATCTTCAGTCGAGTCCGTTGTGTTATGTCTCTTCCTTCTTTGATATCTTTGGTTGAAATTGTTATGTTAGATTTCTTCCTTCCTTGACATATCTTTGGTTGAGTCTGCTGTGTTAGGTCTCTTCTATTCTTTGATATCTTCGGTCGAGTCTGCTGTGTTAGGTCTCTTCCTTCTTTGATATCTTTGATTGAAATTGTTGTGTTAGATTTCTTCCTTCCTTGACATGTCTTTGGTCGACTCCGATGTGTTATTTATCTTCCATCCTTCGATATCTCCGGTCGAGTCCGCTGTGTTAGGTCTCTTCCTTCTTTGATATCTTTGATTGAAATCGCTGTGTTAGATTTCTTCCTTCCTTGACATATCTTCGGTCGAGTCCACTGTGTTAGGTCTCTTTCGTCCTTTGATATCTTCAGTCGAGTCTGATGTGTTAGGTCTCTTCCTTCTTTGATATATTTGGTTAAAATTATTGTGTTATATTTCTTCCTTCCTTGATATATCTTTGGTCTAGTTCGCTTTGTTAGATCTCTTCCATCTCCGATATCCCTGGTCAAGTTCACTTTGTTAGATCTCTTCCATCTTTGACATCTTCGATTGAGTCCACTTTGTTAGGTCTCTTTCTTATTAGGTATCTCCGTTAGAGTCCGCTATAGTGGATCTTTTTCTTGAGTATCTGATCTTTGTCTTGTATGTCTAACTTTGACCTGACATCCAAGAGATTTACCCAGATAACCACTGTAACCTAAAAACGAAGAAAAAAAAATGAAAATACAGAAAACCAAAAATATAGAAATACCCGATTAACTTCAGAGTGCATATTTTATGGTTCTATTGAGTATTCAATCCTCTTTTACCATGTTTGTTCTGAAGGCTATCGCAATCTCACCCTCTAGTTAAAGAATATTGAATAGGGGAAGTTGTTTCACCCCAAAATTTTCCATCTTAATTTTACCTTTCATGGCTTATGCTTCATCATACATGCTCATACATTCCCATGATAAGGATCAGGGTATCTTGATTGCCAAGGCTATAAAGAGATGTTTGTTTGGTCAATCAGTGCAAACGAGGATCTCATATCTTCAATCTTTAAACCCTCTCAAGCCACAAGGGTTTCTTATATTATAAGATGCCTCATTTGTCCCATATGATCATTAGAAGTTGGAAATGTGCAAAGTTTGGGGAAGAATCACATTTCTACTATTCATTTCTTAAGATTAGGGTTTTGGTCAGTTGAAAAGTTTGAGGCTTGTAAGAGTCAAGAGTGTGAAGTATTACCTTCTCATCATCATATAAGAAATCTTTGTTCAAATACTTTCTCAATTTGTCCAGAAGAATAAGGGTTTTGAAGATTGGTCACTATCTCCTAACATAGAGGGCTAAAATTAGGGTTTTGATTTTAATAAGGAAATATCTGACTTTTTGGGCAAGACTTAACTTCATGCCCCTCTCTATGATGATAATCACATATGATTGGAAGATTGGGTGCCATTTTTGAGTGAAATAAGTTCAATTGATCAAAAGGGGGAAATGGTCATTTTGACCAAAAGTCAACCAAAGTCAAAGTTGACCAAGTGGACTTTTGGTCAAATATCAATTCAAGTATCCTATTTTCATATTTCATAATCATTAGTGTCATAAAATCAAGAAAAGAGGTCAACATAGAGATAACTTGTTCATTAAGTTATTTGGACATTTAGGAAAATTTCTAAGTCCTTAAGTCTTCACGGTACTGAACTTTAGACATCCATAACTTTCTCATTTTTTATCCAATGAAGTCAAACTCTACATGCTTGGAAAGCTTGAGAAGAAACCTACAAGTGTGTTAATGTATGCTCAAGCCTAAAAAAATGAAGTATTTGTGAGTTATTGAAGTTAGAAGTTCTAGCCACAAAGAGGTGTCAAGTTACCTTCTCATTGGCAAGTCATGCCCGTATTTTGATCAAACATGTGGTATGCCAAATGTATGAGTTTATTTCTTCTAATATGAGCATCAATTTAAAATTTTAATAATAGCATCTTATAGTTTGCCATGAGAGCTGATTATTAAGCTTTGGATCACTCAAAATGGCCAAAGGTTGATTGAGATGTGGGTTCTTGAAGTTGGTACCTTGAACTGATCAAACATCACTTTTTCTCAAACTTCTTTCGGTTATATCTCCATCATTTCAACTCCAAATTTAGAAATTCAAAGCACCATTACTATCTACATGGAAAGAGCTTTTCAAAGGCCTCTTAAGCAAATAAATTGCACAATCAAACTAAGAGAAATTGGAGAAGAAAGGGAGGTGTTTGATGTACTTGGCATGCAGTCAATTTAAAGATTTTTAGCATGTAACTTACAGCCAGTTTCATATCATGCACCATCATCTATGCCTCTTTTCCAAAACAAAACAAGCAAGTTTATCCCATGCCATGCACACGTTCCTCATTTCTTTTTCTAGAATTGGAAATTTTTTCCCCTTCGAGTATACTCCCTGTGTGCAGATAAAGACAACTCATCAAATGTACTTATTCCATTTCATTTTCATTCCTAAAATCTCATCAAAACAACTATGAATACTAAGCTAAAATAACACAAAATGCATGCCACATAATTCTTCACTCAAATCCTCTAGCTGTGATGTTACTTCCCTCCAACGGTCTTCTAGCTAAAAAATACTATTATACCCTTATCAAAGCTTCCTCTGCATTCTTCTTCACTCTATAAAAGTTCACTTCACTCTCATTTTGGAAAGGAGAAAAATTTTGCACGAAAAACATATCTCACTTCTCATTTCTTCTGTGCTTGTATTTGATTTTATTTTTGTCCACGCCAAGGCTCTCATATTCATACATTTACTTACATTAAAGCAAAGCATACAAGAACAAAGTGGTTTTCATACAAATCTAGAGGCAATAGTTGAATTTATTTTTCAACTCACAAGGTACGATTTCAGATCTACAATTCTTCATTCCAGCATGCTCAAATTGATTCAAATTTTGATTATGCATTCATAGTTGGCCAGGCATTAGGCTTGATGTAGAAATTTGCTTAAAATTGAAGAATAAATCAAGTTATGAAGTTCTGAAAAATCTGGAAAAATGTAAGTTTTTGTAATATTTGTGCTTTGATCTCTACTAGATCTTTTGATGATTTTAAATTTCGTAAGATGTGTGGTGTAAAGTGTCAAGAGATCTTAGATTTACGCTTTGGATCATGAGTTTTGGTCAAGAATTGAGGAAGAAATTCAGTTTTGAAAGTTGAGAATTGGATCTGTATATTTTAATAAATGGAGATGCTTGCAACCAGTAATTTTCACGCGCGATTTTTGAAGGAAAATTGCGATCAAAAGCGCAGCGGAATTTAAAATTTTCCTTTAGCGATCCTTACGAATGAGCATGGTCAGTGATAGAAATATTTACCTCTTGTGGCGATTCAGACCTTTGATGTTGTGATCACGAGCGTTGATGAAGAACAACGCCTCTACTCAGTCCACACGAACAGATCGCTTCCGGTCACAGTGCTAGCTGATCACGAACGGAAACCTTGAGTGAGAGAGAGAATCAAAAACGAAATTGCATCAAGTGAAATTGCTTCATCACAAGGGATCTATTTATAGAATCACTCGTGTGGGCTACAAGCTAAAAGCCCAATTAAGGCTATAAGCTAAAAGCTCAATTAAGCTTATGGACATCATACCTTATGATGTACCATATATCACTTACCCACGTGGTACCTTACCACTTTCCGTATTACACTTAAGTGCACCGTATCTTACGGTGTTCCTTATTTATTCTATCTCTCATCAACCTGTCCTTATGTGTGTGACCCTGTAGGTTTTCGCGATGTTGGCAATTATATTAAATCACACATTTAATATAATAAACAGTGAGCGGTATCTAGCAACACATCATTGTTACCCAAGTCACGAAAATGTCATGTGATCTGACCAAACCTTTTCTGTGATAATATTTGTGTTGTACAATTACCCTTTTGCCCTCATGTCTATATTGAACACAAGGCATACACTGTGTCACCCTTGTCCAGTTCAATATTGGGCCCTTAGAAATTTATCCTGTTATGCAGGATGAGCAAATTCCATCTAGGTCACTCATGTCTCTTAGCATGCTTTGTGAAGTACCCATCAACCGTCTTTATAGTCATCGAGTTACGGATGACGTTTGATCAGCAATAAAGTACTTGACTCTACATCTAGGGTCCATAGTAGTTTCAGGTCGAAGGGTGGTATACACCATTATCATCATAAGAATAACTTATGACACTTTGCATAAAATTCTATGTAGTATTCTCATAGCGGGTCAATCCAGTATAAATATTACTCCTAATATTCATACCTATGTCAATACTTGATAACTCCTTATCTATGATCCATGAGATGTGATCATCAATCTATCTTCATAATAATCTTAATGCTTTAATGTTATCCCACTTCACATTAAAGCTTGACTACGGATACTTTAATAATAGTGTCTTATGTTTAATGGGATCTCATGATTAAGTCACACTTAACATTTCATTAAACAAATAAACCATTCTAGGGACTTTATTATTTTGGAAAGCAAACATAATAAAGAAATGCCTTTTATTATTAATAAATAATTCGATACAAGTACCAAAAGTATTGGCCTCTAGGGCTTACACCAACAATTTTCTCCATGTATCATGAATCATTTTTGAAAATTCTTGATGCTACATTAATCTACTCGATGAGATCTTTAATTTGATCACAATTTCGTGCGTTTTCATCAAGAATCGAAGGAGCAATCATGATTTGAATCCAGCATGTAAAACTGATTAACATGTGTTAGGGCATGGTTCAGTGGTAGGGATGACTACGTGGCACTCATCTATTGAACATGTTTTGATTTTCTTTTATAACGCGTTTTGGCTTTAACAGGTGTAATAAGCCTTGGAAATTTTTGAATTTTTAATGCATTTTTAATTATTTTCTTATTTTTGTTTTAATATTTTCTCTTATCCAAAAATTACCAAAAAAAATATATTAGGCTTATTTTTTAGTATATTTTCATATTATGAATTTCATTCCTTTTTTTGTATTTTCTTTAGAAAACTAAATAATACGATTAATCAAATTAGCGTTTTCTTTACCATTGAACTTTTAGAATTTTATTTTTCAACTTGTACTAATCTGAAAAATCCAAAAAAAAAAAATGTTAGGTTCCATTTTGAACCTACTTCATCAAAATATTTTTTTGTTGATTTTATAAAAAATTGTGTTAAGAAAATAAAATCAATCTTGGATAATATCATTTTCTTTACCCCTTTTTGTCACATTTTGTAAATAATTTTATTTTTGTATTTTCCTCAAACAAAAAAATTCCATAAAAATAATTTTACTAATTCTTAGATATTGAACTAGTTTTCTATAATTATTAATCAAATTTACATTTCAATTTTTCTTTGTTCTAATTTTTAGAAATAATATCAGTTTTTGACATTTTTTCTTGTTTAGGCCTTAAGAAAAATTTTAAAACCTAACTTCCTCTACTTGAAAAAATCAAAGAAAATATGTTTAATTTCTTTGGATACTTTAAAATCACAATAATAATTTTTGTTGAATTTTAACTTTTGATTTTGCATTTTTTCACAAATATTTTTGTTAAACTCTCTATGTTGTACCCTTAAATTTTCCCTCTCATTTCTCAAGAATTTCCTCAAAAGATCTTCCATGGCTCAAGTTTGCAGCACTGATACATCAATTTAGGTTTGGAATTGACACAATGGCAAAATGGTCAAATGCACACTGAAAATGTCAAACTTTGACTTTTTAATCAAAATCAAGTTTCAAGAATCTCATTTCATCAGGACATGTTAGAATATGAAGTTGGTTCACCAAGAAAATCAAAAGTCAAAATTACTTTGGAAAAGTCAAAGTTCTAAACACTTAGAAACTTTTCTAAGTATTAAGAAAGTATGATAAGTTCAGAACTTCTGGCCAGATTTTCATCATGATGCAAGATAATTCAGAAAGAACTTCTGACACAAGAGTTGTAGATCTCAATGAAATAAAAAACATTGCAGAATAGAACTTCTCCTAGAAATATTGGGATTTCAAGTTATAAATCCTTGAAGACACGTCCATGAAACTAAAGCACTTAGTAAATTCTGAGTATTTCCAAGTCAGAATTTGGTTAGAACTTCTGGTCCAGTTTTCACGTAGGTTCAATCATAGTTTACAAAAGTGATTCAAAGAGGGGTTACAAAGCGTGTTATAAGATTTCTGAAAAGTACGAGAACTCCTTCAGATCATGCAGGAGCAGGGAGAATCAAAGATCAGAAGTTAGATGTTGGTTCTTATTCTAAGTTACGTTTATGCTGAACTTCTGATCCAGTTTCAAGCTAGGATGCATAATCTTATGTTACAGGCCTTCTTGCTTGTTAAATATTATCATCATTTAATGCTCACACCAACTTTTGAGTCTTTATCCCAGTGTTTAAACCTTTATCTAAAAGATCTTCCCCACGTGTGGCATAAAAGTATTATTGTTGTCCTTGAAAAGCAAACTTTTGTAGAAAGTTTATTTTGAGCCCATACTTTACTTTGTTTCTGAGTGTACTTCCCCATAAATCATGCCCACAAACCCAAATTAGACGTGATTAAAGCTTCTAACCCCCTACCTTGCCTTGAAACCATACTTGTCTAAACTTGCTTAAAAAACAAGTCAACGAGCCATAACACATGATGGTTGTACTCTTAACTTCTCCAATCTTCTAAATACTTTGCCTATAAATTAAACTTCATTTGAAAAATGAAAGAGGATTCGAAAGATTGGAAAAAGCCTTGAAACCTTGCTGAAAATTCCCAAGAACCCGAAACTGCAGACACAGACACAAAACCTGCTAGTTTCTAATTTTTGCATCCAAACTCTAATTTTCCTGGTGTGTTTCTTGACCAAATCATCCATACAGTTTCTAGCATATACGTAGAAGCCTTCCCAACTTCTGTTTTCAAACTGTAATACTGTCTTCACCACTCTCCATTTCAAAAATCAGAACTTTGCATCTTGACTGCTCCAGAGCATTCCAACCCGCCATAACTCAAGTTAAGGGTTGCTTCAGCTTTCTGGGAACTTGAGGAAGCTGACCAGAACATCACAATAGTCTGAACCAAGCTCTAATTCACAAAACAACTTCCAGCTGCAAGGTAAGTTTCTTCTGATTTTAATCAATTTACTTAGGCATTGTTAGGCTTACATTTTCAAAGATACAATGTAGATATCATGGCTCTGAATCTGTACATATTTATAGATTTCATTTATTTGGCCTAAGTAGAGAGAATTTCATATCATAACTTCTTGAGGAAATTAGGGTTTAGAATTAGGATTAACAAAATTCATGCTTGCTTCTGGTTTACAGTTTTGATTCTTTGTATTTCTGAATCCATGATGAGATTTTCCATAACTTCTATGTTTGCATTTTCCATTTTTGTTGAGAAATGACTAAGTTGCAGATACTCTGGCTGGCGCAAAGAAGAAGATGAAGTTCATCATCAGAACATACTTTGTAATATATGTTTATGTTTTTGTTTCTAATGCCAGATGTATAGCCACCCCAGTGGTAGAGAGCACGCACATAAGGCATTAGTGTTAAGGGTCCTGGGTTCTAGCCCCAGAAGCATCTTTTTATGTTTATTTCTTGACATTTTTACACCACTATTTGTCAAACAATATTTCTGGACCAGTACTTCTAGATAAACCCCTCCATTTATTTGTCAAAATAGTATTCCTAGACCAGAACTTCTAGATATTCTCATCCAATAACATTGACACCTCACTTACCCATTATCAGAACTTCTAAACTTCCAATAACACTAAAACTTCTAGGTTTCCAGTTGCATCATAACTTCTAAGCTCTCTCGGCAATCAGAACTTCTAAGATTTCCTTTGTTCCCAGGAACCCCAAAACTTTAGTGTGTATGGATCCAGAACTTCTGGCTTTCCTCGTTTTCTACTAACATTTTCTTTCTGATTTGCAGCGCACCAGAGTCAGAACTTCTGCTCTTTCTCATATTTCTATTCTTTCAGCAACGCGCAGACTCTAGCTCTTGTTCTCTTATTATTTTCATCATCACCTTTATTTTCATTAATCAAAAACACCAAAAATACTTTATATTCATATTTTTTCTTTTTTTCTTTTAAAACAAAAAGACTAAAAACATTTCCTTATGCAAATTTATTTCTTCTCTTAACGAAAACAAAGCAAATCTATTTTACATTTCAATTATTGTATATTATTTCAATATGGTTGTAATAGATAATTAGGACTATAATTTCTTGAGACCCCCATTTGTAAATTTATACACTCCATTCCCCTAAATGATTGTAATAGTATAGAATATTTACTTTCCGCAATTTATCGTTTTCATATAAATGTTAGTAAAGTAGGATTTGTATAGGAAGATAAAATCAATCTTAGAAAACACTAATTCCAAGATAAATCAAGCATGAAATACAAACACTTGCACACTTGCATCTCTAGGGTTAACTCCACTTGTTGCCTTATGAAACATGGTCGTTTTATGCATGTGAGACGTCTTAGCAAAAACAATCAAAAAATATTAGATCATAGTCCCACGATGACGCTTCGAATGTTGCCTTACAAATGATCTTAGTCCCTCAAGAGAAATGCTAAGATATCTCACAAACATTGCTATCATGACTATACGATGACCCACGCCCGTCCCTTTACATCCAAAAATAAGGCTTCTTACCAATCAATGGTAAGATAACATGTAAAGAAGGAGGAGAAGAACAAAAGACTTTTGAGTAGGTAGAAACGTTCTTGGTTGCTTGCTCATTTTCAAAACAAACATCTTTTCAAACACACACTAAACACTTTTAAAACATGAAATATTTTCAAAAGTCCAACACTTTGTATATATTATTATAGAGAAGAGAATCATTACAAAGTTTTCCTAAACGAAAGCGCCTTTTCAAAAATAATTTCAAAATCCACCACAAAGCACAGTTTTAAATAAAAGCAATGATCTAGAAAGTAACTAAGAACCCATAGATAACTATGGATGAAAAGGGTGCTAACACCTTCCTTTTTCATAATCTACCCCCCGAACTCAAGAAAATAATCTCAAATGTATTTCTTGTTCTTTTCTCCCTTTCCTTTAGTGGATAAAAGAAAATTTGGTGGCGACTCTTGCTATTCGCAACAATTGCGATCAAATGCAAAACATCCCAAAGTCAGTTCTCCCACCTTATTAAACTCTAGTTTGACCTTTTTTATTAACTAGTCTTGTTAATTCCTAATCATTTCTAACTCTTTAATTTAATCCAAGGATTATTAATCATGTTTCTAACTTTTACAAGTCTTTAGAAAGTTAGGTTTTAATTGGCTCAATTTTATAAAATTTTCAACTTTTTTTCTAATTTTGATTAGGGAACATATTAGGGTTTTACCTTGACCATTTGCTTGTGTTTAGAAGTTTAGGGTTTGATTCTATCTCTCTTCATTCTCTCATACCTCTAACACCTTTCTCTCCCATCCAATCTTGGTTACTTCTTATCCACCTCTCTTGGTGTGTTTAAGATTTTCATCCCTTGCTTTGTTTGATGGTGTTGATTGACCTTGATGATTGGTCATCTCTTTTATTTTCTTTATTAGACTCTCCTCTCATATTCTACCCATATGATCTTCAATTCACTCTTTTCTAAGTTTGAGTTGAATAGACCTTAGGCTTATATCCTTGTATGCTAATATTAGGTAGATGTTTCCATTTTTTAACCTCAACTATAGGATCAATCATTGTATGATAATATTAGGGATATATTTAGGTTAGTATCCCCTTAGACATTTATTTCTCTTTTCTCATTTGCATTAAAACAAAAACCTCTTTTTCTTGCAAACTTCAAAACACTTAAAATTTACTGATGAGAATCATATATTTGTTGAGCATGGGAAATGATAAGCATGTTTCTTCTCGATCTTATTGTTCTTTCATCCTAAGACTTGGTGTGGTTCAAGTATCAAAGACTTATTTTATGAATAAGTGGAGAAGTGACTAAAACCTATCTCTTGAGATCAACTAGCTGTTATCCACAGCAAAACACCAACCAACGCAAACTCTTTTTTCCTTTGTGAATTTATTTCAAACTCTTTTCAAAAGAACATGTTAATTCACTTATGTGTTGATGCGTAAGTCTCCAAAGGTCGAGTTGCGGCAGAAGGCAAAATTGATATTGTTCATTAAAAAAAAACACAAATCAAACAAAACTTTTGAAATCGAACTACGGCTGCTCTGATTCCTTAAAAGGGATATGTAGGCATTGGGGTAGGGCCCGAACGAGCACAACTTTTATTTTTCCTATATTATTTTCTCTTTTACTTTGCATGCATTACCCCTTTGCATTTTCTTTTAGCTTTAAAGCCTTAGACATAGAGTTCACACCCTTAGATCAGAACAAACATAAGTGGATCTTGTACAGTACTACAGACGTTTGGGGTGCTAATACCTTCCTCTCATGTAACCGATTTCCTTACCCGATCTCAATGGTCGCAAGACCGTGATTTCACTCCCCTTCAAGTTTTCTCGATACTTACCTTTCCCATCCTGTGGGATAAAAGACGTTTGATGGTGACTTCATTGAATTTTATCTTGGATGATTTCAGCCGGTTGTTTCAATCGTCATGATCGGCCATGATTTGAAGGTATGAAGCTATCTTTGGTCTCTGGTTTCATGGAAAAAGGAAGACGGGGAAGATAGTTTCCCACAAACGACGTCACTGATCTTATCGGTTGATCAGAACCTACAAGTGGGCCGAGTTGATGACGTATGCTTGACTGGAAATTTATAGAGAGGAAGGGGTGTACCTGCAAGACACCCTGATGATCTAGTAAGAAAGAGTGCAATGAGATATAAGAAAGGGATTAGGGTTTATATAATTCCCCCGACGTGTAACCATTGGTTCCTATTTTTGGGCATAGATATTAGGTTTCGTGAAAATAGGTAACTGCTAGGATCTGGTCAAAACGAGTAATTGTGCCAGTAACTAGTTGTTGCTCCAATCAAGGATGAGATGATGATAAGACGCGTTTTGAGCACTAGTCTGATTATCTGTTTGATATGTAACGAGAAAATCAGGGAGAGAGTTTCTGTAATGGGCAGGCGTAAGGCTCGGGAAGAGTTGGTGCCGCTGCGCTTGGGGAGCGATTAATCAGGCATGCCCGACGAAGAAATAACAATTCTTATCCTCGTCCTTCTGCCATTTGGCTCTAGACCTTTAGAACCACATGATCTCTCCTTCCTTCAAGATAACACTAAGTTCCTGTTGTAAGGTTTTCTCCATCTTGATGTATCAAGCATGAAATCTCCTGCTATGAATGTTAGTCTGGATGCCTTGAAGTCTAGCAATAATTCTTTTCTTATTGGTTATGAATTGATTAAAGGTATTTAGGTTCCATTTTTTAATATTTTCCCTTTGGTTAAATTAACCTCCATCTGGACCTCATTGTTCCAAATCGTACTAAGAAAATATTGGTAGTTTTTATTAGGGGTGTGCAAAAAAACGGGTTTACACGAACCAATTTTAAAAATTCAGTGCACCAATTTTTATAATCTAATTTGTGTTGGATGTGAACCGCTCCAGATTCATTTTGATATCAAAACAAAAATATGGTTTCCATTTTTGATAACCAGTTGCCATACATAAAACCAAATGTATATGATATTATTATTAATGAATAAGATATTATTAAGGCACAGGAAATTCAAATTCGTGTAAACCAATTTATATAATATTCAAATTGAAAATGGAAAACTAGTTTATATATTTTATTTTATTTATTATTAATTAGTTAATTAGAATGGTGATTAGTTAAGGGAAGAAGAACTTATTAAGTTAATTGTGATGAACGATTGTTAATCTGTGTTTTTTTGTTTAACTGTTATAGTGTAGCAATTGTTTTCAAGCAGATTTTGTATTGGTTTTAGGATGTTTTGTTTTAGTTTTTTGGGGTTCTAGTTTTAGTGTTCTGGTGCAACTTTATCATAGATTAAAGTGTAATGTTTTTACTCGTAAATTGAATTTTACTTTTTTGCCTTTCAAAAAAATTGTGAAAAACGATTTGTGCTGGTGTTTGAATATAATAGTATAAAAATGTCACATGCCTTTGCATCTTGTTCCCTTCATTAACCTAAATTTTTTTCTTCTCTTCAAATTAAGAAAGATACAATTTCCTTATAAATCAATTTTGATTGAAAACCGATTTAAACCGATTTTGAACCGAATTGAAACCATTTTGTAATTTTAAATTGGTTATTATAAAAAATGTTTAGTTTTAAAACTACAACCATTAAAATGGATTGATTCTTAAAATATGGTAACCATGCACACCCCTGGTTATTATTAAGGATCCAAGAGCTTTCAAACTTGAACTGACCGGTTGCACCCCTATTCACTTGATAAATTGGCATGATAAGAATCAGGCGATGATCCAAAAACTCAACTCTAGCCAGCACTTTCACTTGAGCATCCGACAATCTTATTCTCCACTGATCATTACCTAACATACAATCCTGTTTTTTTGAAGATTCTCTGGCCTTCATGATACATAGGTCCTCGCCAAGTGTACTTAGGCCCTGAAGTCCCAAGATTAATTAACTTACAATTATTTATGCGGTCTCTGAATAAGTTACTACGTCTCACCACAACAACAGCTCCTCTCACTTTTTCGCAATGCTAGCAAAATCATTGAAGTCGCCGGCAACCAACCAGGAATGAACCATATTATCTGTTATCCTCTTCAAATCTTCCCAAAGCACAGTCCTTCTATCTTCACTGGGACTAGCATAGACTGTTTTCATATACCACTCACTGGTATTGGACTCCTTGATAGCTTACATGCAAATATTGAGGGTTTGCAGGATCATGTCTATGTTGGTGAAACAACTTTTCCAAGCTATAACTATCCCCCATCTTAACCATTATTATCTACAACCAAGATTTTGTTGAAACCAATGCTATTAAGTGAAGGCTCAAGCTTATTAGGACTGCATCTAATCTCCATAATAACCATTATCTTAGGTTTATGCATGCTTATATACTGATTACAATACATATAAAAAAGGCTTTGCTAGCAGCTCCACAATTCCACACAAAAATATTATTTTGTATTATCATAATAACTCGAAATAAAGGAAAGGAACCCCTAGCTTAGCAGTCCCCTTCGGGAACCGAACCATCTTCCATATCCATTTCGTTGATGCTCTGGATATGAACACAATCCACACTTTTATACCTAGCTTTCAAAGTGCCTACATCTGGAACATTTCTGCCATCCAAAGTTCTCTGATGTTTACCAAGAGGAATACTAGTACTGAGCTCTCTCCATCTCTTGTACTGGCTATGTTATGGAAATGACGTCCAATTTTTATGTTGTTATTTGCATTTTGCATGGATATATCAAACTGATTCTTTGGTTGATCAGAACCACTAGCACTGTTTTTGCCCATGTTGCTTTTACCTGCCTTATCTACCCCACTGATCTTGTTTTTAAAACTCCTGTTGCCACGTGTGGATAAAGTTGAGAGATTCCTTTTATTTCCCCAAACATCCACCTTCCTTTTCTCAGCGATACTCTTACATGTTATCCATCATTATCCTTCTTTGCATTTTCCTCGTAAAGATCGTTCAAATGCATGAGACGAACATTCACACCCTTCCCAGCTTTCGACTCTCTCTGACTTTTAGAAACACCTTTACCTCTATGGTTGTCATTTGATTCCATGTTGGGGAATATACTATTTACTTTGTCAAGTGCCACGTTGAAAACATTGACTGTATTTTCCTGAACATCAATGACTGGTTCAATAACAGTTACCATATCGTCACTCAAACTAGTAAACCTGGATCCCATAGTTTGTGGCCCTAAAATATTGCTCATCGGGACTTGGGTTAGTTTATCCTCCAATGAAGCTTGAGTTTTTCTGCCAAACACGACCTTCTCCCCCATACGTTGTTTTTGCATGACGCTCCAAGGACCATCACTAATTCAACCCTCTTCCCTTACTCCCTCCTGCTACAAATTTGTATTGGTAGGTTCCACGTCTTTAGTTTATTCTTGTCTAGGCATCCCTCTTTGTAATGGCCAAATCTGCCACATGTTAAACACAGCAAATGAAGCCCTTCATATTCTATTTTGAACATTCTATCATCAATGTTGAACATGGCAAGTAACGGTTTTGTCAGATCCACCTCTACGCATAACCTCACATATCTCCCCCCTCTCCATTTGTATGGTGTTTTTATCCACCTTCACAGTTTTTCTAATGCGATTACCTAGGGCTGTAAGAATCCTCTCATCATAGTATTCAATTGGTAAACCAACAATCCTTATCCATACCACTACCGAATCAATGGTATCACGTTCCGGTTGAAAGTTTGGAGCCCAATCCTTAACGGTTAAATAATGATCATGGATAAACCAAGGGCCATCTACCAAGGCTGCCGCTTTGTCTTCCTCCTGAGAGAAATCAACTAGATAATACTTACTCATTGCCCAAGTCAATAATGCTGATGACTCCCCTCCTCACCCACATTTGTTTCAACCTGGTTTCCAAAGCTTTGAAACCTATTTTCCTCCCTAGTAACTTGACAATCACTCCTATTTTCCGTGGCATGTGAATTCTTTTTTCTTAATATTTGGATAAGACGAAAGTGGGGCAATCATATCCTCCCACTTTATTCTCAATGATTTTGATACCTTCCAATTCCAATGAAGCTCTTCATCCCTTACCTCCTCATCACTATCATCATCCACACAGACCCCTGATTCATTGCCAAGAACCGTGTCTTTGTATGATTTAGGGTTACCTTCCATGTTAATCTTCTCTTGATTCCCCACTACACTCACATCTTCCTTCCTAGCCAAGCTTTCGATGTCATGCTCATACCCAAACTCATGATACTTATGTGGCATGGTATGGCCACCACCTTCCTTGACT
Organism: Vicia faba; assembly: GCA_948472305.1. NCBI lineage: Eukaryota > Viridiplantae > Streptophyta > Magnoliopsida > Fabales > Fabaceae > Vicia > Vicia faba. The sequence goes on along the minus strand of OX451735.1, from coordinate 1,312,254,274 downwards.
CTTTTACTACTCCTCGTATTTAACTCCTCTTCATCTGGTGGCTGAATTTGGTTTGACGGCACAAACCCTAACAGTGGGCGGTGCATTGCCCTAGCAGAGCTCTCAATTTTTATTATTTGACGATTGGATTCCCCAATAACTTAGTAGAAAGACTTCAGTAGATCTTGGTAGAATATGCAACGTTTATTTTAGGCCCCAATTTTTAACTCTTGCTTAAACTCATCTTTGCTGTAGTCATTGAATAACTTACCTAAAATTTTTCAGAATGCAAATTTTTTATTTTTCTTTTGGCTTTTCTTTCAGATATAATACAAGGATGTTTTGGTCAAATTAAATGAATTATCAGGATGAAAGATAATTATATGGGTATCTGGTAAATTTTTCACCGACATAATCCACATATAAATTAATTGAACCCGAATTCCAACCAGATCAGACTCGAATTATCGGGTTCAGGGTTCAGATTGAAAAGGGTTTGAGGAGTTAGACCCATTTTTTGGATTGAAATGGCTGTTAGACTAGTAAGAAATCTATAATTTTTTTTTGAAATAATCATGTATTAAAAAAAATTTCGCAAATAACCATGTTTCAGAAAACTTCCCAAGAGAGGAGCCATCTCACTTGGCGCATACACCTTATTTTTAAGGGGAGGCGCCATCTCACTTAGCGCCTAGGTGTTAAAGGTTTTCCCTAAGCCAAGTGAGATGGCGCCTTAGTGCAATTGGGAGGTAAATTTTCGTGTTTTTTATTTTAAATGCGGTGCGTTACGTATTCGATATAGGATCAACAAAATTGACTTTTTATTTACAAAATATGATTACACACATAACGATTACATAAAAAAAATATAGATTAATCAGTAGTCTCCCGGAACCTGGTAATGACCTTCGGTTCCGCATCTCTGTCCTCGCCTTTCCCGTGTTGGGTTTCGTCGTGTTTCCTGCTGTGGCAGAGTCGATGGCCCATCGAAGTCAATGTGTTCCGGATCCGTGAAATCGGTCAGATCTCCATATCTAAAAGATCCGTTTTGGTACAGTCGGTTGCCCATACCCTCAAAGTTTGGTCGTGTTAGTGGTGGGTGGGGTTCCATGGTTGGTCTGTAGCACTGGTCGTCTGAGTACGGGGGTAGAAAGGAAATGGATCTTGGGGTATTTGGTATTGAGGATGTTGGGTGTTTTGGTGATGTTGTGGTTGATGGTAAGTTGGGTCGGTTGGTTCATAATCTTCAGACAATCCCAGATCAGGGCTAATGTTGAATGTTGAGGGGCCCATATTGGGATATGCAGAAGACTTAAATTGTGTATAGGGTATGCGGGTGTGTTGGTATTGTGATTGAAATTATGGTTGGGTGTGAGGCATATGGGGGTATTGGTAATGAGGTGGTGATTGTGGTTGGTTGTGGGACATGTGGGTGTAATTGTATTGTGGTGGTGATAGTGGTTGGGTGTTTGTGGTTCTGTTTCATCGTGGGGGTTGGTGGGAGGTTGATGTGTGTTGGGTTTGTTGTTGGGGAAATGAGGGTTGTGCCTGTTGTGTTCGTGGATCAACCAAATACCTTGGATGAGACACGTGCATTTCAGGGGTACTAACCAATCTGTACCAAGATAAATATTGATCCGTGTGTCGCATATTACCATGGTTGAGGAAAACTGGGAATTACAAGACATGTCGGTGACGCCTCTGCCACATCTTACACCATTCTGGAGCAAAGTATTTCCAGTTGGTAAGACCCCATTGGGCGTAGACCCTTTTGAGATGCCACGGGGACAAACAAGTTGGGTCGCTGGGTATCTCTTGATGCATTCCAAACTGCATCTTGACACGGTCACTGTGGTGCATCTCCACAATATTGAACCGTATGATTGCAGTCTTTGCGCTCCAAATTGTTGCATCCTCGGGATTTGGTTCATGGTCCAAACCCAAATATGGTCTCCAGACAAACTACGGATAAAATTAAATCAGGTTAATGAAAACGTAATAAATAAATAATTTAAAAGTAGAAAAGTTGAAAGGTACGACGTACATCATCCAGGCCAAGGTGATCCAATAGATTGCAGTATAGTGCGACATTGAATCTTGGATTCTTGCCGTAATCCATACCCCTCACGCAATACCTAAAGAAATTGAAAAATATTTTATTTTTATCATATATTTGGTGAAGAGATGAATGGTAATAAATGATATAACTTGATGACTTACTTTGTTACGTATGGGAAAACGAATGTGTTGTTGTTGACGGGGTATAGGGACTCCATCCTCCACCAACCCCAGGCTTGAAGTAAAAAAGCACAGCCATAAAATATATATTTTTCCTTGATTGCATTTTTACACAAGGAACTGTATAGATGGGCTAAAACAGCAGAACCCCAACTATACTTTCTAGTTTTTTCGAAGTCTCTAAGTAAATTTAAATACATAAAATTTACACTATTTCCCGTACTTTCGGGAAATAAAAAGGTTCCAAATAGTATCATTATATAATTTATAGCTTTTATTACCTTAGCTAGCTCGGAGGAATTTTCGTTCAATTCCATAGTCGCATAATAATTTTTCAGCTCAGTAAGTAGTATACCCTGACCTCTCGCACCATTATCTTCAACCATATCCCTGCCCAACAATTCTTCACAAAGAGAATTGGGTTGTTGAACCGACCCGTTAACCACCTTACCGTCGACAGGGAGACCCAATAACATGTACACGTCCTCTAGTGTGACGGTACATTCACCTATTGGTAGATGAAATGTATGGGTCTCTGGTCTCCACCTTTCCAACATTGCATGTATGAACTTTGAATCAATTGTGCAGTTCGAGATCTTTATTACGTTTCCGAAACCTGCGTAATAAAGATAGGGTACGATCAACGAGTCGGGAGCAAGGTAGTTGTGTGACCGGATTCTGAATCTTTTAGTATCCTAAGTTAATAATGTAAAAGGTGTAAGAGTAGGTAAGATGAATAAAGCATTACTAGAAGTATGAAAATGTATAAGCATAAAAGAAACTTACAAATGCTGCAATGTTGTCCCTTGTGCCTCTGTGAGAATCGCCCATTGTGAGAAGAGCCATTGTTGAAAATGTCTGAGATTATGAAAGAGTTTGAAATGGTAAGAGATTATGAAAGAGTTTGTAGCAGAGAGTGAGACGATTGTGGATGCGAGAGAAGTATGTAAGGCTCTGTATTTATAGGCAAAATTTTATCATAGAGTAAGTGAGGTGGTAGGTGGGTGCATGCATGCATGATAAGTGTCACTCTTGCAGTGTAGGTGCAGGCTATGTGGCAGCGTTGGGGAAGGCATCTCTGCATGCATGTAACACGATTGGACATGAAGGGAGGCGCCATTCGACTTGGCAAAAGAGTACAAAAATGAAAGGTGTCGCCATCCCTGTTGGTGAATAAGAGGTGGCATGGGTTGCAGTGTAGGTGCAGGCTAGGTGACAGCCTTGGAGAAGGCATTTATGAATGCATGTAACACTATTGGACGTGATGGGAGGCACCTTAGAGGTTGCAGTGTAGGTGCAGTGTAGGCGCAGGCTAGGTAACAGCCTTGGAGAAGGCATCTCTGAATGCATGTAACACTATTGGACGTGATGGGAGGCGCCTTAGAGGTTGCAGTGTAGGTGCAGTGTAGGCGCAGGCTAGGTGACAGCCTTGGAGAAGGCATCTCTGATAGCATGTAACACTATTAGACGTGATGGGAGGCACCTTAGAGGTTGCAGTTTAGGTGCAGTGTAGGCGCATGCTAGGTGACAACCCTGGAGAAGGCATCTCTGAATGCATGTAACACTATTGGACGTGATGGGAGGCGCCTTAGAGGTTGCAGTGTAGGTGCAGTGTAGGCGCAGGCTAGGTGACAGCCTTGGAGAAGGCATCTCTAAATGCATGTAACACTATTGGACGTGATGGGAGGCGTCTTAGAGGTTGCAGTGTAGGTGCAACGTAGGTGCAGGCTAGATGACAACTTTGGAGAAGGCATCTCTGAATGCATGTAACACTATTGGACGTGATGGGAGACGTCTTAGAGGTTGCAGTGTAGGTGCAGTGTAGGCGCAGGCTAGGTGACAGCCTTGGAGAAGACATCTCTAAATGCATGTAACAATATTGGACGTGATGGGAGGCGCCTTAGAGGTTGCAGTGTAGGTGTAGTGTAGGCGCATGCTAGGTGACAACCTTGGAGAAGGCATCTCTGCATGCATGTAACACGATTGGACGTGAAGGGAGGCGCCATTGGACTTGGCGAAAGAGTACAAAAATGAAAGGTGTTGTCATCCCTGTTGGCGAATAAGAGATGGCATGGGTTGCATTGTAGGTGCAGGCTCGATGACAGCCTTGGAGAAGGCATCTCTGAATGCATGTAACACTATTGGACGTGATGGGAGGCGCCTTAGAGGTTGCAGTGTAGGTGAAGTGTAGGCGCAGCCTAGGTGACAGCCTTGGAGAAGGCATCTCTGAATGCATGTAACACTATTGGACGTGATGGGAGGTGCCTTAGAGGTTGCAGTGTTGGTGCAGTGTAGGTGACAACCTTGGATAATGCTTACTGTTAGTTTATTCAAATTCAGTACAACCTATTTAATCTTACATTTATCAAAACACTCATACACTTAATCTCTCAAACACTAGAACATTAAAAAATTCTAGCAATTAACTCATAAACGTCAAACCTTCAAACAGTCATACACAATGGCCTCTACACCCCAATATGTGATCAATGCATATTTCAACAGTGAGACATACATTTGTCCCACCTCTGGGTTTTTGTTTAGAGACACTGAGAACATCTGATTTTGTTTAAACAGGAAAGCCAATTTCTTGTACTTCAAAAAACGATTGGAGGCCAAACGTGGACGAGGCCCCGTGACACAAATATTTTATCAGAATCTGTTTTTTTTTTGGTAACAACCAAATAATATTTTATAAGGTTGAGGTTCAATATGGCGAGGACCTTCAGAATATGTTTTCCAGTCATGAGTATTCTGGGTACGACTTTATTGAGTTGTACATTATGTTGCGAGAGCCTCAGCTGTCACAAGTGGTTGATCCTTTGGAGACCGAACAAGCAGAAGTAGATTCCGTTTATGAAGAAGAAGAAGAAGAAGACGAGTTGGAGTTTGACGAAATGGTCAATGATGATTCTGAAGACGATGGGAAACCTGATATTCCTTCAAACGAGATCTACACACCACCTCCGCACATGACAAACTTCAACATGGGTGGAGATGAACCGTCTTCTGATTTATTTTTCAATCCGTATATGCAGTCGGATAAAAACTTAAAAGAGAAAGACAAATTTCGCAACAGAGAAGAATGTATCAGAGCCATCAAAAAATTTCACATGCTCAACTCGGTCGATTTTAAGGTGGACCGTGTAAATCCATAAAGGTACAAGATCAAGTGTGTCCACCATGATTGTATGTTCAAGCTCACTGCATCATACAGATTAAGAGGTGATTGTTGGGTCATAGGTTCTATGTCTACCCACACTTGTGTCAGTTCTACTCAATCACATGATCATCGGATACTAAATTATGATCTCATTTGTCAAGAAATCCTACCACTCATCAGCAACGATCCATCATTAAAGGTGAAAACCATAATCTCTCACATCACTACAGTATTTAACTATACTCCGTCTTACCGAAAGGCGTGGTTAGAAAAGACCAAGGCGATTGAAAAGGTATATGGAAACTGGGAGGAGTCATACCAAGAACTTCCTCGCTACTTGAATGCACTCCAAACTTATTCTCCTGGTACTGTTTACATTCTAGAAACAATGTCAGCATACGCCCCAGATGGTAGTCAACTCAACGGAAATGGAATATTCAGTCGAGTGTTTTGGACTTTTCAACCTTGCATCACAGGGTTTGTGTCATGCAAACCAATTATACAAATTGATGGGACTTGGTTGTATGGGAAATACAAAGGCACGCTACTGATGGTAGTTGCACAAGATGGCAACAACAACATTTTCCCAATTGCCTTTGTCCTAGTCGAGGGGGAGACTGGTGGTGCTTGGAGATTTTATCTCAAGAATCTCCGAACACACATGGCTCCTAACCAGATCTCTATTTGATCTCTGATAAACATGCATCCATTGAAAGTGCATACAATAATCCTGCAAACGGTTGGCATGATCATCCTTCTACGCGTGTCTATTGCATTAGACATATCGTCCAAAATTTCATGAGGGAGATCAAAGACAAAACTCTTAGGAAAGCGGTTATGAATGCGAGATATGCATTGACACAACCTACGTTCAAATATTATCGCAACGAGATCCGTTTGTCAAATCCGGAAGCCGGTAGGTGGATCGATAATATTCCGGTAGAAAAATGGACTAGGTCATACGATAATGGACAAAGATGGGGTCACATGACAACAAATCTAATTGAATCAATGAATGGGGTATTCAAAGGCATACGAAACCTCTCGGTCACTGCTTTGGAGAAACAGACGGATTATTTATAAAAATAGCATTTTATCCTAGGAGCCAAGTGAGATGGCGCATCCTCTCACTTTTAAAGTACATGCGCCATCTCACTTGGCTAAAAGAGAGAGGAGGCGCCAAGCGGGATGGCACCTAGGACAAGAATGAGAGAGGATGTGCCAACTAGGTTGGCTTCTCCCTTGTGGAATTTTCTGAAATATGGTTATTTGCGTAATTTTCTCCGAAACATGGTTATTTGCGAATTTTTTTTAATACATGGTTATTCCAAAAAAAAAATCAGAAATCTAATCCAAATATTGAATCAATTGCATTTTTTTCTATTTTTTTAAAAAATTTATTCCCAAACGGCCGCAATATTTCAAGTCCAATTAAAACTCAATGTAAATTTTATTTTATTATTAAAAATTGTAAAAAATTAATTGTGTTTTCTATAAAAAAATATTGATTATTTAAATTAATACAATTCCTACAAAAATAGGCTGCTTTTGAGACATTTTACATTGAACATTGATTATATTGCTGCCCAACAAATTAACAAATACTTCTAAAATATATCTTAATCCTTCAAAAATCACATAAAATTTAAGTTTAGAACTTACTATACAATAACAACTAACACTAATGCATTACAAATTCATAAATTTACAAAGATCACATAAATCTGATTTATTCTCAAACATGAAAGTTTCACTCTTAATTATTTTTTTTACAACATTCTCAAATAACAAAATAAAAGTTTAAAAAGAAATTTACATATAAATATAAATAAATGAATAATGAATTTTTAAAATATATTTCTGTTAGTAGTTTACTACATGATTATTAAAATGAATTTAAAAAATTTAAAACTCTTTTTATCCAATTATTAAGTTTATCAGTTAAATTTCTAAAAAACTAAATAGTTAAACGGAAAAATAATTTAATTATTTTTAATAACTTATGGACTAAATTGATATTATGATAATAATTTAGAGAATAAAATAATTGTTTATTTTTTATTATAAATTATTGCATAAAATAGAAAAATTAAAAAGAAATTTATATATTGATTTTGTAGTGCTAAAGTCAAATTGTTTAACTACTTTGTTTATTTCATTTTTCTCCATATTTTTCTATTCTCTCCCAAATCTAATCCAATTACATATTAAAAAGTCACATGGGAAGCACATATGAGATGACACAAGTTTTTTTCTTCTATTTTAAGCAACGTCTTTATCAAACTTGGGTTTGAGCATATAATAAAGTTAAAATATTTAGGGAGAGTTTGCCGTCTTATTTGATTCTTATAAGATATTGAAAGATTAGCGTTGGTAGTTGTATGAATGGTGGGAATAGACTAAGTTGAAATAAGTTTTGTCAAGTCTGAGTTCAATTGTCTGGAAAATTCAAAGTTTAAGTTTTGATTTAGTTTTATGTTTGAGTCTGGATTTTTTAAGTGTCTTTATTTGAATATTTGTAAATAATAAATTCAACTAATGTTAAATGAATTATCTGATTAAAAGATTAATGAGTCTAAATTTTTGTTTTCATTGACTAATTTGAGATTACCTATTAGCATAAGTTTTATGATACAATTTGTTTAACGGATCTTATGAAAACAATTTATAATAACAAATTATGATATTGTTTATCATGTTTTTTTAAACTTATTTTCATAAGGTTTTCAAGATAATTAAGCTTTAGTTTCGTATTTTGATTCAAAGTACAAAATACAATATAATAGTAATAAATTTATTTATTTTTATTTAAATAGGCCGGCTTGGTAAATTTATAAGGCTTTTTTATGGCCCATGGCCTAACTTTTTTTTAAGCTAAATGAGCTTATAAAAAGCTTAGGTCTTTTCTGCTTAAAAAAAAACTTAGTCTGATCTGAGTCTGTGTAGGCTAGGCCGTAAGCCTCTGTTAGTTAGTCTGACATATTCCTACCCCTAGTTGCATGTGAAAATTATCTAATTACACAAAAAAACTCACAAATACTTTGAAAAAAAAGGACAATCACACATTGCCATATTTTTTTTTATCGAGGATTATGTTCCTATCAAATTCGTTAATTTCAAAATCATTCTTAAGAGTTTCTCTTGTAGTTTTTCTAATTCTTTCTATATTTTTAGATGATTGACTCATTTACATGTGATCTACTCTCCTTACAACAAAATCTACATGTCTTCTCTCTACATGTCCAATTCACCTAACTCTATTTTCCACGATCTTTTCTATCATATGTGTTATGCCAAAACACTCTAATATTATCATTTCTAATCTTATCCCGTCTAGTCTTACTACACATCACAACATCCTCGTTTCTACCACACTTTATTTTCATGTTGATTCTTAACCACCAAATATTCTATCATGTACAACATCGCATGTCTTACCATTATTCGATAAAATTTCCCTTCAGCTTGAGTGGTACTTCTCTATCACATAAAAACTCTAATGTCCTCATCCATTTCATCCATCCATATTGAATTTGATGGTTTACATCCCCTTTTATTTCTTTATTGTTTTTTATTATAGACCTAAGATATTTAAACAACGTGATTTATGCAATGATATGGTTTTCAACTTTCACTTGTAGTTTATAAACACTTCTCTTTTTGCTGAATATAAATTATATATACTTAGTCTTACTTTTTCTTAGGTGAAAGTCATGTGTTTCTAGGGCTCATGTACAAATGTCCAACCTGTCATTTAAATTCTCACTTGACTCTCCAAATAGGAGTAATCATCTGTAAAAAGTATACAGCTCAATGATATCTCTTGGGTGTGTTTCGCGAGCATATTTAAAATTAAAGCAAAAAGGTAAGGGATAAGGGTTAAACCTTAGCGCTCAATAGTCCATCTATTTAATATTTCATCTATCCACCTTGTGTTTGCTGAATAGTCGATTCTCATTCATACATATCTTGAATATCTCGAATAGGAAATCCTAACCCCTTTGTAGTCTAAGACTTTCACAAAATCTCTTTAGACACTCTATCACACTCCTTCTCCAAATTAATGAAAGTTAAGTGTTAGTTGGTCCATCTGATACTGCTCCAAATCACCATAAACCCCAAACAAATCCTACATACACCTAAATCTCATATCAATCATAATAACACGGTTCACCCCCTTATCTGGTTAGTTCCTAGCGGATGATTCCTCCCTCTTTGTGTTTTCTACCGAAATCCTCAGGGTTCCTTAATGTCCTATTTCTTTCTCCACAGCTTATCTCCCAAAACACGATAGTACCAAATGAACGCACAAAACCCCAATCTTCCCTTTTGTCACTCTTATCCCTTGGACCTCTATTATGATAATCTCATCTTATCCTCACCAATCCTCATAAAATTACCACCTTGCCCTTAATATCTCTACACATATTATCATATTTAATTAATAGAATAATTCTAAATGTATATAACTAATTATCTAGATTATAAATAATTCTCATTATCTCCTTACACCAACACTACCCCACAATATACTATCATCACCCCACATAATTCAACAAGAATTTATATATTCACCAATAATCACAAATATTCACACCAAATTAATTAAATAAATAATTATAAATTTTAGGGTGTTACAACTCTCTCCCACTTAAAGCATTTTCGCCCTCCCAAATTACCTGATGGGAACAGAGTCAAATAAGACTCTCTCATATGATCTTTGCGCTCCCAAGTCAAACTTCCACCAGCTGGTCCACTCTACAGTACCTTCACCAAGGAAATCTCTTTACCCCATAACTACTTCACTTCCCGACCTTCTATCCGCACGGGTGAAGCTTTAACTGTCAGGTTGTCTCTCACGTGTATATCATCCATTTGAATCACGTGCAAAGGATCTGGAATGTATCTCCTCAACTGAGACACATGAAACAAACCATGAAGATTCGCGAGCGACAATGTTAGAGTAATCTGATAGGCCACCTCGCCTATCTTCTCTAAAATCTGATATGGACCAACAAAACACGAAGTGAGCTTTCGTGACTTCAAAGCTCTACCAATACCTGTTACCGTAGTAACCCTAAAATACATGATCTCCCACTTGGAACTCAAGCATTTTTCTCCTCTTATCATAATAACTCTTGTGACGGCTCTGATAAGCTTTCATCTTCTCTTGGATCATCTTAATATTTTCAATTGTCTCTTGCACAATCTCAGGTCTGAGTATTACTCTCTCGCCTAACTCATACCAACACAATGGAGTTCTACACCTTCTACCATACAATTCTTCATATGGTTCTATCCCGATACTGGAATGAAAACTATTATTATAGGTAAACTCAATCAATGGCAAGTGGTTGTCCCAAGCACCTTCTTGTTCTAACACACAAGCCCTCAACATGTCTTTCAAAGACTGGATAGTCATCTTTGTATGACCGTCCGTCTGCGGATGATAAGTCTAACTCATTCTCAACTTAGTACCCAAAGCATTTTGAAAACTTTTCCAAAATCTCGATGTAAACCGTGAATCTTTATCCAACACAATACTCGAAGGTATACCATATAACCTCACAATTTCCTTAATATACATCTCAGCTAACTTCTACATGGAATGATTGATCTTCATCGGTAAGAAATGAGTCGATTTAGTCAACCTATCCAATATCACCCAAATCGAGTCATTGCCTTTAGTAGTCTTTGGAAAACCTGACACAAAATATATAGAGATGATATCCCATTTCCACTATGGAATATTCAGCGGTTGCATCAAACCCGAAGGCTTATGATGTTCAATATTTGACTTCTGATAATTCAAACAAGCATAAAGAAATTCAACAATTTCCTTTTTCATATCGGGCCACTAAAATAATTTCTTCAAATCCTGATACATTTTTGTAGCACCTGGATCAATACTTAAGCCACTTTGATATCCTTCCTCAAGAATACTCTTCTTATGTTATGGCACATCCGGAACACACACTCTATTTCTAAACCTCATTATACCATTTTCATCAATTTGAAAATCACCTTTGTTACTTTGGTTGATTAGCAGCAACCGGTCAACCAAGCTCGGATCAGATTTATGACCACCTCTGATTTCATCAAGAATACCACTAGTCAGCTTTAACATTCCCAACTTCACACTCTTAGGAGTTTTCTCACACACCAAGCTCATATCTCTGAATTTTCCAATTAATTCAAACTCATGCACCATAAGCATCGACATGTGCAAAGACTTCCTACTCAAAGCATCAGCCACAACATTTGCTTTACCAGGATGGTAACTTAAATCAAAGTCATAATCCTTCAACAACTCAAGCCATCTTCTCTACCTCATATTCAATTCCTTCTAATCAAACAAGTAATTCAGACTATTGTGATCACTACACACCTCGAATTTGGAACCAAACAAATAAAGCCTCCAAATTTTTAACACAAAGACTACGACTGCCAATTCTAAGTCATGCATAGAATAACTCCTCTCATTATGTTTCAATTGTCTGTAAGAATAAGCAACAAATTTCCCATTCTGCAACAGTACACCACCAAGACCCATCTTAGATGTATCACAATATTCCATGAAAGATTCACTTGGATTAGGCAAAATCAATACGGGAGCAGTCGTCAACTTCTTCTTCAATTCCACAAAACTCTATTCACATGCAACATCCCAAACATAAGCTTGACCCTTTCGATTCAACTGAGTCAAAGGTAATGCCAACTTAGAAAAACCTTCAATAAACTTACGATAATAACCAGCAAAACTAAGAAAACATCGTATGACAGTTGCAGACTTCAAAGTCTCCCACTGTAACACATCACCAATTTTAGAAGGATCCACATCAATCCCATCACTTGAAATCACATGGCCAAGGAAACTCACCTCATTTAACCAGAACTCACACTTCGACAATATTGCATACAACTTCTTCTCTTTCAACACTTGCAATACAATTCGTAAATGCTTAACATGCTCCTCTTCTGACTTAGAATAGATCAGGATATCATCAATGAAGACCACCAAAATTTATCCAAATACAAATAGAAGGTTCGATTTATATACTCCATGAAAACACCTGGCGTGTTAGATACGCCAAACGGCATCACCGTATACTCATAATGATCATACCTTATTCTGAAAGTTGTCTTCGTAACATCACCTGGTTTAACGTGAATCTGATGATAACCAGACCTCAAATCAATATTGCTAAACATTTGAGCTCCTACCAATTGATCCATCAAATCATCAATTCTAGGGAGTGGATATTTATTCTTGATAGTTACCTTATTCAAATGTTTGTAGTCCACACATAATCTCATACTAACATCTATATTCTTAACCAATAACATAGGATCACCCCACAGAGAAACACTATGTCAAACAAACTTCTTCTCAAGCAATTCTTCCAATTGTTTCTTCAATTCACCCAACTCTGAAGCTGAAATGCTATAAAGAGTCATTGACACTGGACTTGTACCTGGTACGAACTCTATAGAAAACTCTACCTTACACTCTGGAGGTAAATTACTGATGTCGTCTAGAAACACATTTGGAAATTCACACACAACATGCAATTCAACACTGACAACCTCATGATCAACATGAAATGCTTAAAAAATTACAAACATTTGAGCTTCATCTTCTAAGATTTATCCTACTTGCTTAGCAGATAAAAACATCAGATCTCAACCGACACCAAACTCTGGGAACCTCACAGTCTTGTTGTAACAATTGATATAGACATAGTTGAAATCCAACCAGTTCATTCCAAGAATGACATCAATTTGGTGCAAGGATAAACACACCAAATCTATCACTAAACTCTTACCATAAATGGTCAAAGGATAACACAAACAGAAAAAAGTAGTAGTAACATAACCATTCGTGAGAGTATATATCACCATACTACCATTTATAGAAGACAATTTTAATCCCAACATAGTAGCACATTCAAGCGAAATAAACGAATAAGTATCACCTGTATCAATAATAGCAACCAACTTAACATTGTTAATAAAACAAGTACCTTGAATCAAGTTGTCTTTCTAGGAATCCTCTTATCCATTCAAAGCGAACAATCTACCATTAGTCTGGGAAGTAGTAGCAGCATTTTTCTTTAGCTTCTGACATTGGGTACTGATATGACCCTGTTCACCATAATTGAAATAAGTTGGACCATCGTTCTTGAACTCAGGAGCATGATGACCTGTCTTACCACATTTAAATCTGAAGGGTGAGAAAAACACTTAGAGGGGGGGGGGGGGGGGTTGAATAAGTTTTTCTCTTTATTTTTCTTACTAGCTTAACAATAATGGAAAGACACAGTTATTTTATCCTGGTTCGTTTAAACTCAAACTACTCCAGTCCACCCGCCAAGGTGATTTCTCATTTCTCAAGAAGGAATTAATTCACTATAATCAAACAGATTACAATCATACAACCAAACTGTTGTGACTAACAATTCAAAGCACAAGTAAACTTACAAGTGACTAACACCACTAAGACTCAAACTAGTCCTAGCCTTCTTGAGAAATCTGACCAAGCTTGGTTTCTCAAGGAACAAATACAAGAATTAAATCTTTATAATAGTGAAACAAATTGCTTCTTAGAAAGCTATATCACAAACTGTGATTTTTCACTAAGATGAGTTTTGCACAAAGTGTTTGTAAAATAATTTGTGAGCAGCAGAATATTTTCACGCAGTTGGGTAGTTGGCTTGCAATAAATGATCTTCTATTTATAGCATGAAGAAAACGACAGTTGCTACCTTCAAAAGTGTGGAGCAATTAATCTTTGCTTGCAGTATTGCTTTTTCCAATGAACTAGCATATGCACTTGAGTGCTTGTAGCCGTCTTTGCATTAAATGAACAAACGGAACTTGTCAGAGCATGTTTCCTGAAACTTTACAAGACTTGTTAGCTTCTTTATTCTTTCAGAACTAGCTTCACATCTTGCTTCAGAATATGCTTGCAAATAACTTCTCATCAGCGCTTGCTTGCAAAGTACTTCTGAACATAGTTTGCATGGAAACTTGCTTAGGATTAGAAGATGCATTAAATAGTTTCTTATCAGAGTCAGCATCAGAACTTGCGCTAAAACAAATAGTTCTTTCATCAAATAATTTCTTCATTTATTTTCAGCTCAGCACGTAAAAGTGATTTTCATCTAAGAAAATACTTCAGTCATAACATTATCTGAAACAAATAAATATGCTCATCAGAGTATCAATTATATAAAATATATTTTATTGTTATCATCAAAACTCTGAGATATGATCAGAACCAATCTTGTTCTAACAATCTCCCCCTTTTTTATGATGACAAAAATATTCAGGTTTTGAAATAAAAAAGAATAAGAGATAAGAATCTCCCCCTGAAATAAATATTTCTATAAGAAAAACTTCCTGAGAATTTTCATCAGAGCTTTGAAATTTTCTTCTAGGATTTCTTCAGTAAGTCTTTTGAAGATAATGTTCAGTTGATTTAAACTTCCAGAGTTTAGTGATACCTGCAAAAATCTTTTAAACATAGAAAGAAATCTTTGTATTTTGTTAGAATGTTTGAGACTTAGTCCCATAACTGTTAATCAGAGATTAGATCATAATACTCATTTTCTCCCCCTTTTTGGCATAATCAAAAAGTATAAAAAGAATTAAGAGCATAAAAACTTTTTATAAAAAGATTCAGAGGTACAAAACAAAACAAGAAACATAATGACACTAAGATTTTATAGAAACAAGAGCCATAAGAAGATTCTTGATCTCAGATGAAGATTTCTCTTGTTTCATCATCTAGTTTCTAATTTCCTTGTTTGTCTCATCCTGCTTGTCTAAGCGCTCATGAATAGATTCAATTTCCTTCTTAAGCTCATTCAAAGTATCCATAACAAGTTAAAAAGGAGTAGAGGATGAAGAAGCTTCAGCAGAGATAACCTTTGGAGTAGAAACAACTGAGTCAGAACGAACAAAAGTTGAAAGAAGAGTGCCCAGATCAACTATAAGAGTTGGCACAGGTTCAGGTGCAGCTTTAGTAGAAGGTTGATAAAACAAAATCATTGCTAGAGGATTTGAATCTTCAGAAGTATCTTCATACTCATCTTCTGAAATGTCCATTTGATCAGCATGAGCATTAGCAATCATCAGAGTAGACTTCTTGTCCCAAATATCAACAGCTTCTGACTGGAAGGCATGCAGATGTTTGGAGAAGTTCTCAAGCACTTGAGAATGACATAAGTCTTGCAACTTCAGTGAATCAGCATCTAAGGTTCTTCTGAATGTTTCCCACAAAAGATCTATTGTTGTTGTTGGGTTCACATTTCTGGTGCAGTCTGCCTTCAGCAGGTCCAACCAAGCTTGTACTTCTATTAAAAAATTATGAAAACATACATTTACATCTGGCTGGACAGGTTTGGGAACAACCTTTTTGTAGGTTTTGTTTTTCAGAAATTGTAGTGATTCAAAATCAACTACAGTTTTTAGAAAGTCAGCTGATTCAGGATTTTCTGATTGTTCAGGTGTTTCTGTTTGGTCAGGATGTTCAAATGGCTCAGGTGTTGCTGATGGATTAAGAGTTTCAGAAGGTTCATGTGTTGCTGATGGTTCATGAGGTTCAGATGGTGCATGAGTTTCAGATGGTTCATTAGATGGATTGAGGGTATATTCTGGAGATTGAGGAGGTGAAAGCATTGGTGAGTTAGGTGTTGGAAGTTATGGAGATGTGGGTGGTGTGACGTCAGGTGAAATGATGATGATGTTTTCAGCAGTGGGGGTAGGATTTTGTGGTTGAGTTATGTTCATGGCAAAGATACTTTCAGAGGGTAGGGTAAAAGGTGGCTTTTGTGTGGCCAGAGGTACGTTTATTCCTGGTATTCTCCAAGAGCCAGCATCATACCATCCAGTAGGTCTTGGTGATAAAGGTCTGGGAGGTGGTTTAGAAAATTTTTCAGCAGGAATAGTTTGAGAGATAGGTGTTTGAGATCGTTCTGTTTGAGATGGTTGTGTTTGGGTTTCAGAAGAGTCATCAGAATCAAAATCACTTAAGTCTGATAAAACTTGATCTTTTTGAGGGTTTTTAGCAAGAGGTTCAGAGGGAATGGTTAAATATATGTCAACATCTATGTCACCTAAGGTTTGAAGTTCAACAAATGTAGATATATGTACAGAATCATAAACAAAAATAGTCTCAGAAGGTGTACCTGATTTCTTCTTCTTCTTCTGAGGTCTAGAAGATGGTCCTTCAACTGCTTTCCTTTTCATAGGTTGTTGGAAGACAACATTTGGAGCTGCTTCATGTCTACCTTGAAGCCAGGAAGGATCAATTGGAGTTCCACTTTCTTTGCAAATCTGAATGTAATGCAGAATGATACGAGGATGATCTCCTGAGTTGAAAAGTGGAAAGTCAACAATTGGAATCCTTCTTCTGGTAAAGGTTGCTGAAACGTAAGGGGGTGGTTCTATCAGCAGTTTATCAATGATCTTTCTCTTCACCAGATTCTTTCCTGTCATAGCTTTCCCACATGTAGGCTCTAACTCCCCCGGCAGGTTTGCTTCGTCCAAGTGAGCAATCAGACCATTCTCTGTCAGAATGTCTGAAATCAATCTTCCCATTGGAATCCAGTTCCTCTTGGATTTAGGGTTCTTCACTCTTTCTGCTTCCCTTGTTTCCTTGACATGAGTCCAGAGGTGATCAAACAAAAGATATGGTAAATCGATCTTAACATTTGTTCCTAGACAGAACAATAGGTGTTGTTGGTCAACATTTATATAGTCAGGAGAACTTGTTTCCTTCCTATGATGAATGAAGCCATGGATGATTCTATCCCAGATCTGGTACTTATTCTTCAAGTCTCTGACTTTTGAAGAAGCTTGCCCAGTTGTAAAAATTTCAGCATGAACTTTTGACATGTCCATTCTGCCATTTGAAATTCCAGTCACTCCATTTCCTTTAAAACCTAGTAGTTTTCTGATGAAATTTTCAGTTATAGAGATTTCCTTACCCATTACAAACGAGAGGATGACTTTTGGTGATGCAATGGCGTGTATCCAAAATTCCTTAACAAGGTGTGGAAATACATGGCCAACAAGACGGTCAAAGAAGTTTCCCCATCCTTGAAACTCCACAGCAGGAAGAAGGTCAAACCCATTTGCTTTTAGGTTATCAAAATCCACCATCAATTCACTTATCACTTCTAAACTATCAACTGGAATAAGAGTAGTTCTCTCAGGGATGATGTACAGTTCAGATTGGGTGTTTCCAGAATGAGTAGAGGAAGAAGCCATTTGAGCACTTAGGTTGAGAGAAAAAAATGGGTAGCAGAAAAAAATACACAGAGACGGTTGAATTTTGAAAGAGAAGGTAAAAAGTGAGAAAGGGGTTTTACAAAGGTATTTATATGAAAATTTTTGAGAAAAAAGGTTTTAAAAATAAAACTGTAAAAAAAAGTTTAAGAAAAAATTAAGTAAAAAGAATCTAATCATTACTTAGCATTTAATGGCATTGAAAAGTGAGGGGAAAGCGTGAGATTTGAGCAAATCATAACAGTTACCTAGGAACGGCGTCAATAGCATAGCATGCGTGACCTTTCAGAAACACAACACGTGCTCATCTCCTGAAGGTTGCATGAGACAGCTGTTTGATATAATGAACTGCTGAACTATACTTGTAATGAAACGTTAGAACATTTCAGAACATTATATATAGCTTCTGATGTAACTTCTCTTCTAACTTCTGAAGAGTTGATAATCAGAACATTCATTTCAGAATATTTTGAAGGCAAACACAGAAGATAAATACAATTTTATTCAGGATATAATTCCATACAAATATTTTTCAAAATGAATTTAAATCTATCTTCTGAAAGGGGTTTGGTAGAAATATCAGCCCATTGATGGTCTGTTTTTACAAAGTTTAAATTTAAAATTCCTTTCTGAATGTAGTCCCTTATAAAATGATATTTAATTTCTATGTGGTTTGCTTTAGAATGTAAAATGGGATTTTTAGAAAGACAAATTGCAGAGGTATTGTCACAGAAGATAGGAATCTTACTTTCATAAAGATTAAAATCTTCTAGCTGACTTTTCATCCAGATCATCTGAGAACTACATCCAACAACAGATATATACTCAGCTTCTGTTGTTGAAAGTGCTATGGTAGCTTTCTTCTTGCTGTACCACGAGATAAGGTTTTCATCCAGAAACTGACAGCTTCCAGAGGTGCTCTTACGTTCAATTCTATCTCCAGCAAAGTCAGCATCACAATAACCTACTAGTCTGAATTCTTTTGATCTTCTGTAACACAGACCCAGATTAGTAGTACCTTTCAGATACCTTAGAATTATCTTAACAATAGTTAAGTGAGATTCTCTAGTATCTGATTGGAATCTAGCACATAAACATACGCTGAATAATATATCAGGTCTAGATACAGTCAGATAGAGAAGGGATCCAATCATACCTCTGTAGAGTTTCTGATCTACCTTCATAATTACCTCATCTTTTCCCATAATGCATATTGGATGCATTGGTGTCTTAGCATCTTTTCTTTCTGACATCTGTAATTTCTTCATAAGTTCTTTAACATACTTCGTCTGATGTATGTAAGTACCTTCTGGAGTCTGGTTAATTTGTATTCCCAGAAATAACTTTAATTCTCCCATCATGCTCATCTCAAATTATGCCTGCATGGTCTCAGCAAATTCTTTTTCAAGAGAGATATTAGAGGTTCCAAAAATAATATCATTAACATAAATTTGACAAATTAAAATGTCATTTTTAGATGTTTTTCTGAATAAAGTTGTGTCCACTTTCCCTCTGGTGAAATCTTTTTCTAAAAGAAAATTACTCAAACGTTCATACCAAGCTCTGGGAGCTTGTTTTAAACCGTATAAAGAATTTTTTAGTTTAAAAACATATTCTGGATACTTTGAGTCATTAAAGCCAGGAGGTTGATGGACATAAACTTCTTCTTCTATATAGCCATTTAAAAATGCACTTTTAACCTCCATTTGATATAATGAAATGTTATTTTGAACAGCAAAAGAAATTAATAATCTAATAGATTCTAACCTGGCGACTGGGGAAAAGGTTTCATTATAATCAGTTCCTTCTTGTTGACTATAACCCTGTGCAACCAATCGTGCTTTGTTTCTGACCACCTCTCCTTGCTCATTTAGTTTGTTTCTGAAAACCCATTTAGTTCCTATAATGTTGAATCCTTTGGGTCTTGGAACTAGATCCCACACATCGTTTCTAGAAAATTGATTGAGTTCATCTTGCATTGCTAGCATCCAATCATTGTATTCCAGAGCTTCATCAATAGAGGTTGGCTCAATCAGATATACCAATCCAAACAATGATTCTTCATTGATTTTGAGAGAAGATCTTGTTCTGATGGGATCTTCTTTCCTTCCAATAATCACGTCTTCTTTATGAGCTGAAGAGATTCTGGGAAACCTTTTCTGAGAGGGTTGTTCAGAGATTCTGAGATTATCCAGAGCATTGTCAAGAGGAGGATCTTCTGAGTCTTCCTTTGCTTCTGAATTTTCAGAGTTTGAGAGATGATCTTCTGTACCTACAGAAATATCAATTTGCTTTGGTTGTTATTGGCCAAGCTTATCATCAAACCTGACTTTGATTGATTCTTTAACAATCATAGTTTCTGTGTTGTATACTCTATAGCCTTTTGAGCGTTCAGAATATCCAAGAAGAAAATACTTTTGTGGTTTAGAATCAAACTTGTTCAGATTATCTTTAGTGTTCAGAATAAAACAAGTACATCCAAAAGGATGGAAATATGAAATGTTGGGTTTTCTGTTTTTCCACAATTCATAGGGAGTCTTTTCAAGAATAGGTCTTATAGAGATTCTATTCTGAATGTAACATGCTTTGTTCACAGCCTCTGCCCAAAAGTGCTTAGCCATATTTGTTTAATTGATAATGGTTCTGGCCATTTCTTGTAAAGTTCTATTCTTTCGTTCTACAACTCCATTTTGTTGGGGAGTTCTAGGACAAGAGAAATTATGAACAATACCATTTTCTTTAAAATATTTTTCAAAATAATGGTTTCCAAATTCTCCTCCATGATCACTTCTAACTTTTATAATTCTAAAATCTTTTTTGTTTTGCACTTGGTTACAGAAGTCAACGAACACAGAATGTGACTCATCCCTGTGTTTTAAAAACTTAACCCATGTCCATCTGCTGTAGTCAACAACAATGACCAATCCATACTTATTGCCTCTGATGGATGCAATTTTAACTGGCCTAAACAGATCAATATGAAGTAGTTCTAATGGCCTACAGGAAGAAACAACATTTTTTTGATTTAAAAGAAGGTTTTGAAAATTTTCCTTTTTGACATGCTTCGCACAGAGCTTCTGAGTTGTACTTCAGATTGGGAAGTCCTCTGACTAAATTTAGTTTATTTAATTGAGAGATTTTTCTCAAGATGACATGTCCTAATCTTCTGTGCCATACCCATTGCTCATCACTAACAAACAAAAGGCATTTTACATTCTGAGTTTTAAGATCTGACAAATCAATTTTATAGATGTTGTTCTTTCTCTTGCCAGAAAAGAGGATTGTTCCAGCTTTTTGACTAACAGCTCTACAGGAATTTTGATTAAAGATAATGTCAAAACCGTTGTCACTTAATTGACTTATGGACAACAGGTTATGTGTTAATCCTTCTAATAATAAAACATTAGTGATATAATGAAGGTTATCGTTTCCAATGGTTCCAGAACCAATAATCTTCCCTTTTTGATTACCTCCAAACTTGACGTCTCCTCCAGATTTAAATTCCGGGCTTTGGAACATAGACTTTCTTCCCGTCATGTGTCGTGAGCATCCAGAGTCCAGGTACCATGACTGGTGTCTCAATTGAGCTGTTAAGGACATCTGCAACCAATATTATTTTCTCCTTAGGTACCCATATCTTTTTGGATCCTCTTTTGTTAGAGTATTTAAAGTTTTGTTTGAACTTTGGATTAGCATAAGAGTTTCCAGAGTGATATGTATATTTAATATCATGTGTGTGTCCAAATTTGAATTGTTTGTTCAGAGGTTTATATGTGAAAGTCATCTTAGCAACGGGTTTTGCTATATATGTCTCCTTCCCTTTGGGAGTTTCATATCCAATTCCTCTTCTGTTGTTCCCACTAACTCCATAGATCATTGAAGCCATTTTTCTTCTATCTATGCTTTTAGCAAGAAAAGTTTGAAAGCTACAGTCCTATTCTTTAAGAATATATTTTGAACTTGATGCAGAATCTGAAATAGAAATTTTTTGAACTTTTTGAATTTCCTTTTTAAGTTTAAAGTTATTTTCTTTGAGTTCATATTCTTCTGTTTCATGTTTCTCAAGATCAGATGTGTGATACGGTGGGAGAACTGACTTGGGGTTTTGCGATTGTGTTCGCAAAATGTTGCGGTTTAGCAAGAGTCGCCATTGACTTTTCTTTTATCCAATAAGGAAAGGTGAAAAAGCACAGGAAAGACCTTTCGAGATGTTTTCTTGGGTTTGGGGGGTAGATTATGAAAAGGGAAGGTATTAGCACCCTTTCCATTCATGGTTTTCCATGGGCTCTTAGTTACTCGTTAGATCACTTGCTCTTGTTTGAAAATTGTGCTTTTGTGTGGTTTTGAAAGTATTTTGAAAAGGTGCCATCGTTTAGGCGAACTTTGCAATGATTCCCGTTCGTAAGAATGTATGCAAAGTGTTGAGCTTTTGAAAAATTTTCATGTTTGAAAAGTGTTTTGAAAGTGTATGTGTTTTTTTTTGAAAATAGCAAGGATGTTTGTTTTGAAATTGAGCAAGTAACTAAAAGTAATCTACCTACTCAAAAGGTTTTAGATGTATTTTTCCTCCTCCTTTAGATGTTGCTACCTTACCATTGATTTGATAAGAAGCCCCATCGTTGGATGTGAAGGGACGAGCGTTGGGTCGTCGTATGACCATGATAACAATGTTGTGAAATGACTCAACACTTTTCCGTAGGGACTAAGATCATTTTGAAAGGAAACTTTGATAGCGTCATCGAGGGACTATGATCTTTTTCAATTTGTTTGTGCTAAGACATCCCACATCCATAACATGGCCATTTTGTAAGGCAACAAGTGGAATTTCCTTAAGGGTGCATGTGTGCAAGTGTGTTTGATTGCATGCATTTTGTCTTTGATTTTTTTGGGTTGTCTACTCGTTGATTTTATCTTGCTATACACACCTAATTACTTAACATTTATGAAGGTAAAAAGAGTGAAAAAAATATAAATCCTACACTATTACAACCATATTGAATTGCACGAAAATATAGAGGCACAAATAAGGTAAAAGCAAGAAAAATGGATCTTTCGACTTAGGGCAGCAACCCTTCGATTCTACCATTTTTGGCCCTATTCGACCTTACCTGAGAAGGGGTGAAAGAATGAGTTTCTATTGGGACCTAGAAGCCAGCATATTGTGCCTTTCGACTGTCTCTTTCATTTGGCCTGAAGGTTAGTATGGAAACCAGAGGCTTCGTTTCTAACTTTTCTGTCTCCTGTTTCTTTCATTTGAGTTTGAATAGCAATATGGCCCAAGGCCATGCCAACATCACCTTAAGACTATATTAGTTTTTTAAAGCGTATTTAAATAAGAGCAAAAGCCAAGAAGGTTGTTAACCATGAAACATATTAAAAATGGTGGAAACGAAAAGAAGAACAATAGTATGTACATGTTTGAAACGAAAAGGAATTGTATTTACATGCTATGCTGGAAATGAAGGGCCAAAGGTTAAAGATAACTTACCTTGCTGGAGGTTGGAGTGTGTTATGGACTTTGAAGCGGTTGTTTCGAATGCCTCTGGATTTGAAGGAAAAGACCCAGTGTAGGCCTTCGACATTGGATTCGAAAGAGCAAAACAAGTGAAATATCCTTCTTTGCTAGATTCAAAGGAAAGAACAAGTGGGATGCTCCTTGAGTCGAAGGAAACTGGAATGGGTTGTTCTTCAGAATTGAAGGAGGTAACTATGATTCTTGTTTTTTTGTGATTTCACAAGTGTTGAAGTGTTTGAGAATTTTTGTTATGTTTGAGAGAATTTGGGGGATTCGTTCCTCTTGTCCAAAGATCCTCTTTTTTTCCTTTGTGAAAATGAACTCTCTATTTATAGAGAAAGGCTTTTGGGAAGCTTGGGAAGCAAAATAATAAAATAAGGCTCAGTTGGAAAGTAAGTGTCCACTTGTGCCATAAAAGCAAGATGAATGGTTCATATGGGTTGCTTCCTTCTGAAAGAAAATAGGCGCAAGGCTCAAGATAAACTTTTCTAAAAGGTAGTACTGTGCTATTAAGTGCAAGTGATCTTGGACAGCAAATGGGTAAAGGCCTAAAAAGGGAAAACACATAGCCTAGCCTATGGGTCTAAATATTCAACTTGATCTTTTGAGTCGAATCCTCCATCTTTCTACACCTTTCGACCAGACTAGAACAACACAACATTCGTTTTCACCAACTATGTGTCCTTCGAATGGCCCTTTTCATAAGGTTATTAACTTCTGAATCGAAGGAAGCTTCCAGAAGATTATTGACTTTTGAATTGAAGAAAACCAAAAGGAGGCCTTTACTTCCTGAGTCGAAGGACATTCCTGAGTCGAAGGACCCTGTTTCAAAGGGAACCAAAAACTCAATTGAAACTTGTATGAAGATCATTTCCTTCTGAATCAAAAGAGACCTATTTTCTTCCAAATTCGTCAAAATATTATTTTTATCTGTTTTCTCCCTTTTGACAGTTTCCTCTTAATTCTGGTGCTGGAAGACCCCAATGTACTTGTGCAAGCTTGAATTTTGAGCATCATGGTGAGAGATGTCTTAAAAATTGAGAAGGAAAATTTTGGGGTACAACAGCTGCCCCTGTTCAAACTTCTTGAGCCTGAAGATTTAGATTGGCGGATCCGGCATTCGTGACTTGACGGTGAAAGAATTTTGAACACTTAGAGTGCCCATAAATTTGCACTCGAAGATGGACGTTGAATGGTCTTATAGATGCCATTTGGAGGAATGTTGGTAAACTCTGGAGGAAGTATCAGCATAAATCTTTTGTTGATCCATACTAAACTTGTTGTTTTACCTGTGAGAAAGGGATTAGGAAAACACAGATGCTTGCATGATGATTACCAGATGTGGTATCATGCTAAATGCATTGTTATATATATGCTATGATGTATGAATGCGAAATGTGTGTTTTTGTCCGGGAAAATAAATCCCTGACTACTGCTGAGGAAATCTTCAGAGCTTGAATCCTTGGTTTCCTGTTGGAAATGAAGACCATGCATATCTTCAAATTCTTTTGAAGAGATGCTTTTGTTGGGGAACATCACTCAAAGATTAGTTGTTATCTAGTCGGATCCAGGCTTCACGGTTGCTGAGGGTGAAATAGTCGGTTGCTATCTGGTCGGGTCCAAGTTTCATGGCAACTTACTGGGGAAAGAGATGAATTAACTATTATCTGGTCGGATCCAGGCTTTGCAGAAAATTCCTTGAAATTGAATAGTCATCTGGTCGGGTTCAGGTTTCATAATTACTTGTCGAGGATGTAGAGGTTAACAGTTATCTGGTCGGCTCCAGGCTTCACAGTAACTTGTTGAAGACTGTTATCTGGTCGGGTCCAGGCTTTATGGTCTTTTGGAAAGTTGTACTATTATCTGGTCGAGTCCAGGTTTCATAGCGTCTTTTTGGGGATCAGGGTTAATTGTTATCTGGTCGGGTCCAGGTTTCACAATATACCATTCGAAAACTGTTATCTGGTCGGGTCCAGGCTTCACAATAAACTGGTTGAAAACTGTTATCTGGTCGGGTCCAGGCTTTACATATTTCTGATGAAGTTAATCATTATCTGGTTGGGTCCAGGCTTTGCAATAAACTGGTTGAAAAATGTTATCTGGTCGGGTCCAGGCTTCGCAATAAACTGGTTGAAAACTGTTATCTGGTCGGGTCCAGGCTTCACAATAAACTGGTTGAAAATTGTTATCTGGTCGGGTCCAGGCTTCACAATAAACTGGTTGAAAAATGTTATCTGGTCGGGTCCATGCTTTGCAGATTTCTGATGAAGTTAATTGTTATCCGGTCGGGTCCAGGCTTCACAATAAACTGCTTGGGGATTTAGTTGTTATCTGGTTGGTTTCCAGGTTTCACAACGAATCTCTGAGGATGATTGCTATCTGGTCGGGTCCAGGCTTCGTAATGACTTTCTTGAAAAGATGGAAATGAGGAATGATATCTGGTCGGATCCAGGTTTCTCAGTCCTTTGTCGGGGAATAAAGAGGAAACTTTACTTGGGAACAAGTACTTAAAACCTTGGTTGGATTAAGTTTAGATTCTTCTATATCTTTGAAGAGTTAGGCTGGTCGTGTCCAGGTTTCATAGCTCTTTGAGAAATGAGATCAACTGTTATCTGGTCGGATCCAGACTTCAGTAATCTCAAGAAGTCAAACTGTTATCTGGTCGGGTCCAGGCTTTAATAATCGAAGAAGTCAAACTGTTATCTGGTCGGGTCCAGGCTTCAGTAATTGAAGAAGTCAAACTGTTATCTGGTCGGGTCTAGGCTTCAGTAATCGAAGAAGTCAAACTGTTATCTTGTCGGGTTCAGGCTTCAGTATCGAAGAGGTCAAACTGTTATCTGGTCGGGTCCAGGCTTCAGTATAACTTTAAAATTGTGCTAATATCTGGTCGGATCCAAGCTTCATAGCATTTCCTGGTAAATAATGAAGGCTTTGTTGAAGACTTTACTAGGGATTAGGGGTTGTGGCCCTGTGATTTGCAGTCATTTGAAGGGGAAATTCTAACTGGAGAGTATTAGACTCAGTCAGGCGAGGCCAACTTATCTTGGGGAGGATAGATTCTGTTTTGGAGAAAATAACCTTGGTGAGAAAAGATGTACTCGGCTGGACGATTCAGATTCGAATGGGGAATTCGGGTTCCGTTGAGGGATTTGTACTCTGCTGAGGGAATAGAATCTTGGTTGGAAGATATACTCTGCTGGGGGGGATGGATTCAGTGGGGAGTGTTTATTCAGCTGGACTCAACTTGGAGAATAAAATCTCGATTGGAAGATACACTCTACTGGGGATAAAAAATCCTGGTTGGGAGATTTACTCCACTGGGGACAGAAAACCCTGGTTGAGAGATATACTCCACTGGGGAAATCGGGGTGTCTTGTACGTTGAGGAATTTGTACTTGGTCCGGGGAAATAACTCTGTTAGGGAAATAAACCCTGCTGATGAGATGAATTTCTTTTAGACCGAGACCTCTAGGCTTCAAATTTGTAGAAGTTATCGAGAGATTGAGGCTCTGGCAGGGGGTTTATCCTTTGTGAAGAAATTTTTGCAGGCAATTCCGCTGGGGAAAGGTTGCATTGGGGTTTCCCCGATAGGGATAATGATGACGAGATAACTCTGGGGAATAAAATCTGCTGAGGAAGTGGATTCCCTTTAGGAAGAGATCTCCCAGGCTTTAGCTGGGAAAAAAGCTGTCAAGAGATTGAGACTCTGGGCAAGGATCGTCCCGTGCAAGGATATTTTGCGGGCAACTCCGTTGGGGAAAGGTTTATTGCCAACGCCTCGGTGGGGATAATGATGGTGAGATAACTCTGTGGGGCTACTTCACATTCATTAAAGGGATGCTTACTGCAGTTGTACACTGATGCCTTGTTGAGGTTGCTGCTTGGCAGAACACATGTGCCAAATAGCTTTAATTATGTTCATATGCATATATTCATTCAATTTTAGTCATTAGACAAATTTGCATTCAAAACAGAGACATACAACTTTGCACTTCAAAGTGTATTTATATTGATATTTTGCCCATGAATAGGCGTATTTGTACATAGAGACAGAAATCCTAGTAAGAGGAAATCGCCGAAAAGAAAACAAAAATAAAAAACAAATAGCCATGTGAAATGATCTCATTGCCTTTCAGCTCTACTATTGCCCCAGTGTCTTTTAATGTCCCTTACTGTTGATCGAAGTTGATTGGATTGATCTTGGACCATTTGAACTTGGACCTTGGTGATAGTATTGACCGTGTTGATTTCACGGGACATAGTTGTGATCAGTTGGAATGAGAACTGACTGTTTTTAGCTAGTTTCGCGAAATGTCGTGGTAAGCAAGAGTCGCCACCATCTTTTATGTTCTCCAACATGGAAAGGACAAAAGCACAGCAAAATTCCTTCTTTGAGAATGTTTCTCGGTTCGGGAGGTAGATTTATAGAAAGGGAAGGTGTTAGCACCCTTTCTATCCGTCGTTATCCACGGGCTCTTAGGTACTTGCTCTTTATGTTTTCAAAATGATGTTTGCTTTTCAAATGTGAGTGGGTTTGAAAAAAAAGTTTCTTTGAAAGATTTCTGAATGACTCTTGTATCTGTCCTCAAGAGTGTTTGAAAAATTTGTTTTGAAAGCTTTTGAAAGTGTAAGGTGTGAAAAGTATTTTGTTTGTTTTTTAAAAGAGCAAGTACCCATGAGTCATCTACCTACCCTAAGGAATTAAGCTGTGTAAGTTTCCTTTAGGTAGTGCCATCCCACCATTGAGAGGTAGGTAGCACCACCGTTGGAGGTGTTCGGGTCAATTCGATTTTAGGGACATTGTGGTCACCAAAGCAACAATTAGGACACCTTAGAAGTAACCCTAATGTCCTAGATACTTTTTAATCCGAGGCAACCGTTTCGAGGCAACTTTTTCGAGGCAACTGTTTCACGGCAACTGGATCTTTGGACTAAGGGTGACCTCTAAGACGTCCTATACTTGATGACCACGTTTCGAAGGCAACGAGTGAGGCGTACCCTAGAAGTGGTGTGTGCTTTGTGTGTTGTATTCAGTTAGTGTTTGTCTTTGTTATTAGTGAGCTACGAGTTGTTTTTATTTACCATACATTCTTGCATGCATTTAACAGTTAAGGGGTGCAGAAAGTAAATTGCGGAAACATAAATCCTACGCTATTACAAGGCGCGGGTCTATACATCGCCAAAAATTACAAAGACCCGTTTTGATAAATAAGTACGGAAAGTAAATAAAAACAGTAAAAATCCTAATTACTATTACATCCGGAGGCAATTACATAATAATAAGGAATTAAAATTAAAATGCGCGCGAAAGAAGAATTGGGAATGTCTTAAGGGTGTTGACCCTTTTTAGAAAAAGAAATTGATTTTTTTGGCTTTTTGGAATAAAATGCAATTAATTAAATAAACCTAATCTAATTAATTAAAAGAAAATATATTTTTGTGTTTTTTATGTTTTTTATGAAATAAAATAAAAAAGAAACAAAATTAAGTTAACCTAGTTCTAAATTATTTTAATTATTAAAAGAAAAATCCAAATTGCCTAATTAAACTATTTCAATTAATGTTTATTTACAAAATAATATAATAATAATAATAATGATGTTAGTTTTATTTTTTTGATTTTTTATGAAAATATGTTAATTAAATTAATTGTTAATAATAATTATAATTAAAAGGTTAATAGTTAAAATAAGAGAAAATGACAAAACAAAAATAAAAAAAAGAAGTAAAACCAAGGGGGGTGTGGGCTGAAATGGAGGTTTATTGTTGAGAATTATGGCCCATTAAGCTTCAGCTCGTTTGACTTTCTTGGATCGCCTACGCATGCGCTGACTCCAGAGTATGGTGTGCTAGCCTTTTGGACCTTTAGATCTGCATCCATGGACACTTGGCCTGCGCTTGAAGGAGGTGTATGATGGAAGTTATTTGAGGATCTGCACAAGAACGCCTTAAAGAAAATAATATGAAAATTATGGGGGACCTGGGAATCGAACCCAGGTCCCAGAGATTACATGACACGTTCACCACCACTCCACCATCTGCGTGTGTTTGTCAATATAATGGAAAAGAAATATAATATAGAAAACATGCATTATATGCTGAAAAAAACAAAAAAGAGCGCGCATGATTTTGAATGGACCAACTCCTAGTTGCCACACCATCGTCTTCAAGCTCTTCCTGCAAACATAAAACATATAGCGGGGGTTTTAAACCCCCACAAAATACAGGCATTATGAAAATAACGATTAGACGCTCATGAAGCATAAATTGGGCGCGATATGTTCATCCTGTTCGTCTTGAGCTTCTGAGTTTGACCATGCCTGTTTTGAGGTTCAATTTTATAGTAGGACAAAACTCCCAATTCTAAAGCTCTGAAAACCTAAAAAATCGCTAATGGTGATTTGCGTTTTACAGCCTTATAATGAAATTAAAACATACAGAAAGTTTTGTAATGGTGTCAGCAATGCATAGCAATGTTCAAAATGAATCAATGATGCGTAAAAATGGAATTCAGTTTCTCAAAGTTTTGAACAAACTGTGGGGCGTGATGAGTGATTCCTT
The DNA here is from genome assembly GCA_948472305.1 of Vicia faba. Lineage (NCBI taxonomy): Eukaryota > Viridiplantae > Streptophyta > Magnoliopsida > Fabales > Fabaceae > Vicia > Vicia faba. The sequence goes on along the minus strand of OX451735.1, from coordinate 1,312,224,524 downwards.
GAGTGATTTGGCTTGTTAATGATTGCAAAAGGTTCCTGGTGATGTAAGGAACATATTTGAATCAAAATGGAAGCTTGAATTGTACTGTAAATAGGTTTTCCGTTTCTCACTTTTTCTTTGAAAATTTCAATTTGCCTATGCTGTCTTGGGTGTTTCTAGCTCGTGTATTGTGTAAGGAATGCTTGCACACCTGTATATGAATGAGTATCAATCAACATAAAGAGCCTTGAAGCCTTGCCATTATGGTTTGGATTATGCCATGAACACCATTAAAACCACTTGCCATTCTTGTGAAAATTTGAATTTTTATGCCCATAATAGGTCTTGCACGAATTTGGAATGTACTTCATGGTGTATCAAAGCAATTCAACACAAAATATATCCCTCCATTAATTTTCTTGATTTTTATTTGAATTTTAAAGATTTAAAATGAATTAAATCAAATAAAATCAAATAAAAATGGAAAAATTAATTTTTAATCTTGAAATAAATTGTGGGACACGTGGGAGGCATGGCCAAGCTGAATCAAGTGGAAAAAGTGGGCCCTCTTTGTCAAAAATGAAATTTCAAGGATAGTTGACTTTGGCCATTTCACAAAAATTTCCAAACTTCTCCAATGCATATCTTGCTCAATTGTGATCATATGAACATGTTCTTGGACATTTTGGAAAGGTCTTGAAGTCCTCTAACCAATGTCTTTGGTCCCATGTCATTTTGATTTACCAATCTCAAGTTAAGGTCTTTAACTTAAAGTGCCTTTTTGTTGACTTTTGAAAATGACCTATAATGTTGAAATTAATAATTTTTTGTGAGAGCATTACTTGGACTTGGAATGTGAAGATGAATTGTAGGAAATGTCTTCCTCTTCAAGATGAGCATTGGATGGGATTTTTCTGATGAACCATAAAAAAGTTATGGCTTGGTCAAGTTACAGTTGACTTTTTAGCTGTCCAAAAATAGAAACTTTTGACACCTTGATGATTTTTGAGCCATTCTTGTGAAATCATGGTCAAGACTTGACCAAATGGTGATTGTGGCTTCAAAATAAGATGTTGACCAAAAATTTTGACTTTTGACTGCCAAATGACCATTTTGCCCATGCAGTTGACTGTGGAGCAATTAGGGTTTTTTACTGTGCAACTTAACCTTGTGAGCCTTGAAACTTGGCATGTAGATGCTTGACACTGTGTATGAGCATATGGGACTTGATTGAGCCCTTGAAAACCTCAACTTTCTTGCAAGAACCAAAACCCTAATTTTGACTGGCTTAGGAGGATGGTTTGACTGTGCAACCCCTGAGTAGACTTTGAACCATTTGATGTGATGCTTGTCAAAACTTTGAAGAATATGGGAGGGAAAATTTTGGGGTACAACAGTTGCCCCTGTTCAATCTTCTTAGACCTGAGGATGTTGATTGGCGTGCGTGCCTTTCGTGATCCGAAGGTGGAAGATGATTGAACACTAGAGTGCCCAGAAATTTGCACTCACATAGTTGAGTATCAGCAGTGTGATGGCGAGAATGGGCTTACAGATGCCATTTGGAGAGATGATGGATAAGAGGATGGGCTTATGGATGTCATCTGGAGATGTGATAGAACCTTATCGGGAATGGGCTTATAGATGCCATTTGGAACTGTAATGGGAGGATGGGCTTATAGATGCCATCTAGGTGTCGATCGCGTAAGAGATTCCTTAGCGAGAAACTTGCGTACCTGATAAAGAAAGATAATTACCTGGCCTGTTACAGGTGTTGATCTTCGCTCAGTCGTTCACAGACATGCCCTGGCTAGATACAGGAATCGAGTCTGGAATTTAGTCGTCAACAGATACACCCTGGCAGGATACAGGAATCGGATCTTCAAACTCTTCAGACGTGCCCTGGCAGGATACAGGAATCGAGTCCGGAAAATAGTCGTCAACAGATATGCCCTGGCTGGATACAGGAATCGGATCTTCAAACTCTTTAGACGTGCCCTGGCAGGATACAGGAATCGAGTCCGGAAATAGTCGTCAACAGATACACCCTGGCAGGATACAGGAATCGAATCTTCAAACTCTTCAGACGTGCCCTGGCAGGATACAGGAATCGAGTCCGGAAAATAGTCGTCAACAGATACACCCTGGCAGGATACAGGAATCGGATCTTCAAACTCTTCAGACGTGCCCTGGCAGGATACAGGAATCGAGTCCAGAAAATAGTCGTCAACAGATACGCCCTGGCTGGATACAGGAATCGGATCTTCAAACTCTTCAGACGTGCCCTGGCAGGATACAGGAATCGAGTCCGGAAAATAGTCGTCAACAGATACGCCCTGGCTGGATACAGGAATCGGATCTTCGAACTCTTCAGACGTGCCCTGGCAGGATACAGGAATCGAGTCCGGAAATAGTCGTCAACAGATACACCCTGGCTGGATACAGGAATCGGATCTTCAAACTCTTCAGACGTGCCCTGGCAGGATACAGGAATCGAGTCTGGAAATAGTCGTCAACAGATACGCCCTAGCTGGATACAGGAATCAGATCTTCAAACTCTTCAGACGTGCCCTGGCAGGATACAGGAATCGAGTCCGGAAAATAGTCGTCAATAGATACGCCCTGGATGGATACAGGAATCGGATCTTCAAACTCTTCAGACGTGCCCTGGCAGGATACAGGAATCGAGTCCGGAAAATAGTCGTCAACAGATACGCCCTGGCTGGATACAGGAATCAGATCTTCAAACTCTTTAGACGTGCCCTGGCAGGGTACAGGAATCGAGTCCGGAAAATAGTCCTCAACAGATACGCCCTGGCTGGATACAAGAATCGGATCTTCAAACTCTTCAGACGTGCCCTGGCAGGATACAAGAATCGAGTCTAGAAATAGTCGTCAACAGATACGCCCTGGCTAGATACAGGAATCGGATCTTCAAACTCTTCAGACGTGCCCTGGCAGGATACATGAATCGAGTCCGGAAAATAGTCGTCAACAGATACGCCCTGGCTGGATACAGGAATCAGATCTTCAAACTCTTCAGACGTGCCCTGGCAGGATACAGGAATCGAGTCTGGAATAGCGACAGTTGATAGTAACCATCTTTGTGTGGACCTTTTGTCCTGTAAAGGTAAAACATCAGTTGTATGCAATGTCATGATGTATGAAAAGCATGATGTCATGATGTTCTCAGGGAGAAATGAGATTGTGTGATATGATGCGTATGTGTATGCATTGTGTATGTAAGCAGGATGTATGAAAATGTGATATGTTTATGAATGTATTTTCGTCTAGGAAAATAAATCCTTGACGAATGCCGGGAAGTTGGGTCCTGGGCTGCTGTTGAAGAGTAGAGTTCTTCGTTTCCGCTGGGGATAATGATTGCAAGAACAAACTGGTAGGAGAAGATGGCTCCGTTGGGGAATGAACTTGTTGAGGAGATTACTCTGCGGGGAATACTCTGTGGAGAGAGATACTTCGCTGAGGTTTGATGATAACTCCGTTGGGGATACCGTTGATATGTTATGTTGGAAGATTTGATGAACTCCGCTGGGGAAAAGGAAGAACTTCGCCGAGGACGATCTTTCCGTGGCAATTGGCTGAGGATAACCCAGTTATAAGCTCTGGTGAAGAATAACCTTTGAATAAAGCCAGGGAGAGACGTATGTACTCTGCAGGTGATAGCTTCCAGAATCTACTAGGGAGATGCTTCCTACTGGGGAGATGGATTCAACTCTCCTGGGGAGACTTTTTGAGACTGTACTGGGGAAATGGCTCCACTGAAGTGTCTGTATTCCGCCGGGGAACAATCTTATATTAAGACTGCCGGGGATGCTTGCTTAAGGAATGTCTGTATACTCCGCTGGGGAATATTTGAGATTTCTGGGGATACCCATCTTCCTTATGGCTGACAGTAGGCTAACTCTGCTTGGGGAGAGTGTCGCTGACTTGCTGGAGATATTGTGCCTTGTAGGGCTGATTGGGAGACCAACTCTGCTCAGGAGGGTATTGTAGAATCTTGTCTTACTCAGCGGGGAGTGAAGGTATCTGGGTTACGTTCTTCAGCCGAACTTACCTTGGTACCTTGGTGGACAGAGCAATTAGATTGCTTAGACAACTCATTATTGCCCCTGTTTCTGATGTCACCTATAATTAATCCTTTGTTTCGTATTCGAATATTTATGAGTTAGAAATTAATGTCAAATGCATATATCACAATCGAACCTTGGACGTTCTTTACAAAACAAAACAGAAAAAGGAAAAACAATTGGCAATTGGTCTGAAAAGTGAATTTGTATTGATTTTTGAATTTGCCCAAAAATAGGAGTTTATGTACAAGAGGTTGACGCCCTAGTAAGAGGACGCCGCCGAACAACAGAGTTTATACAATTTTGTGAAAGGAAAACAAAACAGCTATGTGAAAGGAATAATCCCTCTGGGTTCCAACTCTGCTATCGCCTTTATGTTTTCGAGCGTCTCATCACTTGGCTGCTTAGTTGAAGATGAAGCTGACTGATCGATGCCGTCTGAACCTGATGTTGATACTGGATTCTGGATGCAAGGTGATTCAATGAGACATAGTATTACGCTTTAATCCCTAACTTTTGCCTGGACCGCCCTTTCGGGTTTTCAGTCCACCGGGATACCCATTTTTGCCCAAGCCGCCTTTTCAGGTTTTCGACTTGCCGGGTGTACATATTTTTTTCATTTCATCCCTTATTTTTACCCGAACCCTTTTGGTTTGCCGGGAAGCCCTTATTTTTGCCTAGGTGTGTCAACCTAGCGGGTCTTTTATCATGCGTAGTATCTTTTTACTATGTCTGCATTAGCGGGGTGAGGGAGGTCGTCACCATCCATGGTGGTTAGAATCATGGCTCCTCCTGAGAAGACATGTTTAACCACAAATGGCCCTTCGTATGTGGGAGTCCATTTGCCCCTGGGATCACTCTGAGGAAGAATGATGCGCTTGATTACCAGGTCTCCGACTTGATACTCTTGTGGTCTGACTTTCTTGTTAAATGCCCTGATCATCCGTTTTTGATACGTTTGACCATGACAAATAGCAGTGAGTCTCTTTTCGTCAATTAGATTTAATTGATCAAGTCGAGTCTGGATCCAGTCATCTTCGCTCAAATCTGCATCCTTCATTATCGGGAGAGAGGGTATCTGGACTTCAATAGGCAAGACTGCCTCCATGCCATAGACCAAGGAAAAGGGTGTTGCCCCGGTTGACGTCCGTGCTGAGGTACGGTACCCATGAAGAGCAAACGGTAACATCTCGTGCCAATCTTTGTAGGTCACTGTCATCTTCTGCACAATCTTTTTGATATTCTTATTAGCTGCTTCGACAACCCCATTCATCTTCGGCCGGTAGGGAGAAGAGTTATGGTGCTGTATCTTGAATTGCTCGCAGAGCTCAGTGATCATCTTGTTGTTGAGATTGGTACCATTGTCCGTAATGATCCTTTCCGGGACGCCGTATCGACAGATCAGGTTATGCCGAATGAATCGTGCCACGACGTTCTTGGTTACGGTGGCATAGGAAGTTGCTTCAACCCACTTCGTAAAGTAATCAATCGCTACTTGGATGAAGCGATGCCCGTTGGATGCCGTAGGTCTGATCTCACCGATCATATCAATGCCCCACATTGCAAAAGGCTAAGGCGCAGTCAAGACATTCAGAGGGACTGGAGGAACGTGCACCTTATCTGCATAAATTTGGCATTTATGACACGTCCGAGAATGTTGGTAGCAGTCGGCTTCCATTGTGGACCAGAAATATCCTGCCCGAAGGATTTTCTTTGCCATGGTATGTCCACTGGAATGCATTCCGAAGGTACCTTCATGCAGCTCTGCCATGATCCTCTCTGCTTCAGTCTTATCCACACAACGCAGTAGGGTTGAATCATGGTTTCGCTTGTACAGAATGCCATTGCTGAGGAAGAACTTTGCTGCGAACCTTCTCAGAAACTTCTTGTCATTAACAGATGCGCCTTCAGGGTATTCTTGAGCTTCCAAGTACCTCTTCACTTCATGATACCAAGGTTTTTCAATTACCACCTCAGCCTCAAGATCACAGCAGTATGCAGGTTCGTCCAGTTTCCAGATAATGATCCGGGGAGCTTCATTGTCCCACTTGACTTTGAACATGGAAGACATCGTAGCCAGCGCGTCCGCTAACTGATTCTCCTCTCTTGGGAAGTGTTCAAAAGTTATCTCTGTGAAGTGGGGGATCAATGTCAACACACATTCTTTGTAAGGATAAAGATTTGGGTGTTTCGTATCCCACTCGCCTTTGATCTGATTGATCAAGAGAGCGGAATCTCCGAAGACACTCAGAAACTTGATCCTTAGGTCAATCGTAGCTTGAAGACCCATGATGCATGCCTCATACTCCGCCATATTGTTGGTGCAGTTGAAACATAGCCGGGCGGTAAGTGGAGTATGAGTGCCTTGAGGGGATATGATCACAGCGCCGATGCCGTTACCCAAAGCGTTGGAGGCTCCGTCAAAGTGCATAGACCATCGGGATCCTTCCTCAGGTCCTTCATCCGGTCCAGGTACTTCACAATCAGTTACTACCATGATATCCTCGTCTGGAAATTCAAAGTTCATACATTGGTAGTCGTCTACTGCCTGGTGTGCCAAGTGGTCTGCCAATACACTTCCTTTGATGGCTTTCTGAGTTGTATACTGGATGTCGTATTCTGTCAAGATCATTTGCCATCTTGCTATTCTTCCAGACAGAGCGGGCTTTACGAATATGTACTTTATTGGATCCATTTTTGAAATCAACAAAGTAGTGTGAGTCAGCATATACTGTCTCAGTCGGCGAGCAGCCCATACCAAAGCGCATCAAGTTTTCTCGAGCAGTGAGTATCGGGTGTCACAGTCGGTAAACTTTTTGCTAAGGTAATAAATGGCATGCTCTTTTCGGCCAGACTCGTCATGCTGCCCCAGCACACACCCCATTGAGTTGTCAAGTACTGTCAAGTATATTATTAGAGGTCTCCCTTCAACCGGTGGCATAAGAATGGGTGGTTCTTGGAGATACTCTTTGATTCTGTCGAAAGCGGCCTGACATTCATCATTCCAACGTACTACTTGATCTTTCTTCAGCAGCTTGAAGATTGGTTCACAGGTGGCAGTTAGATGCGAGATGAATCGGGCAATATAATTCAGACGTCCTAGAAAGCCTCTGACTTCTTTCCCTGTCTTGGGAGTTGGCATCTCTTGTATGGCTTTAACCTTGGCAGGGTCCACTTGAATACCTTTGTCGCTCACGATGAAGCCTAGAAACTTCCCAGATCTTACCCCGAAGGTGCACTTGTTCGGGTTCAACCTCAGCTTGTACAACTTCAACCGGTCAAACAGCTTCTGTAAATGGTCAAGGTGTTCCTCCTCAGTTTGGGACCTTGCAATCATATCATCGACATATACTTCGATTTCATGATGGATCATGTCATGAAACAAAGCGACCATGGCACGTTGGTAGGTTGCCCCAGCATTTTTCAACCCAAAAGGCATGACCTTGTAGCCAAAGGTGCCCCATTGAGTAACAAAGGTAGTCTTTTCCATGTCTTCAGGAGCCATCTTGATTTGATTATAACCGGAGAATCCGTCCATGAAGGAGAATACCTTATGTTGAGCAGTATTGTCAACCAGAACGTCGATGTGAGGCAGGGGGAAGTCATCCTTGGGGCTCGCCCTATTCAGATCCCTGTAATCAACACACATTCGGACCTTACCGTCTTTCTTTGGCACCGGGACCACGTTGGCAACCCACTGACGGTAAGAAGTCACTGCTAGAAAACCGGCGTCAAATTGCTTCATAACCTCAGCTTTGATTTTCTCGGACATCTCTGGACGCATACGGCGGACCTTTTGTTTAACCGGAGGGCAGTCTTCCTTGGTAGGCAGGTTATGAACCACAATGTCGGTATCCAACCCAGGCATGTCTTCGTAAGACCAGGCAAAGATTTCCACATAGTCACGCAGCATCTGGATCAACCGTTGTTTCACACTGAGCTCTAGGTTGGCACCAATCTTAACTTCCTTTTTGTCTATCTCAGTGCCCAGATTTACCGTTTCCACTGATTCTTCATGTGGCTGAATGGCCCTCTCTTCCTGGAGTAACAGTCTTGCAAGCTCACCAGGCACTTCGCAATCATCTTCACCTTCGTCTTCGGCTAAGTTGATCGGATTTTCAAAGTCATAACTGGCAGTAGCAGAGTCGTTACCAGTGAGATCCAGAGTGGATTGAAACCTGTATAAGTGAGTGTGTGTAAATACAGCTGTTTTGCAATATATATAAAGAAAGAAAGGGAGCGCAAGATTTGAAATGTGAAAAATGTCCAATGCTTTTATTCATGATATATGAAAGTGACAAACAAAAGCCCTCACAAATAAAACCACGGTGCCCCGGGTAAGACACCGGGCCATAAAGTTTAGAATTATTGTTTATTACAAATCCAAAACAAAGAAGTTCATTACTGGGTGACAAAAGTAATAGGTGTAAAGTCTTTTGCAGTCCAGTTGTTCAGTCCACCACCGGTTGTTGGATTGATCCAGCTATAGAACTCAGATTCCTCCACTTCATCTTCATCCCCAATAGCATTTACTCCATGGTTGGGCATGGGAGCAGTCACCATATTAGGCTTCTCGGGCGCCTCGAACTGTACCTCTTTAGCATCAATAAGGTCTTGAACCTTATTCCTCAGAGCCCAACAATCATCAGTGTTATGTCCCGGGCTATCAGAGTGGTAAGCTCAACGGGCGTTGGGGTTGTACTTCGGAGATGTTGTGTTTACCATCTTCGGAGCTTCCTTGACAGTTACCAGGCTAGTTGACAGCAGTTGCGGCAATATCTGAGAGAGAGTCATGCTGAGCCTAGTATACTGCCGTTTGGGCCTCTCAGCTCTTGGCTGGTTGTATTGCTGAGGAGCAGCAGCAGGCTTAGAAATAACCACCGCGTTGACAGCTTGGCGGCGTTCCGGTTTGTTTTGTCTCCTGGGACCGTACACAGCACTGGCCTCCTTCTTGAAGGGCTTCTTTTCAGCATTTGAGGAGGCACCCTTCTGTATCTTCCCTGATTTTATACCAGCTTCGATCCTCTCACCAGTCAGGATCAGGTCAGTAAACCCAACAGAGGAATTACCAATGAGATGGTTGAAGAATGGACCAAATAGGGTCCCCAAGAACATATCCACTAACTCACGATCCGTCAACGGTGGCTGCACCCTGCCAGCCAGATCTCTCTATTTCTGTGCGTACTCCTTAAAACCTTCACCCGTTCCCAGTGACATACCCTAGAGTTTGGTATGCATGGGAGCAAGGTCGGAATTATATTGATACTGCTTGTAAAAAGCAGTGGCCAAATCCTCCCAGTTACTAATGTTGATTCCATCCAGCTGATAGAACCATTCGAGATGAGTCCCTGAAAGACTCTCCTGGAAGAAGTGGATCCATAAGTTCTTGTCTGCTGTGTAAGGCTGGATCTTCCTTACATAAGAACGGAGGTGCATCTTAGGACAGGAAGCCCCGTCATACTTCACAAAGGCAGGCGCCTTGAACTTGTGTGGGATCACCACCCTAGAAGATAACCCCAAGTCTCCGAAATCCAACCCAGGCACACGTTGAATTTCCATAGCATTTAACCTGTCCTCCAGCTGTTTGTACCGGTCCTCAGCAGGAGGGTACTGTTCGTCATTGAAGTCTGTCTCGGTGTCAGAGACCACAGGACTAGGAACCTCTCTCCCTTGGTGACTGCCTTCCCCCACAGACGGAGTAGTCCTCTCAGCTTCATTCTGCAATGTATTCCCGAGTCTGCGCCCAGTGTTGAATAGCACAATCCTCTTCTTCTTCTTCTTCTTCAGGAGCAAAGCCTTCAGCTCTTGTTGTCCCTGGGCCAAGTTCATGACCATCTCTTGAAATTGGGCATTCTGGGCCTGGAGGGCCTTGATAGCTTGCTCGGTAGTTGGTTCAGGATTCATGATGACTTAGTGCTGAATTAAACAGCGAAGAAGATTAAGCAACATGTAGAAAAAGGGGTACCTGTTATGCACATGATGCATGATATGCTATTTATGCAATGCATTCAAGGGTTCGAAAGTTCAAATTCGTTGTAGCCAAAAAAGAACACACTTTTTATTAGGAAATAAATTGTTCAGTACATCAAGGCCTCATGGGCAAAACATTACAAAATAATTAATCCCAAAAGACACTACGCATCCTCTTTGGAGCAATGTAAGTGTTGAGAGTCTTTTCCTCGTCCAGTAGACGCGTGAGCTCCAAGACCTTCTTCTCACTGGCATGTAGATTGGCTTCAAGAGAATTCTGTTCTTCCTTGAGTTGGATCCAGCTTTTCTGCATTTCTTCCCAGGATGTAGGCATGTCAGGATGCTGAATAGTGTAGGGCACCTCTCCTTCCAAGGCTGGCTCTTTGATCACAGGGAGAACATGAGGATATGGCATCACCAGCTTCTGGGAGCGGGCTCGTACCCACTTGAGATAAGGCTCCAGGGGGATGGAGTTCTTGTGCCCCAGTGTCTTGCTATCTACCCTGTTGGGCATCCTCCAAGCTCTGATAAATCTCTGGCGAAGTCCTTGTGCATCGTTATCGAAGTCAAAAACTATGTCAGGAATCAACATATCATGAGGGCCATCCCTCCGAGCATATCCAAACTGTCTCAAAGCCAAGCATGGGTTGTAAGTAATACCTCCTCTGATTCCAATTAAAGGAACATTAGGAAACTCCCCGCAACGATCAATGATAGTGACGTCTTCTCTGGACCGAGAACACCAATGTATATAAGCATACGTAAGAGTCATTAATCATTGTGACCATCTCAAACCCCGCTCATTCTTCAAAACTGATTGTGGAAGGTGCGAAATAAACCACCTTCCCAGGAGAGGAGTGCAGCACATAAGAACACCTCTTTTTCTCATGGTTCGAGTGTAACATGAGTGAAGGATGTCCCCAAGCAATGTAGGTATAGGATTCCTGGACATGAAGATCTTGACAGCATTGATATCTATAAGCTGATCTGGCTTAGGGAACAACACCAACCCATAGACAAGGAGGGCTAAAACTTCTTCAAAGGCTTGTAGGTCAAGGGAATTCCAACACTCTTGGGCCTTCTCAAATAGAAACTTTACCAAAAACCCTTTGATACCACTTCTGGTTTCCCAATGTCCCTTGATGTCAGATGGTTGTAGGCATAATGCTTTAGCAACCTCTTCAAGTTTTGGTTCCCTTTCTGTACCGTTGTAGGGTAGTTGACTGAGAATGGGAATCTTCAGAAGCTGGGAAAACTCTTCCAAAGTAGGCACCAGTTGATAATCCGGGAAAGTAAAACAGTGGTGCAGAGGGTCAAAGAATTGGAACAGCACTTTCACCATGTCCTCTTCAATGTTGGTATTGACCAAGCTGATGAGTCTACCATGCCTTTCACTGAATAAAGAGTTCTCGGGAATCCTGGATGTAAGTTCCTTAAGCTGAGGAGGGACCCTTACAAGGTTGACCTGAATTGTCTTTCTGTGGATAGTTTCCATGTCCTACAAAACAAGAACAAAGGTGAAGATTCGAACCCCTGAAGTGGTTAGTGGATGTATATGATGTTGTATGATGTTATGATGCTATGATAAAACACACCACAAGTATTCACAAAAGCAAACATGATAAGGCACACAAGTCATACCACAGCCCTTAGAGTTTAGGCCAGCATGAAGTTTGGGGTACTACCCTCTTGAAGTTGGTGGGCTCAAACCTGTCCTATCAAAGTAACCGGGTTCTAAGGAGCTCAATATCATTGGATTGTTTTCTGTGTTCATTGTTTCGATTTAGCCACTGAACTGGCGATCAAAATATTCCAAGAAAACAACCCTCAATGAGTGTAGTATCGAGTATCAACCAACTTCGAACTGCACCAAAGTCAGTTATCTCACTACCCCTAAAGAGGCCAGGATGGTTCAATTAAGGTTCCTAAGGTCAGTTGATGCTTCACGACACCACGCGGCGGCCCCGTACTCTCTTTGACTTGACTCAAGGGTTACCGGTACTCACCAAAGTGCCACATCAACGTAGCAGACTGCTTCAACCGTGTCGGTATACCCCACACAGTTCCCTCACAGTCTTGTTGCTACTTTCTAAGAAGGTATCCCCAAATCCGGGTTAGGATCTATAGAACTCCCAAGACAGGCCCAATAATATTAAAGCAAGCAAAACAAAGCAATTGAAAACACAAGTATGAGCTATCCTAAGGTACACCTCACTTTAAGTAATTCCCCAGCAGAGTCGCCAGTTCTGTGATCGGTGGGAATGAGAACTGACTGTTTTTAGCTGGTTTCGCGAAATGTCGCGGTAAGCAAGAGTCGCCATCGTCTTTTATGTTCTCCAACATGGAAAGGACAAAAGCACAGCAAAATTCCTTCTTTGAGAATGTTTCTCGGTTCGGGAGGTAGATTTATAGAAAGGGAAGGTGTTATCACCCTTTCTATCCATGGTTATCCACGGGCTCTTAGGTACTTGCTCTTTATGTTTTCAAAATGATGTTTGCTTTTCAAATGTGAGTGGGTTTGAAAAAAAAGTTTCTTTGAAAGATTTCTGAATGACTCTTGTATCTGTCCTCAAGAGTGTTTGAAAAATTTGTTTTGAAAGCTTTTGAAAGTGTAAGGTGTGAAAAGTATTTTGTTTGTTATTGAAAAGAGCAAGTACCCATGAGTCATCTACCTACCCTAAGGAATTAAGCTGTGTAAGTGTCCTTTAGGTAGTTCCATCCCACCATTGAGAGGTAGGTAGCACCACCGTTGGAGGTGTTCGGGTCAATTCGATTTTAGGGACATTGTGGTCACCAAAGCAACAGTTAGGACACCTTAGAAGTAACCCTAATGTCCTAGATCCTTTTTAATCCGAGGCAACAGTTTCGAGGCAACAGTTTCGAGGCAACTGTTTCGCGGCAACTGGATCTTTGGACTAAGGGTGACCTCTAAGACGTCATATACTTGATGACCACGTTTCGAAGGCAACGAGTGAGGCGTACCCTAGAAGTGGTGTGTGCTTTGTGTGTTGTATTCAGTTAGTGTTTGTCTTTGTTATTAGTGAGATACGAGTTGTTTTTATTTACCATACATTCTTGCATGCATTTAACAGTTAAGGGGTGCAGAAAGTAAATTGCGGAAACATAAATCCTACGCTATTACAAGGCGCGGGTCTATACATCGCTAAAAATTACAAAGACCCGTTTTGATAAATAAGTACGGAAAGTAAATAAAAATAGTAAAAGTCCTAATTACTATTACATCCGGAGGCAGTTACATAATAATAAGGAATTAAAATTAAAATGCGCGCGAAAGAAGAATCGGGAATGTCTTAAGGGTGTTGACCCTTTTTAGAAAAAGAAATTGATTTTTTTGGCTTTTTGGAATAAAATGCAATTAATTAAATAAACCTAATCTAATTAATTAAAAGAAAATATATTTTTGTGTTTTTTATGTTTTTTATGAAATAAAATAAAAAAGAAACAAAATTAAGTTAACCTAGTTCTAAATTATTTTAATTATTAAAAGAAAAGTCCAAATTGCCTAATTAAACTATTTCAATTAATGTTTATTTACAAAATAATATAATAATAATAATGATGTTAGTTCTATTTTTTTGATTTTTTATGAAAATATGTTAATTAAATTAATTGTTAATAATAATTATAATTAAAAGGTTAATAGTTAAAATAAGAGAAAATGACAAAACAAAAATAAAAAAAAGAAGTAAAACCAAGGGGGGTGTGGGCTGAAATGGAGGTTTATTATTGAGAATTATGGCCCATTAAGCTTCAGCTCGTTTGACTTTCTTGGATCGCCTACGCATGCGCTGACTCCAGAGTATGGTGTGCTAGCTTTTTGGACCTTTAGATCTGCATCCATGGACACTTGGCCTGCGCTTGGAGGAGGTGTATGATGGAAGTTATTTGAGGATCTGCACAAGAACGCCTTAAAGAAAATAATATGAAAATTATGGGAGACCTGGGAATCGAACCCAGGTCCCAGAGATTGCATGACACGTTCACCACCACTCCACCATCTGCGTGTGTTTGTCAATATAATGGAAAAGAAATATAATATAGAAAACACGCATTATATGCTGAAAAAAACAAAAAAGAGCGCGCATGATTTTGAATGGACCAACGCCTGGTTGCCACGCCATCGTCTTCAAGCTATTCCTGCAAACATAAAACATATAGCGGGGGTTTTAAACCCCCACAAAATACATGCATTATGAAAATAGCGATTAGACGCTTATGAAGCATAAATTGGGCACAATATGTTCATCCTGTTCGTCTTGAGCTTCTGAGTTTGACCATGCCTGTTTTGAGGTTCAATTTTACAGCAGGACAAAACCCCCAATTCTAAAGCTCTGAAAACCTAAAAAATCGCTAATGGTGATTTGCGTTTTACAGCCTTATAATGAAATTAAAACATACAGAAAGTTTTGTAATGGTGTCAGCAATGCATAGCAATGTTCAAAATGAATCAAGGATGTGTAAAAATGGAATTCAGTTTCTCAAAGTTTTGAACAAACCGTGGGGGCGTGATGAGTGATTCCTTGAGTGATTTGGCTTGTTAATGATTGCAAAAGGTTCCTGGTGATGTAAGGAACGTATTTGAATCAAAATGGAAGCTTGAATTGTACTGTAAATAGGTTTTCCGTTTCTCACTTTTTCTTTGAAAATTTCAATTTGCCTATGCTGTCTGGGGTGTTTCTAGCTCGTGTATTGTGTAAGGAATGCTTGCACACCTGTATATGAATGAGTATCAATCAACATAAAGAGCCTTGAAGCCTTGCCATTATGGTTTGGATTATGCCATGAACACCATTAAAACCACTTGCCATTCTTGTGAAAATTTGAATTTTTATGCCCATAATAGGTCTTGCACAAATTTGGAATGTACTTCATGGTGTATCAAAGCAATTCAACACAAAATATATCCCTCCATTAATTTTCTTGATTTTTATTTGAATTTTAAAGATTTAAAATGAATTAAATCAAATAAAATCAAATAAAAATGGAAAAATTAATTTTTAATCTTGAAATAAATTGTGGGACACGTGGGAGGCATGGCCAAGATGAATCAAGTGGAAAAAGTGGGCCCTCTTTGTCAAAAATGAAATTTCAAGGATAGTTCACTTTGGCCATTTCACAAAAATTTCCAAACTTCTCCGATGCATATCTTGCTCCATTTTGATCATATGAACATGTTCTTGGCCATTTTGGAAAGGTCTTGAAGTCCTCTAACCAATGTCTTTGGTCCCATGTCATTTTGATTTACCAATATAAAGTTATGGTCTTTGACTTAAAGTGCCTTTTTGTTGACTTTTGAAAATGACCTATAATGTTGAAATTGATAATTTTTTGTGAGAGCATTTCTTGGACTTGGAATGTGAAGATGAATTGTAGGAAATGTCTTCCTCTTCAAGATGAGCATTGGATGGGATTTTTCTGATGAACCATGAAAAAGTTATGCCTTGGTCAAGTTACAGTTGACTTTTCAACTGTCCAAAAATAGAAACTTTTGACACCTTGATGATTTTTGAGCCATTCTTGTGAAATCATGGTCAAGACTTGACCAAATGATGATTGTGGCTTCAAAATAAGATGTTGACCAAAATTTTTGACTTTTGACTGCCAAATGACCATTTTGCCCATGCAGTTGACTGTGGAGCAATTAGGGTTTTTGATTGTGAAACTTGACCTTGTGAGCCTTGAAACTTGGCATGTAGATGCTTGACAATGTGTATGAGCATATGGGACTTGATTGAGCCCTTGAAAACCTCAACTTTCTTGCAAGAACCAAAACCCTAATTTTGACTGGCTTAGGAGGATGGTTTGACTGTGCAACCCCTGAGTAGACTTTGAACCATTTGAGGTGATACTTGTCAAAACTTTGAAGAATATGGGAGGGCAAATTTTGGGGTACAACAATAGTCGTACGCTTTTAATCCTTAATTTTTGCCTGAACCGCCCTTTCGGGTTTTCGGTCCACCAGGATACCCTTTTTTGCCCAAGTCGCCCTTTCGGGTTTTCAACTTGTTGGGTGTATAATCTTTTGTATATATCCCTGATTTTTGCCCAAACCTTTTGTTTTTCCACGATGCCCTGATTTTGCTTAGGTGTGTCAACCTAACGAGTCTCTTCTGCGTAGTATTTTTTAACTATGTCCGCGTTTATAGGATGTGGGAAGTCTTCACCATCCATGGGGGCCAGTATCATGGCACCGCCAGAGAAAACTCTTTTGACGACAAACGGCCCTTCATAGGTGGGGGTCCATTTTCCTCTGGGGTCACCTTGTGGTAAAATGATGCGTTTTATTACCAGGTCACCAACTTGGTATACTCGAGGTTTGACCTTTTTGTTGAAAGCTTTGATCATCCGTTTTTGATACGTCTGACCATGGCAGATAGCGGCTAATCGTTTTTCATCGATCAAGTTCAGCTGATCCAATCTTGTTTGAATCCATTCGTCTTCACTTAGGCCTTCCTCAATCATAATCCTCGGCAAGGGGATTTGAACTTCCACTGGCAAAACGACTTCCATGCCATAGACTAGAGAGAAGGGAGTTGCCCCAGTTGATGTTCTAGCTGAAGTACAGTAACCATGTAGAGCAAATGGTAGCATCTCATGCCAATCTTTATAGGTCACTACCATTTTATGCACAATCTTCTTTATATTTTTGTTGGCTTCTTCGACTGCACCATTCATTTTCGGTCTATACGGAGAAGAATTCTGATGCTTGATCTTAAATTGAGTGCACAATTCCCTGATCATGGAATTGTTAAGGTTAGTCCCATTATCGGTGATAATCCTTTCGGGGATACCATAACGACAAATGATATTGTCTCTGATGAATCTGGATACCACGTTCTTGGTGTGAGGCAAATGAGGCGGCTTCGACCCATTTGGTGAAATAGTCGATAGCAACAAGAATGAAGCGGTGTCCGTTGGAAGCTGTGGGCTTGATCTCTCCGATCATGTCAATACCCCACATTGCAAATGGCCACAGAGAAGTCATGAAATTCAGAGGGATCGGAGGTACATGGACCTTGTCAGCATAAATTTGGCATTTGGGGCAAGTTCTTGAATGTTGATGGCAATTGGTCTCCATCGTTGACCAATAGTAGCTAGCTCTTAAGATTTTCTTAGCCATTGTATGCCCACTTGAGTGAGTACCAAAAAGGCCATTGTGCATGTCTTCCATGATTTCCTCTGCCTCTCTCTTATCCACACATCGGAGTAGAGTTGAATCGTGGTTGCGCTTGTACAATATCCCATTACTTAGGAAGAATTTGGCTGCAAATCTTCGTAAGAACTTTCTGTCATTGATAGATGCTCCCTCTGGATACTCTTGCGCTTCAAGGTATCTCATTACCTCATGGCACCACGGCTTTTCTGTATCGGTGTCAAGCTCATAGCAATGCGCAGGTTCATCAAAACTTTCAATTGTAATCATAGGGGCTTCGTTGTCCCATCTGACTTTGAAAATTGAGGACATGGTTGCCAGAGCGTCAGCCAACTGGTTTTCTTCCCTAGGGAAATGTTCAAAAGTGATCTCTTCGAAGTGAGGAATTAGGGATAGCACAAGTTCCTTGTAAGGGATAAGATTAGGGTGTTTAGTGTCCCAATCTCCTTTTACTTGGCTGATCACCAAAGCGGAATCTCCAAACACATCCAAATGCTTGATCCTTAAGTCAATAGCAGCTCTTAGACCTAAGATGCATGCTTCATACTCGGCCATATTATTTGTACAATCGAAGCATAGTCTGGCGGTAAAAGGAGTATGGCATCCTTCAGGAGAGATGATCATAGCACCAATTCCGTTACCTAAGGCATTGGAAGCCCCATCGAATACCATAGTCCATCGGGATCCTTGTTCAGGTCCGTCATACGGTCTAGGTTTTGCACAGTCGATTACCAACATAATATTCTCTTCAGGGAAGTCGAAGTTCATTGACTGATAATCATCCACAGCTTGATGGGCCAAATGATCTGCTAGTACATTTCCTTTGATTTCTTTTTGGTTTGTGTATTAAATGTCGTACTCAGTCAAGATCATTTGCCATCTGGATATTCGTCCGGAAAGGGCAGGTTTTTCGAAGATGTACTTAATAGGATCCATCTTGGAAATCAACAAAATGGTATGAGTCAACATGTACTGCCTTAGCCGGCGAGCAGCCCACGCTAAAGCACATCAAGTTTTCTCGAGCAGTGAATATCTGGTTTCACAGTCGGTAAACTTTTTGCTTAGGTAGTAAATTGCATGCTCTTTTCAGCCAGACTCGTCATGTTGGCCCAAAACATAC
Organism: Vicia faba; assembly: GCA_948472305.1. NCBI lineage: Eukaryota > Viridiplantae > Streptophyta > Magnoliopsida > Fabales > Fabaceae > Vicia > Vicia faba. The sequence continues at coordinate 1,312,206,196 of OX451735.1, read as the reverse complement.
CCCATAGAATTCTCTAGTATTGTCAAGTACATGACCAACGGTCTTCCTTCAACCAGAGGCATGACAATAGGAGGTTCTTGCAGGTATTCCTTGATTTTGTCAAAGGAAATCTGGCATTCATCATTCCATTTGACTACCTGATCTTTCTTCAAGAGGTTGAAGAGTGGCTCACAGGTAGCAGTTAAGTGTGATATGAAGCGGGTAATGTAATTGAGACGACCCAATAATCCTCTGATTTCTTTTTCAGAACGAGGGACTGGCATTTCTTGGATGGCCTTTATCTTGGCGGGATCAACTTCAATGCCTTTATTACTGACAATAAACCCCACAAGCTTTCCAGAGCATACTCCGAATGTGCACTTGTTAGGGTTTAACCTCAGTTTATATTTCTTCAGTCTCCCAAATAGTTTGTGCAGGTGACTGAGATGTTCTTCTTTGGTTTGTGATCTGGCGATCATATCATCCACATATACCTCTATCTCATGATGAATCATGTCATGAAATAAAGCCACCATAGCCCTTTGATATGTTGCCCCTGCATTCTTTAATCCGAACGGCATGACCTTATAGCAGAAAGTGCCCCATTGTGTAACGAAAGTAGTTTTTTCCATATCTTCGGGAGCCATCTTTATTTGATTATAGCCCGAGAAGCCGTCCATGAATGAGAAGACTTTATGCTAAGCGGTATTATCGACTAAGACGTCAATGTGTGGTAGAGGGAAATCATCCTTGGGGCTTGCCTTATTCAGATCCCTATAGTCTATGCACATGCGAACTTTCCCGTCTTTCTTTGGCACCGGCACTATATTAGCCACCCATTGAAGATAGGATGTTACAGCTAGAAATCTTGCATCAAACTGTTTCATTACTTAGGCTTTGATCTTTTCAGACATGTTAGGCCTCATGCGACGAACTTTTTGTTTAACAGGAGGGCAGTCTTTTTTAGTTGGCAGACGATGAACCACAATATCGGTATCCAACCCAGGCATATCTTCATACGACCAAGCAAATACTTCCATATAATCGTGCAGCATCTGAACCAAACGGATTTTGACACTGCTTTCCAAATTAGCACCGATCCTGATTTCCTTCTTATCTGACTCAGTACCCAGGTTGATAACATCAATTGACTCTTCATGTGGTTGAATAGCCTTTTCCTCTTGTAACAGAAGTATGGCTAGTTCTCCTGGTATGTCACAATCTTCCTCTCCTTCGTCTTCGGCTTGGTTGATGGGACATTCAAAGTCATAGTTGGCAATAATAGAGTTGTTGGTAATAGGATCCAGAGTGGATGTAGACCTGCAAGAGTGCGTGTGTGTGTGCATGTAAGATACATGGCTATCTTTTGGAAATGTAAAAGAAAGACAATGAACGCAAATATTTGAATGCAAAAGAGTCCAATGTATTGAATGATCATATGATTAGATGAACAAAATATAAAACCATTGACAAAAGAAACAAAGTTCCCCATGCTAGGCACATGGCTTAAAAGTCAATATCAAAATATTACAGACAAAGAGTTCTTGAATTGATTAAAAGCAAAAATAAGTAGATTACTCCTCAATGAAGGAGATGGGCACAAAGTCCTTCGCATGCCAATTGTTGGGCTTCCCCTCGGTTGTTGGGTAGATCCAGTCTTCGAAGGCACACTCATCATCGGAATCCTCTGCGGCGTTTACTTCATGACTCTTGAGGTGGAGAGACAGATTTCCAGTACGAGCATCTCTAATTTCTTTCTGAGCTTTGGAGGTGAAACCTATACCAAACTTATCTGCCTTGAACGGGATGTCGGGGAGCTGACCCCACATCTCATTGTTTCCTTCTTCTACTACCGCACGGGCATCCTTAAGAGAAACCATCTTGGGAATAACTTTATCGGCCTTTGGAGTGTCAGAGGAGATTTTGGTGGTGGCCACAACTTCAAATGTCTGGCAAGGGGTCTCTATGAATTCACCCTCCATTTCTACGTACTTGAAAGAAGTGAGGTGGCTTACCATAAATTGTTCTTCACCGCAAACAGTGACAACCTTCCCTTGAACTGGGTATTTTAACTTCTGGTGGAGAGTAGAAGTGACCGCACCTGCCCCATGGATCCATGGGCGCCCAAGCAAACAAGAATACGCAGGCCGTATGTCCATTATGTAGAATATGGAGTTGAAAGTCTGTGAACCAACCTTAATTGGGAGATCCACCTCTCCATGAACCATCCTTTTCGACCCATCGAATGCCCTTACAACAATGTCACTTGGCTTCAAAACCAAACCTTCACCGTCTAGCCGATCTAAAGCGCCTTTAGGTAACACGTTTAAAGATGAGCCTGTGTCCACTAAAACATGTGCCAGAGTGGTTCCCTTACATTCAACAGAAACATGTAAGTCTTTATTGTGATCCTTTCCCATGGGAGTTAAATCTGCGTCGGAGAACCCCAGACCATTGTCAGCTGTCAGACTTGCTACGCGGTTCTCAAACTGGTCGGCTGTGGTTTCTTAAGGCACGTGAGCCTTTTTCAAGAACTTAATCAGAGCTTGTGCATGGGCGTCGGAACATAGCAATATGGACAACATTCATATTTTAGAAGGGGTTTGTCCCAATTGCTCTACTATTTTGAAGTCGCTTTTCTTGATGATTTTCAGAATCTCCTCCATCTCTTGAGTGGATGGTTCTTCCATTAGTCTTTTTAGCAAGTGCCTCTTCCCTGGCAGGCTCACTTTCTTTCTCTTTCCCTTTAGTACTGGCACCAGCCTTGCCGTTGGTTATGCGGATTGGAACTGCGGTATTAGTTGGTGGTGAGATATCAGGGGAAACGATTCTTCCTGTTCTTGTGACTTTGCTACGACCAGTGAAATTAGTAACACCTGCTTCATTATCATCAATCCAAGAATCTTGTTTTACCCCATGGTAATAAACATCGATACCATAATTCCATGGAATCGCTTTATCAGAGGTGTATGGAACGGGTCTGGCAGCATTGATTATGAGAGGAGCAATGATTGGTTCGTTTGAAATCCTGATAGGACCTTTAGATGAGATCCTAAGAGGTTTGTTTGAAATTGTTATGATGGCCAATTCTTCAGCTTTGTCGACTGAATTTTTGATGGCAGGATTCTTTTCGAATAGAATTTCATGGCTATCCATTAGGCGTTGTATACTTTTCCTTAGTTTTTCACACCCATCAGATTGTCTCATACAACCCACACAGTCTTTTTCACAGCCGGGGAAAGTCCTAACTTTCAACAGATTGCTCTTGATTACTTTCAATGGAGTAGTTAACCCTTTGACAGAGGCAATGAAAGTTGTATCTTCGACGACATTAACACCTTTGTCGTGTTTCGGCATCAAAGCGGTAATTACATTTGTAGTTGGAGGAGGATCAAATTCAATAGTCTTGTTGTCAATTAAATCTTGGATTTTGTTCTTCAAAGCCCAACACTGGTCATTCTCATGCCCTGGGTTGTTTGAATGATAAGCACACTTTGCATTTGGATTATATCTCGGTGATGAGGTGTCAGGATTGGCAGGAGGATCTCGTAATGTCACTAAATTGATCCTGAGCAGATGCTGAAGGGCTTGAGATAATGACATGCCTAACCTTGTGAACTGTCTTCTTGGAGCTTCAACCCGTTGATGATTGGTAGATGGTCTTTGAGTAGCAGTCGGATTGGAGATTTGGACATCATTGCTAGACGGATGATTATTCATTTTGGTATGGGCATTTGCTCTATACACAACATTAACTTCTTTCTTCGCGGAAAAAGGTTTCTTGACAGGATTGGGAGTGGAGGTAGACGCCACAAAGATCTTTCCACTCTTAATGCCACTTTCTACTCTTTCACCAGTTAGGATTAATTCGGTGAAACCAGAAGAAGAGCATCCAACCAACAGATTAAAGAAAGGACCAGATAATGTGCTCATGAACATGTTAATGTGTTCCCTATCAGTCAAGGGAGGTTCGACCCTACTTGCAAGGTCTCTCCACTTCTGCGCATACTCCTTAAATCCTTCATCCTTCCCCATGGTCATACCTGAAGAAGTGAAAAACACAAGAAGGGGGGTTGAATTGTAAAACTTGAAATCAAATGCAGACAACACGTTATTTTTATCCTGGTTCGTTTGATCTCAAACTACTCCAGTCCACCCGTCAAGGTGATTTCGCCTCTCTCCAACGAGGTCTTAATCCACTATATTCAACTGAATATTACAACTGCTTTAACAACTGCTAAAGCCTTCTTGAGTCTAAACCACAGACCGGTTTCTCAAGGAAATTCTTTCTTACAGATAAATGAATACTGTGTGTTGAATGTTTTCTACAAAAACTTTATATCACAACTGTGATAATACACAAATTAAGCTTATGTGAAACTAGGATGCTATAACTATAGAGTAAGCAATTTTAGAGATATAGCAAGCTGTATGAGTGAGGATGAAGATGATTTGCTTTATGCGTGTAAAGAGTTGTAGAGCATTAGCCAATTCATTTCTCACTGACTTGTTTATATAGCCTTTGGAAAAGATACGTTGTAGTCAATTATTCCATTTCAATGCCCATTACGTTCTTTCCATATTGAGAAGATCTTTGTCTTGGAATACAACCGTTGGTAATAAAGTGTCTTGAATGCACAGTACCGTTGTCAATTAAGCGTGTTATTGGCTTTGGCATATTCTGACGCTTCTAGGTGCTGATGATATTGTTTTGGTCTTGATCAGAGTTTAGAGTATGTTACGCGCAGATCTGTTCATCAAGCTTCAGCGTAAGCACATGCTTTGATCTTCTGATGCTGGCATATGATATTTCATCTTCTGATTCTGGCATATGATATTTCATCTTCTGATGCTGATGTTGACATTCTTATGCTGATATCCATCAGAGTTTCTGTAAATGCACAATATAATTTTTAGGTAGCATATATGTCTCATATGAATTATACAATTTATTTAATCTAGCATTTTGTTATCATCAAAACTTTAACTTAGGGTAGTAGATTCAAACTTTGTTCTAACAATCTCCCCCTTTTTGATGATGACAAAAACCGGATATTTTCAATTGAAATTTAAAGAAAAAATATCATAGATAACCAAATAATAAATTTGTATCAGCGATAAACAAAAAGGTATCAAAGATAAGAAGATAGGGAATAGAAGGATATCAGAGTTATGATCAGAAAAACTCCCCCTGAGTTTATTACTTCCCTTTTAAATTCACGAGTCCTTTAGCATCAGATCTTTATTGAACTTTCTTTGAGCATCAGATCTTTCCTTTATTAGAGCAGAGCTTCAGTGTATTCGAGTTCATCAGATTCTTGTACCTGTAAGCTTACGCAGAACAACGAAACATTCAAGTATATCAGAGTGTTAGAATGTTTGAGACTTTTGTCTCAGTAATCCGTTATTGAAAAATATCATTCTTTCTCCCCCTTTTTGTCAGCAATCAAAAAGTGCAAACAATTGAAGTTAAAAACGATCAGTGCAGAAAAACGATTGTATTCAGTTCAGAGCTCAGAAAATATTACAGATAACATGTAAAGAAAACAATGAAAACATCAAGAATCAAAATCTAAGAATGGGGAGGAAGGCGTGTGAACAGGGCTTCTAGCATGTTCTTAATCTGATCAGTGGTTTCCTTCTGCTGATGCACCATGCTGACTACTAAGTCAATCTTACTATCCTGAACATCCATCCTTTCCTTCATTCGTTGATCATTCTCATCTATTCTCTCCTGCAGTCGAAGATCATTTTGCTTCAGCTCTTCAAGAGTCTGCCTGTCCAATGCAGCTTGAGAGATGTCATAATCAGGATGCTTCTGAGAGCTTTCTGCAATAACTTCTTCTTGACTTAAATCTTCAGCTGGAATCTTCTGTTCTTCTACTGGTTGAACTGTTGAGGTTGGACGCTTTTCAGACCAAGACTCACTGTCCAGAAGAAGAACGTTATCATTCAGCAGACCTTCAATTTCTTTCAGCAGATTGCTGAAGTTCTGTTGAGCCTGTTCATAGCTTAGGTCTTGCAGCTTAAAGGTTTCAGCGCATACCCATCCTCTGAATTGTGTCCAGAGTTGGTCTGAAACAGCAGGATCAATCACTCCCGGACTAGCCTGTTTTAGAGACGAAATCCACTTCTGCATGTCTGTTTCAAAATTCAAGATGCTAGAACCAACATCTGGTTGTTTGGGTTTGGGAATGGCGGTTTTATTTTTAATGGCAACAAGGAGTTCAAGGACTGTTAGATCAATGAAGGTCTTGTTGTGGTCATCTGGATTTTGCTTGGGTGAGGGAGTAGGAGAATCGGGAATGATTATTGGACTGGATGGGGTATTAGGTGGAGTAATTTCTGGTGAGGATGGTAGTTGAGGGATATTAACAGTGGTGCCACCGGGAAATTGAATGGCTAAGGGTTGTGGTTCAGCGGATTCAGATGATTGAGGTTCAGGGGATTGAGCCTCAGAGTGTTGAGACTCAGGTTGTGGAGATGATTCGTGTTGAGGTGAAGGTGGATTAAGTTCTGGTTGTGGAGATGGAGGTTGTGGAATTTCTGGTTCTGGTGAGTGTGGATCTTCTGGTATTGGTGAGAGTGTAGTTTCTGGTTGAGGTGAGTGGGGAGTTTCTGGTTGTGGTGAATGGGGAGTTTCTGGTTGAGGATTTGGATTTTCTGTATGGGGAGCGGAAGAGTGTTGATCTATTTCTGAAAGAAATTTTTCAAGTTCTGGTTCTGTTGTGGTTGTAGGTTTTGGATTGTGAGGTTTGGCGCGGGATCTTCTGAGGGTTAATGACTCAGAAGGGTCAAACTCAGGTTCAGTATCATCAATGGTTGGAATGGGAATTGGGATTTCAAATGAAGCTAGGGTTGGAATAAATGTTGGAACAGCAGATGAATTTAAAACATTAACAGAAGACAGATTACCTCTCTTCTTTAGGGTCTGCTGAGACGATCCTTCTGATGCAGCCTTTCTCTTCTTAGTCTTCTTCAGAGTAACCTCTGGTGTTTGCTGGTGCAGATCTTTAATGTTCAGATCAGGATCTGTGCCATCAGCTTTACAAGCATCCAAGTATCTGAGAACAATGACTAGTTTAGAGTCAATCTCAGAGAACATAGGAAAGTTGTCCAGAGGGACTCTTTTGCTGGTGATTTCAGCATGAGGAGTGACGCTGGGCTCCTTCCTTATATTCTCTATCAGCTTTATCTTCTTCAGATTCTTGGCATTCAGCTGCTTGCCAACAGAAGGTTCTAGAGAGCTTATTTCCTGTGCCTCTGTCAGGTGTTCAATCAGCCTATTCTCCGTTAGAATATCTGATATCAATCTGCCGAAGGGTATCCAATCCCTTTTAGTCCTTTCTTCTTCTCTCGTTTCCTTGACACTTGTCTTCAGATGATGGAACAAAAGATGAGCTAGGTTGATCTTGGACTTCTTTGCAATAAAATAAATCAGAAATTGCTGATCTATGTTTATATAGTCAGGAGAGCTTGTAGGCTTCCTGTGGTTGAAGCAGCCCAGAATAATCTTTGCCCAAATTCTGTGCTGATCTTTCAAATCTCTTATTTTGCTGGAGGGAACCCCATGTGTGAAAATCTCTCTTGCAACTAGGGCAGAGTTTGCACATCTATCTGCCATGTCAATACAGCGGATACCACCACCAGTGTATCCAATCAGCCTTGCAATGTGATCTTCAGTAATCACTATCTTCTTTCCCATGATATACGAAGTAACCTGATGAGTTGATGAAGACACATGTATCCAGAATTCTTTAACCAAAATTGGGAACGTTGGACCCACCAACCTATCAAAGTACCTTTCCCAACCTTGTGCCTTAATTTCTTCAGACAAATCAAAGCCATTTTCCTTCAAACTGTTGAAATCTACTATCAATTCTGACAGAATTTCCAAGTTCTTGAACGGAGTGAGGAGCGTTCTGAATGGAATCTGATACTGTTCAGAAGAAGCATCTTGCTGGGAACCTACAGAAGGAGTGCTAGAGGATGCCATGTTCACACAAGGGTTTTTTGAGAAAAAGCTTGAAAAGGGTTTCTTTGAGAAAGAAGATGAACACACAGTAAGAACACAGAAATATTTTGAAGATTGTAAGTGACGGTAAAAATGAATGAATGATGTTTAAGGCGTTTAAATAGGTTTCAAAAAATGTTTTGAAAACATAAACGTTTTAAGAGAGAGAGTTAAATCATGATTACTCGCATTTAATGTTGGCTGATTTTGGGGGATTTAGAAAGATATTTGGAACGGTTACCCATGACATGTGTCTCAATGCATCCAATCAGCGCTTTGCCTTCTCAGAAGCGTGCACGCGTGTTCTGCCTCAGGAATTAGCTGATGACTGGATGACACTTGTTTGATTTAGTGAACAACACATTTATCCTTGAAATGAAACGCTCAGATCTTTATGGATAGAATCTGATACAATCTGCATGTCTAAATTTCTGAAAGAAGATTGATCAGAAGTTCACAGTAAAATAAAACAAATAAAATTAAAACATTTTCACTCTGGGCAGAGCTTCATGCTGAGATGTTTCAGAATGAAGTTGAACCTATCTTCAGAAAATGGTTGTGATTGGTGGAAATAGAACTGACTGTTTTTTAAGCTGGTTTCGCGAAATGTCGCGGTAAGAAAGAGTCGCCACCGTCTTTTATGTTCTCCAATATGGAAAGGACAAAAGCACAGCAAAATTCCTTATTCGAGATGTCTCTCGGTTCGGGAGGTAGATTTATAGAAAGGGAAGGTGTTAGCACCCTTTCTATCTATGGTTATCCACGGGCTCTTAGGTACTTGCTCTTATGTTTTCAAAATTTGTTTGCTTTTCAAGTGTGTGTGGGTTTTGAAAAAGTTTCGTTTGAAAAATTTCTAAGTAACTCTTGTATCTGTCCTCAAGAGTGTATGAAATATTTGTTTGAAAACCTTTTGAAAGTGTAGGTGCGAAAAGTTGTTTTGTTTGTTTTGAGAAGAGCAAGTACCCATGAGAATCTACCTACTCTAAGAAACTAAGTTGTGTAAGAGTCCTTTAGATAATGCTATCCCACCATTGAGAGGTAGGTAGCATCATCGTTGGAGTTGTTCGGGTCAATTCGATTATCGGGACATGTGTGGTCACCGAAGCAATGGTAGGACATCTTAGTGGTAACCCTAACGTCCTAGATCCTTTTTATCCGAGGCAACCGTTTCGAGGCAACTGGATCTTTTGGACAGAAGGGCGACCTCTAAGACACCCTATACTTGATGACCACGTGTGAGGCAACCAGTGAGGCGTACCCTAGGAGTGGCATGTGCTTGTGTTTTGTTTTCATGTTAAATTGTTTATCTTGTTCATGTTATTTGTGAGCTACAGATTAATTTTATTATTCATATATTCTTTCATGCATTTTTTAACAGTTAGGAGTGCGGAAAATAAATTGCGGGAAAGTAAATCTAGCTATTACAAGGCGCGGGTCTATACATCGCCAAAAAACAAAAACCTGTTTTGAAAAAATAAAGTGCGAGAATTTAAATAAGGCGATAAAATCCTAATTAACTATTACATACTCTGTACAAATACATAAATATAATCAAAATAAATAAACACACGCGAATAGAAATTTAATCGGGAACGTCCTTAGGGTATTAACCCTTTTTTTGAATAAGAATGAGATTTGTCCTTTTTTTGTAATTAAATGAAATTAAGCTAATTTACTAATTAATTAATTAATTAAAAAAATGTTTTTTTGTGTTTTTTATGTTTTTAATGAAATGAAATAAAAAAAGAAATTAAAAATTGGAAGTGAAAGACCTAATTATAAATTAATTTTACTTATTAAAAAAATGTTAAAATTGTTCTAATTACACAACTAATTAATTAATATTAGAATTTATTTACAAAATAAGTTAATAAATAATAAAATGTTTTTTTGTTTTTTTCTGAATTTTTATTGTAAAAATGTTAATTATGCTAATTAATTAAATAATACTAAGAATAATTACTAAAGAAAATAAAAAGGAAAAAAGAAAAATGAAAAAAAAGTAAACCAAGGGTGCTGAACAAAAATGGAGGTGGATCTGGAATTTGGCCCAATAGCACTCCAAGCCCTGCTGACTTTTGGAATTGTCCACGCTGGCTTGACTGGGGAGCATGGTGTTCCTTCACTTCTTGGCCTTCAGATCTGTGGGACTGGACACATGGCACGTTGATGCATGAGGGCATATGGTGTTGATTGTTTGGAAGACTGCATGTGATTGAGTTAGAAAAAACATGAATAAACATTTGGGGGGACCTGGGAATCAAACCCAGGTCCCAATGATCATTTTCCAGCACCTGTACCACTGAACCAATTATGCGCGTTTGTTAATATAGTGACAATTAAATATATTATGTAAAACAAAAGTATATGATGGAAACATAAAAAAGCGCGCGTCATATTTGAATGACCTAACCACCTGCTTCCACGTCCTTCATCTTCTTCATTTTCTCTACAACATAAAATCAAATAGCGGGGGGTTTTAAACCCCCACAAAATGAAATGACATAAAATAACGAATAGAGCTATGCTCTATATAAATTGGGCGCGACATGTCCATTGAACTCGTCTTGATCCTCTGAATCCAACCATGGGCGTTATGGAGTTCAATTTTTCCTGCTTACTAAATCCCCAAATTTCAAGCTTAGAAAACCTAAAATTCGTTAATGGTGGTTTTCATTTCACTGCATAATAATTCAATTAAGTAATACCAACAACTTTATGGGGATGCAAACAATGTAAAACAAGCTTTGAATTATGTGAAATGTTCATGAATCGTGCATTTTGATCTTGAAAAAAATGGACAAATCATGGGACTGTGGTGGACGATTCCTTGAGTGTTGGAGCTTGTTTATGATTGCAATAGGTTCTGGAGACTCCCAGCAATGTATTTGAACCTTTAAATCTCCTTGAAATGGCCTGGAAGGTAGAATTAGGATTTGACTTTTTTGCTTGATTTTTTGAATATGGTTAGGGTGTTTCTGCAGCAGCTTGTGCGTGTAATGTCTTAGGTCTTGGTTTTGCATATGTATGGGAATGCATTTAAGTGATATGATGAGCCAATGATCCATTGTATTCAAGTTTTTGGATTTTGCTTTAACACCATTAAAGAAACATTCCAAGTTTGTTCAAATTATGAATTCTATGCATAATTGAGCTTGGAACGAATTTGGTAGGTTGTTCATGACACATAAAAGTCATTCAAATCAAAAGATGTTATTTAATTTTTATTTTATTTTATTTGAATTTTATGGATTTAAAATGAATTAAATCAAATAAAATTAAATAAAAATAGAAAAATTAATGTTTAATCTTGAAATTGATCATGGAACACGTGGGTGGCATGACAAGTCTGAATCAAGTGGAAAAAAGTGGGCCCTTTTGTCAAAAATTGAAGTTTCAAGGATAGTTGACTTTTGCCATTTCACAAAAATTTCCCAACTTCTCCAATGCATATCTTGCTCAATTTTGATCATATGAACATGTTCTTGGACATTTTGGAAATGTCTTGAAGTCCTCTAACCAATGCCTTTGGTCCCATGTCATTTTGATTTACCAATCTCAAGTTATGGTCTTTGACTTAAAATGCCTTTTTGTTGACTTTTGAAAATGACCTATAATGTTGAAATTGATAACTTTTTGTGAGAGCATTTCTTGGACTTGGAATGTGAAGATGAGTTGTAGGAAATGTCATCCCCTTCAAAATGAGAATTGGATGGGATTTTTCTGATGAACCATGAAAAAGTTATGCCTTGGTCAAGTTACAGTTGACTTTTCAACTGTCCAAAAATAGAAACTTTTGACACCTTGATGATTTTTGAGCCATGCTTGTGGAGTCATGATCAAGACTTGATCAAATGATGATTGTAGCTTCAAAATAAGATGTTGACCAAAAATTTTGACTTTTGACTACCAAATGATCATTTTGCTCCTGCAGTTGATTGTGAGGCAATTAGGGTTTTTGATTGTGCAACTTGACCTTGTGAGCCTTGAAACTTGGCATGTAGATGCTTGATAATGTATATAGGCATATGTGACTTGATTGAGCCCTTGAAAACCTCAACTTCCTTGCAAGAACCAAAACCCTAATTTGACTGGCTTAGGATGATGGTTTGACTGTGCAACCCTTGAGTAGACTTGAGCCAATTGAGATGATGCTTGTCAAAACTTTGAAGAATATGGGAGGGAAAATTTTGGGGTACAACAGTGGTTTTGTGAAAATATCAGCCCATTGATGGTCTGGATCAATAAATTTTAAGTTTAAAATGCCTTTCTGAATATAGTCCCTAATGAAATGATGTTTTATTTCTATATGCTTAGCCCTAGAATGAAAAATTGGATTTTTACTTAAGCAAATGGCAGAAGTGTTGTCACAGAGTATAGGAATGTTACTCTCAAATATCTGGAAGTCTTCAAGCTGACTTTTCATCCAGAGCATTTGTGTGCTGCATCCTGCTGCTGCTATGTATTCAGCTTCTGCTGTTGATAGCGCAATTCTGGATTGCCTTTTGCTGGACCAAGAGATCAGATTTTCTCCCAGAAACTGGCAGCTTCCAGAAGTACTTTTACGCTCTACTCTGTCTCCAGCAAAGTCAGCATCACAGTAACCTACTAAGCTGTAATCACTAGATTTTCTATAAAATAAACCCAGATTAGTGGTACCTTTCAGATACTTGAAAATTCTCTTAACAGCTGTTAAGTGAGATTCTCTAGGATCTGATTGGAATCTTGCACAAATGCATACACTGAATAAAATATCAGGCCTTGAAGCCGTCAGATAAAGAAGAGAACCAATCATACCTCTGTAGACCTTCTGTTCTACCTTTTTGCTTACCTCTTCTCTTTCCAGAATGCACGTGGGATGCATTGGAATCTTTGATGACTTACATTCTGAGAGATCAAATTTCTTCAGAAGTTCTCTGACATATTTGCTCTCATGAATGTAAGTTCCCTCTGGAGTTTGATTGATCTGAATTCCCAGAAAGAATTTCAGTTCCCCCATGAGGCTCATCTCAAATTCTGCCTGCATACACTTAGCAAATTTTCTTCCAAGAGAAGGATTAGTAGATCCAAATATAATATCGTCAACATAAATCTGACACACTAAGATGTCATTCTTAACTGTCTTAGAGAATAAGGTTGTGTCCACTTTCCCTCTGGTGAATTCCTTTTCTAACAGAAAGTTACTTAGTCTTTCATACCAAGCTCTGGGAGCTTGTTTCAGACCATACAGTGACTTCTTTAGTTTGAAAACATACTCTGGATTTTTTGTACTTTCAAAACCAGGGGGTTGGTGCACATAAACCTCTTCTTCTATATAGCCATTTAAGAATGCACTCTTGACATGCATCTGATATAGAGTGATGCCTTTATTAACAGCAAAAGAAATTAAAAGTCTGATAGATTCTAACCTGGCGACTGGAGCAAAGGTTTCTGTATAGTCTATCCCCTCTTGCTGACTATAACCTTTTGCTACCAGTCGTGCCTTGTTTCTGATGACTTCACCTTGTTCGTCCAGTTTGTTTCTGAACACCCATTTTGTTCCAATGATGTTGAATCCTTTGGGTCTGGGAACTAGATCCCACACGTCATTTCTGGTGAACTGATTCAGCTCTTCTTGCATTGCTAGGATCCAGTCGTTGTCCAGAAGTGCTTCATCAATTGAAGAAGGTTCAATCATAGAAACAAGTCCCATGAGGGATTCTTCAGAGTTTCTAAAGCTGGCTCTTGTTCTGATTAGATCTTCCTTTCTTCCTAAGATTGTTTCTTCTGGGTGATCCATGCTGCTTCTGGGTAGTCTTTTCTGAGGTTGATCAATAGATGTTGCTGGATTGCTCGCAATGCCTCTTTCTGATGTTGAAGGAGTGTCTTTGTTGAGAGCTTCTGATGAGTTGTCTTCAGAACTAGTGAATTCAACTTCCATACCTGCAAAGACTTCATTCTGCTTTGACTTTTCAGAGTCAAGCTTATCATCAAAACGAACACTGATTGATTCTTCCACAATCTTTGTTTCTGTATTATATACTTTGTACCCTCTTGAGCGTTCAGAGTATCCTAACATAATACACTTCTGTGCTTTAGAGTCAAACTTGTTCAAATAATTTTTTGTATTTAACATAAAACAAGTACATCCAAATGGATGAAAATATGAAATGTTGGGCTTTCTGTTCTTCCACAATTCATATGGAGTCTTTTCCAGAATAGGTCTTATGGAGATTCTATTCTGAATGTAGCACGCTGTGTTTATTGCCTCTGCCCAGAAGATCTTAGCAACGTTTGTCTCATTGATCATAGTTCTGGCCATTTCTTGCAATATTCTGTTCTTTCGTTCTACAACTCCATTTTGCGGGGGAGTTCTAGGACAAGAGAAATCATGCAGAAGGCCTCTGTCATTAAAGAATGACTCAAAATCTTTGTTTTCAAATTCTCCACCATGATCACTTCTGACTTTAACGATTCTAAGATCCTTTTCATTCTGAACTTGGTTACAAAAGGTGACAAACACAGAGTGTGACTCATCCTTGTGTCTTAAGAACTTTACCCATGTCAATCTGCTATAGTCATCTACGATTACTAACCCGTACTTCTTGCCACTGACTGAAGCAGTTTTGACTGGTCCAAATAAGTCAATGTGCAGAAGTTCTAATGGCTTAGAGGTGGAAACAACGTTTTTAGATTTGAAAGCAGTTTTTGCAAACTTGCCTTTCTGACATGCTTCACACAGAGCATCTGAATTGAACTTCAGATTAGGAAGTCCTCTGACCAGATTGAGTTTGTTAATCTGAGATATTCTTCTCATACTAACATGCCCCAATCTTCTGTGCCAGATCCATTGCTCGTTGTTAACAGACAAAAGACACTTTACATTCTGACTTTTCAGTTCAGAAAGTTTGATTTTATAAATGTTGTTTTTCCTCTTTCCATTAAATAGGATAGTCCTATCTTTCTGACTAACAGCTTTACATGATTTTTGATTAAAGATTATATCATAACCGTTATCACTTAATTGACTTATGGATAACAGATTATGCATTAATCCATCTACTAATAGAACATTATTTATAGAGGGAAGATTTCCATTACCTGTTGTTCCAGAGCCAATGATCTTTCCCCTCTGATTGCCTCCAAAGCCTACGTGGCCTCCAGGCTTAAGTTCCAGGCTTTGGAACATATGCCTTCTTCTCGTCATGTGTCGTGAGCAGCCAGAGTCCAGGTACCATGACTGGTGTTTCTGATTTGCTGCTAAAGATATCTGCAACATGTATTATTTTATCCTTAGGTACCCATATTTTCTTGGGTCCTGATTTGTTAGCTTTACCAAAACTCTGGTTGAATTTTGGTTTCACAGAATAATTATTACTAGTATATTTAGTGTCATGTGTGTGACCATACACAAAGTGTGAATTCAGAGGAGTGCGTTTAATAACTAGTCCATGGCATTCTTTGGTGTAGGTACCTTACCTTGGTATCCTATTCCCTTTCTGCCGTTTCTGCTAACTCCATAGATCATTGAAGCCATTTTGCTTCTATCTATGCTTTTAGCAAGGAACTTCTGAAAGTTGTGATCATACTCCTTGATGATCTCATCAGCGCTGCTGGGAGTTTCAGAAATTGTTTCCTTCTGAGAGTTTTGTAAAAGATTTTCTAATTTTGAAATTTTATTTTTCAACTCAGAATTTTCCAATTTAAGACTCTCAGTTTTATCAGAGTCAGAATCAAGATTCCTTTTCAGGTTTCTGAATTTAACTCTGATCTGCTGATATCTTTCTAGAATTTCGTTAAGGCTTTCAGCAAGTTCAGCCTTAGTAAAATTAATTGCAAAGTCAGGGAATACCTCTTCGGTGTCTGATTTAGAGTCTGATTCAAAAGCTTCACTGTCTTCTGATATGTTAGCCATGAGAGCTATGTTTGCTCTCTCATCATCTGATTCTGAGTCAGCTTCAGACGAGTCAGAGTCATCCCATGTAGCCATGAGACTCTTCTTCTTTTCCCTCCCAAACTTCTTTTTGGGCTTTTCCCACTGAAGCTTTAGACAGTCACTCTTGTAGTGTCCTTGCTCGTTGCATTCATAGCAGATGATGTCCTTGGTGTTTGGCTTTCTGCTTCCTGACGAGCCTTCAGATCTTCTGTATCCAGAGGAGGAGTCTGACCTTCTGTATCTAGAGGAGGACTCATTCTGATCGGATCTTCTAGTATTCCTGAACTTTCTTTGCCTCTGCTTCCATAGTTGGTTCACTCTTCTGGAGAGGAGGGAAAGTTCGTCTTCTTCTGATGAGGACCCATCAGAGGTTTCTTCAACAGTCTGCAAAACTTTGGAGTCATATTTTCTGTTAGATTTTAAGGCTAAAGGCTTACCTTGCTTCTGAGGTTCATCAGCTTCTAGCTCTATCTCGTGACTTCTGAGGGAGCTGATAAGTTTCTCCAGAGAGATTTTGTTTAGATCTTTAGCTAGCTTCAGTGTTGTAACCATTAGCCTCCACTGTTTTGGCAAGCTTCTGATGATCTTCTTGACATGATCAGTAGTAGAATACCCTTTGTCCAGAACTTTGAGACCAGCCACCAGAATTTGAAATCTTGAGAACACCGTTTCAATTGATTCACTTTCTTCCATTTTGAATGCCTCATACTTCTGAATGAGCACAAGAGCTTTAGTTTCTTTGACCTGAATGTTGCCTTCATGCGTCATTCTGAGAGAGTCAAACATACTCTTTGCAGTGTCTCTGTTAGATATCTTTTCATATTCAGCGTAAGAGATGGCGCTGAGAAGAATAGTTCTGGCCTTGTGGTGATTTTTGAAGTCACGCTTTTGTTGATCAGACATTGCCTTCCTGTCAATCTTCTGACCACTTGCATTCACTGGGTGCGTGTATCCATCTGTCACCATGTCCCACAGATCAGCATCATGTGCCAGAAAGAAGCTTTCAATTCTGTCTTTCCAGTAATCAAAATTCTCTCCATCAAAGACTGGAGGTTTGCCGCTGAATCTGTCTCTATCTTCATTATTGTCATTGCTGGTGTGTTGATATGTTCCTGCCATTGTGTTTTTTTGACGCTGGATCTTGTACTGACACGGTTAAGTGTTTTAGCTCAGAACCAGGCGCTCTGATGCCAATTGAAGAAGTGAAAAACACAAGAAGGGGGGTTGAATTGTAAAACTTGAAATCAAATGCAGACAACACGTTATTTTTATCCTGGTTCGTTTGATCTCAAAATACTCCAGTCCACCCATCAAGGTGATTTCGCCTCTCTCCAACGAGGTCTTAATCCACTATATTCAATTGAATATTACAACTGCTTTAACAACTGCTAAAGCCTTCTTGAGTCTAAACCACAGACCGGTTTCTCAAGGAAATTCTTTCTTACAGATAAATGAATATTGTGTGTTGAATGTTTTCTACAAAAACTTTATATCACAACTGTGATAATACACAAATTAAGCTTATGTGAAACTAGGATGCTATAACTATAGAGTAAGCAATTTTAGAGATATATCAAGCTGTATGAGTGAGGATGAAGATGATTTGCTTTATGCGTGTAAAGAGTTGTAGAGCATTAGCCAATTCATTTCTCACTGACTTGTTTATATAGCCTTTGGAAAAGATACGTTGTAGTCAATTATTCCATTTCAATGCCCATTACGTTCTTTCCATATTGAGAAGATCTTTGTCTTGGAATACAGTCGTTGGTAATAAAGTGTCTTGAATGCACAGTACCGTTGTCAATTAAGCGTGTTATTGGCTTTGGCATATTCTGACGCTTCTAGGTGCTGATGATATTATTTTGGTCTTGATCAGAGTTTAGAGTATGTTACGCGTAGATCTGTTCATCAAGCTTCAGCGTAAGCACATGCTTTGATCTTCTGATGCTGGCATATGATATTTCATCTTCTGATGCTGGCATATGATATTTCATCTTCTGTTGCTGATGTTGACATTCTTATGCTGATATCTATCAGAGTTTCTGTAAATGCACAATATAATTTTTAGGTAGCATATATGTCTCATATGAATTATACAATTTATTTAATCTAGCATTTTGTTATCATCAAAACTCTAACTTAGGGTAGTAGATTCAAACTTTGTTCTAACAATACCTTACAATTGAACCCTCGTCGGTGCCAAGTCGGTGTTGTACTGATATTGATGGTAGAAGGCAGTAGCTACTCCCTCCCAAGTATTGATGCGAGAGCCATCCAAGTGGTAAAACTATTCAAGTTGTGTTCCGGCCAGACTCTCTTGGAAAAAGTGAATCCATAGTTTTTTATCAGCAGTGTGCGGTTGTATCTTGCGCACATAGGACTTCAAATGGAGCTTTGGGAAAGAAACCCCATCGTATTTTGTGAAGGTTGGTATTTTGAACTTGTGGGGAATGACTACCCCAGAGATTAAGCCTAAATCGTCAAAATTCAAGCCGGGAATAACTTGGATTTCAACTGCTTTCAATCTGTCTTCTAGCTGCTTGTATTTGATATCTGCGGGCGGATATTGTTCATTGAAATAATCTTCATCAGATTCTTGGTCATTGATACAGTCGGCCTGAGCACTCTTGACTTCACCAATTTGGTTCTCGTCCTCTTCGGATGAATCTTCCTCTATTGGAATTTGACGGATTGTCTCCTTGAACCTTTTACCCATGTTGAGCAGAGCTTTCTTCCTTGGCTTCTTTTTAGCGGCTAATAAGGCCATCATATCCTGCTGCCCCTTGGCCAGGGCGAGTAAAGCTTCCTGAAATTGAGAGTTCTGAGCATGGAGTTCCGTTACAGTTTTCTCTAGATCCATCTTGTTGAAATAAACAGCAGAGAGATAAGGAAACCTGTTATGCGGACGACTGTCATGTCATGATGCATGAATATGCAGTATGCAAATGATTTCAAGGATTAAAGAATTTAAATTTGTATAGACAAAGAGTGAACAAACGTTAACTTGCATTATATAATCCTTGATTTGAATACAAACATGCCTCTTGGGCTTACAATAAACAGGAATAATCATAAAGTAAACTTCTAAGACAGAAAAGTTGTGCGCACCTTCTTTGGCGCAATGTAGGTGTTTAAGCTCCTTTCTTCATGAAGTTCCCTTGTAAGCTCCAATATCTTCTTCTCCCTTTCATAGAACTTAGATTTGAAGGTGTCTCGCTCTCCTTTTAACTGAATCCAAGCGTTTTGCAAATCTTCAAGAGAAGTAGGCATATCAGGATAGAGGATCGCATGTGGAATGTCTCCCTCGACTACTGGTTCCATGATAACAGGTAAGACGGCTTCATAAGGCATCTTGAGACTTTGAGCGCGAGCCCTTACCCATTTAAGATAAGGTTCCAAAGGAATGGAATTCTTACGCCCCAATGTCTTGCTATCAACTTTGTTAACCATACCCCAAGCTCGTATAAATCTTTGACGGTAACCTTGGGTATCGCTTTCGTAGTCAAATGCAATTCCTTGGATGAGTACCTCATGAGGGCCGTCTCTTCTAGAATACCCAAATTTTCGCAAAGCTAAACAAGGGTTATAAGTAATGCCTCCTCTAATGCCAAGTAGAGGGATATTAGGGAATTCCCCACAGCGGTCAATGATGGTAATGTTTTCTGAGGAGCGATAATACCAACGGATATCAGCATGCAAAAGTGACATCAATCTCTTAGACCACCTCATACCTTGTTCATTCTTCACCCCTGATCGAGGTAGGTGCGAAATAGACCACCTAGCCAACAGAGGAGTGCAACACATCAAAGCCCCCCTTTTCTTCAAAGTGCGAGAGTGAAGAGAATGCAGTATGTCTCCAAGAAACGTAGGCACCGAATTACGAGATATGAAAACCTTAATCGCATTCACATCTATAAATTGGTCAGGATTTGGAAATAGTACCAATCCATAGATGATAAGAGCCAGAACTTCCTCAAAGGCTTGTAGATCCAAAATATTCCAACACTCTTGAGCCTTCTCCAACAAAAACTTTGCTAGCAACCCTTTAACACCACTCCTTGTTACCCAATTTACTACTATGTCAGATGGTTGCAAATGTAGAGCTTGAGCAATTTCCTCAGGTTTGGGGTCTCTTTCGATACCGTTGAAAGGTAACTGTTTGAGAATAGGGATCCCTACGAGTTGATAAAATTCCTCCAAAGTGGGCACAAGTTGGTAATCAGGAAAAGTGAAGCAATGATGCAAAGGGTCAAAGAATTGGACAAGCACCTTTATCATCTCTTCTTCAACACTTTAGGTAACCAAACTAAGGAGTCGTCCATGTCTTTTGGTGAACGGGGAATCTTCAGGGACCCTTGATACTAAATCCTTGAGTTGTGGAGGTACCCCCACAAGACTGACTTGGATAGTGTTCCTACGAGCGGAGGCCATGTCCTACAAAACAGAACAAAGATAAATCCAAAAAATCCTTGAAATGGTTAGTGATGTTTATGATGTTTATGATGTTTATGATGTTTATGATATTTATGATGTTTATGATGTTTATGTACAAGTGCATATACAAAGAAAACAAGTCCTCAGTTTAGGCTTGCATGGGGTTTCAGGTAAGTACCCTCTTGAAGTTTTAGTTGGCTCAACCTGTCCTAGTTAAAAGTAATCGGGTTCTAAAGGATCTTAATATCACTGATCTTTCTCCCAAGTTTCGTTCGATAAGCGGTTGACTTGCAACCAAACAAAACTCAAGAGTCAAACCTCAATGAGTGTAGCATCGAGTATCAACTAACTTCAGACTGCACCAAAGCCGGTCATCTCGCTACGTCCTAATGGCCAAGTTGGTCAAGTAAGGTTCTAAGGTTAGTTGATGCTTTATGACACCATGCGGAGACCCTGTACTCTCCTTGATTGACTCAAGGGTTACCGGTACCAACCAAAGTTCCACATCAACGTAGCTACTGCTTTAACCGTGTTGGTATACCCTGCACAATTCCCTCACAATTTATTGCTACTTACCTAAAAGGTGTCCCCAAATTCGGGTGTAGGATTCTTTAACAGTAACCCAAACAAGGAACCAAAATATAAAGCAAGCTAATCAAACAAATATAAGCAAGTAAATCTGATCTAACCCTAAGGTAACCCCACTTTTAGATTTAATTCCCAACAGAGTCGTCAGTTCTGTGATACAGTGGGAGAACTGACTTGGGGTTTTGCGATTGTGTTTGAAAAATGTTGCGGTTTAGCAAGAGTCGCCACCGACTTTTCTTTTATCCAATAAGGAAAGGTGAAAAAGCACAGGAAAGACCTTTCGATATGTTTTCTTGGGTTCGGAGGGTAGATTATGAAAAGGGAAGGTATTAGCACCCTTTCCATCCATGGTTTTCCATGGGCTCTTAGTTACTCGTTAGATCACTTGCTCTTGTTTGAAAATTGTGCTTTTGTGTGGTTTTGAAAGTATTTTGAAAAGGTGCCATCATTTAGGAGAACTTTGCATGATTCCCGTTCGTAAGAATGTATGCAAAGTGTTGAGCTTTTGAAAAAATTTCATGTTTGAAAATTGTTTTGAAAGTGTATGTGTTTTTTTTTGAAAATAGCAAGGATGTTTGTTTTGAAATTGAGAAAGTAACTAAAAGTAATCTACCTACTCAAAAGGTTTTAGATGTATTTTTCCTCCTCCTTTAGATGTTGCTACCTTACCATTGATTTGATAAGAAGCCCCATCATTGGATGTGAAGGGACGAGCGTTGGGTCATCGTATGACCATGATAGCAATGTTGTGAAATGACTCAGTACTTTTTTGTAGGGACTAAGATCATTTTGAAAGGCAACTTTGATAGCATCATCGAGGGACTATGATCTTTTTTGATTTGTTTGTGCTTAGACATCCCACATGCATAACATGACCATTTTTGTAAGGTAACAAGTGGAATTTCCTTAAGGGTGCATGTGTGCAAATGTGTTTGATTGCATGCATTTTGTCTTTGATATTTTTGGGTTGTCTACTCGTTGATTTTATCTTGTCATACATACCTAATTACTTAACATTTATGAAGGTAAAAAGAGTGAAAAAAATATAAATCCTACACTATTACAACCATATTGAATTGCACGATAATATAGAGGCAAAAATAAGGTAAAAGCAAGAAAAATGGATCTTTCGACTTAGGGAAGCAACCCTTCGATTATGCCATTTTTGGCCCTATTCGACCTTACCTGAGAAGGGGTGAAAGAATGAGTTTCGGCTGGGGCCTAGAAGCCATCATATTGTGCCTTTCGACTGTCTCTTTCATTTGGCCTGAAGGTTAGTATGGAAACCAAAGGCTTTGTTTCTAACTTTTCTGTCTCCTATTTCTTTCATTTGAGTTTGAATAGCAATATGGCCCAAGGCCATGCCAACATCACCTTAAGACTATATTATTTATTTAAAGCTTATTTAAATAAGAGCAAAATCCAAGAAGGTTGTTAACCATGAAACATATTAAAAATTGTGGAAACAAAAAGAAGAACAATAGTATGTACAGGTTTGAAACGAAAAGGAATTGTATTTACATGCTATGCTGGAAATGAAGGGCCAAAGGTTAAAGATGACTTACCTTGCTGGAGGTTGGAGTGTGTTCTGGACTTTGAAGCGGTTGTTTCGAATGCCTATGGATTCAAAGGAAAAGACCCAGGGTAGGCCTTCGACACTGGATTTGAAAGAGCAAAACAAGTGAAATATCCTTCTTTGCTGGATTCAAAGGAAAGAACAAGTGGGATGCTCCTTGAGTCGAAGGAAACTGGAATGGGTTGTTCTTCATAATTGAAGGAAGTAACTATGATTCTGGTTTTTTTTTTGTGATTTCACAAGTGTTGAAGTGTTTGAGAATTTTTGTTGTGTTTGAGAGAATTTGGGGGATTCATTCCTCTGGTCCAAAGATCCTCTTTTTTTCCTTTGTGCAAATGAACTCTCTATTTATAGAGAAAGGCTTTTGGGAAGCTTGGGAAGCAAAATAATAAAATAAGGCTCAGTTGGAAAGTAAGTGTCCACTTGTGCCATAAAAGTAAGATGAATGGTTCAGATGGGTTGCTTGCTTCTGAAGGAAAATAGGCGCAAGGCTCAAGACAAACTTTTCTAAAAGGTAGTACTGTGCTATTAAGTGCAAGTGATCTTGGACAGCAAATGGGTAAAGGCCTAAAAAGGGAAAACACATAGCCTAGCCTATGGGTATAAATATTCAACTTGATCTTTTGAGTCGAATCCTCCATCTTTCTACACCTTTCGACCAGACTAGAACAACACAACATTCGTTTTCACCAGCTGTGTGTCCTTCGAATGGCCCTTTTCATAAGGTTATTAACTTCTGAATCGAAGGAAGCTTCCAGAAGATTATTGACTTTTGAATTGAATAAAACCAAAAGGAGGCCTTTACTTCCTGAGTCGAAGGACATTCCTGAGTCGAAGGACCATGTTTCAAAGGGAACCAAAAACTCAATTGAAACTTGTATGAAGATCATTTCCTTTTGAATCGAAAGAGACCTATTTTCTTCCAAATTCGTCAAAATATTATTTTTATCTATTTTCTCCCTTTTTGACAGTTTCCTCTTAATTCTGGTGCTGGAAGACCCCAATGTACTTGTGCAAGCTTGAATTTTGAGCATCATGGTGAGAGATATCTTGAAAATTGAGAGGGAAAATTTTGGGGTACAACAAGATGCAAGACTCTTTTTGAGTTTCTTGTATTTGATTTTGAGTTGACTATAATTTTCCAGAAGTTCTGATAAACTTTCAGCAAGTTCAGCTCTAGTAAATTCAGAGAATACCTCTTTTGGTTCTGACTCACAGACTGAGTCATCTGCTGTGATAGCCATCAGAGCGAGGTTGGCGTTCTCATATTCAGAATTAGATTCATCTTCATAGGATTCTGAATTGTCCCAGGTGGCCATCATGCCTTTCTTTCTACCAAACTTTTTCTTTGGTCTTTCTCTTTGTAGTTTTGGACAATCACTCTTGTAGTGTCCAGGTTCTTTACATTCATAACAGTTTATCTCTCTTCTGTTTGACTTTTTGTGTCCATAAGATTCTGGTTTATCTTCTGACTTCTTGAAGTTCCTGAACTTCTTCTGTCTGTGCTTCCACATCTGGTTGATCCTTCTGGAGAGCAAGGATAATTCATCTTCTTCTGACGCAAATTCTTCAGAGTTTCCTTCTTTAGCCTGAAAAGCGTTAGTTTCACATTTTTTAATTGATTTAAGGGCAACAGACTTACCTTTCTTCTGAGGCTCATGTTCATCAAGTTCTATCTCATGACTTCTTAAAGCGTTGATGAGTTCTTCAAGAGACACATTGTTCAGATCTTTTGATACCTTGAAAGCAGTGACCATGGGTGCCCATCTTCTGGGTAAAATTATGATAATCTTCTTAACACGGTCTGCCTTAGTGTATCCCTTGTTCAGAACTCTCAGGCCAGCGATCAAAGTTTGGAACCTTGAGAACATAGCTTCTATAGATTCACTTTCTTCCATTTTGAAGGCTTCATACATCTGGATAAGAGCCAGAGCTTTAGTCTCCTTCACTTGAGCGTTTCCTTCATGAGTAATTTTGAGAGACTCAAACATATCATGTGCTGTATCTCTATTTGTGATCTTCTCATATTCCATTTTAGAGATAGCGCTTAGAAAAATATTTCTAGCTCTGTGGTGATTTTTGAAATCATCTTTTTGTTGTCTATGCATATTTTTTTATCAACTTTGTTTCCTTCTGAGTCTATAGGATGTATGTAACCATCCAAGACTATATCCCATAAATCACTATCATGACCTAGAAAGAAACTTTCTAGTCTATCTTTCCAATATTCAAAATCTTCTCCATCAAACACAGGAGGTTTGGTGTAGTTATTGTTATTTTGTTCAGTTGCCATTTGTGTTTTCCTTTTGGATCTTTTCCTGACACGGTTAAGTGTTTGCGCTCAGAGTCAAGCTCTGATACCAATTAAAGGGTGAGAAAAACACTTAGAAGGGGGGGGGGGGTTGAATACGTTTTTCTTTTTCTTTTTCTTACTAGCTTAACAATAATGGAAAGACACAATTATTTTTATCCTGGTTCGTTTGAACTCAAACTACTCCAGTCTACCCGCCAAGGTGATTTCGCCTTTCTCAACAAGGACTTAATTCACTATAATCAAACAGATTACAATCACACAACCAAACTGTTGTTACTAACAATTCAAAGCACAAGTAAACTTACAAGTGACTAACACCACTAAGGCTCAAACTAGTCCTAGCCTTCTTGATAAGTCTCACCAAGCTTGGTCTCTCAAGGAACAAATACAAGAATTAAATATTTACAATAGTGAAACAAATTGCTTCTTAGAAAGCTATATCACAAACTGTGATTTTTCACTAAGATGAGTTTTGCACAAAGTGTTTGTAAAATAATTTGTGAGCAGCAGAAGATTTTCACGTAGTTGGGTAGTTGGCTTGCAATAAATGATCTTCTATTTATAGCATGAAGAAAACGACCGTTGTTGCCTTCAAAAGTGTGGAGAAATTAATGTTTGTGTGTTTGCTTGCAGTATTGCTTTTTCCAATGAACTAGCGTAGACACTTGAGTGCTTGTAGCCGTCTTTGCATTAAATGAACAAACGACACTTGTCAGAGCATGTTTCCTGAAACTTGACAAGACTTGTTAGCTTCTTTATTCTTTCAGAACTAGCTTCACATCTTGCTTCAGAATATGCTTACAAATAACTTCTCATCAGCGCTTGCTTGCAAAGTACTTCTGAACATAGTTTGCATGGAAGCTTGCTTAGGATTAGAAGATGCATTAAATAGTTTCTTATCAGAGTCGGTATTATAACTTGCGCTAAAACAAATAGTTCTTTCATCAAAGAACTTCTTCATTTATTTTCAGCTCAGCACGTAAAAGTGATTTTCATCTAAGAAAATACTTCAGTCAGAATATTATCTGAAACAAATAAATATGCTCATCAGAGTATCAATTATCTAAAATATATTTTATTGTTATCATCAAAAATATGAGATATGATCAGAACCAATCTTGTTCTAACCGAATCATCATATAAACATTCTTCACATAGCATGTATATATATATCAAACATGCTTATTATCAACTTCATTCAACATATTATATATACGACCACAACTAGTCAATCACATCTTCAACAACATCATCATCACATAGTATGTATACTTATAGTTGTCATGCACATCATTAAAACATCATCACAAACAACATCTATCACATCAAATCTCATCATAATCACCAAAAATAATTCCACAACAACATCATATTCATCATTAAAAATAGAACATCCCCAATTATCAATTATACAAGGCATTTACATACATTTCACAAAACGACTCCATACGTCAAATAGTTGGAATTCTGGTACTGAAAATATTTTTAAGATAAAGTACGTTAATCCAGCTTTCCAACGATCCAAACCACACATCAATCAGACACTCACATCTTGAGTTATGAATTTTCAAAGTTTTAAAAACAATTATGCCATAACCAACTACAACCGGTTACCTAAAAACTGGTAACTTGTTACTGCATGAAATAGTAGCCAAACACGCAAAAATGCCCTGTGGTAACTGGTTACCTCAAAATTGGTAACCGGTTGCCTTACCAAACAGTAACCCAGTTTTCCCAAAATTCATCAGGTAACCAGTTACCTCAAAACTGGTAACCGGTTACCACTGCACCAGAGGCAGTTTTCTTATATTTTCAAAGGTGCGAAAATCATTATTTTTCAACCCAAAACCCAAAATTTTCTACATCAAAGTCCATAATTTAGTTCACCATATTACCATACTTCATCTACTATATTCTAACACTATTACACATACAAATTTCATCAATCAAACATCAAACATCACATTAATTTGCAATTTATCTGTATTCACATATTACTCTAAAATTACCATAAACCCCAAAAAAATTCTACATACACCTAAACCTGATATCAATCATAATAACATAGATCACCCCCTTTACCTGGTTATTTCCTAGGGGTGATTCCTTCCTCTTTGCGCTCTCTACCGAAATCCTCTGGGTTCCTCAATGCCCTAGATCTTTCTCCACAACTTATCTCCCAAAACACGATAGTATCGAATGAATGCACAAAATCCCAATGTTCCCTTTTGTCACTCTTACCCCTTAGACCCCTATCATGATAAACTCATCTTACCCTCACTAATCATCATAAAATTACCATCTTTCCCTTAATATCTCTACACATATTATCCTATTTAATTAATAGAATAATTCTATATAATTATAATTGTCTAAATTATAAATAATTCTCATTATCTCCTTACACCAACACTACCCCATAACATACTATCATGACACTACATAATTCAACAAGAATTTATATACTCACCAATAATCATAAATATTCACACCAAATCAATTAAATAAATAATTATAAATTTTGGAGTGTTACATCATGCCTCCTTCATAGATTCAGCACGAGAGATCCTGTCGAAGTTCGGCGCATCGACCGCCGTTTGAATGTAATACGCAACCTTACATCCTTCTTTTTGGCTTTGTTGTGGACTGTTTTCTGTATATACGTTGCATCTGCAGCCAACATAAAAACGTCATTGGTAACGACGTCTAAGGTTTCATGAAAGCCAAACAGAGATTGCATATGTTTTCTCCATCAAATCCAATTCTTGTCGTCAAGAGTTGGAAGAGAATTCAGAATGTTATTTTTACCATTCATCTTCGCAGTGATTGCTAGTGAGCAACACATAATCCTGGAAATACAATCTCTGACGTATGATTCTTGAAAACACGATCAAGAATCTAACCGAAGCTCTAGATACCGATTTGTTAGTCTGTGAGGCACTTTTAGTGAGGAGAGAAAGAGATAATAAAAGAAATAAGAATTATATTGACTTGAATTGTTACAAACTGATTTACAAACTAGTATAATTATATTTAACTAACTTGTACACTAAGTAGTCTAATAAACCCTAATTGAGCTTGGACTTTAATTACACAACTTGGATTATATCTAATATTATATCTAATATTTCAATATTATATGGATTATCCATACAAAACTACAAAATAAGAAAAATGTGTCAGGATATGCATGCATGCATGCAAAAAGTTAAAAAAATCATGTGGTATAAGGAATTAAAATATCTGCACAAAATTCGATTTCTAGGACAAGGTCGCTGTTGTTTTCGCTTTTGAAAAATCAGAGCTTAGAAATTCATAATTAATTTATTTCACGTCAAAAAATTCTAATTTTTGGTGGAAGGGGTGTTTATACCGTGTTTAACAAGCATGGAAAAAATTACGAAAAAATTTGAAGTCTAAGTCATTAAAAATGGAACTTATGTCTACGGAAAAAACAAGATATAATTGTTGTTAAAGTGACAATTGGAGTTCAAACATATATAGTGGAAGACGCTTGGCTGGTCCGACTGGGACAATGGCAGGCCCGACTGGAACAATTGTTGTAGCAACGAGGCACGTCTATGGGTGTTCCAAGAAATTCTAACGAGAAATCCAACAATCCCTCCCACAAAATCCAATCAAATCTTAAAATTTTCATCATCGAAACAAATGTTCTTGATCAAAATTCATAATTTGATTGGATTTTATGGTGTCTATGCTGACCACACAGAAGGTTCGAACCTTGTCACAGACGGTATGGACGTCGGAATCGGAGTTACGATCAATTTTTTTTTGAAAAACACAATTAAATTTTTGCATTCCAATAATCAAATCATTCTTTAGTCGAAGATCAAAATTTAAAATAATTTTTGTGGTGCACCGGCCTTGTCACGGACCTGGTCCAAACTAATACCGTCGTCTGAATCGTCTATTACTAGTTCCAGACCTTTTGTGTGGCCAGCACAAGCACCATTATATCCAGTCAATTGTAAATTTTGATCAAGAACATTTTATTCGATGATGAAAATTTTATGATTTTATTGAATTTTGTGGGAGAATTGTTGGATTTCTCATTGGAATTGCTTGGAACACCCATAAGTGTTCCTTGTCTCTGCAACAATTGTCTCAGTCAGGTTTGCCATTATCCCAGTCAGACTAGCTAAGGGCCTCCCCTATATATGTTTGAACTACACTTGCCACTTTAACAACAACTGAGTTTCTTTTTCCCTGTAGACATTAGTCCCCTTTTCTAATGACTTTTACTAGGAATTTTTTCGTGATTTTATTGCATGCTTGTTAAACACAATATAGACATCCCTTTTTCAAAAAATTGGAATTTTTTAACATGGGATGAATTAATTATGAATTTTCTAAATGTCGGTTTTTCATGAACAGAAACAATGGAAACCTTGCCATAGAAATCGAATTTTGTGCTGATTTTTTGTATACATATCTCTCGTAACAACATAAAGAATCTATAAAATTTCGCAGCGTTTCAATTAGGTCTTATTTATTTTGATTTGTTCGTTTTCTTGATTTTCGAAGCCATATTATATCAAATTAAAGGTGACTTGCACATATTGATCTGTGCTGATTGTTAGTATATTTTTGCAAGCAATTAACATCATAGAAAAAAATAGGTGTTGACTTCTCCCGCAAAGGAGTTTTCAACATACTAGAATCACTCTTTTTAACTTTCTCTTTCAAAAACAATATTATATACATGAAGCGTGATTATGTTTCGATATTTGCAAGACCAACATGTTTCATACTTACTGCACATCCTTTGTGTATAGTTTTTCATTGTGTCAAATTAAGCCTTTATGTATCGTCTTTCATTGTGTCAAATTAAGGTTTTAAGGGTTTTATTTAAAAGCTATTTTTTTCTTCAAAAAAGTCATTTTAGAAAACACGAAAAAAAATCTGTTAAATTTTATTTAATTTAAAGTTTTTAAAATTATTTTATTAGATTTGCAACATTTTTATTTAAAAAAATGTTCCCCATTTTCTTGTACGTGTAAAGAAATTACAACCTCTTTTTATTAAAGCACTCTTAAGAAGGAGAGGGCTTTTATTTTTTAAAAAAAAACATCTCCTTTTCTTTATACAAGAGTTTTTAAAATTATGTGAACATAAAAGAGTGTTTTTTTATAAAATCCGCTATTAAATTTCTGTCTAAAACCAAACATTTAACTTAAACTCTTGTCTTGCAAATAATATTATGAAACATTGCAGGGACAACAAACACAAGATAGATGTGTTATCTTTCTTAAGGTCTAATTAAAATGCTACGAAACTTTATAAATTCTTTTTATTGTTATGAGAGATATTTATACAAAAAATCAGTAAAAAATTCGATTTCTAAGACAGCGTTTTTGTTGTTTTTGTTCTTGAAAAATCGACGCTTAGAAAACTCATAATTAATTTATCTTATGTATCATCTTTTTACTCATCTATTTTGCTCATTTCTTCATCATAATTTTTCCAAGTGTTTTTAATTTCTCTATCTTTATCTCTCACGTTCTACGTTTTATTTATTGGTTTATTTTCATATTTTTACATTATGTTTAGGTTATATATAGTTTATATAATCTAGTTTAAGTTATCTTTATGGTTGATAATTGAAATTTGTGACTGTTTTATTTGTGTTTAAGTTATATAATCTATTTACGGTTATGTTTATGTTTAATAAATATAATTTATGAATATTTAGGTTATATAATGTAGTTTAGGTTATGGTTACGTTTGATAAATAAATTTTTGACTGTTTAGTTTATATAATCTAGTTTTAGTTATGCTTATATTTGATAATTGAATTTTATGATTGTTTGTGGAGCCTCATATATATATATATATATATATATATATATATATATATATATATATATATATATATATATATATATATATATATATATATATATATATATATATATATATATATATATATATATATATATATATATATATATATATATATATATATATATATATTATAGTATTTAGTTTTTGTAATATAACATAAATTTTAACTTTAGGATAGATGATTATTGATAGTTTATTCGTGTTTTCAAGTAAATTGAAACTTTGACATTAGGAGTGAAAATATCACTACGAAAAAAACAATTTTTGGCAGCGTATCTACGAAAGCGCTTTTAAGAGAAAGCGCTTTCGTAGCCTTTAAAAAAAATTCGCTTAAAAAAAGCGTTTTTATAGGGTTTCCTACGAAAGCGCTTTTCAGAAAGCGCTTTCATAGGTATTTGAAATATCTAACCTACGAAAGCGCTTTTGAAAAGCGCTCTTATAGGTGGCCCTATAAAAGCGCTTTTGAAAAACGCTCTTAAAGGGGGACCTACGAAAGCGCTTTCTAAAGCGCCCTTATGTGGGGGACATACGAAAGCGCTTTTTACCTCAGAAACGCTCTCATATATGGGTCTTAGAAAACGCTTTTAGAAGCGCTTTCGTAGCCTATATCCCTAAATACGAAATTTGCCCTATCACTTGTTCATTTCTTCGTCTTCTTCATTTCTTCTTCCTGTTACCGTTCATTTCTTCTGCCGCCGTTCCTGTTCCTGTTCGTTTGTTTGTCGCCGTTACCGTTCGTTTCTTCTTCCTGCCGCCGTTACTGCTGCTTCGTCTTCCTTCGTCGCCGTCGTTCTTCCCTCTTCTTCAGTCGTCGCCGCAACCCGTTGCCTTACTACTTCACTTTGTTCTGCATCAACACAACCCGTTGCCTTTTCTATTTCCAGCTTCATCACATTGTTCGTTTCAGAATTGGTAAGGTTGATTTTCATCACCATGACTTGCATAGTTTAAGCGTTTTCTGGATTCATTTTGTATTGTTTATGTGTGTACGTTGTTGTCTGTGTTAATAAGTTGATTTGTTTTGAAAATGTTACCATGAGAAAATCTGTGAAAAATTATGTTGACAGTGTATGATTGTATCGGGATATGACGGGTTTATCGTTAATATTATGTTGCTTTGTTAGAATTCTGGTGTTAATAATCGAATGTTCAAAATTTAATCGATGACTAGAAATATTGTTGCTCCAAGATACAAAACTTTTTTGAAGTTTTTTATCAAACGCCAAGAGTGCAAAATTAGACCCCAAAAGATAAATCTGATAGAAAACACAAAAACATCAATAGATAAATCTGATAGAGGAAGTAGCTACAACCTATAGAAGATCATCAGTGACTTTGGATGTGGGCAAAAGGTTTTCAATATCGAAGGTGTGGGAGTAGATATAGAGAAGAGAGATACATGCACCATTGTTAAGTTTGAGATGCGAAGAACAACCTCAATAAACTTTCCATTCTTGATAGTGGCGGCCGCATCAACAGATAGGTTTGGTACTGTTTGTAGTGGAGAAAGGTTTAGCAGTATATGATGGAGAGAGAAAGAAAGATAGAGAGAGAGTATCTGATGAATATATTAGTTCCTATAAAATTTATTAGTTCCTTCAAAAACAACATGATTATCTTTACAAAACTTTAGGAACTTTAAAAAACTTTAGGAACATATCAGGATTTATCAGTTTCCACTCGAGTCTACCATGAATTGCTAATGACTCACCATTATCAACACTGACTCTACTATAAGCTTCATATGATTGATTATTCTAACAGCTATTTTGT
The DNA here is from genome assembly GCA_948472305.1 of Vicia faba. Lineage (NCBI taxonomy): Eukaryota > Viridiplantae > Streptophyta > Magnoliopsida > Fabales > Fabaceae > Vicia > Vicia faba. The sequence continues at coordinate 1,312,173,738 of OX451735.1, read as the reverse complement.
CAAATTAACTTATTCTAAATTGAATTCTTGTATTAACATTGATTCGCTGTCGAATTCATCACTGAAGCCAACTTTGGCTTACATTTGGAGAGCTAATGTTTCAAGTAATATTCAAGTGTTTGATTGGCGTCTTCTCCGCGTTTCTTAGAGTTCGAAACATCTGAGAGGTAACTTTCTTCCTCAAATTACTGGTGTTCTGGACTGGGCCCGACAGGCCCAAAAGCATCGCAAAGGCCCAGTCCAAATGGGCTTACAAGGGGCCTCACCGACCAAAGAGTGAGACCGTGCCCGACGCGCAGCCACTGGCTCGACGATACACCTCCAGCTCGACATAAGGTGGTCCAACACCACATTCTGAGGTCCAGCTCGACGTTACCTCGAGCACCCCAGCTAGGGCAGACTCAGTCCACTGTTCCCCAACGATACTCCGGGAAGACCGCGTCTCCGTCCGCCCGCACTTCACGCAGAACATCTAGGGAGGGGACCACGTGCGGGTCCCCATTACGCACGTAGAACCTGGCAGTTCCTCCATTGGGCCAAACCTGCCTGGCCCAATGAAGGAACCTTGGCCCAGCGCTGGGGGCTATAAATACCCTCTGCTTCCAGAGGGTCAGGTATTCATCATTCTAACCTTACACTTGCTATTATCTGCTCGTACTCCTACTTACTTCAGCATCGGAGTGCCTTGCAGGTACCCCCCCCCCCACCTCGTTCAAAAAAGCTTTCTGCTCGGAGCCAGCCGTGACGGTCCATTTGTGATCAGGTCAGATCAGTGGCGCCGTCTGTGGGAAATAGCTTCCCCGTCTAACGAACAATTCTAAAGACCAAAGCTCAATTCAACTACCTGTCATGGCTGACCCAGCTCGCGACGAGCAGCCCGTCCGTGTTCCCGACACTAATAACGGTACCGCGGACAAGAATGGACACCTCGACAACCCCGGTGATCCCGGCCACAGTGCCATCCCTGTGACAACCGCCCCTGGACCTTCCTCCTACAGGGACGGGGCTACTGCATCATCCTCTACGACCCCTCCAGCACTCGAAGACGACCCGGTAGCTCTCGCTCATCACAGAGCTGCCCGGTTCTATGAAGTCCCAGTTCCCGCCGGGGCAGATGCCACGACTCAGGCACTGTTCGCGGCCATTAATCAGAAAAATTATCTCATATTCGCCCAAGGAGAAAGATTAAGGGCACTTGAAGATGATCGACGACCCCCGAGGAGGCATCGGAGGCCACATTCTCCACCTCCTCGGGTCACGGAAGCTCGACACCCTTCTCCCCCGCGAAGACACTATAGGGAGAACTCCAGGAGCCCTTCTCCCCGGCCAAAGCAGAGGCGGCCCTACCATGAGAGACAGCCCGCCATCCCTGCCGGAGAACCCAGTCGCGACCCGTCAAGGCACGACAAAAGGCACGCCGGGGACGGGCGTGTGGCCTTCAACCGCCGAGCATCACGCTCGAGGGAAACTCAGCACGATCATCGTGCCAGACATAACTACAGGACCCCTTCTCTTTCTCCGGAGAGGAGCGACGAGGACGACCCCCGCGGTCCCCTGTCGCAGGCCATCATGGATGCACCTATCCCCCCGGGCATGGAGAAGCCCCCGCATCTGAAGGAGTATGACGGAGTGGAGGACCCGGTCGACCACATTGACGGGTTCGAAGCCATGCTCCACTATCATAATGTCGGGGAGCCCATCAAGTGCCGTCTTTTCCCCACGACTCTCAGGAAGGCGGCCATGGACTGGTATAAAGGGCTCGCCCCGGGCTCAATTACGTCGTGGCGGAACCTGAAGAACCAGTTCATCAGTTCCTTCACAGCTTCTCGGCGCCATCCGAAGACCGAGGCGGCCCTCGAGGACATCATCCAAAGACAGGATGAAACCTTGAGGGAATTCATCAACCGCTTCAACCGGGAAGCAATACAGGTCCCCTGCGCGGACCATATGAAAAGATACTTGCTGGAGAGGGGTCTCCTCCCCGGCACAGAATTCAGAAAGGCTGTGGGTATTGAGCCACCTCCAACTTTTGATGCCCTCCTCGACAAGGCCCGATCATACATGGACTACGAGGAGAGAGAAGCTGCCAACAGGGCCCGAGACTCCAGGGCTCGCGCTCCCAACAACAGCAGCAGCTCACGACGAGCCTCCCCTCCGACGTACCAGGGAGAAAAGGAAGGAAGATCGACCCCCGGAAGTCCGGGAACAAACGGGCCCCTCGGGCCGTTTCACCGAGTACACTCCGCTCACGGCTTCCCGCGAGCGTATTTTGGCGGAGTGTGCCAGTACAGATTTCAGAGACGGTGGCGTCAAGCGTCCCCGACCTGCTCCCGCCAAGCCAGGGGCAGATAAAAATAAATACTGTCAATACCATAGGAGTCATGGTCATTTGACAGAAGACTGCGTCCACCTCAAGGACGCCATTGAAACCCTCATCAAGGGAGGGAGGCTCGCACAGTACAGGCGAAACGACGCTCCCCGTCGTGACGCCCATGAAACCAAGGAGCCCGAAGAAGATGCCCGACCATCAGACGAGTCGGTGCCTATCCAGACCGCCTTCTCGGTAACCAGGCCCAAGGATTTCGACGTTCCCGAGCTCTTGCAGGAGCCCCTGACAACACACAGCAGGTGGGAATACTTCCCCTCCGCCATGGTCATCAACGGGGGCGGGTTCAACGACCTCACCATCAATTCAGCTAAGAGGAAGTTGGATGAGCTGGTCGACATAGCTCCTCCACAAACTGTGACGTTCGAAAGGGTGAAGGGCAGGTCAGAGCCCATCACCTTCTACCTGGAAGAACTCCCCGGCGGAGCCCCGAACGCGGTCATCCCCTTGCTGATAAGGGCAAAAATTGCCAATTTTGACGTGCATCGCATCCTGGTCGACGAAGGGAGTTCCGTCGACGTGATGTACAGCCAGCTGTTCCGGACCTTGCAACTGGACGACTCACATCTCTCTCCGTATGTGGGTTCGGATCTTCAAGGCTTCAACGGCTCGACTTCCAAACCTTGGGGTTATGTCGAGCTCCTGGTTACGTTCGGAGAAGGAACAGCTACGAGACAGGTTAAGGTCCGCTTCCTCGTCATTGACTGCCCGTCTCTATACAATTGCATCTTGGGGAGACCGACTCTGGCGGAGTTGACAGCGGTGCCCTCGACTGTCCATCTGAAGATGAAGTTCTATACCAAAAGGGCACGGGTAGCCACCATCCAAGGAGACCTCGTCGCTGCCCGCAGGTGCTTCAACGCTGCTTCAAAGGGACGGGATACCGTCGACGTAGGGACCAGACCCACCAAGAGGACAAAGCAGGAGCCCGACAGAAAAGCATCCCCCGAGGAAGAAGTCCAGAAGGCCCCACCTAAGGTCGACTCCATATCCCTCGATGCTCGCTTCGATCAGGGCTAGCCATCCAGCAGCGAGCAAATCCCACTCCGACCTATTCCGGACGGTGATTTTGAACTCGTTCCCCTCGGCACAGACCCGACCAAGGGAGTGAAGATTGGCAAAGACCTCCCCGACTTGGCCAGGAAGCAAATCAAGGCCTGTCTGCGCGAGAATGCTGATCTCTTCGCCTGGAGCGCTGCAGAGATGCCCGGAATCGACCCTGAGGTCGCCTGTCACCACCTCGCCATTGATCCAGCCGCCAAGGCCGTAGTACAACGTAGGCGTAGGCAGTCTCCAGAAAAAACGGAGGCTGCTGAAAAAGCTGTAAAAGACCTCCTAGAGGAAAATTTTATTTCTGAAGCCCGGTACTCCACCTGGCTGTCAAATGTTGTACTTATTAAAAAGAATAATGGAAAATGGAGAATGTGTGTTGACTATACCGATCTCAACCGGGCTTGCCCGAAGGATGCTTTTCCTTTACCTAACATAGACATGCTGGTCGACAACTCGGCCGGCTACAAGACTTTGTCGTTCATGGACGCCTACTCGGGATATAACCAAATCCCAATGGCCCTGGGCGACAAACACTGCACGGCATTCATGATCAGCTCGGGCAACTATTACTACAACGTAATGCCCTTCGGACTAAAGAACGCCGGAGCAACTTACCAACGTATGATGAACAAAGTGTTCAACAAACAGATTGGCAACATGCTCGATGTGATCGGTGGATCTGGAACTGACTGTTTAACGCTGGTTCGCGAAATGTCGCGGAAGCAAGAGTCGCCACCGTCTTTTATTTTCTCCAAATGGAAAGGAAAAAGCACAGAAAAATTCCTTATAGAGATTGCTCTCGGTTCGGGAGGTAGATTATAGAAAGGGAAGGTGTTAGCACCCTTTCTATCCATGGTTATCCATGGGCTCTTAGATACTTGCTCATTTGTGTTTTCAAAAATGGTTTGTTTGCTTTTCAATTGTGGGTTTTAAAAAAAGTTTCTTTGAAAATTCCAGTTCGACTCTTGTATCGGTCCTCAAGAGTGTTTGAAAAATGCTTTCGAAAGCTTTTTGAAAATGTGTTGGTGTGAAAAGTATTTTTGATTTGTTTTGTTTTGAATTAGAGCAAGTATCCACGAGTCGTCTACCTACCCTAAGGAATTCGTCTGTGTAAATGTCCTTTAAAGTAGTGCCATCCCACCATTGAGAGGTAGGTAGCACCACCGTTGGAGGTGTTCGGGTCAATTCGAGGTTCGGGACATGGTGATCACCAGAGCAATGGGAAGACACCTTAGAAGCTACCCTCATGCCAGGTTCCCGGATCATGAGGACTTACTAAGACATCCTCTACTCGACGATCACCTTTCGAGGCAAGGCAACAGTGAGGCGTACCCTAGGGGTGGTGTGTGCGATTCGTATGTCGTTTTCAGATATTTTGTCTTGTCATGTTTATTGGTGTTCTACGCTTGTTTTTATTTAAGGCCATTCATTCTTGCATGCTTTGTTTAACAGTTAAAAGTTGCGAGGAAAATAAATCTAAAGCTATTACAAATGGCGCGGGTCCACATCGCCAAAATTAACCAGGACCCGATTTGACAGAAAAGTAAAGAAGTTAAAAGAATTGAAAGTGCGAGAAGTAATTACAAGGCTTCGGGAGAGATACATAATTATTTAAATGACATAAAATAAATACGCGAAGAAAAAAAAAAGAAATTACAAACGAAACGAGGGCGTTGGACCCTTTGGCAAAAATTAACTTAACGAGGAATTAAAATTAAAAATTAAAAGAAAATGTTTTTGGTATTTTTAGTATTTTAAGATTTAATAGAAAAAAGAAAGAATTAATTAAAATTAACTACTAACCCTAATTCTACTTTATTTTAATTTATTAAGAAAACATTAAAATTCAACCTAAATTAAACCTAAATTTTTTATGTACAATTTTAATTATGAAAATAAATAAAATAATATTAAAAATTGTGACAAAAGAAAAATTAAAAAGGAATAAAAATTAATTAAACCTAATTCTATATTTTTTTGTATTTTTGTTATTAAAAGAATTAAAGTTAAAGACCTATTTTAAACTAATTAATTTCCAAGCATTTATTTACAAGAAAATATTAAAATAAAATATTTATCATGTTTTTTATCTTTTTCTGATTTTTAGGTATTTTTCATATTTTGTAAAAATAATTAATTAATTTAGACAAATAAAGAAAACAAAATAACAATTAAAAATAAAACATGAATAAAAATGGAGAATTGCAAACCAGGGGGGGTGGTAGTCCCCAAAGTGGAGGTGAAATTATGAGAAATCTGGCCCAATAAGCAGTGATCCGTTTGACTTTTTTGAACAGCATGTTGAAGCGTGGACCAGGGTACAACGTGCTCTTTAGATCTGTGCCTTTGGTTTGATCTTCAGGGGCACGTGGACGTCTTGATTATGGTGGTGTATCATGCGCTTCACTTTTGAAATTGCATAGGAACATGTGTTGCAAAATAGTATGGAAATAACGTAGACCTGGGATTCGAACCCAGGTCTTAGATGTCAACACAATGAGCGCTTGCCAGCTGAACCATGAAACGCATGTTAACATATTATAACAAATAAATAATAAAAAGAAAAACAAACGCGTTAGTGGATCCAGCGCGCGAATTTCAAACAGGCCTATCACCCCTTGCCACGACTCCATCTTCTTCGTGTGTTTTTTTATTTTTCTGAAACAAGAACATAAAGCAACGGTTTTAAACGTGTTCTATTAGGTGGCTTTAGAGAAAATAGCGATTAGCTCTCCTTGGCACATAAATTCAGCGCGGTGGGTGGTTCTTATTCGTCCAGGCTTGCTGAGTACAACCATGGTACTCTTGAAGGCTAATTTTTCCTTGGGTGAAAAGCCCCAATTTAGAACCCTGTGAACCCTAGAAATCAAGCATGGTATAATCGCATACAACACATAAAAACACAATTAAAGGTATTGGTTAGCTTTAAAACTTCATAATGAACACGAATCAACCATTAAATTTCACAAATAATGCATAGAATGGGATGTACGATTATGAAATTTGTTTGATACAGTTGGCGTTCATGTTACCAATTCTTGGGGTTTGAATGACTGTTTCTGATTGGAATGTGATCAGTAATCCTTGAGGAAGCTATTGGAATGAAAATTAGCTCTTGAATTCACCTGCAAGTCAGTTTTCAGTATTGACTTTCTTAACAAAAAATTCAAGTTTTGCAAATGCTTTTGGGCGCAGCTTTTTTGTCTAGCATGATTAGGTTTATGATCAGGCATATGTAGTGAACAAATTAGGTCAACAAAACTCAATCAAATCCATGGCATTGATGGTTTTTGGAAATTTGATTTTAAGGATCTTTTTCATATCTTTTCCATGTGTTCTTGTGCCAATTATGATCACTTTGCTCCAAATCTTTCCTTATTGACTTAGGCACGAAATCTTGAGGCTGAAATATGTACAAAAAGATTTGAAAACTTAGGTTAGTATTTTTTCTATATTTAATTTGATTTAAATGAATTAATATAAATAAAAATTCAAATAAATAAATAAAAAATGAGAAAATACTCCCCTTTGGGCCAAGTGGTCGTGCATGTGTCATGGATGATGAATCATGGAAGAAAAATGGGCCCATTAGCAATTTTAGGTCATTTGAATCAATGTTGACTTTTCAAAATATCCAAAAATTTCCCAACTTCCACAAGGCATAACTTGCTCAATTTTTAAGCTTTTCTCATGTTCTTGGACATTTTGGAAAGGTCTTTGAGTCCTCTAACCAATGCCTTTTGTCCCATGTCATTTTGATTTACCAATCTCAAGTTATGGCCTTTGACTTAAAGTCTCTTTTTGTTGACTTTTGAAAATGACCTATAATGTTGAAATTGATAACTTTTTGTGAGAGAATTTCTTGGACTTGGAGTATGAAGATGAGTTGTAGGAAATGTCTTTCTCTTCAAAATGAGCTTTGGATGGAATTTTTCTGATAATCCATGTGAAAGTTATGCCCTGGTCAATTTCAGTTGACTTTTTCAACTGTCCAAATAAGGAAACTTTTGCATCTTGATGATTTTCTGAGCCAAATTTTGAGAATCATGATCAAGCATTGATCAAATGATGTTTGTGGCTTCAAAATGATATGTTGACCAAAAATTTGAACTTTTGACTGTCAAATGACCATTTTGCCCCTACAGTTGACTGTAGTGCAATTAGGGTTTTTGACTGTGCAATTTTGAGCTGAATGCCTTGAAACTTGATATGAGGATGCTTGGCCATATTTGTAAGCATGTGAGACTTTATTGGGCCTTTGAAAACTTCATTTTCTTGATCAGCACACAAACCCTAGTTTTGACTGTATAGGAGACCTTTGCACTGTGCAACCCTTGGGGAATTTTGTGACTTGGCTTGGCAATTTCTTGAAGAATATGGGAGGGCAAATTTTGGGGTACAACAGTTGCCCCTGTTCAATCTTCTTAGACCTGAGGATGCAGATTGGCTGACGTGCCTTTATTAATCCGAGGGTAGAAGATGATTGGACACTAGAGTGCCCAGAAATTTGCGCTCACATAGTAGCAGTGTGATGGGGGAATGGGCTTATAGATGCCATTTGGAGATTGCTGGATAGGATGATGGGCTTATAGATGCCATCTGGATGTTGATCGCGTAGGAGATTCCTTAGCGAGAACCTGCATACCTGCAAAAGAACAAATGAGTACCTGAGACATTGCAGGAGCTGGTTTTCAGATGCTTGGTATAGATGTGTCCTGACTGGTTACAGGAGCTGAGTCTGGAGCTTCAAACGGCGATGAATGAACCAGGGATGGTTACTGCCTTAGCATGAATGGTAAGAGAACCTCGGACGATTTTAACTTCAACAACGCTCGTTGAGAAAAATCTTGGGTGTCTTCTACTGGGATAAGAATCAGGGAGATCTTAGGGTCGATCTGACTGAACCAGAGAAGGCCTTTGGCTGGATAAGCATCAGGAAAATCTTAGGGTCGACTTAACTGAACCAGACAAGGTCTTGAAATATCTTCAACTGGATAAGCATCAGGGAGATCTTAGGGTCGATCTGACTGAACCAGAGAAGGCCTTTGACTGGATAAGCATCAGGAAAATCTTGGGGTCGATTTAATTGAACCGGACAAGGTCTTGGAATATCTTCAACTGGATAAGCATCAGGGAGATCTTAGGGTCGATCTGACTGAACCAGAGAAGGCCTTTGACTGGATAAGCATCAGGAAAATCTTAGGGTCGATTTAACTGAACCGGTCTAGGTCTTGGAATATCTTCAACTGGATAAGCATCAGGGAGATCTTAGGGTCGATCTGACTGAACCAGAGAAGGCCTTTGGCTGGATAAGCATCAGGAAAATCTTAGGGTCGACTTAACTGAACCGGACAAGGTCTTGGAATATCTTCAACTGGATAAGCATCAGGGAGATCTTAGGGTCGATCTGACTGAACCAGAGAAGGCCTTTGACTGGATAAGCATCAGGAAAATCTTGGGGTCGATTTAACTGAACCGGACAAGGTCTTGAAATCTTCAACTGGATAAGCATCAGGGAGATCTTAGGGTCGATCTGACTGAACCAGAGAAGGCCTTGGGACATAGCTAAGCATTTAACTGGATCTTTCCCGAAAGGTAAAGGTCAGTCATATGCAATGCATGATATGGATCAAGCAATGATGTTCTCAATGTAAACGAGACTCGTGAGATATGATGCGTCTATGCATGCTATAATGATGTATGTGATGTTTTATGTATATTTTTGTCTAGGAAAGTGAATCCTTGACGGGTGCCAGGAAGTCGTATCCTGGGCTGATGCTGAGGAATAGATTTTTCTTCCACTGGGGATGATAACAGTAAGAATACCGGTAGAAGAAGATGACTCCGCTGCGGAATAAACTTGGCAAATGGAAGATTTTGCGGGGAGAAAAGATACTCTAGCGACCATGCTGGGAAGCAATACTCTGTGGGGATAGAGATGCTTTGCTGAATGTTGATAATAGTTTGCTGGGGATAGGAAGACTTTGTCGACGACGCTCTTTCCGTGGCTTTTGGCTGAGGATAACCCAGTTATATCCTGTTAAGGAAATAACTCTTTAAATCAAGCCGGACGACGCGTTCATGTTCTGCGAGGGGATAAGCTTCCAGAATTTACTGGGGATAAGCTTGCTGCTTGGGGAGATGAATTCCCACTTTCCTGGGGAATCAGATTGGACTCTTCTGGGGGAAGTTTGTACTGCATCGGGGAAGTGACTCTTTTGACTATTGATATACCGCCGGGGAACAATCTTTAGACCAAGACTGCCGGGGATGCTTGTTTTAAGAATATATGCTGCTGGGGAATGTTGAGCTCTACGGGAGGATACCCAACTTTCTTTAAGATTTGATAATAGCTTGGAGAGGAATGTACTGTTTTGCTGAACCACTCTCTGGGGAATTAAGATGTACTGGTCATATTCTTTAGTTGAACCTACCTTGGTACCTTGGCGGACAAAACAATTGGATTGTTTAGACAACTCTTTTATTGCCCCTGTTTCTAGTGTCACCTGCAATTAACTCCTTTGTTTCGTATGCAAATATTTATGAGTTAGCAAATTATTGTCAATGCATATATCACAAATGGAACCTTGGACGTTCTTCGCAAAACAAAACAAAAAGGAAAACACTTGGTACGTTTAACTGAAAATATATTTGTATTGATTTTTGAATGGCCTGTAAATAGGCGTTTTGTGTACAAGAGGCTGACGTCCTAGTAAGAGGAACGTCGCCGAACAAGAGAGTTTATACAAATTTTGTACAAAATAAAACAGCTGTGTGAAGTGAATGATCCCACTGGGTTTCAACTCTGCTATTGTCTTTATAACTCCGAGCGTCTCATCACTTGATGACCTTGGTTGAAGGTGAAGCTGACTGATCGATGCCGTCTGAACTTGATGTAGATACCGGATTCTGGATGCAAAGTGATCCAATGAGACATAGTATTACGCTTTTATCCCTAATTTTTGCCTGGACCGCCCTTTCGGGTTTTCAGTCCACCGGGATACCCATTTTTGCCCAAGCCGCCTTTTCAGGTTTTCGACTTGCCGGGTGTACAGATTTTTTCATTTTCATCCCTTCATTTTGCCCGAACCCTTTTGGTTCGACGGGAAGCCCTAATTTTTGCCTAGGCATGTCAGCCTAGCGGGTCTTTTTTATGCGTAGTATCTTTTTACTATGTCTGCATTGGCGGGGTGAGGAAGGTCGTCACCATCCATATTGGTCAATATCATGGCTCCTCCTGAGAACACATGTTTAACCACAAATGGCCCTTCGTACGTAGGGGTCCATTTGCCCCTTGGATCACTCTGAGGAAGGATGATTCTCTTGATTACCAGATCCCCCACTTGATATTCCTGTGGTCTGACCTTTTTGTTAAATGCCCTGATCATCCGTTTCTGATACGTCTGACCATGGCAGATAGCAGCAAGTCTCTTTTCATCAATGAGGTTGAGCTGATCAAGTCGTGTCTGGATCCAATCATCTTCGTTCAGATTTGCATCCTTCATTATCCGGAGAGAGGGAATCTGCACTTCGATCGGCAAGACTGCCTCCATGCCATAAACCAGAGAGAAAGGAGTTGCCCCGGTTGACGTCCTAGCTGAGGTTCGGTACCCATGTAGAGCGAACGGTAACATCTCGTGCCAATCTTTGTAAGTCACCGTCATCTTCTGCACGATTTTCTTGATGTTCTTATTTGCTGCTTCAACAACCCCATTCATCTTCGGTCTGTAAGGAGAAGAATTGTGGTGCTGTATTTTGAACTGTTCGCAGAGCTCAGCGATCATCTTATTGTTCAGATTGGTACCGTTGTCTGTAATAATCTGCTCAGGGACGCCGTACCGACAGATCAGGTTGTGCCGAATGAACCGTGCCACAACAGTCTTGGTTACCGTAGCATAGGAGGCTGCCTCAACCCACTTCGTAAAATAATCAATCGCTACCAGGATGAAGCGATGTCCATTGGATGCTGTAGGTTTAATCTCGCCGATCAGGTCTATGCCCCACATTGCAAACGGCCAAGGCGCCGTCAGAACATTCAGGGGAACCGGAGGAACATGCACCTTGTCTGCATAAATCTGGCACTTGTGGAATCTCCTAGAATGTTGGTAACAGTCAGCTTCCATTGTGGACCAGTAGTATCCTGCCCGTAGGATTTTCTTAGCCATAGTGTGCCCACTGGAATGCGTACCAAAGGTCCCTTCATGTAGCTCTTCCATGATTCTTTCTGCTTCAGTCTTATCCACACAACGCAGTAAGGTTGAATCATGGTTTCGCTTGTACAAGATGCCGTTGCTAAGGAAGAACTTGGCTGCGAACCTCCTCAGGAATTTCTTATCGTTGACAGAGGCACCTTCAGGGTATTCCTGAGCTTCCAGATATCTCTTCACTTCGTGGTACCAAGGCTTCTCCGTCACCAATTCAGTTTCGAGATCACAACAGTATGCCGGTTCGTCCAGTTTCCAGATGATGATCCGGGGAGCCTCATTATCCCATTTGACCTTGAACATTGAAGACATTGTAGCTAACGCGTCCGCTAGCTGATTCTCTTCTCTTGGAAAGTGCTCAAAGGTTATCTCTGTGAAGTGGGGGATCAGGGTCAACACACATTCTCTGTAAGGAATCAAGTTTGGATGTTTCGTATCCCACTCTCCTTTGATCTGATTGATCACAAGAGTGGAATCTCCGAAGACACTTAGAAATTTGATCCTTAGGTCGATCGCAGCTTGAAGACCCATGATGCACGCCTCATACTCCGCCATGTTGTTGGTACAGTTGAAACACAGCCGGGCAGTGAGTGGAGTATGAGTACCTTGAGGTGATATGATTATGGCGCCGATACCGTTACCCAAAGCATTGGAGGCTCCGTCAAAGTGCATAGACCATCGGGATCCTGGTTCAGGTCCTTCATCCGGTCCAGGTACTTCACAATCTATTACTATCATGATGCTTTCATCCGGAAACTCGAAGTTCATTGATTGATAGTCATCTACAGCTTGATGTGCCAGGTGGTCTGCCAATACACTTCCCTTGATGGCTTTCTGGGTTGTGTACTGAATGTCGTATTCCGTCAAGATCATTTGCCATCTTGCAATTCTCCCAGACAGAGCAGGCTTTTCGAATATGTACTTTATAGGATCCATCTTTGAGATTAACAAGGTAGTGTGAGTCAGCATATACTGTCTCAGCCGGCGAGCAGCCCATACCAAAGCGCAGCAAGTTTTCTCAAGCAGTGAGTATCGGGTCTCACAGTCGGTAAACTTTTTGCTAAGGTAATAAATGGCATGCTCTTTTCGGCCAGACTCGTCATGCTGCCCCAGCACACACCCTATTGAGTTGTCAAGCACTGTCAGGTATAGTATCAGAGGTCTCCCTTCAACCGGTGGCATAAGGATGGGTGGTTCTTGGAGATACTCTTTGATTCTGTCAAAAGCAGCCTGACATTCGTCGTTCCAACGTACTACCTGATCTTTCTTCAGCAGCTTAAAGATTGGCTCACAGGTAGCGGTTAGATGTGAGATGAAGCGAGCAATGTAATTCAGGCGTCCTAAAAAGCCTCTGACTTCCTTTTCTGTCTTAGGAACTGGCATCTCTTGAATAGCTTTGACCTTAGCAGGGTCCACTTGAATACCTTTATCACTGACCACGAAGCCTAGCAACTTCCCAGATCTTACCCCGAAGGTGCACTTGTTCAGGTTCAATCTTAGCTTGTACAGTTTCAACCGGTCAAACAACTTCTGCAGATGATCTAGATGCTCTTCCTCAGTTTAGGACCTTGCGATCATGTCGTCAACATACACTTCTATCTCATGATGGATCATATCATGAAATAAAGCAACCATGGCACGTTGGTAGGTTGCCCCAGCGTTCTTTAATCCAAATGGCATGACCTTGTAACAGAAGGTTCCCCACTGAGTAACAAATGTAGTCTTTTCCATGTCTTCAGGTGCCATCTTAATCTGATTGTAACCTGAAAAGCCATCCATGAAAGAGAACACCTTATGTTGTGCTGTATTATCAACAAGGACATCAATGTGAGGTAAAGGGAAGTCATCCTTGGGGCTGGCCCTGTTCAGATCCCTGTAATCGACACACATTCTGACCTTACCGTCCTTCTTAGGTACCGGCACCACATTAGCAACCCACTGAGGGTAAGAAGTCACTGCAAGGAACCCAGCATCAAACTGTTTCATAACCTCGGCCTTAATCTTCTCAGACATCTCTGGACGCATCCGACGGACCTTTTGCTTAACTGGAGGGCAGTCTTCCTTAGTTGGCAAATGATGGACCACAATGTCGATATCCAACCCGGGCATGTCTTCGTAGGACCAGGCAAAGATCTCCATGTAATCATGTAACATCTTGGTTAACCGTTGCTTCACGCTGAGCTCTAGGTTGGCACCAATCTTTACCTCTCTCCTGTCTGCATCAGTACCCAAGTTTATGGTTTCCACTGGCTCTTCATGGGGTTGAATTTCCCTCTCTTCCTGAAGCAACAGTCTTGCAAGCTCGCCAGGCACTTCGCAATCATCTTCACCTTCGTCTTCGGCTAAGTTGATCGGATTTTCGAAGTCATAATTGGCAGTAGCAGAGTTGTTATCAGTGAGATCCAGAGTGGATTGAAACCTGTATGAGTGAGTGTGTGTGTAAATACAACTGTTTTGAAAATTATGTAAAGGAAAAGAAAGACAGAAAAGGAGCACAATATTTGCAATGCGAAAAATACGTCCAAGATTTTCATTCATGATATATGAAATGACAGTTTGTATGCCCTCACAAATAGAACCACGGTGCCTCGGGTAAGACACTGGGCCATAGAGTTTATCATTGTTTATTACAAAATAACGAAACAAAGAAATTTATTATTGCATCACAAAGGTAACAGGGGTATGATCCTTAGCAATCCAGTTGTTCAATCCGCCTTCAGCCGTTGGATAGATCCAGCTATTAAATTCCGCTTCATCCACTTCGTTGTCTTCTCCAACCGCATTCACTCCTGAACTTGTAATGAATACGGGAGGTCTTCCGATCTTCGCTTTCCTCATAGCTTTCTGACCTTCTGTGGTAAAACCCAACCCAAGTTTATCAGTCTTCTGAGTAAAGTCTGGAAGTCTGCCCCAGTTGGCACTTTCACTCTTCTGAACCACAGCCCGGGCATCCTTTAGGGAGGCCATCTTCAAAGGAAAGAATTCTTCTGCTGTTTCTGACGCTGCTGTAATTGGAAGCACCTCCTCGAAATGCTGAAAGGGGGTTTCAATAAACTCCCCATCCATCTCAATGTATCTGAAGGAGTTCAGGTGGCTCACCATATACTCCTCCTCTCCCTGCACAGTGACGATTTTCCCTCTGACGGGGTACTTCAGCTTCTGATGCAAGGTAGAGGTCACTGCCCCAGCCTTATGTATCCAAGGTCGACCCAATAGACAAGAGTAAGATGGACGGATATCCATCACATAAAAAGTGGAGTCGAACACCTGAGATCCCACACGAATCAGAATGTCAACCTCTCCATGAACCATCCTCTTTGAACCATCAAAGGCCCTGACGATGATATTGCTGGGTTTTAATTCCAGGCCTTCACAATCTAGACGGTCCAAAGCCTTCTTGGGTAGCACATTCAAAGACGAACCAGTATCTACTAACACATGTGCCAAGGTAGTGCCCCTGCATTCAATAGAGACATGCAGAGCATCATTATGGTCTCTTCCCTTTGCGGTCAAGTCAGCATCTGAGAAACCCAAGCCATTGTCTGCCGTCAAATTTGCTACGCAATCAGTGAACTGGACTGCAGAGGTTTCATGTGGCACATGGGCCGTCTTAAGGAATGAGATTAGGGCCTTAGCATGGGCCTCGGAGCACAGCAATAAAGAGAGCATGGAGATCTTGGAGGGCGTGTGCCCCAGTTGTTCCACAACATTAAAATCGCTCTTCTTTATAATTTTTAGAATCTCCTCCATTTCTTGTTGGGAGGCCTCAGCAGTTATCGGTACAGGTGTTTCCATCTGGGCAGGCTCAACTTCAACTTCTTTGCCCCGAGCATTGGATGACTCGGCAGCAGGAGAAACAATTGGATCAGCAGCAGGAACAGGTACACTTGCAGGGGTTATGAGAAGTGGTCTTCGGGCAGTAGGCGGTGCAATGTCAGGCGAGAAGAGCCTGCCACTGCGGGTAACTTTGGCTGGGCCAGTGATGTCACAAATGCTGGCGCCAGCGTTGAGCTCTTGTTTAATCCCATTTACATATATGTCTGCCCCATAGTGCCAAGGGACAGCTTTATCAGATACATAGGGCAGGGGCCCCGGAACGGTGATAATAACAGGTGCAACGGTCATGATTTTAATGGGCTTCTTCGGGAGAGCCGGGATTGGATTATTGAAAATAGTCACCACAGAAACTTCTTCCACTGGAACCAACCGAACAGCAGACTTCTTGAATAGAATCTCCTTGCTATCCATTAAGCTTTGGATGCCTAACTTTAGCAAGGGACAACCAGATGGGGACACAGCACAGAACAGGCAACCCTCACTATAACCCGGAAATAAACCGGCCTGCAGTAGGTTCTTCTTGACAATCTTTAGAGGAGTGGCTAGATCATCCACAGAAACAGCATAAACGTCTTCATCAACAGCATTTACCCCATGTTGAGGCATAGGGGCAGTAACTACATTTGGCTTCGCAGGCGCTTCGAACTGTATCTCCTTTGCGTCGATAAGGTCTTGCACCTTATTTTTTAACGCCCAACAGTCATCAGTAGAGTGCCCCGGGCTATCTGAATGGTAAGCACAACGAGCATTCGGGTTGTACTTGGGAGATGCAGTATTTGGAAACTTCGGCGCCTCCCTGACAGTCACTAAATTGGTGGATAGCAACTGTGGCAGGATCTGCGACAAAGTCATGCTTAAGCGGGTGAATTCTCTCCGGGGTCTTTCAACCTTCTGAGGATTGTTTGGCCGGGGAGCGGCAGCAGGCTTAGCAATCATTACCGCACTGACAGATTGGCGGTGCTCATGTCTCTCTGATCTCCTGGAACCATATACGGCACTAGACTCCTTCTTGAAGGGTTTCTTCTCAGAACTGGATGATGCACCCTTCGGAATTTTTCCAGATTTTAACCCAGCTTCAATCCTCTCTCCAGTCAAGATCAAATCAGTGAACCCAGCAGAAGAATTCCCAATGAGATGGTTGAAAAATGGCCCAGATAGGGTCCCCAAGAACATGTCCACCAACTCCCGATCAGTCAACGGTGGCTGCACCCTGCCAGCCAGGTCTCTCCACTTCTGAGCGTACTCCTTAAAACCTTCGCTTGCACCTAACGACATACCCTGGAGTTGGGTACGTGTGGGGGCAAGGTCGGCATTATATTGATATTGCTTGTAGAAAGCAGTAGCCAACTCCTCCCAGTTACGAACCTTGGTCCCATCCAGTTGATAGAACCATTCGAGATGAGTCCCTGAAAGACTCTCCTGGAAGAAGTGGATCCATAAATTCTTATCCGCAGAGTACGGCTGAATTTTCCGAACATAGGACCTTAGATGCAGCTTGGGACAAGACGCCCCGTCATACTTAGAGAAGGAGGGTGCTTTGAACTTGTGGGGGATAATCACACCAGTTGACAAACCCAGATCTCCGAAATCCAGCCCAGGTACCTGTTGAACCTCCATAGCCTTCAACCTGTCCTCCAATTGCTTATATCTGTCGTCTGCAGGAGGGTACTGCTCTTCATCAAAATCGGTCTCGTTGTCGGAGACTACCGGACTAGGAACCCTTGCTTCTGCCTGAGGAGAATTCTTGTCAACAGAAGAACCAGCCTCTTCCTGTTGCAGAGTATTGTTAAACCTTCGACCCGAGTTGAACAGAACAGTTCTTCTCTTCTTCTTCTTCTCCTTCTTTAGGAGCATAGCCTTCAGTTCTTCTTGGCCTTGAGCTAGACCCTTGATTAATTCTTGAAACTGCGCATTCTGCGCCTGAAGAGCCTTGATTGATGTCTCAGTTGATGCGGAGTCGGTATTCATGATGCTGAAATAAACAGCGAAGAACTGTAAGCAACCTGAAAAGGGGAAAAACCTGCTATGCACATGATGTATGAAATGTGTATGCAATGCATTCAAGGGTTCGAAAGTTCAAATTTGTTGTAGACAAAAAGGAACACACGTTATCATTAAGGAAATCATTGTTTAATACATCAAGGCCTCATGGGCAAAAGTACAAAAATCAAATCAATCCCAGAATATGCTACGCATCCTCTTTGGGGCTATGTAGGTGTTGAGATTCCTCTCCTCATGCAACAGGCGGGTGAGCTCCAAGACTTTCTTTTCACTGGCATGTAGACTGGTCTCAAGAGAATTTTGTTCTTCCTTAAGCTGGATCCAGCTTTTCTGCATCTCTTCCCAGGATGTGGGCATATCAGGGTGCTGAATAGTGTGGGACACTTCTCCTTCCAAGACTGGTTCTTTGATCACTGGGAGCATATGAGGATAAGGCATTACTAACTTCTGGGAGCGGGCTCGTACCCACTTGAGATAAGGTTCCAATGGGATGGAGTTCCTGTGCCCCAGTGTCTTGCTGTCTATCCTACTGGGCATCCTCCAAGCTCTGATAAATCTCTGGCGAAATCCTTGAGTATCGTTGTCGAAGTCAAAAACTATGTCAGGAATTAACATGTCATGAGGACCATCCCTCCGAGCATAACCAAACTGCCTCCAAGCCAGGCATGGGCTATAAGTAATACCTCCTCTGATTCCAAGTAAAGGAACATTAGGGTACTCCCCGCAACGATCGATGATAGTGACATCTTCTCTGGACCTAGGGCACCAATGTATATCTGCATGTGTAAGAGTCATCAACCGTTATGACCATCTCAAACCCCGCTCATTCCTCAAGACCGATTGCGGAAGGTGCGAAATAAACCACCTTCCCAGGAGAGGAGTGCAACACATAAGGACACCTCTTTTTCTCATGGTTTGAGTGTAACATGAGTGAAGGATGTCCCCCAGCAACGTAGGTATAGGATTCCTGGACATAAAGATCTGAACAGCACTGATATCAATAAGTTGATCTGGGTTAGGGAACAACACCAAACCATAGACAAGGAGGGACACAATCTCTTCAAAAGCTTGCAAGTCAAGGGAGTTCCAACATTCATGGGCCTTTTCAAACAGAAACCTGGCTAAGAACCCTTTGATACCACTCCTAACTTCCCGATGTCCCTTGAGGTCAGATGACTGTAGGTGCAAGGCTTTAGCAATCTCTTCAAGCTTAGGTTCCTTTTCTGTACCGTTGAAGGGTAGCTGATCAAGGATAGGGATCTTCAGGAGCCGGGAGAACTCCTCCAATGTAGGTACCAACTGATAATCCAAGAAGGTAAAACAGTGATGCAGGGGATCAAAGAACTGGAACAGGACCTTAATCATATCTTCCTCAATGTTGGTGTTGACCAAGCTGATGAGGCTTCCATGCCTTTCACTGAATGAAGAGTTCTCGGGAATCCTGGATATAAGTTCCTTAAGCTGAGGAGGGACCCTTACAAGACTGACTTGAATTGTCTTTCTACGAACAGTTTCCATGTCCTACAAAACAAGAACAAAGATGAAAATTCGAACCCCTGAAATGGTTAGTCAATGCATATGATGCTGGATGATGTCATGATGCTATGATTAAACACACCACAGATATTTACAAGGACAAACATGTAAGGCATACAAGGCACACAAGATAAGCCCTTAAGGTTTAAGGCCAGCATGAGGTCTGGGTAGTACCCTCTTGAAGTTGGTGGGTTAAACCTGTCCTAATCAAATAACCGGGTTCTAAGGTTCCCAATATCACGGGATTGCTTTCATTGTTCATCGTTTCGATTTAGCCACTGAACTGGCGACCGAAATATTCCAGGAAAGCAACCCTCAATTGAGTGTAGTATCGAGTATCAACCAACCTCGGACTGCACCAAAGTCAGTTATCTCACTACCCTAAAGAGGCCAAGATAGTTCAATTAAGGTTCCTAAGGTCTGTTGATGCTTCATAACACCACGCGGAGGCCCCGTACTCTCCTTGACTGAACTCAAGGGTTACCGGTACACACCAAAGTGCCACATCAACGTAGCAGACTGTTTCAACCATGTCGGTATACCCCGCACAGTTCCCTCACAGCCTCGTTGCTACTTTCTAAGAAGGTATCCCCCAGATCTGGGTTAGGATCTATAGAACTCCCAAGCAACCCACAATAATAAAGCAAGCAAGGAAAGCAATTGAAAACACAGTTATGAACTAACCCTAAGGTACACCTCACTTTATAAAGGTATCCCCAGCAGAGTCGCCAGTTCTGTGATCGGTGGATCTGGAACTGACTGTTTAACGCTGGTTCGCGAAATGTCGCGGAAGCAAGAGTCGCCACCGTCTTTTATTTTCTCCAAATGGAAAGGACAAAAGCACAGAAAAATTCCTTATAGATATTGCTCTCGGTTCGGGAGGTAGATTATAGAAAGGGAAGGTGTTAGCACCCTTTCTATCCATGGTTATCCATGGGCTCTTAGATACTTGCTCATTTGTGTTTTCAAAAATGGTTTGTTTGCTTTTCAATTGTGGGTTTTAAAAAAAGTTTCTTTGAAAATTCCAGTTCGACTCTTGTATCGGTCCTCAAGAGTGTTTGAAAAATGCTTTCGAAAGCTTTTTGAAAATGTGTTGGTGTGAAAAGTATTTTTGATTTGTTTTGTTTTGAATTAGAGCAAGTATCCACGAGTCGTCTACCTACCCTAAGGAATTCGTCTGTGTAAATGTCCTTTAAAGTAGTGCCATCCCACCATTGAGAGGTAGGTAGCACCACCGTTGGAGGTGTTCGGGTCAATTCGAGGTTCGGGACATGGTGATCACCAGAGCAATGGGAAGACACCTTAGAAGCTACCCTCATGCCAGGTTCCCGGATCATGAGGACTTACTAAGACATCCTCTACTCGACGATCACCTTTCGAGGCAAGGCAACAGTGAGGCGTACCCTAGGGGTGGTGTGTGCGATTCGTATGTCGTTTTCAGATATTTTGTCTTGTCATGTTTATTGGTGTTCTACGCTTGTTTTTATTTAAGGCCATTCATTCTTGCATGCTTTGTTTAACAGTTAAAAGTTGCGAGGAAAATAAATCTAAAGCTATTACAAATGGCGCGGGTCCACATCGCCAAAATTAACCAGGACCCGATTTGACAGAAAAGTAAAGAAGTTAAAAGAATTGAAAGTGCGAGAAGTAATTACAAGGCTTCGGGAGAGATACATAATTATTTAAATGACATAAAATAAATACGCGAAGAAAAAAAAAAGAAATTACAAACGAAACGAGGGCGTTGGACCCTTTGGCAAAAATTAACTTAACGAGGAATTAAAATTAAAAATTAAAAGAAAATGTTTTTGGTATTTTTAGTATTTTAAGATTTAATAGAAAAAAGAAAGAATTAATTAAAATTAACTACTAACCCTAATTCTACTTTATTTTAATTTATTAAGAAAACATTAAAATTCAACCTAAATTAAACCTAAATTTTTTATGTACAATTTTAATTATGAAAATAAATAAAATAATATTAAAAATTGTGACAAAAGAAAAATTAAAAAGGAATAAAAATTAATTAAACCTAATTCTATGTTTTTTTGTATTTTTGTTATTAAAAGAATTAAAATTAAAGACCTATTTTAAACTAATTAATTTCCAAGCATTTATTTACAAGAAAATATTAAAATAAAATATTTATCATGTTTTTTATCTTTTTCTGATTTTTAGGTATTTTTCATATTTTGTAAAAATAATTAATTAATTTAGACAAATAAAGAAAACAAAATAACAATTAAAAATAAAACATGAAAAAAAATGGAGAATTGCAAACCAGGGGGGGTGGTAGTCCCCAAAGTGGAGGTGAAATTATGAGAAATCTGGCCCAATAAGCAGTGATCCGTTTGACTTTTTTGAACAGCATGTTGAAGCGTGGACCAGGGTACAACGTGCTCTTTAGATCTGTGCCTTTGGTTTGATCTTCAGGGGCACGTGGACGTCTTGATTATGGTGGTGTATCATGCGCTTCACTTTTGAAATTGCATAGGAACATGTGTTGCAAAATAGTATGGAAATAACGTAGACCTGGGATTCGAACCCAGGTCTTAGATGTCAACACAATGAGCGCTTGCCAGCTGAACCATGAAACGCATGTTAACATATTATAACAAATAAATAATAAAAAGAAAAACAAACGCGTTAGTGGATCCAGCGCGCGAATTTCAAACAGGCCTATCACCCCTTGCCACGACTCCATCTTCTTCGTGTGTTTTTTTTATTTTTCTGAAACAAGAACATAAAGCAACGGTTTTAAACGTGTTCTATTAGGTGGCTTTAGAGAAAATAGCGATTATCTCTCCTTGGCACATAAATTCAGCGCGGTGGGTGGTTCTTATTCGTACAGGCTTGCTGAGTACAACCATGGTACTCTTGAAGGCTAATTTTTCCTTGGGTGAAAAGCCCCAATTTAGAACCCTGTGAACCCTAGAAATCAAGCATGGTATAATCGCATACAACACAGAAAAACACAATTAAAGGTATTGGTTAGCTTCAAAACTTCATAATGAACACGAATCAACCATTAAATTTCACAAATAATGCATAGAATGGGATGTACGATTATGAAATTTGTTTGATACAGTTGGCGTTCATGTTACCAATTCTTGGGGTTTGAATGACTGTTTCTGATTGGAATGTGATCAGTAATCCTTGAGGAAGCTATTGGAATGAAAATTAGCTCTTGAATTCACCTGCAAGTCAGTTTTCAGTATTGACTTTCTTAACAAAAAATTCAAGTTTTGCAAATGCTTTTGGGCGCAGCTTTTTTGTCTAGCATGATTAGGTTTATGATCAGGCATATGTAGTGAACAAATTAGGTCAACAAAACTCAATCAAATTCATGGCATTGATGGTTTTTGGAAATTTGATTTTAAGGATCTTTTTCATATCTTTTCCATGTGTTCTTGTGCCAATTATGATCACTTTGCTCCAAATCTTTCCTTATTGACTTAGGCACGAAATCTTGAGGCTGAAATATGTACAAAAAGATTTGAAAACTTAGGTTAGTATTTTTTCTATATTTAATTTGATTTAAATGAATTAATATAAATAAAAATTCAAATAAATAAATAAAAAATGAGAAAATACTCCCCTTTGGGCCAAGTGGTCGTGCATGTGTCATGGATGATGAATCATGGAAGAAAAATGGGCCCATTAGCAATTTTAGGTCATTTGAATCAATGTTGACTTTTCAAAATATCCAAAAATTTCCCAACTTCCACAAGGCATAACTTGCTCAATTTTTAAGCTTTTCTCATGTTCTTGGACATTTTGGAAAGGTCTTTGAGTCCTCTAACCAATGCCTTTTGTCCCATGTCATTTTGATTTACCAATCTCAAGTTATGGCCTTTGACTTAAAGTCTCTTTTTGTTGACTTTTGAAAATGACCTATAATGTTGAAATTGATAACTTTTTGTGAGAGCATTTCTTGGACTTGGAGTATGAAGATGAGTTGTAGGAAATGTCTTTCTCTTCAAAATGAGCTTTGGATGGAATTTTTCTGATAATCCATGTGAAAGTTATGCCCTGGTCAATTTCAGTTGACTTTTTCAGCTGTCCAAATAAGGAAACTTTTGCATCTTGATGATTTTCTGAGCCAAATTTTGAGAATCATGATCAAGCATTGATCAAATGATGTTTGTGGCTTCAAAATGATATGTTGACCAAAAATTTGAACTTTTGACTGTCAAATGACCATTTTGCCCCTACAGTTGACTGTAGTGCAATTAGGGTTTTTGACTGTGCAATTTTGAGCTGAATGCCTTGAAACTTGATATGAGGATGCTTGGCCATATTTGTAAGCATGTGAGACTTTATTGGGCCTTTGAAAACTTCATTTTCTTGATCAGCACACAAACCCTAGTTTTGACTGTATAGGAGACCTTTGCACTGTGCAACCCTTGGGGAATTTTGTGACTTGGCTTGGCAATTTCTTGAAGAATATGGGAGGGCAAATTTTGGGGTACAACACTCGAGGTATATATGGACGACATGATCGTCAAATCCCGAGCAGACACCGATCATGCAGCTCATCTCAAGACAGTCTTCGCCCAAGCAAGACAGTGCAAAATGAGGTTCAACCCCGAGAAGTGCACGTTCGGGGTTAAGGCAGGAAAATTCCTTGGATTCTATCTAACAGAACGAGGGATTGAAGCCAACCCCGACAAATGTCGGGCATTCTCCGACCTCCCGACACCGACGTCGAAGAAGTCGATACAAATCATGAACGACATGCTGACGTCACTATCCCGCTTCGTCGCGAAGTCCGCTCAGCACGCCCTCCCCTTCTTCAAACTCCTTCGAAAGGAAGCAGCCTTCGAATGGAACGAGGAATGCGAGCACGCACTTCGCCATCTAAAGCAGAGCTTGTCTCAACCGCCCGTGTTGTCTCGACCAGACGACGGGGAATCGCTGTACTTATACTTGGCCGTTTCGAACGAAGCCATCAGCGCAGCCCTTGTCCGCGAGACCCCTGACGGGCAGAAACCTGTCTACTTCACGAGCAAAGCCTTACAAGGGCCCGAAAGCAGGTATCAGCAGATAGAAAAGGTTGCTCTGGCCCTCGTCAATGCTGCGAGGAGGCTCAGACACTACTTTCTAGCCCACACCATCATCGTGCGAACCGATCAGCCGGTGAGGCAGCTCCTGGGTCGGCCAGATATGGCGGGCAGGATGCTGAAATGGTCCTTGGAACTCTCTGAATTCGACATTCAATACGAGAGCAGGAAGGCCCTGAAAGCACAAGCCTTGGCCGACTTCGTCGCTGAGATGACCACTCACGACCTCCCCCCGGGGAAGGAACACAAGTGGACCATCTTCGTCGACGGAGCGTCCAACTCGTCCGGTAGCGGCGCAGGGATCCTCCTGGAAAACGAAGAGGGCGTAGTGATCGAGTACTCCCTAGTTCTCTCCTTCCCGACGTCAAACAACCAGGCAGAATACGAAGCCCTGCTCGCAGGACTAAGACTAGCCGAGGACCTGGGAGCCCGCGAGGTTCAAATTTACACCGACTCCCAGCTCGTCGCCTCTCAAGTACAGGGGAGCTACCAGGCCAAAAACGACAACCTCATCGAATATTTGAACTTAGTCAAAAAACACATGGCAAAGTTCGTACGAGCAGAAATTTCTCATGTTCCCCGCGAGCAAAACACGAGGGCAGACATATTGTCCAAACTCGCGAGCACACGAAAGAAGGGCGGGAATAAATCCGTCATCCAGGAATCTCTGGAACGTCCGAGTATCGAACCACCCTCGACTACGGTCGAGATCCACGCCATCGGGGATGCCACGTCCTGGATGACCCCGGTTTATAATTTCCTGACAAAGGGAGAACTCCCGTCGAACCAGGCCGAAGCTGCCATAATCAAGCGACAAGCATGTTCCTATGTTGTTCTCGAGCAGAAACTGTACCGAAGAGGATTCTCCATTCCCCTCCTGAAATGCATCGACGAGTCCTCCATCCCCGACGTACTGCGGGAGATACACGAAGGGATTAACGCCCAGCACATGGGCGGTAAATCCTTGGCAAGGAAAGCCCTTCGAGCAGGATACTACTGGCCGACGATGCAACAGGACGCCAAGGAACACGTGAAAAAATGTGACAAGTGCCAGAAGCACGGAGATATGCACCTCGCCCCCCCACACGAGCTGAACACATTGTCATCCCCATGGCCGTTCGCCTGGTGGGGCATGGACATCCTCGGACCCTTCGTGCAGGGAACCTACCAGGACAAATTTCTCATCGTCGCCGTGGATTACTTCACGAAGTGGATCGAGGCCGAGGCACTCGCAAAAATCACCTCACATAATATCCTCCGTTTCTACAAAAGAAACGTCCTCGCCAGGTTCGGAATTCCGCAGGCCCTGGTGACCGACAATGGTACCCAGTTCACCGACCACGGGTTCCGGGACTTCGTCACCAAACTTGGGACAAAACAACATTTCACGTCGGTCGAGCACCCTCAGACCAACGGGCAAGCCGAAGCCGCGAACAGAGTCATCCTCCGAGGGCTCAAACGTCGTCTAGGCGAAGCCAAAAGAGGATGGGTCGAGGAGCTCCACAGCGTCTTGTGGGCATACCGCACCACACCCCACTCAACGACGGGTGAGACACCATTTCGACTGACGTATGGCACCGAGGCTGTCATCCCGGTCGAAATCATGGAACCATCCCGAAGAACGGAGGATCCCCTCGACGAAGAAATGAACGACGAAGCACTAAGGGATGAACTCGACCTAGTCGAGGAAATCCGATCGGGTGCAGCCCTGCGCGAAGCCACCCTAAAACAACGAGTGGCTCTGCGCCACAACGACAAGGTTATCAAGCGCGAGTTCGAAATCGGCAGTCTGGTATTACGCAGGAACCAGAAAGATTCCCGCGAAGGGAAGTTGGCCGCGAACTGGGAAGGACCTTACCGCGTCCACGGCACCACGGGTACCGGGGCGTACTACCTCGAGCAATTAGACGGAGAGCCATTACCACGACCCTGGAACGCTGTTAAGCTAAAGCAGTACTACAGTTAGAAACTACCAACACCTGAGACCCTCGACCAAAAGCACCCGCGCTCGGTCAACGAGGAAAAGTGTCCGACTTCGTATAAGGCTAAGGTACAAGCCCGACATACGGCCAAAATGGCACAGAATCGCGCGGTAAAACGATGACGATCAATAGTGCCCGACGTGGACAGCTATACCGAGCCCCACCGTCGTTGTACCCATAGGGCAGAACACCCAGCTCACGATGGGCAGTTCACACCAAGGGAAAATAGTCCCTAACGGGCTCCACGCCCGACTGAGCAACTTCGCTCCAAAATGCCCGACATACCATCAAGAATGACGGGCCATCTAAAGGGTCAAAGGGAAGTCTCTCCCCTCGAGCACAACACTTAGGTGACTCTGGCCAGCGAAAGAGGGCCGGACACACATACAAACGGAGGGCGAGCAGACTCGCTCGCCAAATCAAAGCCACGAGCGGGCACTCCTCGGGCCCATGACTTCGGCTAAAAATTCATGCAAACATATGATTTCAAACAAGGGCAAAACATCCAAAATGTAAAACAGCATTGATATAAATGCCCGAAGGCGATAAAACAATTATAAACCGACCAAGAAGGCCGGCGATGTTCATAACATACAACAAACGGGCACGCAGGCCCAAAGAATACAAATATCAAGGGCACGCAGGCCCACTATCCTAGTCAGGTCTCCCCGGAACCATCATTGTCAGCGCTTGGAGAGTCGGGCGGAGGAACGATCACGCCATCCACGATCTGATGTGTGTGGCCGATACCCTCAGTAACCAGACCAGGGTTTAGCAAGGAGAGTTGACCGACCGCGGAGTTGAACCCATCCTCCAGGGCACCGACGCAATCCGCCTCGAGGAGCCGGATATGAGCGACCAGCTCCAACCGACTCTTCAAAGCCACTATGGCCTCGGGCTCGTCCTCAGCAGGTTGCATGGCAGCATTCATTTCCTCGATCTGCTGGGCCAAGCGTTCGACTTCGGCCCCCAGACGATCCCTGTCTGCCCGAAGAAGCTCCCCCTCCTCGGCCAACTTCCCCGACTTCTCCTTCTCCAGGGTCAACATCTCCCTCTCAGCATCGAGCATCGCCGTCTGCTCGCGGAACATCTCCTCGGAGCGTTCCAGAGCGACCTTCAACTTCCGCGAGCTCGAGACCAGGGCCGCCTTCTCCTGCTCGGGTTCCTCAACACGGGCAGGATCCCCTCCGTCCTCGGATAGCACCAAAGCCATCTCGGCCATTTTTACCAGCCCGTCCATGCTGGCGGCCAGATGCGCCTTCTGGTCCTCTTTACTCATCTTTTTTATGGCTGCAGCTTCGTCGGCAATCACCGTCAGAGGGAATCTCTCGAAAAAGCCCGCCTCTTCGAAGCAAGGAGGGAAGGTGAAAGATTTAACGGCACAGGCGTCCTCGCCAACTGTCGGACCACTTTCCACACGGGTCCTCTTCCTCTGTATCAAGACGGCACTAGGGTCGATCTCTTCAACTTCTGGGGTCCCATCCGATGCGGCCCCCGAGCTTGACGGCGAGTCCACCCTCACCGGCTGAGGTGCACTTGGACTGTGTGGTGGGCCCATCCTCGTCGCCTGTGGGGCCTTCACGACCCTCCTGCCTCGCTTCTGGTCGCAGGATAATTTCAAGAGCCTTTCATGTCGACCAGCCATCGAACCTGCACAAAATAAAAGTTGGGTCAATATCGAGCAAACTAATAAATAAATGACGAGCAAAGAAATTCAAGCAATAAACAACCTAACAGACGGGCAGCCTGCCTGTACGTCGGGCACTCCACGAGCGCCTTGGTATCAATCGGACGGGACTCGAACATTGGGTAACCATCTTTGTCTAAGATATCATCCCCTTCCCGCGTAACCCACCGGACAGGATGGAAGCTATCGACAAACCGGCAAAGTGCGGCATACGCCTCCTCGTCTTCTGAGCACATGTCCCCGGCAGCGGTATGGTAATAACCAGTCCCATGCTCGTAATGCCGGAACATCTAGTGCACAGGGACTTTAGCCGTACGGCCCAACACAGGGTTCCCATCGTCGCCCAAGACCGCCTCCCCGTCCTCGTCGCTCAACGGCTCCTCCTCCTCGAAAAGAGAACTTAAAGCAGAGGTGGTAACTGGCTGCACCACGTACCACTTGTCTTTAAAACCCCTCACGGAGTCCATATATATCTTAAAGAGTCTCCTCGACTGCTTCAGAGAGACCCAGCTATGTTTCCCTCCTCGGGACTGGCGCTGCAGGTGAAAAATCCGGAAGAAGAGCGGTATGGTCGCCCCGATCCTCAGGTAGCGACACGTCAACTCAAACGCCCGGATGAAGGAGAGCGAGTTTGGATGTAGCTGGGACGGGGCCAGCTCCAGGTGAGTGAAGACCCCGACCTGGAAATCAGTGAAGGGCAGCCGCAACCCTAGATCTTTGAACGTGATCTCATACATCGCGAAGCTATATTCCGGATAAACCGAGCAGATCCTTGCACGGGATGACGGGCGCATGACTACGAAGTTCTTTTGGAAGTCGGGCTGACCCTGGCCCGCTTCAATGACAACATACGGATCTCGGTCGCCCCGACTGTAGACCGACGCGATCCCTCGAGGCTCGATGCCTACCCAATCCAGCGAAGGGTCGGTCACAGTATCAATCAGGTTGACCGACTCGTCGGCGCTTTGTTCTTCACGATCGTGACGCCCGGAGGAGCTCGGCTCGTCCGCCATGGTTACCTGCAGAGCACGGAAAACCAGTCAATTGGGCACGAAGCCATACGCTCGACAAATCACGTCGTCCCATTCACGACCACGTAGTCCGTTTCCACGAATGGTTTCCTCCCCGAAATCCCGAAACTCATTGTGTTCTTCCTCAAACCAACTACGCGGTCACTCTCCAACATGTCGACCCAAGGTATGAACACGGCGAGCCACACCATGAGGCCCACGGCCAAGACCATGAACATACCGGGCTCGATCATGAATCAGGTGCCCTGGATCATGAAGACCCCTGGCAGCACTGGAGTTTATCACCTAAAACTATGAATACGCCGGCCACAAACATGCGTTTGCCGGTCCTAGGCATGAATATGTTGGGCTAAGTATGAGTTTACCGGGCTAATCCCACGCGCACGGCCCTAAAACATCTACAAACGCCAAAAATCATGCATTCTAACAGAAAAATGAAGAAGATAGACCACTTACTTGAATCAAAGAGTAGGATTTGGCTACGGAGTAGAAGAATCTGTGGCAAAAAGTCGCAACTGGAAAAAATCTGGAAGAGCAGCAGCAGAGAGAGCACAGAGAACAGAAACGTGTTATGGGGCCCAAGGTCCCTATTTATAGTGATGACGTGGAATACCAAACGTCACCTCGGGCAAACACGGACTCCCTCTCCTCGACGCGCTGCTCCCAACGCAATGATGACCCTATCCCCATAGGGTGGCGGCACAGTTCCCAAAAGATACCTCGTGTGCTCGACAGACGCGCCCGGTAAGGATCCTCCAGGCATCCACCGCGGAAGATGTCTCCGAGCACGACAGAGGAGGCCTCGATGGCCCGCACCGTTGTCCCGGGCACGAGACCTCGATGAGGAAGCGACCTGAGTTCAAGTCATGGCTCCTCACAAAGGAACCACGACTTGGGGGGCTCCTGTTCTGGACTGGGCCCGACAGGCCCAAAAGCATCGCAAAGGCCCAGTCCAAATGGACTTACAGGGGGCCTCACCGACCAAAGAGTGAGACCGTGCCCGACGCGCAGCCACTGGCTCGACGATACACCTCCAGCTCGACATAAGGTGGTCCAGCACCACATTCTGAGGTCCAGCTCGACGTTACCTCGAGCACCCCAACTAGGGCAGACTCAGTCCACTGTTCCCCAACGATACTCCAGGAAGACCGCGTCTCCGTCCGCCCGCACTTCACGCAGAACATCCAGGGAGGGGACCACGTACGGGTCCCCACTACGCACGTAGAACCTGGCAGTTCCTCCATTGGGCCAAACCTGCCCGGCCCAATGAAGGAACCTTGGCCCAGCGCTGGGGGCTATAAATACCCTCTGCTTCCAGAGGGTCAGGTATTCATCATTCTAACCTTACACTTGCTATTATCTGCTCGTACTCCTACTTACTTCAGCATCGGAGTGCCTTGCAGGTACCCCCCCCCACCTCGTTCAAAAAAGCTTTCTGCTCGGAGCCAGCCGTGACGGTCCATTTCTGATCAGGTCAGATCAACTGGTATATATTGTGATGAATTTGTCTTAAATTGTCTTTCGTATGTTGCATTTTCTTGATACAGATTCATTCCGTGTATACTTTGCGTTTTGACAGAAACGCAATATACTACTGTTTTGTGCACTAATTAGTTG
The DNA here is from genome assembly GCA_948472305.1 of Vicia faba. NCBI lineage: Eukaryota > Viridiplantae > Streptophyta > Magnoliopsida > Fabales > Fabaceae > Vicia > Vicia faba. Next base: position 1,312,143,341 of record OX451735.1, on the reverse strand, counting down.
ATATGGATAAGACATGGATGTATTCCAATCGATTGTCGAAAGACTACGAGAATGGTGTTTCCGAGTTTGTTAAGTTTGCTGTTGCGCACGCCAAAGACCCCAGTCGTATGACATGTCCCTGTTTGTATTGCTGTTATGGGAACCGGGTTGACGCAGTTCAGTTGGCATCGCATTTAATTCGGTATGGAATTGATAGGAGTTATACATGTTGGAATATGCATGGTGAGAAAAGTAATGGGAATGTTGAATCGGGGTATGCAAGGACCTATGTTTCAAATGATGATTGCACAGATACATACGATTATGATCGAGTCGAAGAAATTGCAGAAGCGCTTGAAGAAGATCTAAACGATTGTCCCAAAATGTTCGAGAGGTTGGTAAGCGATGCAGAGAAACCGTTGTATAATGGTTGTACAAAATTCACAAGATTGTCTGCGGTGTTAAAGTTGTACAACTTAAAAGCCGGCAATGGATGGTCGGATAAAAGTTTCAGAGTTATTAGCCCTTATGAAAGATATGCTACCAGAGGATAATGTTATTCCCAATCGAACGTATGAGGCCAAAAAGATGTTGTACTCCATTGGCATGAGCTATGATAAGATACATGCGTGTCCAAAAGATTGCGTTTTGTTTCGAAACGAGTATGCATCGTTAAATGAGTGTCCTAAATGCGGTGCCCCTCGATATAAGAAAAAGTTGTCTCCGGCAAAAGTCTTATGGTATTTTCCTGTAATCCAGAGATTTAGATGGATGTATCATAGTGAAACCGATTCAAGACACTTGACTTGGCATTCAGATGAAAGAATTATTGATGGAAAATTTCGACATCCGGCAGATTCTCCACAGTGGATGAAAATTGATAACGATTATCCTGAATTTGGAAAAGAAGCAAGAAACCTTCGCTTGGCATTGTCTACTGATGGAATGAACCCACACGGTATTCAAAGTATCTCGCATAGCACATGGCCTGTGATTCTTATGATTTATAACCTACCTCCATGGCTATGTATGAAGCGTAAGTACATGATGCTGTCTATGTTAATTTCTGGGCCTAAACAACCAGGAAATGACATAGACGTATACTTGGAACCATTAATCGAAGATTTGAAGATTTTGTGGGAGAACGGTGTGGAGGTTTATGATGGTTATAGGAAAGAAAGTTTCAACTTGAGGGCGATGTTGTTTGGAACAATTAACGATTTTCCAGCATACGGCAATCTATCCGGGTATAGCATTAAAGGTGAAAAAGCGTGTCTTGTTTGTGAAGATGGAACCGATACCATGCGATTGAAACTTTGTTAGAAGAATGTCTTTCTCGGTCATCGTAGATTCTTAACTTCTAAACATCAGTATCGTGGATGGAGAAAAGCGTTCAACGAAGATACCGAACAACGTAGAGCTCTGCCTGGTTTGACAGGTGATCAAATTTTTGAAAAGGTGAAAGATGTGAATATTCAGTTTGGAAAGCCTTTTGCACATAAAGTTGTCACAGGTGGGTGGAAGAAGAGGTCGATTTTTTTTGAATTGCCATATTGGAAATCTTTGTACGTAAGACATTTTCTTGATGTGATGCATATTGAAAAAAATGTATTTGACAGTGTAATTGGTACGTTACTCAATATAAAAGGGAAGTCTAAGGATGGCCTTAAATCAAGGGAGGACATGGTAGACATGGGAATAAGAACTGAACTGGGACCCGTGAAGAAAGGAAGACGGACATACCTACCACCTGCTGTTTACACTCTATCTAGAAAGGAGAAAAAAAATATTGTGTAAGTTTCTGAGTGAAGTTAAAGTTCCAGAAGGCTACTCATCAGATATTAGAAGACTTGTGTCTATGAAAGACCTCAAGTTAAAGAGTTTAAAGACGCATGATTGCCATGTTATAATGGAACATTTTCTACCGATAGGTATACGTTCTATTCTACCAGAAAAGGTAAGAAGCGCAATAACTAAATTGTGTTTTTTCTTCAAGTCAATTTGCAGTAAGGTGATCGATCCTGAGATCTTGCCAACATTGCAAAAAGAAATAGTTGTTACTTTGTGTGAGCTTGAAATGTATTTTCCTCCCTCGTTTTTTGACATAATGGTTCATCTTATCGTTCATCTTGTGAAAGAGACACAATTGTGCGGACCAGCTTATATGAGATGGATGTACCCTGCTGAACGTTATATGAAAATATTAAAAGGGTATGTGAAAAATCGGAGTCGACCAGAGGGTTGTATTGCCGAAAGATACATTGTTGAAGAAGCGGTTGAGTTTTGTACTGAATATTTGTCAAATGTTCAATCAATTGGACTCCCCAAATCTCATGTTGTTGAAAAAAAAAGAAGGTAAGAAGCTAATTGGAAATAAAGTTGTGACAATATCAAGGGTCGAACGGGATCAAGTGCATTTGTATGTTCTGCACAATGAGATTGAGGTTGAGCCGTATGTTGAAATACACAAGGGTGTTCTTCGAGGTTTAAATTCGAATAGAAATGAGAATTGGATTGTACGAGAGCATAATCGAAGTTTCATACCATGGTTTAAGGAACATATTTATTCAAAGTATCGTTCAGATCCCGCCTCAGTGACAGAAAGGTTGAGATGTTTAGCATATGGTCCAAGTTTGGTTGCGTTTTCTTATAGCGCATACGCAATTAATGGATACACATTTTATACCAAAGAACAAGATGATAAAAGTACTGTGCAAAATAGTGGTGTCACCTTGGTAGCTGAAGCAATGCACATATCTAGTGTGAAGGACTTAAACCCGAAATTTGCAAATCTGTCGTATTTTGGGGTTATCGAGCGCATTTGGGTCATTGATTACGAGAAATTTCAGATTCCTATATTCGGTTGCAAGTGGGTTGAAAATAATAATGGTATACGGATGGATAAGTCAGGATTTTTGCAAGTGGATCTTAACAGGGCGGGGTACAAAGATGAGCCTTTCATTCTAGCCTATCAAGCTAAACAAGTGTTCTATATCACTGATCTGACAAGTACGAAATGGTCTATAGTGCTTTTCTCTAACAAAGTAATTGATGAAAAGATTGGAGACCAAGGCGATACTGGTGTTGACATTGAATCTTTTACCAGAAATGATCAAAATGAGAATGAATCATGCATTAGAAATGATCATAATGAGGGTATTTGGATCAATCCAACCGTCCGCGTTGTTAAGAGACGAGTAGAACATATTCCTACCAAGAAAAGAAAGAGATGTTAGTAAAAAAGGTAATAGTATATATAATTATAGACAATGTCATTCAATAAAATGTATATATATGCCGTTTCAAAAAGATGTGTATAATCTTATTTGTTTTTCTATGTAGTGCCCTCAACAACAAAACAGCATAGATTGCGGATACTTCGTTTTGAAGTTTATCAAAGAAATCATTCAAATGAATGAAATCGAGATTCCAATCACGGTATGGATTTATACTTTGTTTTATTACTTATCGGATTTTGCATATAATTTATTACATTAAACTAAATCATGCATATATTTTGTTTTGTAATGTAGTATTTTGATCAATACAATTGTCCATACTACTCGCCACGTCAATTGGAAGAACTCAAAGAGGAGTTGTGCTAATATTTTATTGAGCTAACAATCTTATAATAAGGTACGAATACACTGTTGTGTGAAAATTGGTTAATTATGAATATATTGTTTTGTGTATACAACATTGACCGTGTTATTATGTTCATATTGCAGGATCAGGACCTTGGATATATATGTAGATTAGGATTGATTTACTTAGTGTTATATAGCTGATTTCTTAGGGTGTATTTTGTTACGTTTAAAAACATGTTAATATTGAACAAAAAGCCTACGAGAGCGCTTTTTTCTGAACAAAAAGCGCTGCTAAAACCTTTAGCAGCGCCACCTACGAGAGCGCTTTTAAGCGCTTTTAAAGCCCAAGAAAAGCGCTTTCGTAGGTTATTTCTGGCATAGTGTATGTCTTACTAAACAAGGCTTTAAAAGAATTTAGTTTAGTCTACTATAGGTATGTTTGACTTGAGTATGACCTATGACCTGCTATAGATTAAGTTTCGTTTGATATTACCTTTTTAAAAGTTTGATTCAATCTTGTAGTCTATTTAAAAGTCTATTTTATCAAAGTTGTTAAAATTGAGTTTTAACGAATAATCCAATATTACATCATTAATTCATTAACTATTAAATGCACATTTTTGAATAAATTTATGTTATTATATATTGTATTAATATTTTTGTAAAAGCCTATGACAAAGTGGTATTGGGTAAAATCTCATAAGCCAATCTCCTCAGAATAGGACGCCCAAATATAATCCACACGCTATTGGCTACTCTCACTGAACAAAAACTTGGAGGTTACGTGAGCATAACCTATAATCCCATTTGTATGAGGTGTTGGTCATGATTTCCTAAGAAATGAGTAGTCAATAACTTCTCCAATCAAAGTGGAGCAGTTATCATTCTTTTGAAATCCCTTAAGTCCATGCCCATAAGCCTCTAGAAATACCTCAACTCTAGGTTTGATGAGGGTAACTCATAATACACACGAAATACCCTAAAAATACAGAGCTTCTCATGTAACACCCTTCTAACCCCACATTTATTTCTCATACAATTTACGAATTAAATCAAATAAAATCACCACTCAAGGGTGTCACACTTCATAAAAAATATCATAATAACAATCATGCTCCATAACACGGGTTGCATTAATTTAAAATATGCATCTGATAATAATTCAACACATCATTTAAAACTTCACAGCGGAATCATCGTCATAATATCATACTTAACTTCTCAAAACTCATAGTATTAATTTCATCAATTTAAAACCATTTTAACAATCAAAACCATCATAAATTTATACCGACATCAAAAGAACATAGCAATTGCAAAACAAAGTATTCCCAACCTGATGTTAAATGTCATAGCAAGACACCTCTAGTTAATGAATAAATAACACACTCTGAAGTTATCCTTAAAGCATCTACGAACTACTCCTGATCACCTGTGTGTTATCCACGTGGAGGCAACATTGAAATAGAAAGGGTGAGTAATCACAATTTATTATAAAAGACATAATGAAAAGATTAGTAGTTGTTGAAGCGGTAAAACGACAAGCAAAAGTAAGTATTTTTAAAAGGCGATATAAGTTATATCATATCATCTCCATATGGATTAGTAAGAGGGAAAAACTATTGTTCAATAGTTTCAGTCCTTCTAAGCTTGGAAAAGGGTTTGGAAGTAAAATGAGAGAAAAGTAAATAAAGCAATAAAGAAAGCGATAAGCAATCATCTGTAGCCTGAGAGAATTCATTTTGGGAATGCATTTCATTCTAGCCGTCAAATACTTAAACTTGAAGATCAATTGAACACAACCAACCATATTGTTTACCGTGGGAATTGGTAAACAACCGCTGATCTTCCAAAAGGTTACTTATTTGGTGACTCGCAGGATCGATCAGATTGATCCTAAGACATGGTTGATTTTTGGGTTTGACTAAGTTTGATAATGATTAAATGACAAGAAAATAAAGAAGCTTTATGTAAATTGCATGAAGAAGAAAACTTGATAGAATAAAGAAAGGCTTGAAATGAAAGGCTTCGACTGGAAAAGTAAAGGAGAAAGCAAGTAAAGTTTCTGGAAAATAAATGACTTTGATTAATTAAAGTGGTGTTTCACACATACATTCTCAACAATTCTTTCTCTCACGCTGGGTACTCGAATCTATATGAGTAACTTGTATATAATTGTGAACACACGCGAAAAACTGCGTGAACTACTAATATTTATACTAAACACATCCCAAGTAACCGTCGGGAAGTTATGCTGCTTCGAGATGACTCCACTTGGCACGTTCACAGCGTTCGACGCTCCAGATCTTGGCACGTTGCACTTGGTAACCGCTGGGAACCGTTTTCCCTCCAAACGTTTGAATCTCAGACCGTTCCACTCTGAGCAATCGAACAACTTCGTCGAGAAGCACCTTCGACGTTGAAGGCAACAAGATTCCTACTTAGAAGAAATTCTCTAAGTACATTGCCATCTTCTGATGAGCACTTCGACAGAACCAGCTGGTCGAAACCATCCTTCAGCTTTAATGGCTTATATTAATAAAAACAAGGGTGTCGAATTTAGGAGCCAACAAATTGCCCCCCAAGAATGCCTTATTTCGACGCTGAAAAGAAAAAGGCATTCTTTGAAATTCCATTCGACACCTGTCTTTCATCCTTAGCCACAAATTAACCTGTGCACTTTTTGTCTTCTACCAACCACTGACAATCCCAAGAAAAAGCCATCATTTCATCCGTACCTAATACGTCACCTCAGTATGGCGTTTAGCGTGCCCAATGTCTTTTCACAAATTGTCATCATGACAATTTCCCAAAAACGAGGGCGCACGCTACACCTTTTCATTTCTGCAGAACGGCTATGTCAACAGGGGGACGCCACGTGTCCCACTATCTTCTGCAACATTAAATGGCCTCGAATTTGGGGATTTCCCAACCACTATAAATAGCGCTAAGTACACATTGTGGGACTTTTTCACGCTATTCTGCCTTCAAACTTCCTTGTTGAACACAAAATCTCTGCAAACTTGCAAACACCTTGTTCTTCACTTCATCTTCAACCTTAACTCAACAATGGCCTCAGGTTCCTCCAACGCTCCTAGTTCCAACATCCCTTCCAGAAATGCTAAACCCAAGATCTTCTCAATTGTCCCCATAGTTACCCCTACAGGCCAACGAAGGGTTCCTGAACCCCTAGCAACTGCTGAGCGTGAAGCTTATTCACACCAACTAATGATTCCGGTTGGATACTCCAACCAAATCTTCGCCATGTCTGGCCCGTTGTCCCCATGCATCGATGAAGCCATGAAGATCAAAAGCTTCTTTCCAGTGCTTGAAAAGCTCAAACCTGTTGGGTGCTCTAAAAAAGATGCAGAGGACAACGAAGATCCCGCTAAGGAGAAAATAGATCTTCGCTTCTTCAATAGGGGTGTTAGGGCTTTTAGGTCTAGCCCTAGCCTCACTCCTGACTACAGCGCTTGGTTAGAGAAGATGGAAAAAAGCCAGACTTCGATCTGGAAGAACTTGGGGATATACGACCTAGTCACTACAAGAAAATTAGTGTTTAACGACACAAAAATTGCGACAGTTATGTGATAACTGTCGTAATTGACATATAGAGACAGTGTTTACGACAGTTGACACCAACCGTCCCTAATATTTATTTTGCGACGGTATATTTAACCATCATAATATTATTATTACGACGGTAAAACAACCGTCGGCCCCCATTTAACACTTTTAACATTTATTTTTCACCAACAACTAGTCACGACGGTAAAATTAACCGTCCTAAAAGGCATATCACGACGGTAAAGCACCCGTCGCACCCTTAAACCTTTCACGACGGTAAAATTATCCGTCCTAAAATTCATTTCACGACGGTAAAACAACCGTCGCATCCTTAAACCTTTCATTTGAGTTTGAATATATTGAATTGATGTTAGGTTTTTTAATTTGTTGTTTTAGGGTTTTATTTTTTTTAATGATTTTTTAGGATAATATTTGGTTAGGATAAAATATGTATCGTCCCTTATCCATTCTATGATACTGAATTTTGTCCAAACTCAAGCCATAAATCTTCCAACAACAACCGATAACATCATCATCATCATCAATGACAACCTTTTCAACTGAATTCTTATCACACACTCTCAATTTCAGAAACCACCCAAACCGCACTTCTCGCCGTTCAAATCCCAACACTATCGTCACTTCCTCAACCCCGGGCAACACCAACAACCGAAGAACAAGAATCAGGGTCAATGAAACAAGGCCAAAACTTGATCAAGATTACGATGAAGCTCTCATTAGGTCATTCAAATCAGCTAAGTACAATTGAGCTCTCCGCTTTCTTAAGAGCATGGTTGACAGGGGTTATAAACCTGATGCCATTCTCTACCATTCTCTTCATCATCTTCCTCTCCATCTTTGATATTTCACTTTTCTTTATAACTGAGCAGAGATTTCAGAGTTTAGTTTCTGTATCATCTATTCTTTTTTAGCCACTATCCATGTTTTAGCCCTTTTCATTAAACTAGCCTTCATTGTTTTCTTAAGCGCATGTTGTTACTGCCTCTATTGGTTGCTTTGCCAGGCTTGAATGTAGTCGAGAGCCGAAAAACACTGGCTGTGGAGCACTATGTTGAGTACTGTGCTGTGAGCTGCAGAGCTTACAGTGCCTCAGTGACGGAGTTTGGAGCGGTTGGCGATGGACAAACTTCGAACACGCGGGCCTTTCAGACGGCTGTAGATCATCTGAGTCAGTACTCGTCGAACGGCGGGTCTCAACTTTATGTTCCACCAGGAAGATGGTTGACTGGTAGTTTCAATCTCACCAGTCATTTCACTTTGTTCCTACACAGAGATGCAGTCATTCTTGCCTCTCAGGTTTGATTATTAGCTTAACTAGTCTTGTACATCTATATGAATATGCAAATGTGATGTAATTGAAGTGCTTTGAATGTTGATATTATGTTCGTGATGTGACTTTTTAGGACGAAAGTGAGTGGCCGGTGATTGAGCCCTTACCGTCTTATGGTCGAGGGAGGGACACTCAAGGCGGACGATATAGCAGTCTAATTTTTGGAACCAACCTCACTGATATAGTCATAACAGGTAACTTATAAGATCGATGATTGTTGTCAGTTTGCCTGCTATTTCTGTGTAATCGAAGATTGAACTGTACAATCCGGTTATGCTTTTGGGAACTAAAATTCGGTTGCTTTAACTATGAATTTGAATAGGGGACAATGGAACATTAGATGGACAAGGTGAAGTGTGGTGGCAAAAGTTCCATAAGGGGGAGGTTAGCTATACCAGGCCTTACCTGATTGAAATTCATGCACTCAGATGATATTCAGATATCGAATCTGACTTTGGTTAATTCTCCATCCTGGAATGTTCATCCTTTTTATAGCAGGTTCATCTTTTTCTCTTTGTGGTGTCTGTTATCAATTATCAATCTGCTACATTATTGTTCTGAGTTTTCTGATATAAAGAAATTGAATGCAGCAACATTGTTGTTCGAGGCATCACAATTCTCGCTCCTGTGAATTCGCCAAATACAGATGGGATCAACCCTGGTAAGTTAAGTTAGTATATACATCTTTTTCAAGATGCTGCGATGTATAGTCTAGTATATCCGGGACTGATTGTGGTTTATGGTTTATGGCACAGACTCTTGCACGAACACGCGGATTGAGGACTGTTATATAGTGTCCGGGGATGACTGTGTGGCTGTGAAAAGTGGTTGGGATGAGTATGGTATAGCTTATGGAATTCCAACTAAGCAGCTGGTGGTTAAAAGACTCACTTGCATTTCTCCAACCAGTGCTGTGATTGCTTTAGAAGATTAGCACTAACACCTCATGTCTGAATATTGGAGCACCCCAATTGTGGGGTTGTATTTATGGTGTGAATATTGGAGCACCCCAATTGTGGGGTTGTATCACCTTGTCTTTAACTTCTATTTTCTATACTATTAGTTCTGTATTGTTTATGCCCTTTACTTTGTGTGTTGGACAGGATGATGCACATATTTTCTGCAGGGAGTCCCAGGTGTGTTAACGTAAATTTATGTAATATAATTTTTATGATATCTTTTAAGCTGAAGCTGAAATTATTCTATTAATTCATTTTGCAGGTTAAAGATGAAGTGAGAAAAGCCTTGGACTTCATTGATTATGTCTATCAAATATTTGGTTTCACATATGAACTGAAACTTTCAACGGTATGAACTGAAAAAACCTACATATTGTTGATTGAAGGGATTTAATGGATCTTGATGAGTGCTTACGCCAGTTGAAATTTCATTTGCACCGTGCTCAAGTTAGAATGAAACCTTTAGCTGATGCTCACAGGAATGACGTAGTTTCAAGTTCGTGATTGGGTTTTCCTGAAATTGCATCCGCGTGTTCAGCAGTCAGTAGAGGTGCGCATCAGTCCCAAGTTCGCTCCACGTTATTATGGTCCATTTATGTTGCTGGCTAGCTAGAATTGGAGAGGTGGCTTACAAGCTGCAGCAACCAGCCACAGCAAAGACACACCCTGTCTTCCACGTGTCTTTGCTTAATAAATTGTGTCCGTCCTTGGACCTTGTTTTTGATTGCTTGTGAATTTAGAAGCTTTTATTTTCATTTCATTTAGTTGGCAAGGATATACCTAATTCAAAATTTTGTACCAGGACAAGTCTAGACGATGGACAGATCAACTGCATAAATTATATCTGAGTTCTTTAGAGGCCTCATTTGTGAATGAGTTGCATCGTTCTATACATTTACGTGGTTGGAGCTTTCACACTAATGCTGATGAAACATATAAATGTAGAACTCTGCAAAATACACCTACTACTCCTAGACAGGTCAGAGATAAATTCCAATTTAGTGTCACCATTGTATTTATGTATTGTAACTTCCTCCTTATAATCAGGCTTTTTAATCCCTTTTTTCCTCTTTCAGTCTCTGGATCTACAAGATGGCTGCCAGAAGAAGATCAACCTTGAAAAAATTTCTCCCGTGTTAGAGAGCACAGCTGATTCTCATGTTCTTACAGGAAGTGAACCGGGACATGCAATGCTAGATAAAGCTTGTAGTTTGAGAGAGCCTTGTACCTATGACCATGGATTACTTTCTGATGAGGAAATTCATGCCAGTGGGAGTTCATCATTTGCCAACAAGTCAGCAAGAAGTTGTTTGGAGAAGCAATGCTCATTCCATGGAGAATCGGGTTGCAGTACTACAGGTAGCCTGAACTACATTTTTTTTATGCTTTGACAGTGGGGTATCGAACATGGATGATTTATCAGTCTTCCAGAGATCTCTATACAAGCTGCCGTACAGTGAATCAAAACCATGCAAATATTCTTTTGATGCTTTTACGTCTCCGTCAGGCTTGTGATCACCCACTTCTTGTTAAAGAATACAATTCTGATCCTGTTGGAAAAGATTCTGTTGAAATGGCAAAAAGGCTTCCAAAAGAGATGCTGATAAATCTGTTTAATAGTTTGGAAACAACTGCCGCTATATGTTTTGTCTGCAATGTAAGTTAATTCTGATTTGATAAATTCATTATTTGTTTCTTTGTTGCAATTATTCCTTCTAAGAGCGTCATCTGATATAGATCATTTTGATCGTATCTTACCAGTCTTTCTCTTCCTATGGTACATGTTTTGTTTATATGTTTAATAAATAACATTACTAGGAACACTTCTCTATGGTTTGAAATATGATGAAGTTTGTGAATAAATAACATTAGTAGGAACAGTTAATAATTGGGAATATGGCCTCAATACAAAGAACTAGCTTTCTTGTTATTTTCTTTTCTTCTGATACATGATATAGTAGTACATGATAAGCTTGGTAGACTCTGCTGTTAGTAATTGGTTTAATCTATTTAATGACTCAGTTATTTATTTTGCCTTGCCTGTGTTAAATACTTGAGTAGAGGCCAGAGAATAAGCTTGGAGATGATGAAACGTGGGATAGGGCTGAAAGTGCTCTCAAGGAGGCTTTGGATGAGTTTGGCAAGCCATGGCAGGTATATGCTTTTCATGTTTTGAATTCAATTATATGTTTCTTGATACTATTTTTTATATTCTCATACATTCTTTTAGTTTTTGTATATCTGTTTTATTATTTTCAATGTAATGCATCATTTGTTAACTTCAATTATGTGCTTATAATCCAAATAAAACTATGCAGTTGAATGAAGGGGATGGTGCATTCTATGGACCAAAGATAGATATCAGTGTATCTGATGCATTGAGTAGGAAATTCCAGTGTGCAACTCTACAGGTTTACACTCTTTGGCTTGACTTGCATTCACATGGTTCAGTTGTTAATTATTTTTACTGATAATTATTTTTACAAGCTGCAATTAAGGATTCTGTGTCTGAAAATGAGGCATTTCAGAAAGTATTTGGAAAAGAAAAGCATGGAATGTTCGTAGTATGGGACTTGGAGTTACACCATCTCAAATTAATAGATCTACGAGATCGACATCTTCTTCTGCAGAAAGTGAACAAATAAAGGAAATGCAAGAAGAAATTAATGCACTTAAAGAAAAGAATTCAAAAATTGATGAATTAACACAGGCAATCATATTCTTAACGCAAAGGGACAAGGCGAGGACAAAGGAAATTGAACTCTTAATGCAAACGCAAAATTTTAGTGGAAGACAGGTATATTATTTTGACGCATTTAAAGTTAAATTTTATGAGTATTATTTTAAAGATAATTATTTTAATACCTTTTTTTAGGGATTGGAATCACCCGCTGATGGTAGACGTTCATCTGAGTCTAGCTACCGTATTGGAGATAATGGAACTTCAGGGGGGACAAATTAGACTTTGCTATGATCGAGATAATTAGATTGTGAACTTTCTCATGTATTTTTGGCATAATGATACTTATTATTATAAGATTAGGAATTGATATATTTTGGGTTTTTTGTACTACTTGACATGATTATGGAACTCGCATTTTACATGATTATGGAACACATATTTTTTTGGATATTATAATGCTTATTTGATGTTAAATATTTTTTATTGAAATTATTTTTACTATATTACAAAGTGATAGAAAATAAAACAAAAAATAATACTATAAATAAATATATTAAAGAAGAAATAATTTAAAGAAAAAAATAACACAATAAAAACCTATATTTAAAATTTTTTACATAGATAATAATTTAAATAAAAAATATATATAATAGAAATATAAAAAAAAATCAAGACATAAACAAAAGTCATGGCGACAGTACCGAACCGTCGCCGTAAACAATTTAATCAATTTCAAAAGATATTCACGACAGTATCGAACCGTCGCCACCAATAATTAAAAGAAACTCAAAAGATAGTCACGACGGTATCAACCCGTCGTAAACTTGAACGACGGTTTTTGTAACCGCCGCGAAATAGGTTGGGGACACACACTTCTGCGACGGTAAAGCAACCGTCGTGGAAAGCAAATTGCGACGGTTTTAACCATCGTAATCTACAAAAATACCTGTCGCAATCTGCCAATTTTCTTGTAGTGAGTTATGCTGTCGAAGACGAGTCTCAACTACTCCCCTGAGATGCTGATAGCCTCCTTGCTTTTCTGGGATTACACTCATTTCACTTTCCACCTTCCTTGTGGAATGCTAACACCCACGCTTTTCGACGTGGCTGCCATCACCGGCCTTCGACCCACTGAGGATTATTTCGACCCAGAGGAAATATCGGAGGATCAGATTGGATTCTCAGCTACGAAACCCACCTATACCACCTATATCAACCATTACCATGATAGGTCGACAGCAACTGTGACGGATGTAGAGCATATCGTGTTTCTAGCCCTTTGGCTGTCACGCTTTGTGTTCTGTACAAAGTCTTTACAGGTGACAAAGAAGATGGTCACCCTCGCCACCCAACTTCACCATGGCCAAAATATTTGTTCGGCAGAATTAATCTTGGCGAATCTGTACGAGTCGATCAGCAGCGGCGCGACTCTGTTGAAGGTCATCGAGAATAGAGCCAGTCTGTTGCTTGCAGGACCTTTTTGGCTACTTCAGCTGTGGCTCAATGCCACTTTCGAGTCTTTCTTACCTCAGAAGACTCAAATAAATGAGCAAGCTCCGGAAATAGCAAATAGGCGAATTGAAGGCACCAGATTAGCTCTACTGACCCCGACTGAAGATGGGCTGGAGCTTCAACAGAATTTTGTAAACTTCGTCTTGATGTTTGCAAAAAGAAAAGAATTCACTTCGACCATGGCTCCCTTCGCTCGACGAAAGGTTGGTCCAGAATGGTTCACCAGGCCCCATCCCAAGTCGTCAGGTGACCCTCAGGTCGAAGAACACACAATAATGTGGGAAGCATTTCTCACACCTCGAATAATGCCACTGCGCTTTAAAAGCTCCAAGACTCACTTGAGCTTGATCGCTTATCAACCAAACTTGGTCTCTCGACAGTTTGGTATCATTCAATCACTTCCTTCTCCTATTTTTCCTAGGGAGAAATCCATGTTATATTTTTGCAATGACTATACTGAAGATGCTGCCACCAAGCATATTGGCAGGTATGCAGGTCGAACAGTACTTTCACTGTTCGATTATGAACTTAACTTCCTCTGCTCACCATCCTTCGAAGACTGGTGGAAGAGTTACTATGCTGAAGAGTTCTTCGACGAGAAAGATTTTGTGGACGAACTTCAGAAGTCTTTCGTTCTAGTCCTTGACAAAATAAAGAAATGTAAGTTCACTCTCCAAATTATTTTGTATTTCCATTTCGACTGGTAGCCTGTTAATTATAACTTGTCTTCTTTCAGTTGTTTGAAAGCCTGCGGCAAAGAAAGCAGCAGAAGGCCCACAGGGAGGAGGTCCCTTGACAAAACCTCCAGCACCGGCGAAAACTACAACAAGCCATCAGGGGGAAGGTCCTTCGAAAAAACCTTCAGCACCGGTAACCAAACCTTTATTATTTCCTTCTGGTTTTAATATCCTGATTTTCGATGTAGCCTTCTAAATCGAACTCCAATTGGTTTTCAGGCACCTTCACCCAAGAAACGACCTGCACTGACAGTCGAATCTGGGAGTGACGAAGAGGACGAATCTCCCCCCGCTCCTCTTAAACGGAGAAAACTGAAGAAAGATGCTCCTACTCCTGAGACTCGACCCACAATCAGAATAAAGGTTGCAGGGAGAAAACCCAGGCCACCTCCAGTGATTATCGAAGAGCCAACGGAGGAGGAGCTAAATGTTTTGCTCAATAAACCCGTCGAAAGTGATAATTCCAGCCCTGGGGCTGAAGTTCCTCTGCAGGTAGTTTCTTTGACCATTTTTTAATTCAGGTGTCGATACTCACGTTCGATTGTGTCTCTTTCTAAACTAGAAGATTCTTCCTCTTCTATTTCAGGAAACCACTGAAAGTTCAGCACCAAAGACTTCTGAAACACTAGACTCTGCTGAACTCAGTAGGCCACAAGAGAAGGAATTGGCAAACAATGAAGCCAATGCTGAAACAGAAGAACAACAACCAAAAGAGATTCAAGTGGTCGATCTGTCAGAGGAACAACATGACGAAGGGGGTCATGCTGATGCTGACACTGCTGAACTTCAAGTCGAAGATAGTCATGTCGATGCAAATGCTACTCAGCAACTTCAACCCCAAGACAACGCTGCTGCAAAGGTTACCACCTCGACAAAGCATAGGTCCAAAGAAGACTTAGAACTCTTGAAGCAAACTGATCCCATTGGCTATCTGAATGCCATTATCGAGAGCAGGGGAAGTTCATCTGATCTTAGTCAGGAGGCTTCTACTTAATCGGGGAATTCCATTGAGACTTCTCCTCTCGATGAGGCTTTGACGAAGGTCAAGGCTCAGTTCTTCAAGAAAGATTTGATGAAGGCTTTGGAGGGGGATCCCACTGCTCCGTCGTGTTTGGGAGCTGTTTTGAATGCAGTAGACTTGCTAGCTGTGACTCCAGAGGTTTCGAGCTTTATCATGGAGTTATACTCCATTATTGATCAAGTCTCAGCAGACTATCGACGATAGAGGGGCTTCAACAGCCAGCTCGAAGCGTTATATGGAAAAAGTTCTTCTGCCTGGACTGCAGTAGCTGAGACGACTTCTCGAATTGCAGAGTTGTCGAAGAAAAAGGCGTCTAAGCAAGAAGAAATCGATGCCATAGATCGAGACAATGCCTCCATAAAGGCGCAAATCGAAGAGCTGGAAGCCAAGATGAATGCCAATACGAAGCGCAAGGAGGAGCTTCTCTCGACCGTTTCAGACACAGAGAGCCAAGCTGAAGTCACACAAGGCCTAGAGTTTGCTGAGAAAGCCCAAGCCTTCGATGACCAAATTGCCAAGCTTGCCCAGGTGAATGCCTTGTGCAACAAAAGACTGGAGTTGCAGCAGGCCAAGTACCTTCGACTCAAAGATTCTATCCCCTTCTGATTGACTCAGCCCTTTAACCATGTATTGTAATATGTATTTGACAATATCGCCATTTTGGCTAATTTATAAAATTTTCCATTTTGGCTATTTATGGTTAATTTAGTCATTACTTGCTATTTATTTTGATCTCTTGGAGCATAGGTTTATATTTTTTCAAATATTTGCCATTTACTCTCAAGAGTCTTTTATCTTCACCTAACTCTTCGACTTCATAAGCTCCACCAGAAAAAGTTTGGATAATTCTGAATGGTCCTTCCCATTTGGGTGACCATTTTCCCATGCTTCGATCCCTTCGATCCATGGGAAGAATTACCTTCCAAACTAATTCTCCAGGCGAGAATGCCTTAGGTTTCACTTTTTTATTGTAAGAGTCTTCCACTCTTTTGTTCTGAAGCCTTAGTAAGTCGAGAGTGCGCAGTCTTTCTTCGTCTAAATCTACTAGTTCGTCTAACATCATATCCCAATAAACTTCAGAGGGGATATCATGGTGTCTCTGAACCCTTGCAGATTGAAGACAAATTTCCGCTGGCAACACTGCATCATGACCAAAAGTTAGCCTATATGGTGTTGTACCTATGGCTTCTTTTGGAGACGTTCGACAGGCCCACAAGATCTGGTCTAACGTCTTATGCCAATTTTTTGGCTTCTTCCCAACATGATTTTTTATCAAGCCAATCACTATTTTATTCGCTGCTTCGACTTGACCGTTTGCCTGTGCATAATAAGGCGTTGATGTTAGGAGTTTAAAGCCTATTTCCTGAGCGAATTCCTGCATCTTTCGACCGGTGAAAACTGATCCTTGATCAGTAGTTATAGTTTCAGGGATTCCAAATCTAAAGATAATGTTCTTTTGAATAAATTCAATGACATTTTCTTGGTCTACATTGACTAAAGGAATAGCTTCGATCCACTTAGTAAAATAATCAATGCCTACCAATATATACTTCTGGCTCTTTGATGATGCTGGTCGAATCTCTCCAATAAGGTCCAACGCCCATCCTCTAAAGGGCCAAGGTTTCACTATCGAGTGAAGTTCGCTTGCTGGTGCATGCTGGATGCCTGTATGGACTTGACATTCTTGGCAACCCTTGGCGAACTCGACACAATCTTTCAACATGGTGGGCCAGTATAGTCCTTGTCGAAACAACAACCATTTCATCTTATGGCCTACTTGGTGATCCCCACATGCTCCAGCGTGCGTAGTCGAAAGGGCTATGTATGCTTCAGTTTCACTTAAACACTTTAGCACCACCCCTTCAGGCGTCTTTTTAAATAACTCATTACCCATGAGCACGTAACTCAACGCCCTATATTTTGTTTTTCGTTCTGTCGAAGCTGCTGGATTTTGTAGATAATCCACAATGGATTTCCTCCAATCTTGCTCTGACAAATTGTCTATGAACGAAATTTCGAAGTTCCTTTGATCAGCATACCCTAGTCTTGTCGATTCCAAGTCTGTTGGTGACAGACAAGTTGCTTTTATTTTCTCCCGAACTTCGATTGCTCTTTGCAATCTCGTTTTTGAAATTTTGTACCCAGATGCAATTTGTGCCAAATCGTTGGCTATTTGATTTTCCAACCTGGGTATGTGTCGAATGTTGACCATTTCGAATTTTTTCAATAAACGATTTGCTATCACAAAGTACATAATGATATTTTCTCTTATGCATTTATATTCTTTTGTGACTTGCTTAATGACTAACTCTGAGTCTCCCATTATTTTGACTCGAGTTGCCCCCAATTCCAACAATATCTCAAGGCCAATAATTAGAGCTTCATACTCAGCCTCATTGTTCGAACAAGAACCTGATATCTTATAATTGAATGTTGTTGGAATTTTTTCTGGAGAAATAATCAAGACTCCTACTCCTGTTCCATCTTTATGGCTAGAACCATCGAAGTAGAATTTCCAAGGCTCTATCTCCACATAATTAATACTCTCAACTTGAATTGAGTGGTCGACTATAAAGTCTGCCACCACTTGTCCTTTCACTGCCTTAAGAGGCATAAAGGTCAAGGAGTATTCAGTTAATGCTAGCGCCCACTTGCCAATTCGACTGTGCAAGATGGGTTTCGACAACATGTACTTGAAAACATCAAAATGAGACGAAACATACACATCAACAGGTTTTATATATTGTTTGAGCTTTCTACAAGAGAAATACAGACATAGACACAATTTTTCAACTTCGCTATATCTAGTTTCTGCATCGTTCAAAACTCTACTAAGATAGTAAATGGGTCTTTCGACTCCATTTTCATCTTCTTGGGCTAACATGCTTCCCAAAGTTTTGTCGGATGCAGCTATGTATAATCTCATACTCCTGTTACTGCAAGGAGGCACCAAAATAGGTGGCTTTATGAGATACCCTTTGATTTTGTCGAAGGCTTCTTGTTGCTCTTGCCCCCAGTCGAACCTTTCCTTATTCAGGCGAAGTAAGGGTGAAAAGGCTTGAGCTTTCCCACTCAGGTTAGATATGAATCTCCTCAGGAAATTTATCTTGCCCAGCAGAGATTGCAATTCCTTTTTGTTCGTTGGCGCTTTCGCTTCCAGAATTGCCTTCGTCTTGTTCTGGTTGATTTCGATTCCTTTCTCGTGGATAACGAAGCCCAAGAAATCTCCAGCTTTTACACAGAATGCACACTTCAAAGGGTTCATCTTCATACCATGTTCTCTCATTCTTTCGAATGATTGTCGAAGGTGGTCTATATGGTTCTTCCTGGAAACAGATTTTATAACAATGTCATCAATATATACTTGCATAAAAGTGTTAATAAAATCATGGAAGATAGAATTCATTGCTCGCTGATATGTTGCCCCAGCATTTTTTAAGCCAAAAGGCATCACTACCTATTCGTAAGTGCCTAAAGCCCCGGGGCATCGAAAAGCTGTTTTCGACACATCTTCTTCAGCAATGAAAATTTGATTATATCCTGAATAACCATCGAGCATACTCAGGTACTCGTAGCCAGCGGCATAATCGACTAGCATTTCCGCCACAGGCATAGGATATTCATCTTTGGGTGTAGCAGCATTCAAATCTCTGAAATCTATGCACACCCTCAATGTACCATTTTTCTTAATCATTGGCACAATGTTTACAATCCATTCGACATACCTCGTAACGCGTATGAATTTGCACTTCAGCAGTCTTTCGACTTCGGTTTTGATCTTCGACAGTATTTCTGGAGCGAAGCGTCTTGGACTTTGCTTGATTGGCTTCTTCCCAGGTTTGATTGGCAACTGAAGTTCCACCAATCCTCTGTCGAGACCAGGCATTTCGTTGTAATCCCATGCAAAACAGTCCTTGAACTCTTTCAACAAATGGATTACTTCCAACCTGAGTTCTGGGTCAATCTTTGCGCTAATGTAAGTTGGCTTTTTCTCTAACCCTTCGCCCAAGTTGATTTCTTCTAAAAGATCCTGCGCTAACATTTTGATGTTGTTCGCCAAGGGGTCCTTTTCGAATCCTAAAGGCTCATCGTCGTAGATAGCGTCGAGCCTTTGTTCCTGCATCCCTTCTGGCATGATATCAGGAGGTTCTGGGTCAAAATCTTTTCCAGGACCTGCAGAAGGTAACTCTTGATCATTGGCCTGTGTGGCCATATATTTTACTTCGGCTTCGAGAGCCGTTATCATCTTTGTTTCGGCTACGTAAGCCGAAATTTGCTGCAATGATTGTGACTCAGTCATTGTCACTGAATTCACTTCCCCAACCAGTTGGTTGGATATCAGTTAACCTACTAAAGTCAATGTGGGACAAGTCTTCTCTGTCCCATTGAAAACCATGCTCAGGGTGCAGGTATAGGGAACAAAAAGTATTTGGCGCTGGCGCCAAGTCGAAGTCAGGTGTTGGACATGGCCCAATGTGAGCCAGGTTCTTGTCAAAGTCTGCCAGCCCTAGGTGATTTACTTCGCCCAGGTAATAGCTTTGGTCCGCTTCTATGTTTTCGACCATTCCATCAGGACGCCATAGTAGTAACCTCTGGTGCATTGATGATGGTACAACTCCAACACCATGAATCCATTCACGGCCCAACAAAAGATTATAGTTAGGTTTGGCCGATATGACCATAAACATAGTTGGTCAAAGGATAGATCCCACCTTGATGTCCAGTTGGATCACACCCATAGTGGTCCCTATGCCGCCTTCATAATTCGACAGGACCATGTTGTGAGGCTTGATGTTCTCATCACTTTTGCCTATTTTTCTCAGCATAAAGTGAGGGATGATGTTGATGGTTGCCCCACAGTCCACCAATATCTTATTTACCATGGTTTCTTCGAGTTTAGCCCTTATAAATAAAGGCTTAAGGTGATTTTTCATCGCCTCTGTAGGAGGTTCGAAGAACCCATTCTGCTCTTCAGTAGCGTCGTTATCCATGACGAAATAACACACTGGCCTATGCTTGGCCATTTCTTGTTCAACTTCCCACTCACTTGTTTCGACCTCCACCTGGCGGTTGAACTCTCTTGGCAAAACTGAGACTATGTTCACCATGATATCTAAGGTATCATCAGACTCAGAGCCATCTTCATTATCGACTTCACCCTGGTTAGGCCAGACTAGCCTATTGGTTACTGGTTCTCTTTCCAGAGGCTTCCTCTGCTTTCTCTGAGGAACATTTGAACTGGTTTCTGCCTTTGGTTCATTAGCAGCTTCCCTCTCAGCTTTTCGTCGCCTCTGGTATCTCCTCCATTGAGATCGAGACATGGGATTCTTGCCTTTGTAGTTGCTTGACACCTGGGTCACTTTAGGGGTAGCAACCTGAGGTTCTTTCTTATGTGTTAAAGATGAACCTCTTGGCACTTCGAAGGAGTGCCATCTTTCCTCGCTTGGTCTCTTTCGACCAGATGTTTTGTACCATGTATCTACTGGCACATTAGTCGGAGGCCTGAAAGTCAGTGGCCTCTTTTCTTGATTTGAACTCCTTTGGGGGGTTCTTCTGGGGTCATGTCGAGTATCAACACTTTCCCTTTTTCTGTTTGCTGCTCTTACGCCTTGAATATGTTCAGCAGCTTTTTTGTCGAAGATCGAACTGCATCTAGGACACAACATCACTTCTGACTTCTTTTTCTGGCATCTTTGCAGGAAATCTGCCAGATTTTCATTTTCCCGAGGGAAAGCAGTTTTGTTGGCTTGTTCTTGCCTCATGGCCTCCTCTGATGCTTTTGGTTCAGAGACTTCGACCATGTTGATATTCATGGTATCTTTGGTGGCAAGAGTCAACTGCTTCATCTGAATCTCCAAGTCCTCTGTCTGGCCTTGAACTGCAGCCAAGTGAGAACTGGGTTTTGTTCCAGATTTTTGGGCTCCAACTGTCTCCAGCTTTGGGCTTTCGACCGCCTTTTGGACTGCTTCAATTGTCTTTCTGGATAGATTCCCAGAAAAACTGCCAAAGATTGGCATGTTGACATGGTCCTTTGAGACTTCGACCATTGTGATTCCTGGCCTCTTCGACTGGCTTCTGGATGCCTCGATCACCTTCACCTCTGAAGGTTCAGCATAATGGGCTTCAGCCTGCAATGGGTTAGAGTCCACAGTCATGGGGGTCTTGTCAGCAAACTTCAACCTCCCTTCTTCGATGGCGTCTTGCACAAGATTCCTGAAAAGAAAACATTGAGACGTTTTATGGCCCAGAAAATTATGATATTTACAAAAGCCTCTTTTCTTTCTTTGATCAAGAGGAGGCGCTTTTACCCCTGGGGGTACTATCATTTGGCCATCTTTTACAAGTAAGTCAAAGATTTCATCATATTTTGTAATATCAAAACTATAAGTCTTTTTGGGGAACCTATCGTTGGTCCTTTCTGGACCCGTGGGATTTTTTCCACTTGAGGGGACTAACAGTTTGCAAGAGTATGGTGGCCCTTATTTTAGTTCCGCTAAATCGACATCGCCTTCTTCGACGGTTATAGTTTCGCCGAAGGTTTCTGGATCTTCGTCATCCATCTCGACATACGCTATCCTCTCTCTTTTATGAGTTTTCGTTGCCTTGGCTTTTTCAGCTTTAAGGCGTTCTACCTGTCGAACTCTATCGGCCAATTGGGCCATGTCTCTCAGGTATTGAGTGTCTAACTTCTTCCTAATGGAATAATCTAAGCCGCCTGCGGCTATTTCGACTAACTCATGTTCTGGCACTTGCGTAAAGCATCTTGCTTTGAGCAACCTAAACCTATTTAGATATTCGTCTATAGGTTCGGTGAAACGTCTCTTTACACTGGCCAATTTTTTCAGGCTTATCTTGGTTTGTCCCATGTAGAATTGCTCATGGAACAATCTCTCCAACTGGGTCCAATGATGGATCGAATTGGGGGGGGGAGAGTCGTAAACCAAGTAAAAGCGTTCTTTGTTAAAGAACTTGGGAAGTACTTAATCCTCAGGTTTTCGTTGTTTGAAATATCTCCTGCTTCGATCAAGTATCTCGCCACATGTTCGACAGTAGATTCTGTCGTGTCCCCTGAGAATTTAGTGAACTTAGGGACTTTACATCTAGGAGGTAAGTCTGTTTGTAACACATATTCTGACAGTGGGGATGTGAAGTTGGGCCTACGAAAGCCCATGTTCATCCCATTTTGAGTCATGATTCTTTCGATCATGGCTGCCAGATTATTTTCCAAACCCATATTTTGGTATTGGATGTGCTGAACCACTTCGTCAGCATTTTGGTGTCTGTTAACTAACCTTACCTCTGGGGCTATAACCCTAGGTTCTTCGACAGGCTTTTCCAATCGTGCCCTAAGGTTTTCTTCGACAGGCTGCTGGACTTGGTTGATAGTGGTTTCTTCCTCTAAGAGTAAACCTTGGTTTCCCCTTATTTGCGCCCTTTGGGGCTGTCGAATAGGTTGGGGTACCCCAAAGAAATCAGCCAGACGCATCATTTGCATTGTCATCTGCTGATTCGACTGGGTGGTGTTTTGTATTAGAGGATTCAGCACTGTACTTAAAGTTTGTGCCAACATTTGAACCATATCATGGTTGCTTTCGTCCATTTGTTGCCTCAAGACTGCTGTCGAGGCATTTGTAAGGCCATGTGCTACTTGGGACGTTCCTCCTAAGAGTTGGGTCCTATTTCTGTTCGCCATACCTACTCCAGAACCTTGGAGTGGCGAAGAGGCACTCACTAAAGGGTCTGAAAAAGTGGACGCAACGTTCGTCAGGCTAGCCAATTCAGAAGTTGGCATGCCATAGAGTGGTTCTCGATTTTGACCGCCTGTCATAAATCCTGGGGGAACATAAGGCCTTGTTCCTGGATTTCCCCTTGGTGGGGGAGTTCCTAAAGGCACTCTGGGGCCTGTGAACGGAGGTAATGGCCCCGTTGTTGTGACCGTTACTACTGGTGTTGAACCAGCGGTTATCGCTTCACTTACGGTTGGGATAACCGTTGTTCCCACATTCGTTTGTGGGATTTCGTTATTGTTTGGCGGATTAGCCATCGCTTCTCTTCTTCTGGAAGTATTGGTATTGTTAGTGTATATTCTACCACTTCTCAATAACATGCAATACTTCTCGAAAAAGATGATATTCTGTGTAAAAAGGTTAAACTTCAAAATCAACACAAGGTCCCACCAGGTGTGCCAATTTGTTTACCGTGGGAATTGGTAAACAACCGCTGATCTTCCAAAAGGTTACTTATTTGGTGACTCGCAGGATCGATCAAATTGATCCTAAGACATGGTTGATTTTGGGGTTTGACTAAGTTTGATAATGATTAAATGACAAGAAAATAAAGAAGCTTTATGTAAATTGCATGAAGAAGAAAACTTGATAGAATAAAGAAAGGCTTGAAATGAAAGGCTTCGACTGGAAAAGTAAAGGAGAAAGCAAGTAAAGTTTTTGGAAAATAAATGACTTTGATTAATTAAAGTGGTGTTTCACACATACATTCTCAACAATTCTTTCTCTCACGCTGGGTACTCGAATCTATATGAGTAACTTGTATATAATTGTGAACACACGCGAAAAACTGCGTGAACTACTAATATTTATACTAAACACATCCCAAGCAACCGTCGGGCAGTTACGCTGCTTCGAGATGACTCCACTTGGCACGTTCACAGCGTTCGACGCTCCAGATCTTGGCACGTTGCACTTGGTAACCACTGGGAACCGTTTTCCCTCCAAACGTTTGAATCTCAAACCGTTCCACTCTGAGGAATCGAACAACTTCGTCGAGAAGCACCTTCGACGTCGAAGGCAACAAGATTCCTACTTAGAAGAAATTCTCTAAGTACATTGCCATCTTCTGACGAGCACTTCGACAGAACCAGCTGGTCGAAACCATCCTTCAGCTTTAATGGCTTATATTAATAAAAACAAGGTTGTCGAATTTAGGAGCCAACACATATGTATTAAAATCATCAGACATCGTTCTAAAGGTTCCACAACACAGGTTATGTCTAACACAAAGTCGAGACAACCGTATTGCTCTTGTCGATGATATCTCAATGCAACACAGACAACACAGATACATTAAGCTTCAATACCCATGGTGATTATTAGCCCTAAATCTATGTCTAGAGTTTAGAAACTAATAGATATTATTCCATAACCAATATTTATGAAGTCTATCTCTAGAATAACCTAAACCCCAAACATAAATGCAAAAAAGTCAAGGAACAACATCAATAAAGATTTGTAAAGTAAGCATATATACAATTCCATGATCAACAAATATATATACAATAAGAGTAAAATAAACATACAAAACCCATAATTGGAATGAAACACAGGGAAGAAGGATAACAGGCGGAAACTTATCATCGTGCCAACACGATCAGAGACAATCCATAGCCTTACGACGAGATGCACCACCCAATGATGTTGGGTAAACCTCTAAACTACAGAAAATCGAATTATAGCTCAACCTTGTCAAGAAGGAGATGATAAAACCTAACAAAAATATGTTCTAAGATATTTATACAAAACTGAAATACACAGACCGCGCTAAGCGCGAAAACGACACTAAGTGCACACTAATTTATTCACTAAACTGCCTTAAAGGACTTAGCGCCAAACTCAATGCCTCTACTCTAGAACAAGTGATGGGAGCGCACTAAGCGCGACCTGAAGCATCTTTATTTCTTGAATTTAACCAAAATTTCCTATATGGAGTCGTGCCTTCGACACCTTATTCCTCGATGCTCCAAATACGCGACAATACCTACAAAAAGACATTAAAACTATCAAACGATGCATAAATGAATCGAAACAGAAATATAAAGTATACATATTTACAAACAAAATGGGGAATTATTCAAAGAATATTAACAAAAGAACCGATAAGTGCCACAAATTACATACACAAAATAACAACATTTTGGCACTTATCAGTAGTTCAACAACGCCATCATATAACAACATATACGGTCATCAATACTCCATATTCATAGATACATTATAAAATCGCATGTACACCTTTCATCATCAAACATCATATGGTCATATAGTTCACAATTATCATCATATCACAACTCATCAAGGAATTCATGCAATGTCACACAGGATGTTAATGCAACACAACTGACTCAAAGCATGTGGTACCAAAATCTTTGATGAACACTTGGTCATCACCCTCCAAAGATCTCCATCATAGGATCAATTCCCTCTTGGAACTGGAGCATATGATAAATGCACACAATCCAGACAATGGGATTGAGGCTCGTCATAAGCGGAAAACCTTCCAAAATAGCAGACCACCATCAAAAAATGCTCTGAATGCATGATGTACAACAATATCATATGAAAATTCGACCACGACTAGTCAAGGGCATCATCATTCAAAAAATCATCGCATAATCATCAAAGAATCATCATATAATCATCATAGAATCATCGCACAATCATCTTCATAATACTTCACTGCAATATCACATTTGTCATTAAAACAAAACGTCATAGCATATCAACACATAAATTATCAATCTCATAAACACATAGGTATTGTAATCATGCATCAAACAACTAATATAATCATTAATATTATAGATCAGCACGCCAGCTTCCCAATAATTTGAATGGCACGTCAATCGAATTCCTGAAACTCAAACTGTGATACTTTGAAAATTCTGTCAGACTGCATCGCCTCTACATCGCCCGACGATGGTCCCTTCGGAACTCGCTCGCCCAGAGACGATGGAGCGACGCATCCTTCCCCATACATTTTCCAATAACTTGATTTTCCATCCAGTCCTCCTATATTCTCTTTTTACACCTGGGATCCTTTTTATGTTCTTCCCATCTTATCCTTACTTATCACCATATATTACCACCACGCCCTCATTATCTCTACGCACATATTATTCTATTTTATTACTAAATAATTCTAACTAAAATAAACTAAATTATTATTATAACTCTTAATAATATAACTACAATTATTTAATTCTATATTATTCTAATTAACTCCTTAATCCATATTATCCCACAACATACCACACACCACACAGAAAATCACCAATAATTCACAAAAATCAATTAAATAATTAAATCTAAAAATTAGAGGTGTTACAACTCTCCCCACTTAAAGAAATTTCGTCATCAAAAATTGCTTGAGGAAAACAAAGTCGGGTACAACACTCTCATCTGATCCTCACGCTCCCAAGTCAAACTTTCACCAGTTGTTCCACCCCACAATACCTTTACCAAGGCAATCTCTTTACCCTGTAACTGCTTCACTTCCCGATCTTTTATCTGCACGGGTGATGCTACAACTATCAGGTTATCTTTTACTTGTACATCATCCATTTTGATCACATGCGAAGGTTCCAAAATATAACTCCTCAACTAAGATACATGAAACACATCATGGATATTCACAAGCAACGACGATTAAGTAATCCGATAGGCCACCTCACTTATCTTCTTAGTAATCTGATATAGACCAAAAAAATGTGACGTAAGCTTTCGCGACTTCAGAGCTCTACCAATATCAGTTACCGGAGTAACCCTTAAGAACACATGATCTCCATGTTAGAACTCAAGTGCCTTCCTCCTTTTATCATGATAACTCTTCTGAAAAATCTGTGAAGCTTTCAACCTCTATTGGATCATTTTAATATTATAAGTTGTTTCTTGCATAATCTCAAGTTTGAGAACAACACTCTTGCCTGACTCGTACCAACACAATGGAGTGATACACCTCCTACCATACAATGCCTTATATGGTGCCATTCCAATACTAGAATGGAAACTATTATTATAAGTAAACTCAATCAACAACAAATGGATATCCCAAGAACCTCCTCGTTCAAGCACACAAGCCCTCAACAAATCCTCCAAAGACTAAATAGTCCTCTTTGTCTGACCTTACGTCTGCAGATGATATGCAGAACTCAACCTCAACTTAGTACCAAAAGCATTCTACAAACCTTCCCATAACTTTTACATAAATCTTAGATCTTTATATAACACAATACTCGAAGGTATCCCATGTAATTTCACAATCTCCTCAAAATACATCTCAACCAACTTCTGCATAGGATGATTGATCTTCATCGGCAAGAAATGAGCCAACTTAGTCAACCTATCCACTATCACCCAAATCAAATAATTTCCCTTAGAATTATTTGGAAAACTGACACAAAATCCATGAAAATACTATCCCATTTTCATTCGAGATTATTCAACGGTTGCATTAGACCCAAAGGCTCCAAATGCTCAATTTTCAACTTCTGACAAGTCAAACAAGCATAAACAAATTCAACAACTTCCTTTTTCATACCGGGCCAACAAAATAATGTCTTCAACTCTTGATACATATTCGTAGCACCGGGGTGAATACTTAGTCCACTTTGATGTCCTTCCTCAAGAATAATCTTCTTAAGTTCTGGCACATCTGAAACACAGACTCTATTTTGAACCTCATCACACCATTTTCATCAACTTAAAATTCACCTCCGTTACCTTGGTTAATTAGAAATAATCGGTCAACCAAACTAGAATCATGTTTCTGACTTTCTATAATCTCTTAATAATGCTCTTAGTCAGTTTCAACATCCCCAACTTTACACTATTAGGAGTTTCTTCACACACTAAGCTCATATCTCTAAATTGCTGGATCATTTCCAACTCACTCACCATAAGGATTGAAATATGCAAGGATTTCCTACTCAATACATCTACCATAACATTTGCTTTACCAGGATGGTAACTCAACTAAAAAATCATAATCCTTCAACAACTCAAGCCATATTCTCTTCCTCATATTCAATTCTTTCAGATCAAACAAGTACTTCATACTCTTGTTGTGAGGGAAAGATTCATGTTATCATGATTTCAAAACCTCTCTCACCCTCAATGACATGTTTGGTACTTAAAAGATACTTGGGACAAAGAGTGAAATGCCAGCCTAGATGAAAATAACCTTTTTGGCAGGAAAAACAAACACTGCATCGATGCAAAACTGGCTCTGGTCGACTAAAATCTATGTGTTTCTCCCTGGATGTGTTGAACTGACCCCTTGGTCGACTCAACCTATTTATCAAAGAAAATTAAACTTTTCATCGACGCAACCCCCTGGTGCAGTCGACGCATTCAATCTGTTTGGCTCATGTTCTTGACGCGGGTTGTGTTGCACGACCCAAGACTCTGGTGCGGTCGTCACATTTAATATTTTTTGCTCATATCCTTGACACAGGTTATGCTGTACCGACCCAAAGCTCTGAAGCGGTCGACCGCTCACTTAACATTCTCAAAATTTTGTTTGTCTTATTTTCTTTTCTTTCTCAGATATTATTAGTTTTTCACTGTGGCAACTGGATTTTTAATCAGAGCCACCACTATTAGTTTTTATCCTAGGGAAGGGAATCTAACAGAAAACCCTAATTCGCAGACAGAGATTCTAGGTTTAGGACTTCTTTAGACGAAAGGAAGGTGTTAGGAACCTTTCATCTACTTTGTTCACAAGGATATTGGGTTCTAGGTTTAGGTTTGGGGTAAACAGAATTTTAAGTTTTAATTAGAAAGACTCGCCACGATTTTTGATCGTATGCCTACGTATCCTCTTATGAGGAATCAGAGTCCCAATTCGTAGTTCGTATATGGTTGGTGTTTTTTAGGGGTTTGCAAACATATTTTGAATCACCTTGCAATTGGCCGGGAATAGTGATTGCGGAGATTTTGACTGAATGTGCAGTAAGTCAAAACTAGTTTGAAACCCTTTTGCAAAAACAGTTGATTAGTTTAGTTTGTTGCAAAAAAAGTTTGATGATTTGTTTGTGTTTTTTAATCGTATTAATTGCGAAGATCTTGATTAATGCATGATTAAAAACTGTTTTAATGAAAATAATATATAAAATAAACATATGAAATTTTGATATAAAAGTAATTTATTTGTTAGTATATAAATAATAATGTATTTATATAATAATTAAAAACATAATAAATAATATGAATAATAGACATTATGAAAAATAATATTAATAATAATAATAAAATAATATTAAAAAAAGGATAATTATAGAGAAAAATAAATAATAATAATAATAATATAAAATAAATAAAAGAATAATCAAATTGAGTTAAACAAGGGGGGGGGGGGGGGGGCGTTTCCTAGTTATCTAGTAAAACAGGGGGGTGTTTTAATTAGAACTTTAGCTGGGCCCAAGATACAGTTCAGACAGAGGGTGTATGTTATTTTGTGGTTTAGTAATTAGGCATAAGGGGGGTGTGAAAAGGAATGGACCTAGCCCATTACGTAAACCTGAAGGATCCAAGCTGATTACACGCGCGAGGGTGCATGGTGCTTATCATGCAGACTTGGCCTTACGGCTGTCTGAAGCGCATCGAATGGACAAAGGCGAGGGAGCATGATAACTACACCATACGCGCAGGCACTGGATTGAAATTATATAATTCTATTTTTCATTTTTGTACAATTCATTTTTTTCTTTTTGTTTTACAGTCACTTTGCGTTCCTCTCTCTCCAGCATAACCCTTTCTCCTCTTCTTCACAAAAGCTGCCCTCCCCAAAACACAATTGTTGCAGCACTCCCCAACCTAATCTAAAACCCTTCTATCACAACCCCAAATCAAATAACCGAAAGTGATATTAGAAGTAAAAGCTAAGCTTTTACCTCTCTCGCGATGTCCATATTCAGATTTTGTTTTCAAATGATTAGGTTCTGATCTTCTTTCTCTCTCTTGCTTTACAGGTTCCGACGAGTTTGAATGGTGGTGGAGGCGGATCAACGACCAGACTGGTGGTACATTTAGGTCACACGATTAGGGTTTCAGATGTTGAAACTCTAATCTCCCCTTTTCAATCTAAAATAAGCAAGGGTTCCGATATCTCCTTCTTCTTTGCGTTTTTCCTCTGTCTCTGTGTTATCAGTCCCTCCGTCTTTTTTCTTCTTTCTGTAAAAACCTCCTTTTCTGTTTTTAATTTTCTCTATTTATAGTTTTTGTTATTAGGGTTGTAGATTTAGATTAGCAAATATTAAGGGTTACAGATTTAGGAATTAGGGATTGATTTCTGTAACTGATTCTGTTTATTAGTTTAGAGATTGTAATGGATTATGAGATTTCTGTAATATATTTAATTTCCAAATTTTATGAGATTTGATTCTGTAAGACATGAATTATGGATTTGATTTTGTTAATTAGATGTTCTGGAGATTTGATTTAGTTGAAAATTTGATTTCAACAGTAGCTGTTAGTCGAGGAAAACATGCGCTAAATTTGGTTTGATTGATACAATACACATTTTTTTTTTGCTTTTGGGCCTTGTATCTGTTTTTTTATTACCCAGCAAAGCTATTATTTTTTTTATTACAACAAGAAAAGATTTCTTATGTAACCGGCCCAATATAGCCTTGACACTCTAGTCCAATAATACCAAAAAACTAATAATAAATGTTTTAATGTAATATCCTTTACTGAAACAATATTATGCTAAATAAAAAATATTGCTAAGATTAAAAACAATATTTACTAACTGCTTTTACAGGAAAACAAAAATATCAAAACGACTACTTATTGATAAACATACCCCCTCCTTATTGTTTAATGACTAAAACGAAAAAATGAGCCCATATGCATTTTAATGGACCTTTGAATTGCCATTTCACTCCCTTTTCTTCTTGCTAACAACAACAATTAATTGGGCTTAATAATTCTCCTAAAGCAAAAAACAATAAATTGGCTGCTAAAAATACAACAGGCCTGCCATTCATAATTGCACCTCCTTTTCTTTTTACTAACAATAATAAAACCTAAATGGGCTTATGTGCTACATTTAATTTCCCCCTCTCTTTTACTAATAACAACTATTTAATAAATAAGAGCTTAATAATTATTCGAATAATTTTTATTTTAGAATCGCATGGGCGATTGGCCAACATGCTACGCGAATGGGTCCATGGATACACGAGTCTTTCTGATTTTAGCAAGCCTCACTCTCCTGAATTTAAGGGTCACCCCCTAGTTGGATAAAGATGGGCCATCAGATACTGATGTGCCATCCTTAATTAAATATTTCTTCTATTTTAATCTCGAAAAATGAAATTATCAAGGTAGGACAAATTTGGGGTACGACAGCTGCCCCTATTCAATTATCTTCCAGTTGAATAGCGTGAGAAAACTTGAGTCTTGCACATTCTGATTAGAATTTTATTGAATACTTTAAGTATCCCAAAATTTGTCCGACAAACATAAGGTTACACTGATATAGCATATCCTCTCGAGTCTTTAGGAATGTAGGAAAAGCCTATGATACATCGCTTACCAGGGTTTGATAACGAGGTAAATAGTCTTTGATCTTAAAAGCGCAGTTTCGTATGTATTGGCTTATTCACCCATTTGGAGGATGAATACAACAATGATTGATGATGCATTGCTTCTTGAAGACTGCGGCCATGGATTGTGTTTGTGAATCGCTGCATGACGTCTGAGGCGATGATCGATGTTTATGGAATAACGAAATGTATTGTTGCATGAAGTCTGATGCAATGAGTTAAAGTTTTGTTTTCTTCTGAGCATCACAACATGAAGTTTGAGGTGATGATCAGTTTTTATGGAATAACGAAACGTATTGCTGCATGAAGTCTGATGAAACGAGTTAAAGTTTAATTTTCTTCTGAGCATCGCAACA
This sequence comes from Vicia faba, assembly GCA_948472305.1. Lineage (NCBI taxonomy): Eukaryota > Viridiplantae > Streptophyta > Magnoliopsida > Fabales > Fabaceae > Vicia > Vicia faba. The sequence goes on along the minus strand of OX451735.1, from coordinate 1,312,111,247 downwards.
TGAAGTCTGAGGCGATGATCGGTGTTTATGGAATAACGAAATGTATTGCTGCATGAAGTCTGAGGCAATGAGTTTGGTTCGCAAATCGCTGCGTGAAGTCTGGTGTGATAGGATGGATCTTATGGAAGACATTGCTGCATGAAGTCTGAGGCAATGGGTTAGGTTCGTAAATCGCTATGTGAAGTCTGAGGCGATAGGCTAAATTGTGGGATGAAAGAAACACATTACTGCATGAAGTCCGAGGCAATGGGTAAGGTTTGCAAATAACTGCATGAAGTCTGTTGTGATAAGCTAAATCATGGGATGAAAGAAACACATTGCTGCATGAAGTCTGAGGCAATGGGTTAGGTTTGCAAATCACTGCATGAAGTCTGATGTGATAAGCTAAATTTGGTTTCGAACATCACTGCATGAAGTCTGAGGCGATGATCTATGTTGTAGGATAAAGAAACACATTGCTGCATGAAGTCTGAGACGATGGGTTGGCTCGCGAATAGATGCGTGAAGTCTGAGGCGATAGGCTGGGTTTTGAGAATACATTGCGACTTAGAGGCAACGCAGTGAGTTTTGCGAATACATTGCGGCTTAGAGGCAATGTAATGAGTTTTGTGAATACGTTGCAGCTTAGAGGCAACGTAGTGAGTTTTGCGGATACATTGCAGCTTAGAGGCAATGTAGTGTGTTTTGTGGATACATTGCGGCTTAGAGGCAATGCAATCAGTTTTTGGGATGCATTGCGGCTTAGAGGAAATGTAATGAGTTTTACGGATACATTGCGGCTTAGAGGCAATGTACTGGGTTTGTAAGGAACTCATCATTGCAGGAAGACTTAGGTGATGGGCTGAACGTGTCACAACATGAAGACTTAGGTGACGGGTTTAATCGTAGTAAGAGTACTTTGTTGGTTGACCCTTAGACGATTGACTCAATGGTAGGATTATTTGTTTGCTGTATGATGCAGGCGTATGCATGTGTATTGAATGTTTGTATGTATGCAAAATGTATGATGTTTGATGTGTGAAATCCTGAGTGTATTCGTATTGAATGTTAAAATGTATAGGGTATGTATGCTTTAGATATGAAAAATGTATGTCTGAAATGTGTTTAAGATGCGTATATGCCTTGAAATGTTATGAAGACCATTTCTAGCATTCTCTCCTTTAAACCACTGGCTTAGAGTTACCAATTCATAGCGTTGTATGTTGTGTCGTCGTAGCATTGTTGAACTTGAACGCAATAGACAATGTTAGCAAAATTTGAACATTGATTTTGTATTGTGAGCGCGGGCGTAGACGTAGACGTAGATGTAGGTGTTGTACCCCAAAATTTTCCCTCCCATATTTCTCAACACATGGCAAGTGAGGTCCCCAAATTGCTCAAGGAAGGTCAAGAATTGACCAGACAAACTCTCTCCTAAGGCAGTATACCTCAAATTAGGGTTTCCATCTTCATCAAGATGTGTGAACCACAAAGGACTCAAATTCTCACCATTGTCCTAATATGTTCTCAAGATCATCCATGTCAAGTTTCAAGCCTTGCAGAAGAAGTTTGCTCAGTCAATTGCTCAAATGCCTGAAAATCAACTGTACTAGGTCAAAAGTCAACTGTGGCCCACATACAGTCAAACTTCAAGATTTTTGGTCAACATCCTCATTTTAAGTATTATCCATCATTTTATCAAGGGTTGATCATGATTCCTCAAGGATTGCTCACAATTCATCAAAACCCAAAAGTTGCTAAATTAGGGTTTTACAAGAAAAGTCAACTCAATTTTGACCAAGCATAACTTTCTCATACTTTATCAGAAATGGCCCATCCAAAGCTCATTTTGAAGAGGATGCAATTCACTAAAATTCATATTCAGTTCCCAAGACCAGAATATGCACTCAAAAAAAGATATGAATTTTGACATTATAGGTCCTTTTCAAAAGTCAACAAAAACACCTTTTGGGTCAAAGCTTCATACATGAACATGGAAACTCAATTGAGATGATACCAAAAGGTTTGTTTAGAGGACGTCCTAAGCTTTCTAAAAAGTCTAAGAACACCTCTCTAGGGTAAAAATTGAGAGAGTTATGCATTGGCCAAGTTGACCATTTTTGCAAAATTGCCAAAAGTCCAATGTGCTCAAATTTGCATTTTTTGCTAAATGGGCCCAACTTTTTATGCGTGCACCTTAATTATAATGTGGTCCACGACTCAAATGTTCACTCACCCATTATGTGCTTCATTTTTTAATTTATTTTGATTTTTCATTAATTAAAAAGTGAATTAAATCAAATAAATGATGAAAATTAACAAAGATATGGTTTGATTTGTTTTTTTTACAGATTGGAAATCAAGATATGCTGAGTTAACAAGATCAAAATGAATCAAGGTCAATTGGTACAAGAAAGGCATAGTTTGGCTCAAAATAGCAACATATCATATAGCTTGCAAATCAAATCAAATCTTGGTTAAATACAAAGATTTAGTCCAAGTTTGTTAACCTAATTAACTCTAGGTTATACAGTGAACCATTCCAGATCAAAAGACAAGGGTTAGAGGTCGTGAGAGGCATAGAACAAAACTAAAAAAAGTGACAAAAAGTGTTGGATCATTTTTGCGTCTAGAGATCAATTCAGACCCTTCCAATGCTGCTAATCGATTCTTGGACCTTCCCAGAAGCCAATTGGATTAGTTGCAAGGCTTGAAGTACCCAGAAACACCAACTGTAACTCACACGGTTTGCATTTTTTTCCAGAATCGATTATCCCTGTTCTTGCACCATTAGCAATTTTAATTGTTATATTCGTGTTTGTCATCATGTTTGGAAGCTAACCATGTCAATTTATTGCGTTTTTGAAGCCTGTACATGATGTTGCCATTGCTAGGGTTTTTGTGTTATTTTTTGGATCTTTTTGTACATGAATAATTGGGCTTTGAATCAGGTACCATGATGCTCGTGAGGATGAGACGAGTTGATTGGTACCATTACCTTTCATTTATCTTGCGTGTACACCATTTTTGAAATATGCAGGGTTATACCTACAGTGGATGTCTGTAGGTAAAAGTCCTTTTTCTAAAATGACGGAATCCGTGAGGAAGACGATGGCGTGGCTGCATATGACTGGCCCGTTTGAACTTTCGCGCGCTTTAGAATCATCTCTTTTGTTTTTCTCATATTATGTTTTATTATTATTGTAATTACAACTAACCATTGTAGCGCAATTGGAAACATGGCATTGGCCAAAGGCATAAGGACCTGGGTTCGATCCCAAGTCCAGACCACTTTCTTTATTTTCTTTTCATTCAATAGATCCAGCGTGCTGCTCTTCCTAGTGACCACCATACTCCATCAACATTCATCCATTCGATCCAGCGTGTCATCCAATCCAATTCCCAGATAGCAAGAGACCACAATGCTCCTCAAGTCAACGCCCACACCTGATCCAACGCATTGACTGGGCTTGGAGCATTTGGGCCAAGGAATTCAGATTTTCACCCCCTCTTCAACAACACAATCAGGCCCAATTTTGTTTCTTTCTTATTTTTATTTCCTTATTTAATTATTTTGCTTAATTATTTTTTCAAAAAAATTAATCACTTTTTTTTATAAATCATAAAATCAAGAATTCACAAAATTAGAATTAGTTTTTTTAATTAAATTTTAATTAATTAGCTTAATGTAATGTAGGGCAATTTAATTCTTCTTTTCACAATAAAAAAAACAATTAGAACATTAGGTTTAAATTCTTGATTTAATTATTTTTTTTTCCAAATAAAAACCCAAAAAATAGGTTAACTTAATTATTTTTCTTAATTAAACTTAATTAGTAATTAGGTTCTTTTTTAAATTCAATTATTCCTTATTTTCTTAAAATAACAAAAACGACAAAAAATGATTTTTCTTTAATCAATTGAAATTAGGTTTAGTCAAGGGTCAAAACCCTAATCGCCTCGCATTTAACTTACCGTGCGCATTCAATTCTTTTATTATTTTTGTAACTGTTTTGAGGATGTAATAGTTTTAACTAGGGTTTTTACTTATCGCTTTTCCCCGATTTTTGGCTATGTAATTAATCCCCCTCCACGAAGCCTTGTAATAGTTAGGTTTTATATTCTCGCACTTTTACTTTCCGCAAAACTATTAACTGTTAGATGTATGTTTAGAATTGTATGGCAAGAATGCATGACAAAATTAAAATGGTTAGAAAACCCTAATGTGAAAAGATAATAAACTAAAAATAAATCACTCGCACATATTCACTCTTAGGGTATACTCTCACTTAGGTTGCCTTCGGTAAACGATCATTAAGCATAGGGTGTCTTAGTGGTTGCCCTCCCGTCTAAAAAGATCAAATGTCCCATTCGAATGTTGCCTCGGAAACGTTGCCTCAGAAATGTTTCCCCAGAAATGTTGCCTCGAAAAAGATCTTAAGACTCTAGGGTTACTACTAAGGTGTCCTAATATTGCTTTAGTAACCGTACGTCCCTTTCAAATTGACCCTTATAACTCCAACGACGGTGATACCTACTCCTTAATAGTAGGTTAACGCTGTCTAAAGGAAACAAGAATAGAAACGATCTTTTTTCGAGTGGGTAGATGCTAGTAGGTACTTGCTCAAATCAAAACTGTTCACACTTACACTTTTCAAACAAATTTTCAAAACAACTTCGTGACATCCTTGAGGACTGTTACAAGGGTTATCACGAAGTAAAACATTTTTCAAAAACAAGCACACAAACACAAGCAATTTAAAAATGAGCAAGTACCTAAGAGCCCATAGAAAACCATGGATAGAAAGGGTGCTAACACCTTCCCTTTCTATAATCTACCCCCCGTACTCAAAATCTCGCAAAAGGATTTTTTCTGTACTTTTTTCCTTTCCAGTTTGATGAAATAAAAGTCGGTGGCGACTCTTGCTTACCGTGACATTTTGCGAATAAAAAATGCAAAACGCAAACCAGTATTAAACAGTCGGTTCTGCCACCATATCACAGAACTGGTGACTCTACTGGGGAATGAATAAGTGGGGTATACCTTAGGATCTAGGTCATTAAAATTGCTTCTCTTGATTGCTTTGTTTGCTTTATTTTTGAGGGTTTTGTTTGGGGTTATTGTAGATCCTATACCCGAATCTGGGGGCACTCATTAGGTAAGTAGCAATAGACTGTGAGGGAACTGTACCGCGTAGACCGATACGTTTGAAGCAGTAGCTACGTTGGTGTGGCACTTTGGTTGGTACCGGTATCCCTTGTGGTGAAACGAGGAGAATACGGGGCCTCTGCAAGGTGTCGTGAAGCACTAACGAACCTTAGAACCTTAGTTGAACAACTTGGCCATTAGAAAGTAGCGAGATAGCTGGCCTCAGTGTAGAGCTGAGAACTGGTTGATACTCGATGTTACGCTCATTGAGATCATACTTTCAGAATATTTTGGCCGCAAGAAAAGATTGCGTGAGCTTAAACCATGACCGATAAAGGATGGTCAGTGATATTGAGATCCTCTAGAACCCGGTTACTTTTCTAGGACAGGTTTGAAACCAACTTAACTTCAAGAGGGTATTACCTTTGACCTCATGCAAGCCTTAAACCTAAGGGCTTTGTATGGTTTGATTGTGTTTGCAATATCTGTGTTTTCTATACCTGTGGTTTATCATGACACCATGCATCATAACATGGCATTCATGCTTCATTACACTAACCATTTCAAAGACCAAGGGAATTCATCTTTGTTCTGTTTTACAGATCATGGCTTCCGTGCGTAGAAATACTATCCGAATCAGCGTTGTGAAGATACCTTCCCAACTCAAAGAGCTAGCATCAAGAGTTTCTGAAACTTCTACTTTCATTAAGAGACACGGTCAACTTCTCAGCCTAGTTACTTCAAACTTTGATGAACAAATGATGAGCTTACTTTTTCAGTTCTTCGATCCCAAGCATCACTACTTCACCTTTCCAGATTATCAGCTGGTACCCACCTTGGAAGAATTCTCTCAACTATTGGGCATACCCATTCTTGAACAGGTACCCTTCACAGGTATAGAAGAAGTTCCTAAGCCAGAAGTCATTGCCTCAACTTTGCATTTGAAACGGGCCGACGTGGTATCCAATTGGGAAACTCGAAGCAAAGTCAAGGGTTTTCTAGCCAAATTTCTGATAGACAAGGCTCAACTATTTTGGGATGATATGGATTTTCAGGCTTTTGAGGAGGTCTTGGCTCTTATTATCTATGGTTTAGTTCTCTTCCCTAATCCGTACTCCTTCATAGATGTGAATGCTATCAAGATTTTCCTTTCTCGCAACCCTATGCCTACCTTGCTTGGAGATATTTTCCACACTCTCCATACTCGTACCATGAAGAGAAGAGGGACTATTATGTGCTGCATTTTGTTGCTGCCGAGGTGGTTTATTTCTCACCTCCCTAAGTCTGTACCGAAGAACGAAGAAGGTTTGGGTTGGTCGCAAAGGATAATGTCACTCGCTCATACGGATATTCTTTGGTGTTCCCGAGCTATGGAAGACATTGCTATTATTGACCGCTATGGAGAGTACCCTAATGTCCCACTTCTTGGTATCAGAGGGGGTATAACTTACAATCTTTGTCTAGCTTTGCAACAATTTGGTCATGCTCGAAGGGATGGTCCCCATGAGTTACTTATTGAGGGCATTGTATTCAACTATGAGGATGATGTTAATGAGTATCGTCGGAGGTTCATACGAGCTTTGGGCATGGTAAACAGGTCTGACACCAAATATTTTGGACCAAAGACTTCCATTCCTATGGAGCCTTACCTCCAATGGGTACGAGCTCGTTCCCAGAAGCTTATGATGCCTTATGTGGCCATATTACCAGTGATTGTGGAGCCCACTACTGAAGAAGGCATTCCTTACACGGTTCTCTATCCTTACATGCCCACTGATCTTGGGGAGTTACAGAGGTCTTGGATTTAGTTGAAGAATGAGCGGGATACTTACAGGGATCAATTCCATGATTAAGAGAGGAAGGTTTTAAATCTCATCAGGAAGCTCCAGGAAGAAAGAGTGCTCAATGATTATATCAGCACAAAGAGAAAGCGTCCATGGGACTTTTCATTTTTCTTTTCTAGTTTTAGATTTGTTTTATTTACTTATTTGTAACGCCTTAAAGGCATTTTGAACCTTCAAATTTAAGCTAATAAAGTTTTTGTTTATTTTGGTTTGCAAATTTAAATTTCCCGAAGTCTTTGAAATCATTACATGCGCATCCCATTGTCATACACGTCATTACAGGTACCACTACAGGTTTCTCATCTTCTTTGCTGTTTATTTCAGCAGAAATGTCTTCCGATCAAGCCATCAAATATATTCAGGCACAAAACGTCCAGTTCCAACAGATGTTCATAAGTCTGGCTAAGGGGCAGGAAGATCTAAAAGCCCTTTTTCTGAAAGAGAAGAAGAAGAAGAAGAAGGTTGTCGGTATTCTAAATATGGGCAAAAGTTTTGGAGAAAGGTTGAAGCGACAAACTGATCTGACCTCTTTATCCAAGGAAGGGGAGAACCAAGAAGGGGAAAAGGACCCTAGTCCTGCAGTTTCTGACAACGATACGGATTACAACGATGAGCAATATCCTCTTGCTGAGGATAGATACAAGCAGTTGGAAGATCGTCTGAGTGCCATGGAAGTTTAGAGGATAATTGGCCTGGATTTTGAAGAATTAGGATTGGTATCGGGAGTGGTCATCCCTCAGAAGTTCAAAGCTCAAGTTTTTACCAATTATGATAGAGTGTCCTGCCCGAAACTCCATCTCCGCTTGTATGTCAGGAAGATTCAACCCCACACCGCTGATAGAAATTTGTGGGTGCACTTCTTTCAAGATAGTCTGTCAGGGACTCAGCTTTAATGGTTCTACCAGTTGGAGGGAGCCAGTGTCCGAAACCGGGAAGATCTTGCTGATGCTTTCTACAAGCAATATCAGTATAATGCCGACCTTGCTCCCACTCGTACTCAACTCCAGAGCATGTCCATGGGTGCAGGTGAAGGTTTTAAAGATTATGCTCAAAAATGGAGAGACTTGGTTGGGAGAGTTAAACCCCCGTTGTCTGATAGGGAGTTGGTTGATATGTTTCTAGGAACGCTATCAGGTCCATTTTTCAATCACTTGATCAGCATCTCATCATCTGGTTTCACCGAGATGATTTTAACTGGAGAAAGAGTAGAAGATGGAATTCGGAGTGGTAAAATACAGAAGGATGCCTTGTCGAGTTCAATAAAGAAGCCTTTCACTGGTAAGAAGGAAGCTAGTGCGGTCTATAGCCCGAGGGGCCAAAGCAGATCTGAACACCGTTAAACGGTAAATGCTGTAGTGATACCAAGACTCGTAGTTGCTCCACAATGCAACAATAAACAAAGGGTGAAAAGACCACAACGACAGTTTACCCGCATCAACATGACTTTGGCTGAAGTTCTACCTCATTTATTAAAATCCAACTTGGCAACCTTGAGAGAGGCCCCCAAGAATCCAAACACTACTTCTCCCAGATAGAATCCCAACGCGCGGTGCGCCTACCATTCTGAGAGTCCTGGCCACAATACAAACGATTATTGGGCTCTGAGAAACAAAGTACAAGACTTGCTTGAAGCCAAGGAGATAGAGTTCGATACTCCAGAAAATCCGAATGTTATAACGGTTCCCATGCCCAAACATGGTCGTGGAGTTAATGTTGTTGACACTGATTTTTTTGTGACCTCTATTGAAGAAATTTCTACTCCTCTTATGACTGTTAAGAAGAATTTTCTGTTGGCCAGTTTATTTCCGGGTTATGGTGAAGGTTGCCACATGTGGTTTATTCTACCTTATGGTTACCGTTTGTTGAAGTTAGGTGTTCAGCATTGATGGATAATAAAGAGATTTTGTTCGAGAACACTGTGATCCCTGTTGTTCCCATTGAAGACGTCGCTATTATAAACATTTCCGCTAATCCTTCCAAGGTTTCCTTGATAAGACTTGTTAGGATTACACCTATTCAAAGAATTGCTCTGCTGATAATCACTGTTCCTGGTCCCATCCCATACACCTCAGACAAAGCTGTCCTATGACATTATGGTGCTGATGTGTACTATCATGGCATTAAGCAACATCTGAAGAATGAAGAAGCTGATACTGATGTCAGTAATATTGTCGGGACTAGTAAGGTTACCCGAAGTGGAAGGGTTTTCTCTCTTGAGATTGCTCCGAAGATCATTAACCCTATTGTTATTCCAACTGCTACTCCAACCAGCACTCGTGACATTTCTCCTGCTCCTACTCCAGTTATTACCCCTGCTGCTAAGCCATCTAGGACTCGGGGCAAAGAAATTATAAGTGAGATTGCCTGGACGGAGGTATTTAAGAAAATCGTTGTGGAAGCCTCTAAACAAGAAATAGAGGAAATACTGAAAATCATTAAGAAGAGCGACTACAATATGGTCGAGCAGCTGGGGAAGACCCCATCAAAGATATCCATGTTGTCTCTGTTGTTGTGTTCTGAAGCCCATGTGAAGGCTTTGATTGCATTTCTCAAGACTGCGCATGTGCCGCAGGAGACTTCAGCAGATCAGTTCAAAGATTGTGTGGCCAGCCTGATTGCTGATAATGGGTTGGGTTTTTCAGATGCGGATCTGACACCGAAAGGAAGGAAGCATAATGATGCTCTGCATGTCTCGATTGAGTGCAAGGGCACCACTATGGCTCATGTGCTGGTAGATACTGGGTCTTCACTGAATGTTCTACCGAAGAAAGCGTTGGACCGTTTGGATTGTGAGGGTTTGACTCTAAAGCCTAGTAACATCGTGGTAAGGGATTTTGAAGGGTCGAAGAGAATGGTGCACGGGGAGGTGGGCATCCCTGTCAAAGTGGGTTCTCAGACTTTTGGGTCCACCTTCTACGTAATGGATATCAGGCCGTCGTATTCTTGCTTGCTGGGTTGTCCTTGGATCCATGAGGCTAGGGCAGTTACTTCCACACTCCATCAAATGCTGAAGTATCCGGTGAAGGGAAAGATTGTCACAGTGCGAGGTGAAGAAGAATATATGGTGATTCACCTCAGTTCCTTCCGCTACATAGAGATGGACGGGGAATTCATAGAAACTCCTTGTCAGAATTTTGAAGAGGTCCCTCAGATCTTGGCATCAACTGAAGTTACTACCGACAAACCTTTGTTGAAGATGGCTTCTCTCAAGGACGCCAGAGTTGTGGTTGAAGAAGGTGGGTGTACCAATTGGGGTCAGCTTCCCGATTTCACTCACAAAACTGACAAAATTGGTTTGGGCTTTACTACAGGGGCTCAAAGGGCTGTTAGGCACGCTCGGGCTGGAAGACCTCCTCTACACATCAGCAATTGAGGAATTAATGCAATTGAAGACAGTGAAGAGGATTCAGAAATCGACAACTGGATCTACCCAACAACCAACGGTGGACCGAATAACTGGACGGCTAGGAACTTCATACCTGTTTCTTTTATTCCGCAGTAATTGAATCAATTGTTTTAAGATTTGTAATAAACAATTTGAAACTTTACGGCCCGGTGCCTTACTCGAGGCACCTTGGCTTTGCTTGTGAGGGCTATTATTTTTCATTTCATATATCATTAATAAAGCATTGGACATTTCTTGCATACAAATTTTGCGCTCCTTGTTTTTATTTTATGTCTCTCACTTTATCAAAACATCTATTCTCTTACACACACTCACGTATCATATTGCAGATCCATGTCCACTCTGGATCCCATTGATAACAGCTCTTCTACTGCCAGTTATGACTTCAAAAATACGATCAACCAAGCCGAGGACGAAGGTGAGGGCGATTGTGAGGTGCCTGGAGAACTTGCTAGACTATTACAGCAGGAAGAAAGGGCCATACAACCTCATGAAAAGCCAGTTGAGTCAGTGAATTTGGGTACAGAGGAAGACAGGAAAGAGGTTAAAATAGGTGCGAATCTAGAGCCTAGTTTCAAACAACGGTTAATACAGATGTTACACGACTATGTTGAGATCTTCGCCCGGTCCTATGAAGACATGCCTGGTTTGGACACTGATATTGTGGTACATCGCTTGCCGACTAAAGAAGTCTGTCCTCCGGTAAAGAAGAAGGTCCACCATATGCACCCTAAAATGTCAGAGAAAATCAAGGCAGAGGTCATGAAACAGTTCAATGCAGGATTCTTAGCTGTCACTTCTTATCCGCAGTGGGTTTCCGACGTCGTTCTGGTACCTAAGAAGGACGGTAAGGTACAGGTGTGTGTGGACTACAGAGATCTGAACAGGGCAAGCCCCAAGTATGACTTCCCACTTCCTCACATTGATGTTCTAGTCGACAACACCGCGCATCACAAGATCTTCTCCTTCATGGATGGTTTTTCTGGCTACAACCAGATCAAGATGGCTCCTGAGGACATGGAGAAGATAACCTTCGTTACACAGTGGGGAACCTTCTGTTACAAGGTAATGCATTTTGGGTTGAAGAAGGCTGGGGCAACTTATCAGTGCGCCATGGTCGCTTTGTTCCACGATATGATTCACCACGAGATCGAGGTTTATATTTATAACATGATCGCCAGGTCCCAGACTGAGGAAAAGCACCTTGATCATCTTCAGAAACTGTTTAACAGGTTGAAGACGTACAAGCTGAGGTTGAATCCGAACAAGTGCACCATTCAGGGTAAGATCTGGTAAGCTTCTGGGTTTCGTCGTCAGTGATAAGGGTATTCAGGTGGACCCTGCAAAGGTAAAAGCCATACGAGAGATGTCGGCTCCCCGCACAGAAAAAGAAGTTAGAGGTTTCTTGGGATGTCTGAATTACATCGCCAGGTTCATTTCACATATGACTGCTACTTGTGAGCCAATCTTCAAGCTGCTGAAGAAAGATCAAGTGGTAAAGTGAAATGATGAATGCCAGACTGCTTTTGAAATAATGAAAGAATACCTTCAAGAACCACCAATTTTGATGCCTCCGGTTGAAGGAAGACCTTCGATATTATGCTTGACAGTGCTAGACAATTCAATGGGGTGTGTGCTGGGGCAGCATGACGAGTCTGGTCAAAAAGAGCACGCCATTTATTACCTTAGCAAAAAGTTTACCGACTGTGATACCTGATACTCATTGATCGAGAAAACTTGTTGCGCTTTGGCATGGGCTGCTCGCCGACTGAGACAGTATATGCTGACTCACACTACCTTGTTGATATCAAAGATGGATCCAATCAAATATATTTTCGAGAAGCCCGCCTTATTCGGAAGAATAGAAAGATGGAAATCAAGAATTCACAAAATTAGAATTAGTTTTTTTAATTAAATTTTAATTAATTAGCTTAATGTAATGTAGGGCAATTTAATTCTTCTTTTCACAATAAAAAAAACAATTAGAACATTAGGTTTAAATTCTTGATTTAATTATTTTTTTTTCCAAATAAAAACCCAAAAAATAGGTTAACTTAATTATTTTTCTTAATTAAACTTAATTAGTAATTAGGTTCTTTTTTAAATTCAATTATTCCTTATTTTCTTAAAATAACAAAAACGACAAAAAATGATTTTTCTTTAATCAATTGAAATTAGGTTTAGTCAAGGGTCAAAACCCTAATCGCCTCGCATTTAACTTACCGTGCGCATTCAATTCTTTTATTATTTTTGTAACTGTTTTGAGGATGTAATAGTTTTAACTAGGGTTTTTACTTATCGCTTTTCCCCGATTTTTGGCTATGTAATTAATCCCCCTCCACGAAGCCTTGTAATAGTTAGGTTTTATATTCTCGCACTTTTACTTTCCGCAAAACTATTAACTGTTAGATGTATGTTTAGAATTGTATGGCAAGAATGCATGACAAAATTAAAATGGTTAGAAAACCCTAATGTGAAAAGATAATAAACTAAAAATAAATCACTCGCACATATTCACTCTTAGGGTATACTCTCACTTAGGTTGCCTTCGGTAAACGATCATTAAGCATAGGGTGTCTTAGTGGTTGCCCTCCCGTCTAAAAAGATCAAATGTCCCATTCGAATGTTGCCTCGGAAACGTTGCCTCAGAAATGTTTCCTCAGAAATGTTGCCTCGAAAAAGATCTTAAGACTCTAGGGTTACTACTAAGGTGTCCTAATATTTCTTTAGTAACCGTACGTCCCTTTCAAATTGACCCTTATAACTCCAACGACGGTGATACCTACTCCTTAATAGTAGGTTAACGCTGTCTAAAGGAAACAAGAATAGAAACGATCTTTTTTCGAGTGGGTAGATGCTAGTAGGTACTTGCTCAAATCAAAACTGTTCACACTTACACTTTTCAAACAAATTTTCAAAACAACTTCGTGACATCCTTGAGGACTGTTACAAGGGTTATCACGAAGTAAAACATTTTTCAAAAACAAGCACACAAACACAAGCAATTTAAAAATGAGCAAGTACCTAAGAGCCCATAGAAAACCATGGATAGAAAGGGTGCTAACACCTTCCCTTTCTATAATCTACCCCCCGTACTCAAAATCTCGCAAAAGGATTTTTTCTGTACTTTTTTCCTTTCCAGTTTGATGAAATAAAAGTCGGTGGCGACTCTTGCTTACCGTGACATTTTGCGAATAAAAAATGCAAAACGCAAACCAGTATTAAACAGTCGGTTCTGCCACCATATCACAGAACTGGTGACTCTACTGGGGAATGAATAAGTGGGGTATACCTTAGGATCTAGGTCATTAAAATTGCTTCTCTTGATTGCTTTGTTTGCTTTATTTTTGAGGGTTTTGTTTGGGGTTATTGTAGATCCTATACCCGAATCTGGGGGCACTCATTAGGTAAGTAGCAATAGACTGTGAGGGAACTGTACCGCGTAGACCGATACGTTTGAAGCAGTAGCTACGTTGGTGTGGCACTTTGGTTGGTACCGGTATCCCTTGTGGTGAAACGAGGAGAATACGGGGCCGCTGCAAGGTGTCGTGAAGCACTAACGAACCTTAGAACCTTAGTTGAACAACTTGGCCATTAGAAAGTAGCGAGATAGCTGGCCTCAGTGTAGAGCTGAGAACTGGTTGATACTCGATGTTACGCTCATTGAGATCATACTTTCAGAATATTTTGGCCGCAAGAAAAGATTGCGTGAGCTTAAACCATGACCGATAAAGGATGGTCAGTGATATTGAGATCCTCTAGAACCCGGTTACTTTTCTAGGACAGGTTTGAAACCAACTTAACTTCAAGAGGGTATTACCTTTGACCTCATGCAAGCCTTAAACCTAGGGGCTTTGTATGGTTTGATTGTGTTTGCAATATCTGTGTTTTCTATACCTGTGGTTTATCATGACACCATGCATCATAACATGGCATTCATGCTTCATTACACTAACCATTTCAAAGACCAAGGGAATTCATCTTTGTTCTGTTTTACAGATCATGGCTTCCGTGCGTAGAAATACTATCCGAATCAGCGTTGTGAAGATACCTTCCCAACTCAAAGAGCTAGCATCAAGAGTTTCTGAAACTTCTACTTTCATTAAGAGACACGGTCAACTTCTCAGCCTAGTTACTTCAAACTTTGATGAACAAATGATGAGCTTACTTTTTCAGTTCTTCGATCCCAAGCATCACTACTTCACCTTTCCAGATTATCAGCTGGTACCCACCTTGGAAGAATTCTCTCAACTATTGGGCATACCCATTCTTGAACAGGTACCCTTCACAGGTATAGAAGAAGTTCCTAAGCCAGAAGTCATTGCCTCAACTTTGCATTTGAAACGGGCCGACGTGGTATCCAATTGGGAAACTCGAAGCAAAGTCAAGGGTTTTCTAGCCAAATTTCTGATAGACAAGGCTCAACTATTTTGGGACGATATGGATTTTCAGGCTTTTGAGGAGGTCTTGGCTCTTCTTATCTATGGTTTAGTTCTCTTCCCTAATCCGTACTCCTTCATAGATGTGAATGCTATCAAGATTTTCCTTTCTCGCAACCCTATGCCTACCTTGCTTGGAGATATTTTCCACACTCTCCATACTCGTACCATGAAGAGAAGAGGGACTATTATGTGCTGCATTTTGTTGCTGCCGAGGTGGTTTATTTCTCACCTCCCTAAGTCTGTACCGAAGAACGAAGAAGGTTTGGGTTGGTCGCAAAGGATAATGTCACTCGCTCATACGGATATTCTTTGGTGTTCCCGAGCTATGGAAGACATTGCTATTATTGACCGCTATGGAGAGTACCCTAATGTCCCACTTCTTGGTATCAGAGGGGGTATAACTTACAATCTTTGTCTAGCTTTGCAACAATTTGGTCATGCTCGAAGGGATGGTCCCCATGAGTTACTTATTGAGGGCATTGTATTCAACTATGAGGATGATGTTAATGAGTATCGTCGGAGGTTCATACGAGCTTTGGGCATGGTAAACAGGTCTGACACCAAATATTTTGGACCAAAGACTTCCATTCCTATGGAGCCTTACCTCCAATGGGTACGAGCTCGTTCCCAGAAGCTTATGATGCCTTATGTGGCCATATTACCAGTGATTGTGGAGCCCACTACTGAAGAAGGCATTCCTTACACGGTTCTCTATCCTTACATGCCCACTGATCTTGGGGAGTTACAGAGGTCTTGGATTTAGTTGAAGAATGAGCGGGATACTTACAGGGATCAATTCCATGATTAAGAGAGGAAGGTTTTAAATCTCATCAGGAAGCTCCAGGAAGAAAGAGTGCTCAATGATTATATCAGCACAAAGAGAAAGCGTCCATGGGACTTTTCATTTTTCTTTTCTAGTTTTAGATTTGTTTTATTTACTTATTTGTAACGCCTTAAAGGCATTTTGAACCTTCAAATTTAAGCTAATAAAGTTTTTGTTTATTTTGGTTTGCAAATTTAAATTTCCCGAAGTCTTTGAAATCATTACATGCGCATCCCATTGTCATACACGTCATTACAGGTACCACTACAGGTTTCTCATCTTCTTTGCTGTTTATTTCAGCAGAAATGTCTTCCGATCAAGCCATCAAATATATTCAGGCACAAAACGTCCAGTTCCAACAGATGTTCATAAGTCTGGCTAAGGGGCAGGAAGATCTAAAAGCCCTTTTTCTGAAAGAGAAGAAGAAGAAGAAGAAGGTTGTCGGTATTCTAAATATGGGCAAAAGTTTTGGAGAAAGGTTGAAGCGACAAACTGATCTGACCTCTTTATCCAAGGAAGGGGAGAACCAAGAAGGGGAAAAGGACCCTAGTCCTGCAGTTTCTGACAACGATACGGATTACAACGATGAGCAATATCCTCTTGCTGAGGATAGATACAAGCAGTTGGAAGATCGTCTGAGTGCCATGGAAGTTTAGAGGATAATTGGCCTGGATTTTGAAGAATTAGGATTGGTATCGGGAGTGGTCATCCCTCAGAAGTTCAAAGCTCAAGTTTTTACCAATTATGATAGAGTGTCCTGCCCGAAACTCCATCTCCGCTTGTATGTCAGGAAGATTCAACCCCACACCGCTGATAGAAATTTGTGGGTGCACTTCTTTCAAGATAGTCTGTCAGGGACTCAGCTTTAATGGTTCTACCAGTTGGAGGGAGCCAGTGTCCGAAACCGGGAAGATCTTGCTGATGCTTTCTACAAGCAATATCAGTATAATGCCGACCTTGCTCCCACTCGTACTCAACTCCAGAGCATGTCCATGGGTGCAGGTGAAGGTTTTAAAGATTATGCTCAAAAATGGAGAGACTTGGTTGGGAGAGTTAAACCCCCGTTGTCTGATAGGGAGTTGGTTGATATGTTTCTAGGAACGCTATCAGGTCCATTTTTCAATCACTTGATCAGCATCTCATCATCTGGTTTCACCGAGATGATTTTAACTGGAGAAAGAGTAGAAGATGGAATTCGGAGTGGTAAAATACAGAAGGATGCCTTGTCGAGTTCAATAAAGAAGCCTTTCACTGGTAAGAAGGAAGCTAGTGCGGTCTATAGCCCGAGGGGCCAAAGCAGATCTGAACACCGTTAAACGGTAAATGCTGTAGTGATACCAAGACTCGTAGTTGCTCCACAATGCAACAATCAACAAAGGGTGAAAAGACCACAACGACAGTTTACCCGCATCAACATGACTTTGGCTGAAGTTCTACCTCATTTATTAAAATCCAACTTGGCAACCTTGAGAGAGGCCCCCAAGAATCCAAACACTACTTCTCCCAGATAGAATCCCAACGCGCGGTGCGCCTACCATTCTGAGAGTCCTGGCCACAATACAAACGATTATTGGGCTCTGAGAAACAAAGTACAAGACTTTCTTGAAGCCAAGGAGATAGAGTTCGATACTCCAGAAAATCCGAATGTTATAACGGTTCCCATGCCCAAACATGGTCGTGGAGTTAATGTTGTTGACACTGATTTTTTTGTGACCTCTATTGAAGAAATTTCTACTCCTCTTATGACTGTTAAGAAGAATTTTCTGTTGGCCAGTTTATTTCCGGGTTATGGTGAAGGTTGCCACATGTGGTTTATTCTACCTTATGGTTACCGTTTGTTGAAGTTAGGTGTTCAGCATTGATGGATAATAAAGAGATTTTGTTCGAGAACACTGTGATCCCTGTTGTTCCCATTGAAGACGTCGCTATTATAAACATTTCCGCTAATCCTTCCAAGGTTTCCTTGATAAGACTTGTTAGGATTACACCTATTCAAAGAATTGCTCTGCTGATAATCACTGTTCCTGGTCCCATCCCATACACCTCAGACAAAGCTGTCCTATGACATTATGGTGCTGATGTGTACTATCATGGCATTAAGCAACATCTGAAGAATGAAGAAGCTGATACTGATGTCAGTAATATTGTCGGGACTAGTAAGGTTACCCGAAGTGGAAGGGTTTTCTCTCTTGAGATTGCTCCGAAGATCATTAACCCTATTGTTATTCCAACTGCTACTCCAACCAGCACTCGTGACATTTCTCCTGCTCCTACTCCAGTTATTACCCCTGCTGCTAAGCCATCTAGGACTCGGGGCAAAGAAATTATAAGTGAGATTGCCTGGACGGAGGTATTTAAGAAAATCGTTGTGGAAGCCTCTAAACAAGAAATAGAGGAAATACTGAAAATCATTAAGAAGAGCGACTACAATATGGTCGAGCAGCTGGGGAAGACCCCATCAAAGATATCCATGTTGTCTCTGTTGTTGTGTTCTGAAGCCCATGTGAAGGCTTTGATTGCATTTCTCAAGACTGCGCATGTGCCGCAGGAGACTTCAGCAGATCAGTTCAAAGATTGTGTGGCCAGCCTGATTGCTGATAATGGGTTGGGTTTTTCAGATGCGGATCTGACACCGAAAGGAAGGAAGCATAATGATGCTCTGCATGTCTCGATTGAGTGCAAGGGCACCACTATGGCTCATGTGCTGGTAGATACTGGGTCTTCACTGAATGTTCTACCGAAGAAAGCGTTGGACCGTTTGGATTGTGAGGGTTTGACTCTAAAGCCTAGTAACATCGTGGTAAGGGATTTTGAAGGGTCGAAGAGAATGGTGCACGGGGAGGTGGGCATCCCTGTCAAAGTGGGTTCTCAGACTTTTGGGTCCACCTTCTACGTAATGGATATCAGGCCGTCGTATTCTTGCTTGCTGGGTTGTCCTTGGATCCATGAGGCTAGGGCAGTTACTTCCACACGCCATCAAATGCTGAAGTATCCGGTGAAGGGAAAGATTGTCACAGTGCGAGGTGAAGAAGAATATATGGTGATTCACCTCAGTTCCTTCCGCTACATAGAGATGGACGGGGAATTCATAGAAACTCCTTGTCAGAATTTTGAAGAGGTCCCTCAGATCTTGGCATCAACTGAAGTTACTACCGACAAACCTTTGTTGAAGATGGCTTCTCTCAAGGACGCCAGAGTTGTGGTTGAAGAAGGTGGGTGTACCAATTGGGGTCAGCTTCCCGATTTCACTCACAAAACTGACAAAATTGGTTTGGGCTTTACTACAGGGGCTCAAAGGGCTGTTAGGCACGCTCGGGCTGGAAGACCTCCTCTACACATCAGCAATTGAGGAATTAATGCAATTGAAGACAGTGAAGAGGATTCAGAAATCGACAACTGGATCTACCCAACAACCAACGGTGGACCGAATAACTGGACGGCTAGGAACTTCATACCTGTTTCTTTTATTCCGCAGTAATTGAATCAATTGTTTTAAGATTTGTAATAAACAATTTGAAACTTTACGGCCCGGTGCCTTACTCGAGGCACCTTGGCTTTGCTTGTGAGGGCTATTATTTTTCATTTCATATATCATTAATAAAGCATTGGACATTTCTTGCATACAAATTTTGCGCTCCTTGTTTTTATTTTATGTCTCTCACTTTATCAAAACATCTATTCTCTTACACACACTCACGTATCATATTGCAGATCCATGTCCACTCTGGATCCCATTGATAACAGCTCTTCTACTGCCAGTTATGACTTCAAAAATACGATCAACCAAGCCGAGGACGAAGGTGAGGGCGATTGTGAGGTGCCTGGAGAACTTGCTAGACTATTACAGCAGGAAGAAAGGGCCATACAACCTCATGAAAAGCCAGTTGAGTCAGTGAATTTGGGTACAGAGGAAGACATGAAAGAGGTTAAAATAGGTGCGAATCTAGAGCCTAGTTTCAAACAACGGTTAATACAGATGTTACACGACTATGTTGAGATCTTCGCCCGGTCCTATGAAGACATGCCTGGTTTGGACACTGATATTGTGGTACATCGCTTGCCGACTAAAGAAGTCTGTCCTCCGGTAAAGAAGAAGGTCCACCATATGCACCCTAAAATGTCAGAGAAAATCAAGGCAGAGGTCATGAAACAGTTCAATGCAGGATTCTTAGCTGTCACTTCTTATCCGCAGTGGGTTTCCGACGTCGTTCTGGTACCTAAGAAGGACGGTAAGGTACAGGTGTGTGTGGACTACAGAGATCTGAACAGGGCAAGACCCAAGTATGACTTCCCACTTCCTCACATTGATGTTCTAGTCGACAACACCGCGCATCACAAGATCTTCTCCTTCATGGATGGTTTTTCTGGCTACAACCAGATCAAGATGGCTCCTGAGGACATGGAGAAGATAACCTTCGTTACACAGTGGGGAACCTTCTGTTACAAGGTAATGCATTTTGGGTTGAAGAAGGCTGGGGCAACTTATCAGTGCGCCATGGTCGCTTTGTTCCACGATATGATTCACCACGAGATCGAGGTTTATATTTATAACATGATCGCCAGGTCCCAGACTGAGGAAAAGCACCTTGATCATCTTCAGAAACTGTTTAACAGGTTGAAGACGTACAAGCTGAGGTTGAATCCGAACAAGTGCACCATTCAGGGTAAGATCTGGTAAGCTTCTGGGTTTCGTCGTCAGTGATAAGGGTATTCAGGTGGACCCTGCAAAGGTAAAAGCCATACGAGAGATGTCGGCTCCCCGCACAGAAAAAGAAGTTAGAGGTTTCTTGGGATGTCTGAATTACATCGCCAGGTTCATTTCACATATGACTGCTACTTGTGAGCCAATCTTCAAGCTGCTGAAGAAAGATCAAGTGGTAAAGTGAAATGATGAATGCCAGACTGCTTTTGAAATAATGAAAGAATACCTTCAAGAACCACCAATTTTGATGCCTCCGGTTGAAGGAAGACCTTCGATATTATGCTTGACAGTGCTAGACAATTCAATGGGGTGTGTGCTGGGGCAGCATGACGAGTCTGGTCAAAAAGAGCACGCCATTTATTACCTTAGCAAAAAGTTTACCGACTGTGATACCTGATACTCATTGATCGAGAAAACTTGTTGCGCTTTGGCATGGGCTGCTCGCCGACTGAGACAGTATATGCTGACTCACACTACCTTGTTGATATCAAAGATGGATCCAATCAAATATATTTTCGAGAAGCCCGCCTTATCCGGAAGAATAGAAAGATGGAAATCAAGAATTCACAAAATTAGAATTAGTTTTTTTAATTAAATTTTAATTAATTAGCTTAATGTAATGTAGGGCAATTTAATTCTTCTTTTCACAATAAAAAAAACAATTAGAACATTAGGTTTAAATTCTTGATTTAATTATTTTTTTTCCAAATAAAAACCCAAAAAATAGGTTAACTTAATTATTTTTCTTAATTAAACTTAATTAGTAATTAGGTTCTTTTTTAAATTCAATTATTCCTTATTTTCTTAAAATAACAAAAACGACAAAAAATGATTTTTCTTTAATCAATTGAAATTAGGTTTAGTCAAGGGTCAAAACCCTAATCGCCTCGCATTTAACTTACCGTGCGCATTCAATTCTTTTATTATTTTTGTAACTGTTTTGAGGATGTAATAGTTTTAACTAGGGTTTTTACTTATCGCTTTTCCCCGATTTTTGGCTATGTAATTAATCCCCCTCCACGAAGCCTTGTAATAGTTAGGTTTTATATTCTCGCACTTTTACTTTCCGCAAAACTATTAACTGTTAGATGTATGTTTAGAATTGTATGGCAAGAATGCATGACAAAATTAAAATGGTTAGAAAACCCTAATGTGAAAAGATAATAAACTAAAAATAAATCACTCGCACATATTCACTCTTAGGGTATACTCTCACTTCGGTTGCCTTCGGTAAACGATCATTAAGCATAGGGTGTCTTAGTGGTTTCCCTCCCGTCTAAAAAGATCAAATGTCCCATTCGAATGTTGCCTCGGAAACGTTGCCTCAGAAATGTTTCCTCAGAAATGTTGCCTCGAAAAAGATCTTAAGACTCTAGGGTTACTACTAAGGTGTCCTAATATTGCTTTAGTAACCGTACGTCCCTTTCAAATTGACCCTTATAACTCCAACGACGGTGATACCTACTCCTTAATAGTAGGTTAACGCTGTCTAAAGGAAACAAGAATAGAAACGATCTTTTTTCGAGTGGGTAGATGCTAGTAGGTACTTGCTCAAATCAAAACTGTTCACACTTACACTTTTCAAACAAATTTTCAAAACAACTTCGTGACATCCTTGAGGACTGTTACAAGGGTTATCACGAAGTAAAACATTTTTCAAAAACAAGCACACAAACACAAGCAATTTAAAAATGAGCAAGTACCTAAGAGCCCATAGAAAACCATGGATAGAAAGGGTGCTAACACCTTCCCTTTCTATAATCTACCCCCCGTACTCAAAATCTCGCAAAAGGATTTTTTCTGTACTTTTTTCCTTTCCAGTTTGATGAAATAAAAGTCGGTGGCGACTCTTGCTTACCGTGACATTTTGCGAATAAAAAATGCAAAACGCAAACCAGTATTAAACAGTCGGTTCTGCCACCATATCACAGAACTGGTGACTCTACTGGGGAATGAATAAGTGGGGTATACCTTAGGATCTAGGTCATTAAAATTGCTTCTCTTGATTGCTTTGTTTGCTTTATTTTTGAGGGTTTTGTTTGGGGTTATTGTAGATCCTATACCCGAATCTGGGGGCACTCATTAGGTAAGTAGCAATAGACTGTGAGGGAACTGTACCGCGTAGACCGATACGTTTGAAGCAGTAGCTACGTTGGTGTGGCACTTTGGTTGGTACCGGTATCCCTTGTGGTGAAACGAGGAGAATACGGGGCCGCTGCAAGGTGTCGTGAAGCACTAACGAACCTTAGAACCTTAGTTGAACAACTTGGCCATTAGAAAGTAGCGAGATAGCTGGCCTCAGTGTAGAGCTGAGAACTGGTTGATACTCGATGTTACGCTCATTGAGATCATACTTTCAGAATATTTTGGCCGCAAGAAAAGATTGCGTGAGCTTAAACCATGACCGATAAAGGATGGTCAGTGATATTGAGATCCTCTAGAACCCGGTTACTTTTCTAGGACAGGTTTGAAACCAACTTAACTTCAAGAGGGTATTACCTTTGACCTCATGCAAGCCTTAAACCTAAGGGCTTTGTATGGTTTGATTGTGTTTGCAATATCTGTGTTTTCTATACCTGTGGTTTATCATGACACCATGCATCATAACATGGCATTCATGCTTCATTACACTAACCATTTCAAAGACCAAGGGAATTCATCTTTGTTCTGTTTTACAGATCATGGCTTCCGTGCGTAGAAATACTATCCGAATCAGCGTTGTGAAGATACCTTCCCAACTCAAAGAGCTAGCATCAAGAGTTTCTGAAACTTCTACTTTCATTAAGAGACACGGTCAACTTCTCAGCCTAGTTACTTCAAACTTTGATGAACAAATGATGAGCTTACTTTTTCAGTTCTTCGATCCCAAGCATCACTACTTCACCTTTCCAGATTATCAGCTGGTACCCACCTTGGAAGAATTCTCTCAACTATTGGGCATACCCATTCTTGAACAGGTACCCTTCACAGGTATAGAAGAAGTTCCTAAGCCAGAAGTCATTGCCTCAACTTTGCATTTGAAACGGGCCGACGTGGTATCCAATTGGGAAACTCGAAGCAAAGTCAAGGGTTTTCTAGCCAAATTTCTGATAGACAAGGCTCAACTATTTTGGGACGATATGGATTTTCAGGCTTTTGAGGAGGTCTTGGCTCTTCTTATCTATGGTTTAGTTCTCTTCCCTAATCCGTACTCCTTCATAGATGTGAATGCTATCAAGATTTTCCTTTCTCGCAACCCTATGCCTACCTTGCTTGGAGATATTTTCCACACTCTCCATACTCGTACCATGAAGAGAAGAGGGACTATTATGTGCTGCATTTTGTTGCTGCCGAGGTGGTTTATTTCTCACCTCCCTAAGTCTGTACCGAAGAACGAAGAAGGTTTGGGTTGGTCGCAAAGGATAATGTCACTCGCTCATACGGATATTCTTTGGTGTTCCCGAGCTATGGAAGACATTGCTATTATTGACCGCTATGGAGAGTACCCTAATGTCCCACTTCTTGGTATCAGAGGGGGTATAACTTACAATCTTTGTCTAGCTTTGCAACAATTTGGTCATGCTCGAAGGGATGGTCCCCATGAGTTACTTATTGAGGGCATTGTATTCAACTATGAGGATGATGTTAATGAGTATCGTCGGAGGTTCATACGAGCTTTGGGCATGGTAAACAGGTCTGACACCAAATATTTTGGACCAAAGACTTCCATTCCTATGGAGCCTTACCTCCAATGGGTACGAGCTCGTTCCCAGAAGCTTATGATGCCTTATGTGGCCATATTACCAGTGATTGTGGAGCCCACTACTGAAGAAGGCATTCCTTACACGGTTCTCTATCCTTACATGCCCACTGATCTTGGGGAGTTACAGAGGTCTTGGATTTAGTTGAAGAATGAGCGGGATACTTACAGGGATCAATTCCATGATTAAGAGAGGAAGGTTTTAAATCTCATCAGGAAGCTCCAGGAAGAAAGAGTGCTCAATGATTATATCAGCACAAAGAGAAAGCGTCCATGGGACTTTTCATTTTTCTTTTCTAGTTTTAGATTTGTTTTATTTACTTATTTGTAACGCCTTAAAGGCATTTTGAACCTTCAAATTTAAGCTAATAAAGTTTTTGTTTATTTTGGTTTGCAAATTTAAATTTCCCGAAGTCTTTGAAATCATTACATGCGCATCCCATTGTCATACACGTCATTACAGGTACCACTACAGGTTTCTCATCTTCTTTGCTGTTTATTTCAGCAGAAATGTCTTCCGATCAAGCCATCAAATATATTCAGGCACAAAACGTCCAGTTCCAACAGATGTTCATAAGTCTGGCTAAGGGGCAAGAAGATCTAAAAGCCCTTTTTCTGAAAGAGAAGAAGAAGAAGAAGAAGGTTGTCGGTATTCTAAATATGGGCAAAAGTTTTGGAGAAAGGTTGAAGCGACAAACTGATCTGACCTCTTTATCCAAGGAAGGGGAGAACCAAGAAGGGGAAAAGGACCCTAGTCCTGCAGTTTCTGACAACGATACGGATTACAACGATGAGCAATATCCTCTTGCTGAGGATAGATACAAGCAGTTGGAAGATCGTCTGAGTGCCATGGAAGTTTAGAGGATAATTGGCCTGGATTTTGAAGAATTAGGATTGGTATCGGGAGTGGTCATCCCTCAGAAGTTCAAAGCTCAAGTTTTTACCAATTATGATAGAGTGTCCTGCCCGAAACTCCATCTCCGCTTGTATGTCAGGAAGATTCAACCCCACACCGCTGATAGAAATTTGTGGGTGCACTTCTTTCAAGATAGTCTGTCAGGGACTCAGCTTTAATGGTTCTACCAGTTGGAGGGAGCCAGTGTCCGAAACCGGGAAGATCTTGCTGATGCTTTCTACAAGCAATATCAGTATAATGCCGACCTTGCTCCCACTCGTACTCAACTCCAGAGCATGTCCATGGGTGCAGGTGAAGGTTTTAAAGATTATGCTCAAAAATGGAGAGACTTGGTTGGGAGAGTTAAACCCCCGTTGTCTGATAGGGAGTTGGTTGATATGTTTCTAGGAACGCTATCAGGTCCATTTTTCAATCACTTGATCAGCATCTCATCATCTGGTTTCACCGAGATGATTTTAACTGGAGAAAGAGTAGAAGATGGAATTCGGAGTGGTAAAATACAGAAGGATGCCTCGTCGAGTTCAATAAAGAAGCCTTTCACTGGTAAGAAGGAAGCTAGTGCGGTCTATAGCCCGAGGGGCCAAAGCAGATCTGAACACCGTTAAACGGTAAATGCTGTAGTGATACCAAGACTCGTAGTTGCTCCACAATGCAACAATCAACAAAGGGTGAAAAGACCACAACGACAGTTTACCCGCATCAACATGACTTTGGCTGAAGTTCTACCTCATTTATTAAAATCCAACTTGGCAACCTTGAGAGAGGCCCCCAAGAATCCAAACACTACTTCTCCCAGATAGAATCCCAACGCGCGGTGCGCCTACCATTCTGAGAGTCCTGGCCACAATACAAACGATTATTGGGCTCTGAGAAACAAAGTACAAGACTTGCTTGAAGCCAAGGAGATAGAGTTCGATACTCCAGAAAATCCGAATGTTATAACGGTTCCCATGCCCAAACATGGTCGTGGAGTTAATGTTGTTGACACTGATTTTTTTGTGACCTCTATTGAAGAAATTTCTACTCCTCTTATGACTGTTAAGAAGAATTTTCTGTTGGCCAGTTTATTTCCGGGTTATGGTGAAGGTTGCCACATGTGGTTTATTCTACCTTATGGTTACCGTTTGTTGAAGTTAGGTGTTCAGCATTGATGGATAATAAAGAGATTTTGTTCGAGAACACTGTGATCCCTGTTGTTCCCATTGAAGACGTCGCTATTATAAACATTTCCGCTAATCCTTCCAAGGTTTCCTTGATAAGACTTGTTAGGATTACACCTATTCAAAGAATTGCTCTGCTGATAATCACTGTTCCTGGTCCCATCCCATACACCTCAGACAAAGCTGTCCTATGACATTATGGTGCTGATGTGTACTATCATGGCATTAAGCAACATCTGAAGAATGAAGAAGCTGATACTGATGTCAGTAATATTGTCGGGACTAGTAAGGTTACCCGAAGTGGAAGGGTTTTCTCTCTTGAGATTGCTCCGAAGATCATTAACCCTATTGTTATTCCAACTGCTACTCCAACCAGCACTCGTGACATTTCTCCTGCTCCTACTCCAGTTATTAGCCCTGCTGCTAAGCCATCTAGGACTCGGGGCAAAGAAATTATAAGTGAGATTGCCTGGACGGAGGTATTTAAGAAAATCGTTGTGGAAGCCTCTAAACAAGAAATAGAGGAAATACTGAAAATCATTAAGAAGAGCGACTACAATATGGTCGAGCAGCTGGGGAAGACCCCATCAAAGATATCCATGTTGTCTCTGTTGTTGTGTTCTGAAGCCCATGTGAAGGCTTTGATTGCATTTCTCAAGACTGCGCATGTGCCGCAGGAGACTTCAGCAGATCAGTTCAAAGATTGTGTGGCCAGCCTGATTGCTGATAATGGGTTGGGTTTTTCAGATGCGGATCTGACACCGAAAGGAAGGAAGCATAATGATGCTCTGCATGTCTCGATTGAGTGCAAGGGCACCACTATGGCTCATGTGCTGGTAGATACTGGGTCTTCACTGAATGTTCTACCGAAGAAAGCGTTGGACCGTTTGGATTGTGAGGGTTTGACTCTAAAGCCTAGTAACATCGTGGTAAGGGATTTTGAAGGGTCGAAGAGAATGGTGCACGGGGAGGTGGGCATCCCTGTCAAAGTGGGTTCTCAGACTTTTGGGTCCACCTTCTACGTAATGGATATCAGGCCGTCGTATTCTTGCTTGCTGGGTTGTCCTTGGATCCATGAGGCTAGGGCAGTTACTTCCACACTCCATCAAATGCTGAAGTATCCGGTGAAGGGAAAGATTGTCACAGTGCGAGGTGAAGAAGAATATATGGTGATTCACCTCAGTTCCTTCCGCTACATAGAGATGGACGGGGAATTCATAGAAACTCCTTGTCAGAATTTTGAAGAGGTCCCTCAGATCTTGGCATCAACTGAAGTTACTACCGACAAACCTTTGTTGAAGATGGCTTCTCTCAAGGACGCCAGAGTTGTGGTTGAAGAAGGTGGGTGTACCAATTGGGGTCAGCTTCCCGATTTCACTCACAAAACTGACAAAATTGGTTTGGGCTTTACTACAGGGGCTCAAAGGGCTGTTAGGCACGCTCGGGCTGGAAGACCTCCTCTACACATCAGCAATTGAGGAATTAATGCAATTGAAGACAGTGAAGAGGATTCAGAAATCGACAACTGGATCTACCCAACAACCAACGGTGGACCGAATAACTGGACGGCTAGGAACTTCATACCTGTTTCTTTTATTCCGCAGTAATTGAATCAATTGTTTTAAGATTTGTAATAAACAATTTGAAACTTTACGGCCCGGTGCCTTACTCGAGGCACCTTGGCTTTGCTTGTGAGGGCTATTATTTTTCATTTCATATATCATTAATAAAGCATTGGACATTTCTTGCATACAAATTTTGCGCTCCTTGTTTTTATTTTATGTCTCTCACTTTATCAAAACATCTATTCTCTTACACACACTCACGTATCATATTGCAGATCCATGTCCACTCTGGATCCCATTGATAACAGCTCTTCTACTGCCAGTTATGACTTCAAAAATACGATCAACCAAGCCGAGGACGAAGGTGAGGGCGATTGTGAGGTGCCTGGAGAACTTGCTAGACTATTACAGCAGGAAGAAAGGGCCATACAACCTCATGAAAAGCCAGTTGAGTCAGTGAATTTGGGTACAGAGGAAGACAGGAAAGAGGTTAAAATAGGTGCGAATCTAGAGCCTAGTTTCAAACAACGGTTAATACAGATGTTACACGACTATGTTGAGATCTTCGCCCGGTCCTATGAAGACATGCCTGGTTTGGACACTGATATTGTGGTACATCGCTTGCCGACTAAAGAAGTCTGTCCTCCGGTAAAGAAGAAGGTCCACCATATGCACCCTAAAATGTCAGAGAAAATCAAGGCAGAGGTCATGAAACAGTTCAATGCAGGATTCTTAGCTGTCACTTCTTATCCGCAGTGGGTTTCCGACGTCGTTCTGGTACCTAAGAAGGACGGTAAGGTACAGGTGTGTGTGGACTACAGAGATCTGAACAGGGCAAGCCCCAAGTATGACTTCCCACTTCCTCACATTGATGTTCTAGTCGACAACACCGCGCATCACAAGATCTTCTCCTTCATGGATGGTTTTTCTGGCTACAACCAGATCAAGATGGCTCCTGAGGACATGGAGAAGATAACCTTCGTTACACAGTGGGGAACCTTCTGTTACAAGGTAATGCATTTTGGGTTGAAGAAGGCTGGGGCAACTTATCAGTGCGCCATGGTCGCTTTGTTCCACGATATGATTCACCACGAGATCGAGGTTTATATTTATAACATGATCGCCAGGTCCCAGACTGAGGAAAAGCACCTTGATCATCTTCAGAAACTGTTTAACAGGTTGAAGACGTACAAGCTGAGGTTGAATCCGAACAAGTGCACCATTCAGGGTAAGATCTGGTAAGCTTCTGGGTTTCGTCGTCAGTGATAAGGGTATTCAGGTGGACCCTGCAAAGGTAAAAGCCATACGAGAGATGTCGGCTCCCCGCACAGAAAAAGAAGTTAGAGGTTTCTTGGGATGTCTGAATTACATCGCCAGGTTCATTTCACATATGACTGCTACTTGTGAGCCAATCTTCAAGCTGCTGAAGAAAGATCAAGTGGTAAAGTGAAATGATGAATGCCAGACTGCTTTTGAAATAATGAAAGAATACCTTCAAGAACCACCAATTTTGATGCCTCCGGTTGAAGGAAGACCTTCGATATTATGCTTGACAGTGCTAGACAATTCAATGGGGTGTGTGCTGGGGCAGCATGACGAGTCTGGTCAAAAAGAGCACGCCATTTATTACCTTAGCAAAAAGTTTACCGACTGTGATACCTGATACTCATTGATCGAGAAAACTTGTTGCGCTTTGGCATGGGCTGCTCGCCGACTGAGACAGTATATGCTGACTCACACTACCTTGTTGATATCAAAGATGGATCCAATCAAATATATTTTCGAGAAGCCCGCCTTATCCGGAAGAATAGAAAGATGGAAAATGATCTTAACCGAGCACGACATCTAATACACAACCCAAAAAGCAATCAAGGGGAGTGTATTGGCGGAGCATTTGGCGCATCAGGCCGTGGATGACTACCAGTCCATGAATTTCGAGTTCCCGGATGAGAATATCATGTTGGTAAACGACTGCAAAGAACCTGGACCGGATGAAGGACTCGAGGAGGGATCCCGATGGTTTATGTATTTTGATGGAGCCTCGAACATATTGGGTAATGGCATTGACGCTGTAATTATATCTCCTGAGGGCTGTCATACTCCGTTCACTGCCCGATTATGTTTCAACTGCACCAACAACACGGCGGAGTATGAAGCATGTATTATGGGTCTTCGAGCTGCTATTGACCTGAGATTAAGTTCTTGAGTGTATTCAGAGATTCCGCTCTAGTGATAAGTCAGATCAAAGGCGAGTGGGATACGAAGCACCCGAATCTTATTTCTTACAAAGAGTATGTACTGACATTGCTTCCACACTTTGAGGAGGTAACCTTTGAACATTTCCCAAGAGAGGAGAATCAGTTAGCGGACGCGCTAGCTACTATGTCTTCTATGTTCAAATTCAGGTGGGACAATGAAGCTCCCCAGATTACCATTGAGAGGTTAGACGAACCCGCACATTGCTGTGACATTGAGACTGAAGAGGTAGTAGATAAACCATGGTTTCACGAGGTAAAGAGGTATCTTGAGGCTCAAGAATACCCCGAGGGGGCATCTGTTAATGATAAGAATTTTCTGAGAAGGTTCGCTGCAAAGTTCTTTCTTAGCAATGGGATCCTCTATAAGCGTAACCAGGATTCAACCTTACTGCGGTGTATAGACAAGAGTGAGGAAGAAAGGATCATGGCAGAGTTACATGAAGGTACCTTTGGAACTCATTCCAGTGGACATACCATGGCGAAGAAAATCCTACGGGAAGGATATTACTGGTCCTTTATGGAAGCCGATTGTTATCAGCACTCTCGAACCTGTCATAAGTGCCAAGTCTATGCTGATAAGGTGCATGTACCTCCAGTTCCCCTAAATGTTTTGACAGCTCCTTGGCCCTTTGAATTGTGGGGCTTCGACATGATCGGCGAGATCAGACCTACTGCGTATAACGGGCATCGCTTTATTCTGGTAGCCACTGATTACTTTACGAAGTGGGTTGAGGCAGCTTCCTTTTCTACAGTAACCAAGAATGTCGTGGCGCGGTTCATCCGACACAATCTGATCTGTCGATATGGTGTCCCAGAGAGAATTACTACTGACAATGGTACAAATCTCAATAACACAATGATCATCGATCTCTGCAAACAGTTCAAGATTCAGCATCATAACTCTTATCCCTACCGGCCGAAGATGAATGAGGCTGTTGAAGCAGCTAACAAGAACATCAAATTTTTTTTGCAGAAGATCACAGTGACATACAAAGACTGGCACGAGATGTTACCATTCGCTCTTCATGGGTACCGCACCTCAGCACGAACATCGACAGGGGCAACACCCTACTCTTTGTTGTATGGCATGGAGGCAGTCCTACCCATCAAAGTCTATATACCCTTTCTTAGCTGAATCTAATCGATGAAAAGAGACTTACCGCTATCTGTCATGGTCAGACGTATCAAAAGAGAATGATCAAGGCTTTTAACAAGAAAGTCAGACATCAAGAATATCAAGTCGGGGATCTAGTGATCAAACGCATCATACTACCGCAAGGTGATCCCAGGGGCAAATGGACCCCCACATATGAAGGGTCACTTGTGGTTAAGAACATTTTCTCGGGAGGAGCTATGATTCTAACCACCATGGATGGTGACGACCTTCCTCACCACGTCAATGCAGACATAGTGAAAAAATACTATGCATAATCAAAGACCCACTAGGTTGATTGGCCTAGGCAAAAATAAGGGCTTCCCGACGTACCAAAAGGGTTCAGGCAAAAGTAAGGGATGAAAATGAAAAAACTGTACACCCGGCAAGTCGAAAACCTGAAAAGGCGACTTGGGTAAAAAAGGGTATCCCGGTAGACTGAAAACCCGAAAGGGCGGTCCAGGAAAAAAATAGGGATCGAAGCGTAACACTATATCTCATTGGATCATCTCGCAACCAGACTTCGGTATCAACTATCAAGCTCAAACAACGCCAATCAATCTGATCAACCTTCGGCCAAGTAGCAAGGTGATGAGACGCCTGAAGATATAAAGGCAATAGCAGAGTTGGAACCCGATGGGATTGTTTCACATAACTGTTTTCTTTTTTTACAAATCGTAATTTCTTTCAACGGTGTTCTTTTACTAGGACGTCAGCCTCTTTGTACAAAAATGCCTATTACGGGCCAATTGCAAAAATCAATACAATTCATTTTCAAAAGAAATTTCAATTTGTTTTTCTTTTTCTGTTTTGTTTTTCAAGAACGTCCAATGATTCATTTTTGATATATGCATTTGAAAATAATGGCTGCTCATAAATATTTACACAAGAAACAAAAGACGATTACTCGTAATACCCAAAAACAGGGAAAACAAGAAGTGCCCAAACCTTACAATTACTCTGCCCATCAGGTACCGGGATAGAGCCAGCTTGAGAACATGAGTGGTGGTACATATACTCCCCATAGAGTAAAAAGTATCCAAAGACAATGATGTTAGCTTTCCTGAACAGGACATAACTCTCCCCAGCTGAGGTTCACAACCGCGAGTGAGTCAGTAAATTTTTCCCCAAGCAGAGTTTATTTCTCTCACAAGCAGAAATTCAATCTCCAACAGAAGTCATTATTACCAGCAACGGAAATTCATCCCCAGCTGAGTTTATTTCTCCAAAGCAGCAGATCTATCAACAGAGTGTCTCCTCTCCAACAGAGTTAGTCCCTACAGAGTTATCCTCAGACAGGGTCTCTTTCGGCAGAATGTTCACCAGCCGAATGGATGTGAATCCGCATCTAGTCATCTTTGTTCACCATCCCCAACAGAAGTAGAGGAACTATGGTTTTTTACAGTAATCAAGAATACCATTTCTCATACTCTCCAAACAGCAGTCAGGGATTTATTTTCCCGGACTCAGATTATTACGTCATCATTTCATGTTCATACATCATGACATGTGCATACATTACATATAACATAATCTCAGTTATTTTGAGAACCTCATCACAATGCGTCTCATGCATCGCACTTAACTAACCATGTATTTCTTTCAAGAAAGACAGTTATTATCAACAATTTCCAACAGGTCCACGATCACCACTCGAAGCTAAACAGAGTAATCATCGGTGCGACAAATGCAACCCTACACAGGTTCCTTCTTTTTCCAAGATGAAATTTTACACGGACTCATCATGAAGTAACCTTACCCCGGTTCCTCCTGAAGTTTTACACAGACTTAGCCCAAAGCAACCTTACCCAGGTTCATGCTGAAGTTTTACACAGACTTAGCCCAAAGTAACCTTACCCAGGTTCCTGCCAAAGTTTTACACGAACTTATCCCGAAGTAACCCTAATATCCAGGTTCCTTCTCAAGCCCTACTATCCAGGCTTTCATATCGAAGTAACCCTACTATCCAGGTTCCTTCTTACAGCCCTACTATCCAGGCTTTCATATCGAAGTAACCCTACCATCCAGGTTCCTTCTCACAACCCTACCATCCAAGCTTTCATCTCGAAGTAACCCTATTATCTAGGTTCCTTCCCAAGCCCTACTATCCAGGCTTTCATCTCAAAGTAACCCTACTATCCAGATTCCTTCCCAAGCCCTGCTATCTAGGCTTTCATCTCGAAGTAACCCTACTATCCAGGTTCCTTCCCAAGCCTTACTATCCAGGCTTTCATATCGAAGTAACCCTACCATCCTGGTTCCTTCTCACAGCCCTACCATCCAGGCTTTCATATCGAAGTAATCCTATGATCCAGGTTCCTTCTCACAGCCATACTATCCAGGCTTTCATCTTGAAGTAACCCTACTATCCAGGTTCCTTCTCAAGCCCTACTATCCAGGCTTTCATCTTGAAGTAACCCTACTATCCAGGTTCCTTATCATAACCTTACTATCCGGGTTCTTCCTCTCTTATCCCCAAACAGCAGTCCACAACACTGTAAGACCGGGACCCGATTAAACACGATTGGGTTCGCATCTCTCCAGTAAGTCGCGGTGCAACATATACCCCGACCAGATATGTAGTTCACTTCCGCTTCCCCAAATCAGAGTTATTCCCTAGTAGAGTAACAGACAAATGAAGCTCCTAAAAATCTATTTCTCCCAAGACAGAACCAGCATTCCCCAGCGAATTCCTCCTCAACAACATGTATACGGGTTCTCGCAAAGGAATCTCTTATGCGATCGACACCTCTTCGGATTTCATCTTTAAGCCCATCTTTGAAAATCTTCAATCCTCAACTTCCAAATGGCGTCTGTAAGCCCATTCCCGATATCTCCCATCAGTACCACTTCATGCGAGTGCAAATTTCTGGGCACTCTAGTGTTCAATCATCTTCCACCTTCAGATCACGAAAGGCTGACGAGCCAAGCTACATCTTCAGGTTTAAGAAGATTGAACAGGGACAAATGTTGTACCCTAAAATTTTCCCTTCCATATTTCTCAACACATGGCAAGTGAGGTCCCTAAATTGCTCAAGGAAGGTCAAGAATTGACAAGACAATCTCTCTCCTAAGGCAGTATACCTCTAATTAGGGTTTCCATCTTTATCAATATGTGTGAACCACAAAGGACTCAAATGCTCACCATTGTCCTAATATGTTCTCAAGATGATCCATGTCAAGTTTCAAGCCTTGCAGAAGAAGTTTGCTCAGTCAATTGCTCAAATGCCTGAAAATCAACTGTAATAGGTCAAAAGTCAACTATGGCCCACATACAGTCAAACTTCAAGATTTTTGGTCAACATCATCATTTTTAAGTATTATCCATCATTTGATCAAGGGTTGATCATGATTCCTCAAGTATTGCTCACAATTCATCAAAACCCAAAAGTTGTTAAATTAGGGTTTTATAGGAAAAGTCAACTCAACTTTGACCAAGCATAACTTTCTCATACATTATCAGAAATGACCCATCCAAAGCTCATTTTGAATAGGATGAAATTCCCTACAATTCATCTTCAGTTCCCAAGACCATAATATGCACTCACAAAAAGATATGAATTTTGACATTATAGGTCCTTTTCAAAAGTCAAGAAAAACACCTTTTGGATCAAAGCTTCATACATGAACATGGAAGACTCAATTGAGATGAGACCAAAAGGGTTGTTTAGATGACATCCTAATATTTCTAAAAAGTCAAAGAACACCTCTCTAGGGTCAAAATTGAGAGAGTTATGCATTGGCCAAGTTGACCATTTTTGCAAAATTGCCAAAAGTCCAATGTGCTCAAATTTACATTTTTTGCTAAATGGGCCCAAATTTTTATGCTTTCACCTCAATTATAATGTGGTCCACGACTAAAATGTTAACTCACCCATTATGTGCTTTATTTTTCAATTTATTTTGATTTTTCATTAATTAAAAAGTGAATTAAATCAAATAAATGATGAAAATTAACAAAGATATGGTTTGATTTGTTTTTTTGACAGATTGGCAATCAAGATATACTGAGTTAACAAGATAAAATGGAATCAAGGTCAATTCGTACAACAAAGGCATGGTTTGGCTCAAAATAGAAACATATCATATAGGTTGCAAATCAAATCAAATCTTGGATAAATGCAAATATTTAGTCCAAGTTTGTTAACCTAATTTGCTCTAGGTTATATAGTGAAGCATTCCAGATAAAAAGACAAGGGTTAGAGGTCATGAGAGGCATAGAACAAAACTAAAAAAAGTGACAAAAAGTGTTGGATCGTTTTTGCGTCTAGAGATCAATTCAGACATGTTGTACCCCAAAATTTTCCCTCCCATATTCTTCAAGATTTGTCAAGGTCAATCTCCAAATGGTTCAAAATCTCTCAAGGGTTGCACAGTCCAATTGCCTCCTAACACAGTCAAAATTAGGGTTTTGGTTCTTACAAGGAAGTTGAGGTTTCCAAGGGTCCAATCAAGTCCCATATTCCTATATACATTTTCAAGCATCCATATGTCAAGTTTTAAGACTCACAGCATCAAGTTGCACAGTCAAAAGCCCTAATTGCTTCATAGTCAACTGCAGGGGTAAAATGGTCATTTGACAGTCAAAAGTCAAAAATTTTGGTCAACATCTTATTTTGTAGCCACAATCATCATTTGATCAATTCTTGATCATGATTCCACAAGGATGGCTCAAAAAGTCTCAAGAATCAAAAGTTTCTATTTTTGGACAGTTGAAAAGTCAACTGCAAATTGACCAGAGCATAACTTTTTCATGGTTCATCAGAAAAATCCCATCCAATGCTCATTTTGAAGGGGATGACATTTCCTATAACTCATCTTCACACTCCAAGTCCAAGAAATGCTCTCACAAAAAGTTATCAATTTCAACATTATAGGTCATTTTCAAAAGTCAACAAAAAGGCACTTTAAGTCAAAGACCATAACTTGAGATTGGTAAACCTAAATGACATGGGACCAAAGGAATTGGTTAGAGGACTTCAAGACCTTTCCAAAATGTCCAAGAACATGTTCATAGCTTCAAAATTGAGCAAGATATGCATTGGAGAAGTTGGGAAATTTTTGGGAACTTTCAAAAGTCAACTTTGCCTAAAACATTTCATTTTTGCTAATGGGCCTCAAATTCTTTCTTGAATCTTTACCCAAAGCCTATGCAAGACCCATTGAACTTAAAATGATTTATTTTCTTATTTTTAATTAATTAATTGAATTTTTATTAATATTAATTCATTTAATTGATTTTAATTATAGGAAAATTCAAAAGATATGGTTTTTGGATCTTTTGTGAAGAAAATATGATCAGGGCAAGCTGGAAATCTCGTTTCTCAATCAAAAAGGAAAAATCATCCATGTTTGGCAAGTTTTTCATTCAAAAATATTGGAAATTATATGATTGAAAATCAAAGATTGAAAACATTATTTCATGGACTTTTGGGCCAAGATTTACCCTAGTTTTGATTCCAATACATATGCTGAAGCCAACCCTAGTGTTAAGAACGTGAAGGCTGCCATAGAAAACCATAACCAAATTGCAAAAATTCAAGAAATACTTGAAAACTGAAATCAATATGGCAGGTGAATTCAAAGCCTAAAAGTGGTTCCAACGTGTTGCTGACATTGCCAGGAATCCATTGCCATCAAGAACAAGTCCAAATACGCAAAGAATTAAAGAACACAAGTCACTCGGTTTGCATTATTTTCCAAATCTGCATATCATAATTCATGCATTTTTAATCCATTTTCTTGATTGGTTTGTGTTGTTAGGAACATTCTGAAGCTAATGGGATAATTTAATTGTGTTGAAACTTCCTGAATCGAAATCCACCATGGGAGATATCTAGGGTTTCGAAGTTTGAAAATCGGGGCTTTGCACGTAAGGAAAAATTGGACCACATCATGACTATGGTTGAATTCGTCAAGGCCAGACGAATTCAACCCAATCCTCGCGCTCAATTTATATCAACCCTAACTCTAATCGTTATTATTCGTGGTTGTAGTTAGTGGGGGTTAAAAACCCCCGCTACTTGTTCTTTATTTTTGTAGGAAAAGCTGAAGAAGACAATACGTGTATGAACGTGACTGTGTGATTCAAATGAGTGGCGCGCGTTTTTGTTTTGTGGCATAATTATTTGGTTCCTTAATATAATATTTGTTTATCAATATGTTTACAAACATACGCAGATGGTGGAGTGGTTAGTGATGTGTTTGTTCACCACTGGGACCTGGGTTCGATTCCCAGGTCCCCCAAACTCTTATTTCCACTTTTCATAACGTTATCTCATGCAGCACATGTCCAATGTTCTACAATGCACGCCCAGCAATAGCTTGCCATGTGGCTTCAAGCACCCATCCAGTGGCCAGGAGGTGAAGACCATGGTGTATTCCAGTCAAACAACATGCACGTGATCATGAAAAGTCAATCAGGCTTAGAGTTCTTGGGCCAAAATTTCTCACAAAAAACCTCCATATGGACCATCACACCCCCTTTGGTTTGCCTTGTTTTATTTTATTTTCTTCTCTTTTAAATTTCTTTTAATTGTTTTAATTATTATTATTAATTCACCACAAATTAATTTTTCCTAGTAAAAATCAGAAAATCAAAATTGTGAATATATTTTAATTATTTATTAATTTCACCATTAACTTATTTTTTAAATAAATACTAATAACTAACTTAGCTTAATTTAGGTTTAAATTTTAATCCTTTTTCTTAATAAATAAAAATTGCATAGAATTAGGTTTTCACTTTTTTTTAATCATTTTCTTATTATCATCATTATTAATTATTATTATTTTTGTAAATAACATGTAAATTAATTAATTAGTTTAAATTAGTTTAACTTTAACATTTTCATTAATAATTAAAAAAATCTTAGAACTAGGGTTTTCTTTTGATTTTTAATTTCTTTATTTTCATTAAATACAAAAAACATAAAAAACATCTTTCTTGTAAATAATTAATTAAATAATTAGGTTTAATTTTAATTTAAAGCAAAGGACAAAAAAGCTCGTAATTTCTCAAAAGGGTCAAAACCCTAAAGACGTCCAGTTTAATTTCTATTTGCGCATTATTTTTTTATTTGATTATTATGTAACTGATTCCAAGGATGTAATAGTAATTAGGTTTATTGCTTTTTTTACTTTCCGCATCTTTATCAAAAGCGGGTCTTTGTTTTTTGGCGATGTATAGACCCGCGCCTTGTAATAGCGTAGCTTTTACCTTTCCGTATTTTACTTTCCTCTCTCCTAACTGCTAAATTGCATGAAAGAATGTATGATAATTAAAAACGATTCGTAGCTCACAATTGCATGATCCAAGATAAATGTTAACATGAAAACAACATACAATGCACATGCCACTTCTAGGGTACGCCTCACTCGTTGCCTCGAAAGTGGTCGTCAAGTATAGAGCGTTTTAGCGGTCGCCCTTATGTCTAAGATCCAGTTGCCTCGAAACGGTTGCCTCGGATTAAAAATGATCTAGGACATTAGGGTTACTTCTAAGGTGTCCTACTATTGCTTCGGTGACCACACTGTCCC
Organism: Vicia faba; assembly: GCA_948472305.1. Classification (NCBI taxonomy): domain Eukaryota; kingdom Viridiplantae; phylum Streptophyta; class Magnoliopsida; order Fabales; family Fabaceae; genus Vicia; species Vicia faba. The sequence continues at coordinate 1,312,072,572 of OX451735.1, read as the reverse complement.
TAATAATCGAATTGACCCGAATACCTCCAACGACGGTGCTACCTACCTCTCAATGGTGGGATGGCACTATCTAAAGGACTCTTACACAGCCTAATTCCTTAGAGTAGGTAGATTCTCCTGGGTACTTTCTCTCTCTAAAAAAAAACAAACAAAACAACTTTTCACACTGACACTTTCAAAAGTTTTCAAACAAATTTTTCATACACTCTTGAGGACAGATACAAGAGTTACTTAGAAATTTTTCAAACGAAACTTTTTTCAAAAACCACACACACTTGAAAAGCAAACATATATTTGAAAACATAAGAGCAAGTACCTAAGAGCCCATGGATAACCATGGATAGAAAGGGTGCTAACACCTTCCCTTTCTATAAATCTACCTCCCGAACTGAGAAACATTCTCAATAAGGAAGTTTGCTGTGCTTTTGTCCTTTCCATGTTGGAGAACATAAAAGACGGTGGCGACTCTTGCTTACCGCAACATTTCGCGAACCAGCTAAAAACATTCAGTTCTATTTCCACCGATCACAAAACTGGCGACTCTGCTGGGGAAATCTAAAAGTGAGGTGTACCTTAGGATAGATCATACTTATGTTTTCAATTGAATGTTTTGTTTGCTTTATTATTGTGGGCATTGTCTTGGAGTTTCATAGATCCTAACCCGGATCTGGGGATACCCTTTTAGGTAGCATAAGGTGTGAGGGACCTGTCCAGCGTAGACCGACACGGGTGAAGCAGTGGCTACGTTGGTGTGGCACCTTGGTCTGTACCGATATCCCTTGTGTTGCAACGAGGAGAATATGGGTCTTCTGAGGAGTCATTAAGCACCAACCGAACTTAGAACCCTAATTTGACCCAACTTGGCCATAGAACAGTAGCAGTATGTTACACCCATTGAGGCTAAACTCTCGCGATGGTTCTGGCCACAAGAAAAGATTGCGACGCTGGAGTTATGACCGATTGAGGGTAGTCAGTGATATTGGGATCCTCTAGAACCCGGTTACTTTTGATAGGACAGGTCTTAACCAACAAACTGAAAGAGGGTAGTACCTGAACTTCATGCTGGCCTAAACTCTAAGGGCTGTCTTGTGTGACTTGTGTGCCTTATCATGTTTGCCTTTGTGAATATTTGTGGTGTGCTTTATCATGACATCATACCATCATAGACATTGCATGCATCCTGCATAAGGACTGACCTATTTCAAAGACAAGAGGGTTTCACCTTTGCTCTGTTTTGTAGGACATCATGATGCCTGTGCGAAGGAACACTATCTGGCTCAACTTTGTTCACCCACCTGATTTGCTTGAAGAATTGGTTAGCAGAATTCCAAACACCACTTACTTCATCCAGAGGCATGGTTCTCTTCTCGGTTTAGTCACTACAAAGTAGGACCAACAACTGATGAGTGTCTTGACCCAGTTTTATGATCCCTTGTATAATTGCTTCACCTTTCAAGACTTCCAGCTGGTCCCTACCCTGGAAGAATTCTCTGATTTGCTTGGTATCCCTATCTTGGATTAGACTCCCTTCACTGGTTGGGAAAAGACTCTTAGGCTTGAGGAGATTGCTGCAGCCCTGCCCTTGACCAACAAGGAGGTAATGGACAACTGGGTGACTAGAAGTAGAGTTAAGGGCTTCTTGGCTAAGTTTCTGATTGGTAAAGCTAATAGTTTCTGGAATGACTTAGACTTCAGGGCGTACGAAGACATTCTGGCTCTCTTAATCTATGGTTTGGTTCTGTTTCCAAATCCTGATAACTTCATTAACGTCATTTCCATAAGGATCTTCATGTCTCGGAACCCTGTGCCCACTCTCTTGGGTGATATCCTGCAACAACTCTATGCTCGTACTGCCCGAAGACGAGGAACTCTGTGGTGTTGTACTCCTTTGTTAGTGAGGTGGTTTATTTCCCACCTCCCTAAGTTCGTGCTGAAGAACAAAGAAGGAAGAGGCTGGGCTCATAGGTTAATGTCTCTCACTGATAACGACATCATTTGGACTCTCAGAGGTTTGGATGAGGTAGCTGTTATTGATCGTTGCGGAGAATATCCTAATGTTCCTTTGATTGGTACCCAAGGAGGAATCTCTTATAATCCATGTCTAGCTCTCCGTCAGTTTGGAAGAGCCAGAAGAGCAGGGCCTCATGAGATGTTGGTGCCTCACATCAGTTTTGAGTTTCAGGTAGATAGTGACGAGCTGCGTCGTAGATTCATCAAGGCTTGGGACAGAATTCACAAAGCTGACCCACATGAGTTGGGACCTAAGACTTCTCTACCTATGGAATCCTACTACAGATGGGTCCGCATCCGTGCTCAGAAGTTAGGTATGCCATACGAAGCTGTCAGACCCATCACTCTTGAATATCCTGATAGAGACGGGGTTCCTCCAACTGTACTCCCTCCTCAGATACCTACTGATGTTGATACACTAAAGAGGTCTTGGGCGCAACTACAAGAAGAACGAGATTCTTATCGGGAAAAGTTCAACGAGCAGGAATTGAAGATCCAGAAGCTGACAAAGCAGTTGGAGAATGAGCGGACCTTGAATGACTACATCCGTACTGAGAAAAAGAGACCCTGGGATCACTGATGAGCTTTGGATGTTCTTTTACAGTTTTTATTTCCCTTTTCAGTATTTCCATTTTATGTAACGCCTAAGGGCAACCTGTTGAACAATTTAAATTTCAAAGTTGAATCTAATAAAGTGCGTTTCCTTTTTGTTTACAAAGTTGAATCCCGATTGTCTTTGAAAACATAAATCATACGCATTCCATTCATCATATGAATCACAGGTACTCTTCTTTTCAGGTTGCTTAATTTTCTTCGCTGTTTATTTCAGCAATCATCATGAACCCTGAATTATCTACTGAGCAATCCATCAAGGCCCTCCAGGCTCAGAACGCCCAGTTCCAAGAGTTGATCATGAGCTTAGCCCAAGGTCAAGAGGAATTGAAGGCTCTGCTGGTAAAGAAGAAGAAGAAGAGAACTATACTATTCACCACTGGACGGAGGTTTGGTAATACACTGCAAAATGAGGCTGACCAAGCTGCTTCCTCTGTAGGCAAATTCATACCCCAAGGGGGAAGGGTTCCTAGTCCTGTCGTCTCTGACAACGAGACAAATTTCAATGATGAGCAGTACCCTCCCGCTGAAGACAGGTACAAGCAGTTAGAGGATCGTCTGAGTGCCATGGAAATTCAACAGGTGCCTGGGTTGGATTTTGGAGATCTGGGTTTATCTTCTGGGGTGGTGATCCCACACAAGTTCAAGGCACCATCTTTTGCGAAGTATGACGAGGCCTCCTGCCCTAAGCTACATCTCAGATCTTATGTGCGGAAGATCCAACCGTATACTGTGGACAAGAACTTATGGATCCATTTCTTCCAGGGTAGCCTTTCAGGGGCTTAACTCGAGTGGTTCTATCAGCTGGATGGAGCCAGTATTCGAAACTGGGAGGACTTGGCTACTGCTTTTTATAAGCAGTATCAGTACAATGCCGACCTCGCTCCTACACGTACCCAACTCCAGGGTATGTCGCTAGGATCGGGTGAAGGTTTTAAAGAGTACGCGCAAAAGTGGAGGGACCTGGCTGGCAGGGTGCAGCCACCGTTGACTGACCGTGAACTCGTGGACATGTTCTTGGGGACCCTGTTTGGGCCGTTCTTCAACCACCTGATTGGTAATTCTTCTGCAGGGTTTACAGACCTCATTCTGACTGGTGAGAGGACAGAAGCTGGTATGAAGTCGGGGAAGATACAGAAAGGTGCATCCTCAAGTTCTGAAAAGAAGCCTTTCAAGAAGGAAGCTAGTGCTGTGTATGGTCCCAGAAGACAAAATAAACTGGAACACCGCCAAGCTGTCAACGCGGTGGTGATGTCAAAACCTACTGCCGCTCCTCGGCAACCTAACCAACCAAGGGGTGAGAGACCCAGAAGAGAATACACTCGGCTTAGTATGACTTTGTCTTAGATCTTGCCGCAACTGCTATCAGCCAACTTGGTAACTGTCAGAGAAGCTCTGAAGGTGGTAAACACAACCTCTCCGAAGTACAATCCCAACGCCCGCTGTGCTTATCACTCTGATAGCCCAGGGCATTCTACTGATGATTGTTGGGCCCTGAGGAATAAGGTCCAGGACCTTATCGATGCCAAGGAAATACAGTTTGAGGCGCCCGAAAGGCCCAACGTTGTGACTACTCCTATGCCCCAGCATGGAGTAAATGCTATTGAGGAAGGCCTGTATGTAGTCTCTGTGGATGAGATTGTTACTCCATTGTTGACCGTCAAAAGGAACCTGTTGCTAGCCGGTTTATTTCCGGGATGTAGCAAGGGTTGCCTTCTATGTGCTGTTTCACCTGCTGCTTGTCCGTTGCTGAAGTCAGGCGTCCAAAACCTGATGGATAGCAAAGAGATCTTGTTCAAGAAGACTGTTGTTCCTATCGTCCCTACTGAAGAAGTGTCCGTTGTCACATTTTCAACAATCCTACCAAGGCTCCCCCGAGGAAGCCCGTCAAAATCATGTCTGTTGCACCTATCATCATTACCGTTCCGGGGCCCCTCCTCTATAAATCTGACAAGGCTATCCCGTGGCACTATGGGGCAGATGTATATGTGCTCGGAGTAAAATAAGAGTTCAATACTAGTACCGGCATCAGTAACATCACCGGTCCTGCTAAAGTTACTCGCAGTGGCAGGCTCTTTTCGCCTGATATTGCCCCTCCTGCTACTCAGAGGCCTCTTGTTATCACACCTGCCAGTGTGCCGGTTTCCCCTCCTGATCAAGTTTCTACCTCTGCTGCCGAGTCATCTGACACTCGGGGCAAAGGGATTGCTGATGTGCCTGCCCAGATGGAGGCACCGAAGACTGTTAATGTTGAAGCTTCACAGCAAGAGATGGAAGAAATCCTTAAGATTATCAAGAAGAGTGATTTCAACGTCGTTGAACAGCTGGGGCACACCCCCTCTAAGATCTCTATGCTATCACTGCTGTTATGTTTAGAGGCCCATGCCAAGGCCCTGATTTCCTTCTTGAAGACGGCCAATGTGCCACAAGAAATGTCTGCTGATCAATTTACTGATTGTGTGGCCAACTTAACCGTTGATAATGGTCTGGGTTTCTTTGACGCTGATCTGACCGCCAAGGGAAAGAACCACAACGATGCCCTGCATGTCTCCATTGAATGCAGGGGCACTAATCTCGCCCATGTGTTGGTAGACACCGATTCCTCACTGAACGTATTGCCCAAGAAGGCCTTAGACAGGTTGGATTGTGAGGGTTTGGAGTTGAAGCCTAGTAATATTATTGTCCGAGCCTTTGACGGGTCGAAGAGGATGGTACATGGTGAAGTTGATATTCCGATCCGGGTTGGTTCCCAAGTCTTTGATTCAACATTCTATGTGATGGACATCCGACCATCCTATTCTTGTTTACTGGGTCGTCCTTGGATCCACAAGGCTAGAGCGGTGACCTCCACTCTACATCAGAAACTCAAGTACCCGGTCAGAGGGAAAATTGTTACAGTGCAAGGGGAGGAGGAATATATGGTTATCCATCTTAACTCATTCCGGTATATAGAGATGGACGGGGAGTTCATTGAGACCCCCTTTCAACACTTTGAAGAGGTGCCTCCAACATTGGCATCAGCCGAGACTGTGACTGAAGATAGTTCTCCTTTGAAGATGGCTTCCTTGAAGGATGCCCGGGCTGTGGTTGAGAAGGGTGAGTGTGCAAACTGGGGAAAACTTCCTGATTTTACTCCGAAGACTGACAAGTTTGGGCTGGGTTTCACTGCAGAGGCTCAGAGGGCTGTACGCAAAGCAAGGATTGGAAGAACTCCCGTATTCATCACCAACCCGGGAGTGAATGTTATTGAAGGCGATGCGGAGGAATCTGAATTTGATAGCTGGATCTACCCGACGACCGACGGTGGACTGAATAATTGGACTGCCAAAGATTTCATACCTGTTACTTTTGTTACTCAGTAATGAACTCCTTTGTTTTTAAATTTGTAACGAATAATAATTTGAAACTTTATGGCCCGGTGTCTTACCCGGGGCATTGTGGCTTCATTTGTGAGGGCTTATTACTTGTCATTTCCATATATCATGAATAAAAACATTGGACGTTTTTCGCATTTCGAATCTTGTGCTCCCTTTCTTTCTTTATATATTGCAAAACAGCTATATTTACACACACTCACCTATACAGGTTTCAATCCACTCTGGATCTCACTGGTAACGACTCTGCTACTGCCAGTTATGACTTCGAAAATCCGATCAACTTAGCCGAAGATGAAGGTGAAGATGATTGCGAAGTGCCTGGTGAGCTTGCAAGACTGCTACTCCAGGAAGAGAGGGCCATTCAGCCACATGAAGAGCCAGTGGAAACGGTAAATCTTGGTACTGAAGCAGACAGAAAGGAAGTCAAGATTGGTGCAAATCTGGAGCTCAGCATGAAACAACGGTTGATTAAGATGTTGCACGATTATGTGGAAATCTTTGCCTGGTCTTACGAAGACATGCCTGGGTTGGATACCGACATTGTGTTTCATCACCTGCCTACCAAGGAAGACTGCCCTCCGGTAAAACAGAAGGTCCGCCGTATGCATCCAGAGATGTCCGAGAAGATCAAAGCTGAGGTTATGAAACAATTCGATGCCGGGTTTCTAGCAGTGACTTATTACCCTCAGTGGGTTGCTAATGTGGTTCCAGTGCCGAAGAAGGATGGTAAGGTCTGAATGTCTGTTGATTACAGGGATTTGAACAGGGCAAGCCCCAAGGATGACTTCCCTCTGCCTCACATTGGCGCACTGGTTGACAATACTGCTCAGCACAAGGTGTTCTCCTTCATGGATGGGTTCTCAGGTTATAATCAGATCAAGATGGCTCCTGAAGATATGGAAAAGACTACCTTTGTTACTCAGTGGGGCACCTTCTGCTACAAGGTCATGCCTTTTGGGTTGAAAAATGCTGGGGCGACCTACCAACGTGCCATGGTTGCTTTATTTCATGACATGATCCATCATGAGATTGAAGTATATGTCGATGATATGATTGCAAGGTCCCAAACTGAGGAGGAACACCTTGACCATCTACAGAAGCTGTTTGACCGGTTGAAGTTGTACAAGCTGAGGTTAAACCCGAACAAGTGCACCTTTGGGGTAAGATCTGGAAAATTGCTAGGCTTCGTCGTGAGCGATAAAGGTATTCAAGTGGACCCTGCCAAAGTGAAAGCCATACAAGAGATGCCGACTCCCAAGACAGAGAAAGAAGTCAGAGGCTTTTTAGGACGTCTGAATTATATTGCCCGATTCATCTCGCACCTAACTGCTACCTGTGAACCAATCTTCAAGCTGCTGAAGAAAGATCAGGTAGTACGTTGGAATGATGAATGTCAGGCCGCTTTCGACAGAATCAAAGAGTATCTCCAAGAACCATCCATCCTTATGCCACCGGTTGAAGGGAGACCTCTAATATTATACTTGACAGTACTTGACAGCTCAATGGGGTGTGTGCTGGGGCAGCATGACGAGTCTGGCCGAAAAGAGCATGCCATTTATTACCTTAGCAAAAAGTTTACCGACTGTGAGACCCGATACTCACTGCTCGAGAAAACTTGTTGCGCTTTGGTATGGGCTGCTCGCCGGATGAGACAGTATATGCTGACTCACACTACTCTGTTGATTTCAAAAATGGATCCAATAAAGTACATATTCGAAAAGCCTGCTCTGTCTGGAAGAATAGCAAGATGGCAGATGATCTTGACGGAATATGACATCCAGTACACGACTCAGAAAGCAATCGAAGAAAGTGTATTGGCAGACCATTTGGCACACCAGGCAGTGGACGATTACCAGTCAATGAACTTTGAATTTCCTGACGAGAACATCATGGTAGTGACTAATTGTGAAGTACCTGGACCAGATGAAGGACCTGAGGAAGGATCCCGATGGTCTATGAACTTTGACGGAGCCTCCAACGCTTTGGGTAACGGTATCGGCACTGTGATCATATCCCCAAAAGGCACTCATACTCCACTTACTGCCCGGCTATGTTTCAACTGCACCAACAATATGGCGGAGTATGAGGCATGCATCATGGGTCTTCAAGCTGCAATTGACTTAAGGATCAAGTTTCTGAGTGTCTTCGGAGATTCCTCTCTCGTGATCAATCAGATCAAAGGAGAGTGGGATACGAAACACCCAAACCTTATTCCTTACAAAGAGTGTGTGTTGACGCTGATCCCTCATTTCACGAAGATAACTTTTGAACACTTCCCAAGAGAGGAGAATCAGTTGGCGGACGCGCTGGCTACGATGTCTTCCATGTTCAAAGTCAAATGGGATAACGAAGCTCCCCGGATCATTATCTGGAAACTGGATAAACCTGCATATTGCTGTGATCTTGAGGCTGAGGTGGTAACTGAAAAACCTTGGTATCATGAGGTGAAGAGGTATCTGGAAGCTCAAGAATACCCCGAGGGTACATCTGTCAATGACAAGAAGTTTCTGAGAAGGTTCGCTGCAAAGTTCTTCCTCAGCAACGACATTCTTTACAAGCGAAACCATGATTCAACCTTACTGCGTTGTGTGGACAAGACGGAAGCAGAAAAGATCATGGCAGAGCTACATGAAGGTACCTTTGGAACACATTCTAGTGGACACACCATGGCAAAGAAAATCCTTCGGGCAGGATATTTCTGGTCCACAATGGAAGTTAACTGTTACCAACATTCTCGGACATGTCATAAATGCCAGATATATGCTGATAAGGTGCACGTTCCTCCAGTCCCTCTGAATGTCTTGACAGCACCTTGGCCTTTTGCAATGTGGGGTATTGATATGATCGGCGAGATCAAACCTACGGCATCCAAAGGGCATCGCTTCATCCTGGTGGCGATCGATTACTTTACAAAGTGGGTTGAAGCAACTTCCTACGCTACCGTAACCAAGAACGTCGTGGCACGGTTCATTCGACACAACCTGATCTGTCGATACGGCGTCCCAGAAAGGATCATTACGGACAATGGTACCAATCTTAATAACAAGATGATCACTGAGCTCTGCGAGCAATTCAAGATACAACACCACAACTCTTCTCCCTACCGGCCGAAGATGAATGGGGCTGTATAAGCAGCTAATAAGAATATCAAAAAGATTGTGCAGAAGATGACAGTGACCTATAAAGATTGGCACAAGATGTTACCGTTTTCTCTTCACGGGTACCGTACATCAGCAAGAACGTCAACAGGGGCAACTCCCTTTTCCTTGGTCTATGGCATGGAGGAAGTCTTGCCGATTGAAGTCCAGATACCCTCTCCCCGGATAATGAAGGATGCGGGCTTGAGCGAAGACGACTGGATCCAGACTCGACTTGATCAGTTAAACCTAATCGACGAAAAGAGACTCACTGCTATTTGTCATGGTCAGACGTACCAAAAACGGATGATCAAGGCATTTAACAAGAAAGTCAGACCACATGAGTATCAAGTTGGGGACCTGTTAATCAAATGCATCATTCTTCCCCAAAGTGATCCCAGGGGAAAATGGACCCCCACATACGAAGGGCCATTTGTGGTTAAACATGTCTTCTCAGGAGGAGCCATGATTCTAACCACCCTGGATGGTGACGACCTTCCTCACCCCGCCAATGCAGACATAGTAAAAAGATACTACGCATGAATTAAAGACCCGCTAGGTTGACACACCTAGGCAAAAGTAAGGGCTTCCCGGCGAACCAAAAGGGTTCGGGCAAAAATAAGGGATGAAAAATGAAAAAATATGTACACCCGGCAAGTCGAAAACCTGAAAAGGCGGCTTGGGCAAAAATGGGTATCCCGGTGGACTGAAAACCCGAAAGGGCAGTCCAGGAAAAAGTTAGGGATTAAAGTGTAATACTATGTCTCATTGAATCACCTTGCATCCAGAATCCGGTATCAAACATCAGGTTCAGACGACATCGATCAATTAGTTTCATCTTCAACTAAGCAGCCAAGTGATGAGACGCTTGAAGACATAAAGGCGATAGCAGAGTTGGAACCCAGTGGGATTATTCCTTTCACATAGCTGTTTTGTTTTCCTTTTCACAAAATTTTATAAACTCTGTTGTTCGGCGGTGTTCTCTTACTAGGACGTCAGCTTCTTGTACATAAACGCCTATTTATAGGCAAATTCCAAAATCAATACAAATTCAATATTCAGATAAATTGCCAATTATTTTCCTTTTTCTGTTTCGTTTTGCAAAGAACGCCCAATGTTCATTTTTGATATATGCATTTGACACTAATTGTTAACTCATAAATATATGCATGCGAAACAAAGGACTAATTACAGGTGACATTAGAAACAGGGGCAATAATGAGTTGTCTAAGCGATCTAGTTGCTCTGTCCACCAAGGTACCAAGGTAAGTTCGGCTGAAGAATGTAACCCAGATACCTTCACTCCCCGCCGAGTAAGATAAGATGCAGCAATACTCTCCCCAAGCAGAGTTGGTCCCCCATCAGCCCTGAAAAGGCACAGTATCCCTAGCAAGTCAGCGACACTCTCCCCGAGCAGAGTTAGTCTATGGTGAGCCTTAAGGAAGTTGGATTATTCCCCAACGGAGTATACAAACGTTCCTAACAAGCATCCCCGACAATCTTGATCTAAGATTGTTCCCCGGCAGAATACCAGATACCCTAGTGGAGCCACTTCCCCAGTACAGTCTCAAAAAGTTTCTCCAGGAGAGTTGAATCAATCTCCCCAGTAAGATTCTGTAAGCTTACCCCCAGTAAAATTCTGGAAGCTTATCCCCAGTAGATTCGGGAAGCTTATCCCCTGCAGGGTACAAACGCCTCTCCCCGACTTTATTCAGAAGGTTATTCCTCACCAGAGCTTATAACTGGGTTATCCTTAGCTAAATACAACGGAAAGATCGTCCTCGGCGAAGTTCTTCCTATCCCCAGCGGAGTTCATCAAATTCCCCAATATAACTTATCAATGGAATCCCCTGCGGAGTTCTCATTAAAATCTCAGCGAAGTATCTCTTCCCACAAAGTAATTCCCCGCAGAGTAACCTCTCCAACAAGTTTATTCCCCAACGAAGTCATCTTCTCCTACCGGTTTATTCTTGCAACCATCATCCCCAGCGGAAATGAAGAATTCTACTCTTCAACATTAGCCCAGGATTTAACTTCCCGGCATGCGTCAAGGATTTATTTTCCCAAACGAAAATACATTCATAGACATTTCACATTTCATACATCCTGCTTACATACATGATAAAGTGCATACGACACGATCTCATCTATTTTTGAGAACATCATGACATCAGGCATTTCATACATCATGACATTGCATACAACTGATGTTTTGCCTTTTCAGGAAAAAGGACAATCCAAAGATGATTACTGTCAACTGTCGCAATTCCAGATTCGATACCTGTATCTAGCCAGGGCATATCTGTTGACGACTAATTCCGAACTCGATTCCTGTATCCAACCAGGGCACGTCTGAAGAGTTTGAAGATTCGATTCCTGTATCCAGCCAGGGCATATCTGTTGACGACTAATTCCGGACTCGATTCCTGTATCCAGCCAGGGCACGTCTGAAGAGTTTGAAGATTCGATTCCTGTATCCAGCCAGGGCATATCTGTTGATGACTAATTCTGGACTCGATTCTTGTATCCAGCCAGGGCACGTCTGAAGAGTTTGAAGATTCGATTCCTGTATCCAGCCAGGGTATATCTGTTGACGACTAATTCCAGATTCGATTCCTGTATCCAGCCAGGGAACGTCTGAAGAGTTTGAAGATTCGATTCTTGTATCCAGCCATGGTATATCTGTTGACGACTAATTCCAGATTCGATTCCTGTATCCAGCCAGGGCACGTCTGAAGAGTTTGAAGATTCGATTCCTGTATCCAGCCAGGGTATATCTGTTGACGACTAATTCCAGATTCGATTCCTGTATCTAGCCAGGGCATATCTGTGAGTAACTGATTGTAGATTCGACACCTATATCCAGCCAGGGCATATCTACATGAAGAGTTTAGAGATTCGATACCTGTATCCAGCCAGGGCATATCTACATGAAGAGTTTGAAGATCAACCCCTGTAACAGGCCAGGTAATTATCTTTATTTCTCAGGTACGCAAGTTCTCGCTAAGGAATCTCTTACGCGATCGACACCTAGATGGCATCTATAAGCCCATCCACATACCAACAGTCTCCAAATGGCATCCATAAGCCCATCCCCGACAAGATTCTGTTACAGCTTCAGATGGCATCTATAAGCCCATCCTCCTATCTGTCATCTCTCTAAATGGTATCTGTAAGCCCATTCCCGTCATCACACTACTGATACTCTACTATGTGAGTGCAAATTTCTGGGCACTCTAGTGTTCAATCATCTTCCACCTTCGGATCACGAAAGGCACGCAAGCCAATCTACATCCTCAGGTCTAAGAAGATTGAACAGGGGCAACTGTTGTACCCCAAAATTTTCCCTCCCATATTCTTCAATATTTGTCAAGGTCAATCTCCAAATGGTTCAAAATCTCTCAAGGGTTGCACAGTCCAATTGCCTCCTAACACAGTCAAAATTAGGGTTTTGGTTCTTACAAGGAAGTTGAGGTTTCCAAGGGTCCAATCAAGTCCCATATGCCTATATACATTGTCAAGCATCCATATGTCAAGTTTCGAGACTCACAACATCAAGTTGCACAGTCAAAAACCCTAATTGCTTCACAATCAACTACAGGGGTAAAATGGTCATTTGACAGTTAAAAGTCAAAATTTTTGGTCAACATCTTATTTTGAAGCCACAATCATCATTTGATCAATTCTTGATCATGATTCCACAAGCATGGCTCAAAAAGTCTCAAGAATCAAAAGTTTCTATTTTTGGACAGTTGAAAAGTCAACTGCAAATTGACCAGGGCATAACTTTTTCATGGTTCATCAGAAAAATCCCATGCAATGCTCATTTTGAAGGGGATGACATTTCCTACAACTCATCTTCACACTCCAAGTCCAAGAAATGCTCTCACAAAAAGTTATCAATTTCAACATTATAGGTCATTTTCAAAAGTCAACAAAAAGGCACTTTAAGTCAAATACCATAAGTTGAGATTGGTAAATCAAAATGACATGGGACCAAAGGCATTTGTTAGAGGACTTCAAGCCCTTTCCAAAATGTCCAAGAACATGTTCATAGCTTCAAAATTGAGCAAGATATGCATTGGAGAAGTTGGGAAATGTTTGGGAACTTTCAAAAGTCAACTTTGCCTAAAACATTTCATTTTTGCTAATGGGCCTCAAATTCATTCTTAAATCTTTACCCAAAGCCTATGCACGACCCATTGAACTTAAAATGATTTATTTTCTTATTTTTAATTAATTAATTGAATTTTTATTAATATTAATTCATTTAATTGATTTTAATTATAGGAAAATTCAAAAGATATGGTTTTTGGATCTTTTGTGAAGCAAATCTGATCAGGGCATACTGGCAATCTCGTTTCTCAATCAAAAAGGCAAAATCATCCATGTTTGGCATGTTTTTCATTCAAAAAGATTGGAAATTATATGATTGAAAATCAAAGATTGAAAACATTATTTCATGGACTTTTGGGCCAAGATTTACCCTAGTTTTGATTCCAATACATATGCTGAAGCCAACCCTAGTGTTAAGAACGTGAAGGCTTCCATAGAAAACCATAACCAAATTGCAAAAATTCAAGAAATACTTGAAAACTGAAATCAATATTCCAGGTGAATTCAAAGCCTAAAAGTGGTTCCAACGTGTTGCTGACATTTCCAGGAATCCATTGCCATCAAGAACAAGTCCAAATACGCAAAGAATCAAAGAACACAAGTCACTCGGTTTGCATTATTTTCCAAATCTGCATATCATAATTCATGCGTTTTTAATCCATTTTCTTGATTGGTTTATGTTGTTAGGAACATTCTGAAGCTAATGGGATAGTTTAATTGTGTTGAAACTTCCTGAATCGAAATCCACCATGGGAGATATCTAGGGTTTCGAAGTTTGAAAATTGGGGCTTTGGACGTAAGGAAAAATTGGACCACATCATGACTATGGTTGAATTCGTCAAGGCCAGACGAATTCAACCCAATCCTCGCGCTCAATTTATATCAACCCTAACTCTAATCGTTATTATTCGTGGTTGTAGTTAGTGGGGGTTAAAAACCCCCGCTACTTGTTCTTTATTTTTGCAGGAAAAGCTGAAGAAGACAATACGTGTATGAACGTGACTGGGTGATTCAAATGAGTGGCGCGCGTTTTTGTTTTGTGGCATAATCATTTGGTTCCTTAATATAATATTTGTTTATCAATATGTTTACAAACATACGCAGATGGTGGAGTGGTTAGTGATGTGTTTGTTCACCACTGGGAGCTGGGTTCGATTCCCAGGTCCCCCAAACTCTTATTTCCCTTTTTCATAAAGTTATCTCATGCATCACATGTCCAATGTTCTACCATGCACGCCCATCAATAGCTTGCCATGTGGCTTCAAGCACCCATCCAGTGGCCAGGAGGTGAAGACCATGGTGTATTCCAGTCAAACAGCATGCACGTGATCATGAAAAGTCAATCAGGCTTAGAGTTCTTGGGCCAAAATTTCTCACAAAAAACCTCCATATGGGCCATCACACCCCCTTTGGTTTGCCTTGTTTTATTTTATTTTCTTCTCTTTTAAATTTCTTTTAATTGTTTTAATTATTATTATTAATTCACCACAAATTAATTTTTCCTAGTAAAAATCAGAAAATCAAAATCGTGAATATATTTTAATTATTTATTAATTTCACCATTAACTTATTTTTTAAATAAATACGAATAACTAACTTAGATTAATTTAGGTTTAAATTTTAATCCTTTTTCTTAATAAATAAAAATTGCATAGAATTAGGTTTTTATTTTTTTTAATCATTTTCTTATTATCATCATTATTCATTATTATTATTTTTGAAAATAACATGTAAATTAATTAATTAGTTTAAATTAGTTTAACTTTAACATTTTCATTAATAATTAAAAAAAACTTAGAACTAGGGTTTTCTTTTGATTTTTAATTTCTTTATTTTCATTAAATACAAAAAACACAAAAAACATCTTTCTTGTAAATAATTAATTAAATAATTAGGTGGAATTTTAATTTAAAGCAAAGGACAAAAAAGCTCGTAATTTCTCAAAAGGGTCAAAACCCTAAAGACGTCCAGTTTAATTTCTATTTGCGCATTATTTTTTTATTTGATTATTATGAAACTGCTTCCAAGGATGTAATAGTAATTAGGTTTATTGCTTTTTTTACTTTCCGCATCTTTATCAAAAACGAGTCTTTGTTTTTTGGCGATGTATAGACCCGCGCCTTGTAATAGCGTAGCTTTTACCTTTCCGTATTTTACTTTCCGCACTCCTAACTGCTAAATTGCATGAAAGAATGTATGATAATTAAAAACGATTCGTAGCTCACAATTGCATGATCCAAGATAAATGTTAACATGAAAACAACACACAATGCACATGCCACTTCTAGGGTACGCCTCACTCGTTGCCTCGAAAGTGGTCGTCAAGTATAGGGCGTTTTAGCGGCCGCCCTTATGTCTAAGATCCAGTTGCCTCAAAACGGTTGCCTCGGATTAAAAAGGATCTAGGACATTAGGGTTACTTCTAAGGTGTCCTACTATTGCTTCGGTGACCACACTGTCCCTAATAATTGAATTGACCCGAATACCTCCAACGATGGTGCTACCTACCTCTCAATGGTGGGATGGCACTATCTAAAGGACTCTTACATAGCCTAATTCCTTAGAGTAGGTAGATTCTCCTGGGTACTTGCTCTCTCAAAAAAAAAACAAACAAAACAACTTTTCACACTGACACTTTCAAAAGTTTTCAAACAAATTTTTCATACACTCTTGAGGACAGATACAAGAGTTACTTAGAAATTTTTCAAACGAAACTTTTTTCAAAAACCACACACACTTGAAAAGCAAACATATTTTTGAAAACATAAGAGCAAGTACCTAAGAGCCCATGGATAACCATGGATAGAAAGGGTGCTAACACCTTCCCTTTCTATAAATCTACCTCCCGAACCGAGAAACATTCTCAATAAGGAATTTTGCTGTTCTTTTGTCCTTTCCATGTTGGAGAACATAAAAGACGGTGGCGACTCTTGCTTACCGCGACATTTCGCGAACCAGCTAAAAACAGTCAGTTCTATTTCCACCGATCACAAGACCCTTCCAACACTGCTAATTGATGCTTGGACCTTCCCAGAAGCCAATTGGATCAGTTGCAAGGCTTGAAGCACCCAAAAACACCAACTGTAACTCACACGGTTTGCGTTTTTTTCCAGAATCGACTATCCCAGTTCTTGCATCATTAGCAATTTTAATTTTCATATTCGTGTTTGTCATCATGTTTGCAAGCTAACCATGTCATTTAATTGCGTTTTTGAAGCTTGTACATGATGTTGCCATTGCTAGGGTTTTTGTGTTATTTTTAGGGTCTTTTGTACAGGAACAATTGGACTTTGAATCAGGTACCATGATGCTCGTGAGGATGAGACGAGTTGATTGGTACCGTTACCTTTCATTTATCTTGCACGTACAATATTTTTGAAATATGCAGGGTTATACCTACAGTGGATGTTTGTAGGTAAAAGTCCTTTTTCTAAAATGACGGAATCCATGAGGAAGACGATGGCATGGCAGCATGTGACTGACCTGTTTGAACTTTCGCGCGCTTTAGAATCAGCTCTTTTGTTTTTCTCATATTATGTTTTATTATTATTATAATTACAACTAACCATTGTAGCACAGTTGGCAACATAGAATTGGCAAAAGGCATAAGGACATGGGTTCGATCCCAGGTCGAGACCACTTTCTTTATTTTCTTTTCATTCAATAGATCTAGCGTGTTGCTCATCTTGGTGACCACCATACTCCATCAACATTCATCCATTCGATCCAGCGTGTCATCCAATCCAACGCCCAGATAGCAAGGGACCACAATGCTCCTCAAGTCAACACCCACACCTGATCCAACGCATTGACTGGGCTTGGAGCATTTGGGCCAAGGAATTCAGATTTGCACCCCCTCTTCAGCAACACAATCAGGCCCAATTTTATTTCTTTCTTATTTTTATTTCCTTATTTAATTATTTTGCTTAATTATTTTTTCAAAAAAATTAGTCATTTTTTTTATAAATCATAAAATCAAGAATTCAGAAAATTAGAATTAATTTTTTTATTAAATTTTAATTAATTAGCTTAATGTAATTTAGGGTAATTTAATTCTTCTTTTCACAATTAAAAAACAATTAGAACATTAGGTTTAAATTCTTGATTATT
The DNA here is from genome assembly GCA_948472305.1 of Vicia faba. Classification (NCBI taxonomy): domain Eukaryota; kingdom Viridiplantae; phylum Streptophyta; class Magnoliopsida; order Fabales; family Fabaceae; genus Vicia; species Vicia faba. The sequence continues at coordinate 1,312,055,210 of OX451735.1, read as the reverse complement.
TTCTTTTTCCAAATAAAAACACAAAAAATAGGTTAACTTAATTATTTTTCTTAATTAAAGTTAATTAGTAATTAGGTTATTTTTTTAATTCAATTATTCCTTATTTTCTTAAAATAACAAAAACGATAAAAAATGATTTTTCTTTAATCAATTGCAATTAGGTTTAGTCAAGGGTCAAAACCCTAATTGCCTCGCATTTAACTTACCGCGCGTATCCAATTATTTTATTATTTTTGTAACTGTTTTGAGGATGTAATAGTTTTAACTAGGGTTTTTACTTATCTCTTTTCCCCGATTTTTGGCTATGTAATTAATCCCCCTTCCTGAAGCCTTGTAATAGTTAGGTTTTATATTCTCCCATTTTTACTTTCCGCAAAATTCTTAACTGTTAGATGTATGTTTAGGATTGTATGGCAAGAATGCATGACAAAATTAAAATGGTTAGAAAACCCTAATGTGCAAAGATAATAAACTGGAAATAAATCACTCACACATATTCACTCTTAGGGTATACTCTCACTTCGGTTGCCTTCGGTAAACGATCATTAAGCATAGGGTGTCTTAGTGGTTGCCCTCCCGTCTAAAAAGATCAAATGTCCCATTCGAATGTTGCCTCAGAAACGTTACCTCGGAAATGTTGCCTCGGAAATGTTGCCTCGAAAAAGATCTTAAGACTCTAGGGTTACTGCTAAGTTGTCCTAATATTGCTTTAGTAACCGTACGTCCCTTTCAAATTGACCCTTATAACTCCAACGACGGTGCTACCTACTCCTTAATAGTAGGTTAACGCTGTCTAAAGGAAACAAGAATAGAAACGATCTTTTTTCGAGTGGGTAGATGCTAGTAGGTACTTGCTCAAATCAAAACTGTTCACACTTACACTTTTCAAACAAATTTTCAAAAAAACTTCGTTACATCCTTGAAGACTGATACAAGGGTTATCACGAAGTAAAACATTTTTCAAAAACAAGCACACAAACACAAGCAATTTAAAAATGAGAAAGTACCTAAGAGCCCATGGAAAACCATGGATAAAAAGGGTGCTAACACCTCCCCTTTCTATAATCTACCCCCCGTACTCAAAATCTCGAAAAAGGATTTTTCTGTACTTTTTTCCTTTTCGGTTGGATGAAATAAAAGTCGGTGGCGACTCTTGCTTACCGCGACATTTTGCGAATAAAAACTGCAAAACGCAAACCAGACAGTCAGTTCTGCCATCGTATCACAGTAGGTAATGGCCTATGCGTAGATTTTTATGTTCTGAGCCCAGGCGTAGACATATGTATTGGCATATGTGTGTCCTTTGTGTTGTAAGTGCAGGCGTAAGCATAGACGTATGTAGATTCGTATGTTGTGAGCGCAAGCGTAAGCATAGACGTATGTATAGAATTGGCAGGAGTACGCATGTGCATGGACGTGTGCGAACGTAGACTTCGTGTTGCAAGTGTAGGCATAGACGTTGATGTGAATGTAGACATTGTGTACGGACGCATAGATGTAGGAGTAGATATGTGTATAGACTTTGTCTTATTGAGTGTAGGCATAGGCGCAGACGTGGAAGTAGTCTTTTTGCATCGTGAGCATAGACATAGGCGTAGACATGAACATGTGTATAAGAATTGTATTGTAGACGTAGGAGTAGACATATGCGTGGACGTAGATGTGGATTTTCTTTTGATGTTTTTCTAACCTAAAATGTTTTTCGATGTTTTATCAAATGATTTTATTTTTTTAACCCCCCGAAATGATTTCAAGATAATATCCACAAGTAATGATCGTAGTATTTTGTAAACAAGTCTAGGAAAAGAAAAATGCAATTTGAATGATGCAAAGAAAGAAAATGTTTTATTGATATTCCTCTGAATGGGAGAGAGTACACGGTGCAATTCCTAGAAAGAGGTAATTACAGAAAGTTTTAAAACTGTAAATGGCAATGAAAAATGATAATTGCTGCTACTGTTCCCCAATATCCTTTTAATGATCTTATCTTCTTTGCTTATGAGTTGAATGATTCAGATCTATCTCTCCCTTCGTGGTTCGTAGTCACAGTTATTAGATCGCAGTATTTTTGTTCTTTATTTCTTTGTATGAAATCCCTAACTTTTGCCTGGATTTCCCTTTCGGGTTTTCAATCCACCCGAATAATTTTTTTGTTTATATGCACCTAATTTATGCCTGGATCTCCCTTTAGGGTTTTCGATCCACCGAGATGCTACTTTTTTCCTAAGTCTCTTGTTTAAGATACGAGCTTAGCGAGCTTCTTATACATAGTATTTTTGACTACGTCTGAATTTTTTGGATGCGATAGTTCTTCCCTATCCATTGTTGTGGGGATAAGACCACCACCAGAGAATGTTGTTTTGACTACGTATGGACCTTCGTAATTGGGTATCCATTTACCACGTGAGTCGAGGCGAGGTAGCAGAATCTTCTGGAGTACTAGACTATGTCGTGGTTCATCTTTTATAGTATATTGTTACTCAAAAAGTATTTCGAGGCTAATTTTTGTAGAGTTTGTCGATCGATGCTGGAGGCATTTTCTGGATGTTCTTGTTTTTTAAGGCCTTTCTTGGGGTCGTGAAACCAAGGCTTGTCATCCGGTATTTCTTTGTTAGCAAGACAAAGTGCGGGCTCTTGATTGTGTCTGTTTGTGGTGCGTGATTCGTGGTTTGACCAAGTTACTTTGAATATAGATGATATAGTTACCAGGGCGTCCTTCATTTGATTCCCTTTTCGTGGGAAGTGACTGAAAATGATTTTTGCGAATTCCGCAGTCAGTTTTCAAAATATAATCCCGATATGGAACCCGTTTTGGATGTTTAGTATCCCGTTCACCATTGAGTTGGTATATGGCTTGTGATAATTCTCTGGAGAAGTCAATACTGCCCATATATCTTGCCCAAGTGTATTTGAAGCCTCTTCGAACGTGGATACCCGACGTTCCCCTGGCTCGGGTTCTTCGTCATATATTTGTATTTCGTAGCTGCTTATTTTTACAGCACTGTCTGTATTTGGCCTTGGCCTATTTTTGTAGATGTGCACAATAACTTGATCAGCTTCTCTATGGCTCCACTCTAACATTGCCCCTTAGCTTGGTTTCTTCCGGGTCATCCCCTGTGCTCAGATTAATGGTCTTAATTGCCTCTTGATATGGTTGTGTATTGTTAGCTTTTATTTTTATTTCCCTCACCATTTTCTCAGAGAGTTTAATATCTTTATCGTCTTCCTCTTTAGCTTGGTTGATAGGAGCATAAAAATTATATCGGATTGCAGCAGTAGCATTATCGGTGGTTTCGGGCATGAATTTTCACCTTTATCATGTTTTGGTGCAGATTTAGTATATGAATATTTGAAAATGCATGTGCAGAGAAAGTATTTCCATTTTTTAAATTTAAGATATAAATGCAAGAGAAAGACATGGATCTTGATTGAAAACAAAATATAACTTTTATTAATCATAGATATTGTCTGAAATAAAACAAGGAAACCCTTACAAGCAACCCCTATGCCTCGGGCTTGACATAGGTTCTTTCAAAAACAAGAAAAATTAATTAGGAAAGAAAAATATCTCAGGAATCTCCACGATCGTCCATCTTTTGAGTTTTTTCTCATGGGGCGCATTCTTGGATGAATTCAGTTGTCCCTTTGGTGTTGGCTTTGTTGAATATTTTTGCCCCATGTCTGCCATGCACTACTCCATTATTGACAAAAGTCTTTTTGATCGGAGGAAAATGTGCTTCGCCCTTCAGAGTAGCTTTATATTTTTCTTCAGGGTATTTCCCGAACTAGACTATCCCCTGGACCCTTATCCTTTATATAGCTCTTTTGAAATCTTCATTGTGTTCTAGAGGGAGTCCACATCCCAACAGATATTCTTTCAGCGAGTTTATCAGGGTTTTTGCTTGTCTGCTTGCCCCAAAGTCAGCGACTACTTCAATTGCATTTATTGTCAGCCCCTTGTGCAACGACATAGGGTCTGATGTGATGTTGGGCTTCTCGAAAGTAATATCTTGAGAATTCAATAAATCCTGCACCTTGTGCTTGCAATGCCAACACTGTTCTATGGTACGTCCAGGAGAATTAGCATGATACTCGCATCTGGAGTTGGCGTCGTATCTTCGGGGGAGTGGCCCGACTGGAGGAACTAGAGGCTTGAGTTCCACTAAGGATGCCTTAACTAGATGTTGTAATAGCTGACTGGGTGGCATAGGGAGTGGATCAAATTTCCTGGGTGGCCTTCTGCCTTGCTGCTGCCCTAGTGGGATCACTAATGGTTGTTGTACCCTGGATTGTGACGCAACAACATTAATTTCTCCCTATTTTCCTTTGGGGAGGTTTTAAGCAGGTCTCTTTAAATTGTAGGGAGCGTTTGATGGTCCCCATGATATCTTCCCACTTTTTATCCCGGTCTTGATTCTTTCTCCGATGGTTACTAGGTCTGAGAACCTCGAAGAGATACTTCCAATCATCATCTCATAATACAGACCATGCAAAGTTCCCATGAATGTGTCTACTAACTCCTTCTCTAACGGTGGTGGTTGCACACGGGATGCCAACTCCCTCCATCTCTGAGCATACTCCTTGAAGGACTATTCTTTCTTCTGGGGAAAATTCTGGAGTTGCATGGGTAGGTGCCATGTCCAGGATATATTTGTAATGCTTTAGGAAAGCATTAGCAAGATCTGCCCAGGTTCGAATATGTGTTCGCTCCAATTGCATATACCAGTCTGAAGATGCCCCACTCAGGCTATCTTAAAAATAGTGAATCATCAGCTTCTGATCGTGGGCATGGGCATGCATCTTCCTGCAGTACATACGAAGATGATTTCTTGGACAAGTGACCCCCTTGTATTTTTCAAAGTAAGGTACTTTGAACTTTTGTGGAATCACCACATCAGGAACAAGGCCCATTTCGAGAGCGTCTACTTCGAAAGCGTCGAAACCCTCCACAACTTTTAATCTTTCCTCCAGAGCTTTAAGGGCGCTTGGTTGGCATCCTCTGGGTCATGGTCTCCGTATTGCATGTCCCAGTAGTTGTCTGCATTATTGGTTGGAATCTGTAGGGTACGAGATGCCCCTGCTTTTGGCGGCGGTGGGACAAACACTTCAGTTTCAGCTTCTTTTTGGGTTATGATGGACTTCTGGAGTCCTGCCTCTGACTCTTTCCTTAGTTGGTGACCGCTTGATGCACCAATAGTCTGGGCTACTTCTTCGAAAGTTGTCCTGGGAATCTGGTCTTGCCTGTCAATAATGTTTTTCAAAGCTAGGATAACTTGACTCAGATCCCCTTTCATTAAAGTGACGTCACCCTTTACTTGGTCAAGATCCTCTTTGAATGTAGCCCGAGTCTCCTTGATTTTCTCCATTGCTTTCTGTTGGTAGGCCCTTGTTTGATATGGAGGCCAAGGAGGTGGAGACCTTCTTCTACCAATGGTTCAACTGGAGAGATGTTTTTTGAGAAATGAGTTTTGACATGATATGCGGGTGTGAATGAATACGTATGAATATGAAATGGTTACTTGTTTTGAATGTCTTATTCACTTGGGTATGTATTTGTCTTCTGCTTATTATTTTACTTAGCGACTATCTTTAAAATAGATACGCAAACGAGATGTGCAAACAAAATGCCTTTATTGAAAGTAACGTAATTCATATATTGAAAAATATTACGATCTTAAACCAAAACTTTATTTACGTGAAATCAAGCAAAAAGGAAATAAGTCTTCTAGGTGCGCCTGAGAATATCTGATCTTGAAACCATCCCCTATTACTGGACAAATCTTGAGAAAGTCTTTAGCACATTATTTCCCTTTTGTGACCTTGATTTCTGACATGTTTGGTGTGTTGACACGAGCAAGTTGTTTCCTTAGGCATCCATTTTTAAAGACAGTCACCGAAATCTTAAGTTTATTATTATCTTTTATACCCACTGTGAATAAGAAAAATGTAGGGTGACGAATATATGAAATGCATGACGAATACATGAAATGTATGAATGTGTGGGTGTAAGGTTGAGTGACAGGATTTTGTGATAAGTACCCCTAGAAGGTAGGTTTCTTAATTTTCACCTACGGTTAGTCTACCCTCCCAAAAGGTGGCTTCCTTAAGGGTGTCATGAATAACACCAAGGGGACAAGGAACAAGGGCCTCCCTTAGGTGGATCCTCTTTACGGACCGAGACTTTCGTCTCAAAGTCGTGAAAGGTCTCGTCATGAGATTTTGGTTAAGGTCATTAGAAAGAGTCATGGGTGTCATTCCAAAGTCCTACTCGTCAAGAGGATATCTCTCGATACGTATTACTTTTTCGGAAATCCACCGACTCTAGGCGAAGTCATCATATAAACTCACATGGATGATGTACCCCATAAGCTAATAGACGAACCTTCTTTCTAAGGGTTATATTGAAAATATTTTTGAAATAAGAATTATCGCCATGCAGTAAATATATGATAAAAATAATTGACAATAAATAAATAAATGCAATAAATAAATAATGTAATAATAAACAAATAAATAAAAAACGCCAAAGTAAAAACCCTAAAACCTAAAGTTGAAGTCCCCAGTAGAGTCGCCAACTGTGGCAATTGGATTTTTAATCAGAGCCTCCACTATTGGTTTTTATCCTAGGGAAGGGAATCTAACAGAAAACCCTAATTCGAAGTCAGAGAATCAGTTTCAGACTTCTTTAGACAAAAGGAAGGTGTTAGGAACCTTTAATCTACCTTGTTCACAAGGATATTTGGTTCTAGGTTTAGCTTTGGGGTAAACAGGATTTTAAGTTTTAATTAGAAAGACTCGCCATGATTTTTGATCGTATGCCTACGTATCCTCTTATGAGGAATCAGAGTCCCAATTCGTAGTTCGTATGGGGTTGGTGTTTTTTAGGGGTTTGCAAACATATTTTGAATCACCTCGTACTTGGCCGGGAATAGCGATTACGGAGATTTTGACTGAATGTGCAGTAAGTCAAAACCAGTTTGAAACCCTTTTGCAAAAATAGTTGATTAGTTTAGTTTATTGCAGAAAAAGTTTGATGATTTGTTTGTGTTTTTTAATCGTATTAATTGCGAAGGTCTTGATTAATGCGTTATTAGAAAATATTTTAATGCAAATAATATATAAAATAAACATATGCAATTTTGATATAAAAATAATTTACATCGTCTGAATCGATCACATCATCTAACACTTGTGATCACTGAACACCTCGAATCTGGAACCGAACTGATAATGTCTCCAAATTTTCAACTCATACACCATAGTTGCCAACTCTAAGTCATGAGTAGGATAATTCCTTTCATGAACTTTTAGTTTTATAGAAGCATAAGCAACAATATGCCTATTCTATAATAGCACACCACCAAGATCCATCTTCAATGCATCACAATACACCACCAAAGATTCACTCAGATTAGGCAAAACCAATACTAGAGCAGTCATCAACTTTTTCTTTAGTTCCACAAAACTTTCTTCATACGCAACATCCCACACATAAGCTTGACCCTTTCGAGTCAACCGAGATAATGGTAATGCCAACTTAGAAAAACCTTCAATAAACCTACAATAATAACCATCCAAACCAAGAAAACTTCTAATCTTAGTAGCAGACTTCCGAATTTCCCACTACAACACAACATCAAACTTAGAAGGATCCACATAAATCCCATCACTAGAAATCACATGGCTAAGGAAAATCACTTCCTTAAACCAGAACTCACACTTTGACAATTTTGCATACAAATTTTTCTCTTTCAGCACTTGCAACACAGTTCGCAAATGCTCAGCATTCTCTTCTTCTGATTTAGAATAAATCAAAATATCATCAATAATGACCATAACAAACATATCCAGATACGAATGGAAAGTTTGATTCAATAATCCATGAAAACACCTGGTGCATTAGATACCCCAAATGTCATCACAATGTACTCATAGTGACCATAACTTATTCTAAAAGCCATTTTCATAATATCATCTGGTTTAACACGAAACTGATGATAACCCGACCTCAAGTCAATCTTGATAAACACACAAGGACCTACTAATTGATCCATAAAATAATCAATCCTCGGAAGTGGATACTTATTCTTGATAGTCACTTTATTCAACTGCATGTAGTCCATACACAACCTCATACTATCATCCTTATTCTTAACAAACAACACAAAGCACCCCACAGAGAAACACTCGATTAAACAAACTTCTTCTCAAGCAACTATTCCAATTGTTTCTTCAAATCACTCAACTCTGAATCTGACATCCTATAAGGAGCCATTGACACCAGACTCATACCTGGTACTAAGTCTATGGAAAACTCTACCTTGTGTAACACCCTAACTTTCAGAATTTATTATTTGATGAATTATTAAAAGCATTTGTGGACTATTGAAGAATATGTGATGTTTGTTTAGTATGATGTGTGTGATGTGTTGGTATATTGTTGTATGTGATGTGGGACAATATGATGTGAATTGAGGTGGTTAGATATATTATAATAATTTAGATAATTAATTATTAATTATTTAGATTATTAGTAAGGATGGAATAATCAAAAATAATTATTTAAGGATTATTTCAATTAGAATATTAGGAGGAAATAATAGTGAGGGCATGATGGTAATCAGTAGAATGCTAAGTGAGGACAAGATGGGAAGATATTAGGGGTTGTGATATGGTGGGAGAAATAACTTGGTGTTTTGCGTTTTATCATAAAAGTTGCGGTTAGCAAGAGTCGCCAGCTACTTTTCTTTTATCCAAAAAGAAAGGCTGAAAAGAACATGAAAGACCTTTGGGATTATTTGAGTTCGGGGGGTAGATTATGAAAAGGGAAGGTATTAGCACCCTTTTCATCCATAGTTATATATGGGCTCTTAGTTTCTTGCTAGATCACTTGCTTTTGTTTGAAAATGTTCTTTGTGTGGTTTTTGAAAGTATTTTGAAAAGGCACCATCGTTTAGTAAAATTTTGTAATAGTTCTCGTTCGTAAGAACGTATAAAAAGTGTTAAGCTTTTGAAAATATTTCATGTTTGGAAAGTGTTTTGAATGTGTTGGTGTTTGTTTTGAAAATAAGCAAGAGTGTTTGATTTGAAAATGAGCAAGCAACTAGGAACAATCTAGCTACTCAAAAGTCTTAGTTCATTTCTTCCTTTCCTTTGATATTGCTATCTTACCATTGATTTGGTAAGAAGCCTTATCTTCGGATGTAAAGGGACGGGCGTGGGTCATTGTATAGTTTAAGATAGCAATATTGAGAGATGTCTTAGCATTTCTCTTTTAGGGACTAAGATCATCTGAAAGGCAACATTTGTAGAGTCATCGAGGGACTATGATCTTGTATTTTTGATTGTTTTTGCTAAGCTATCCCACATGCATAACATGGTCATTTTTGTAAGGCAACAAGTGGAATTACCCTAAGGGTGCATGTGTGCAAAGTGTGTTTGATTTGAATGCATTTTGTCTTGATTAGGGGTTATCTACTTGTTGGTTTTAGCTTGCCATACACACCTAATTACTAGCATTTGTAAAAAAGTAATACAAAATGCAGAAAATAAATCCCACACTATATTACATCCATATTGAAGTGCATAAGAATATAAAGGCAAAAATAAGATAAAAAAGAAGAAAAAAGAGCTCCTTCGATTGGGGGGGAGGAAGCAGCCTTCGATTCTGCTTCTGTTGTCCTCCTTCAATTGGGGTTTGGCATCCAGTAAGTCATAGCTTCGATTGGGCCTTGGCAGCAGCTGGTCATGGCCTTCGATTGGGCTTGTCAACAGCTGGGCGTGCCTTCCGGTTCTTCCTTGTTGCCTTGTTTCCTTTTTCGATTGAGGCTGGAAGCAGCAAGTCATGGCCTTCAATTCTGGCTGGACTTAGTGAAAATGTGCCTTTTGATTCTGCCTTTCTTCCTTGGAAGTCAGCATGGAAGCCCAAGGCTTCGTTTCATGTTTCATCCCCCATGTCTCTTTCGTTTGGGACATTAATAAACAACATGGCTTAAAGCCATGTTAGCATTTGTCTAGTTGTCAAGTTAATTATTAAAGTATATTTAACAAAACTCAAGAAACAATAAACAAAAGATTAGCCATAAAACATATTAAAGGGTGCAAATGAAAAGGAGACAAAATATGTATACATGCTATGTTTGAAACGAGGGATTCAAAGGTAAGAGTGACTTACCTTGCTTCAGCCTTGAATGGGTGTGGGACCTTGAGTGGAGGCCCTGAGTGTTTCCTGGATTCAAAGGGAGGGGCCTGAAATAAGGCCTGGGATGCTGGATTCGAAGAAGGAAAGAAAGCAAGTATGATGCTTCTTTCCACTGGATTCGAAAGAGACTGGAGTATGGTTATTCTTCAAAATTGAAGGAAATGAATGTGATTCTGGGTTTTTTGATTTCATAAGTGTTGAAGGGACTTGAGAGTTTTGTTGTGTTTGAGAAGATTTTGGAGTTTTCATTCCTCTAGTCCAGAAAATCCTCTTCGTCAAAAAAATACCCTCAAGCCTTTGCAAAGAATTCCTCTATTTATAGAGAAAGAATGGACATGTTGTCCAAAGCCAACCTTGCAAAGAAATGATAAAATATATGTAACGTGAAAGTACAAGTGGGGGGATTTTTGCAGTTGGGGTGCAGAAGGTGTGACTTATGCTTCTGGCCCTCTGATTATACAAATATTTGGAAGCAACATAGCTTGTCAAGTAGGGTAAGGCGATGAGATTTCCCCAGACTTGCTTCAAACGAAACCTGCTTTGCATGCCTCAGCTTGGATTCAAAGTAAGTTGATTCGAAGGGGATCCACATTTCAATCGAAGCATTGCATGCAGGTACTTTTGTCCAATCGAAGAGTTTTACTTGCAGGGGGCACATGTGGCCAGCAGGTCACGGCCTTCGATTGAAGCATGCAGGCAAAATACTTGTCCAATCGAAAGGCTTATCTTGCAGGGGGCACATATGGTCAGCAGGTCATGGACTTCGATTGAAAGCATACAGGCAGCATACTTGTCCAATCGAAAGGCTTGCCCTTCATGGGGCACTTGTGGCAGCAAAATTTGAGCAATCGAAGGAGGTGCAACGTCCAACCGAAGGGGGATGAATTAAAGGAGGCCTATTTTTCTCCAAATTTGTCAAAATGTTATTTTTATCTATTTTCTCCCTTTTTGAAAATTTCCTTTTAATTTTGGTACTGGAAAATCCCAATGCACTTGTGCAAGCTTAAATCTTGAGCATCTTTGTGAGAAAAGTCTTAATAATTGAGAGGGAAAATTTTGGGTTACAACAGCTGCCCCTGTTCAATCTTCTTACACCTGAAGAGTTAGATGGGAAAATCTGCCATTCGTGACTTGAAGGTGGAAGATGATTGAACAATAGAGTGCCCAAAAATTTGCACTTGATGACGTTGTGGTTGATTGTATAGGGAATGGGCTTAAAGATGCAATTTGGAGAAATAACAGATAATTGTTGGAGACGGGCTTATAGATGCCATCCAAAGGTGATTGTTGACAGAAATTAGACTAAGTCTAAATTATGACTTCAACCGAAGAGGAAATCAAAATAAATCTTTGGAGAGATTTATCTGAACCAGAGGAAAAGTCTACTAGAAAGAATGTGGATAAACCTTGAGAGATTTAAACTGAACCAGCAGAGGTCGTGGGATGAGTATCAGAATAATATCAATGAATGAATTGTATCTGACTCATATCTAAAAGATTTAATGAATGAGTGTCAGAATGATATCCATACCTGGATCGTATCTGGATTGTATTTGAAAGGTATGTTGAATGAGTGACAGAATGACATCCGTATCTGGATCGTACCTGGAATATATTTAGGAGAAAAATCTGGAATAAGTATCAGAATAATATCCGTCTCTGGATCGTATCTGAACTGTTTCAGGAGTACTCTAGAGTAAGTATCAGAATGTCAGCCATATCTGGATCACATATGAACTATTTCTAGAAGGAAATCTGGAGTAAGTATCAGAATGTAAACCATATCTGGATCGTATCTGAACTGTTTATAGAAGAGAATCTGGAGTAAGTATCATAATGTCATCCATATCTAGATCTCATTTGCACTGTTTCTAGAAGAGAATCTGGAGTGACTATCAGAATGTCAGCCAAATCTAGATCACATCTGCACTGTTTCTAGAAGGAAATCTGGGTAGAGCTGCTTCAGGATGAATCCATATGAAACTTCATCTTGGAAAGATAAGGAACCTGTGTAGGGTTGCTTCATGATGAGTCCGTGTAAAATTTCATCTTGGAAAGAGAAGGAACTTGTGTAGGGTTGCTACGTGATTAGTCCATGTAAAACTTAATCTTGAGAATGAGAAAAAGAACCTGTGTAGGGTTGCTTTATGATGAGCCAATGTAAAACTTCATCTGGAAATGCATGAGAAGGAACCTGGGTAGGGTTTCTTCATGATGAGTCCGTGTAAAACTTCATCTTGGAAAGAGAAGGAACCCGTGTAGGATTACTTCATGATGAGTCAGTGTAAAACATCATCTTGGAAAGAGAAGGAACCTGTGTAGGGTTGCTTTATAATGAGTCCGTGTAAAAATTCATCTTTGAAAAAAAGGAACCTGTGTAGGATTGCTTCATAATGAGTCCGAGTAAAACTTCATCTGGAAATGTATGAGAAGGAACCTGGGTAGGGTTGCTTCATGATGAGTCTGTGTAAAACTTCATCTTGGAAAGAGAAGGAACCTATGTAGGGTTGCTTCATGATGAGTCCATGTAAAACTTCATCTTGAGAATGAGAAAAGGAACCTGTGTAGGGTTGCTTTATGATGAGTCAGTGTAAAAATTCATCTGGAAATGTATGAGAAGGAACCTGTGTAGGGTTGCTTCATTATGAGTTCGTGTAAAACTTCATCTTGGAAAGAGAAAAAACCTGTGTAGGGTTGCTTTATGATGAGTCAGTGTAAAAATTCATTTTGGAAAGAGAAGGAACCTATGTAGGATTGCTTCATGATGAGTCTGTGTAAAACGTCATCTGGAAATGTATGAGAAGGAACCTGGGTAGGGTTGCTTCATGAGAGTCCGTGTAAAACTTCATCTTGGAAAGAAATGGAACCTGTGTAGGATTGTTTCATGATGAGTCCGTGTAAAACTTCATCTTGGAAAGAGAAGGAACCTGTGTAGGGTTGTTTCGTGATGAGTCTGTGTAAAACTTCATCTTGGAAAGAGAAGGAACCTGTGTAGGATTGCTTCATGATGATTCAGTGTAAAACTTCATCTTGGAAAGAGAAGGAATCTGTGTAGGGTTGTTTCATGATGAGTCAATGTAAAACTTCATCTTGGAAAGAGAAGGAACCTGTGTAGGGTTGCTTCAGCTGGTCGTGTAGATAATTGCCATGACTTGTTACAAGTATTAATCTCTGACCTGAGAAAGAAATATAGTTTTGCTGGCTTGTTACAGGAATTAATATCCAATCTCTTCATGTAGATAGTTTTCCTAGCTTGTTACAGGTATTAATCTATAATCACTCATCCATATATAGTTTTCCTGGCTTGTTATAGGTATTAATCTGGAACTTGAAAATGGTTGATGGTAGCCATCTATTGATTGACCTTTTCCTGAAAAGGTAAAACGTTAGTGGTATGCAATGTCATGATGTATGAAATGCATGGTGCAATGATGTTCTCAAAATAAATGAGATTGTGTCGTATGCACTTGTGATGTATGTAACCAGGATATATGAAATGTGAAATGTTAATGAATGTAATTTTTGTCTGGGAAAATAAATCCTTGACAAATGCTGGAGAGTTAATAAATCCCGAACTGTTGTTGAAGAGTAGGTGTGTCTTCAAACTATGCTTAGAATGTTTCCACCGGGGATTCCTGTTTTATTGTTTAAGGAGAACTCCGCGGGAATATTGAAAAATCTGTGGAGAGTGTTGATTCCTGCTTGGGGAAAAGAGTTCAGGAGTCTCGGTTGTCCATTGCTCTACTGGGAGTTATCTTGGGGAAGATTTTAAGTTAACTGTTATCTGGTCATATTCCAGACTTTGCAGTAACTTGCTAGAAAAGATGAAGTTAAACTGATATCTGGTCGGGTCTAGGCTTCACAACAAATTCTTGAAAGGATGAAGTTGAACTGATATTTGGTCGGGTCCAGGCTTCACAACAACTTAGTGAAATTATCTATTATCTGGTCGGGTCCAGGCTTCATAGTAATTTGCTGGTTATTGTAGAGTAGTCTACTAGGGAAGAGGAGTTGTGGTCCTCTGATTTGTAGTAGGCGGAGAGGAAAACTCAAGCTGGGGAATCCTGCTGTTTGTTAAGGAAATAAACCCTGTTGCCAGTCTGTTGGAAAGGTGGAGACTCCATTGGGGAAAATCCTCGAGGATTCTTGAGGTCGACTCAACTGGGGAAAAAGTTTTCAGAGATTAAACTCTGGATGGGAGTCATCCTATGAGAAGGATTTTAAGGAGATTTGTCACTGCCCCTAGTAGCAAGTTTTTGTGGCACTGCCAGGAACTAATTGACTGTATGTAACCCTTTGTTGGGATTTGCGTTCAATGCCCAAAGTGATTTAGATAGAGACCTGCCCCTGGTTATTCAGCACTTCTTGAGAGATTTCTTGGAATCTTGACTGGACTGCCCCAAGTGTGCTGGATAGTGACATGTTATTCCCCCTTGTCGATAGGATATTTGTCATTGGAAGTGTCATCCCACTTGAAGTGATTTTGTTCACTGAGAGAGCTTTCGTTCATTGGATATTCGTTGTGTGAAGTTCTCTGTTGTCAAACAAATAGCCATATGCAAACAACGATATTCAAATAATGCAAAGTTTATGCTTGTCTTGAAATTTTGAAAATGGGTTTTTAGAAAGAAATTTTGTAAGAAATTCAACTCAAGATTTAGAGTAAAGCCTTACAGGAGTCAGGACACCTTTTGTAACAATATGCTTTCGAACTAACCCATGCATTAATTAGGACTTTTGAAGGGTTGTAACGTGGCTTGGTTCACGGTTTAAGAAACAAAGGATAAGGCTCAAAGTGTATTTGTACCTACCCGTTCTTCGTGATGTTCTTCAGTCCTAAACTCAGTTAATTGTGCATTCGAACTCCAATTGAGTCTGAATGACGTTTTGGTGATGGTTCAGATATTGAATGTTTATTCGTGAAGGAAGTCATCTTTGCAACATTTTTTATGTTTGTCGAGGATCTGTAGTGACCTCTTTTTGATTTACTGTCCTTAATTTTTTCCTGGCTGTTCTTGTGTTGAGATTACAGCCAACGGGATGCCCCAGTTTTTCTTAAGTCTCCTTTGTATGTTTTGACTTAGTGGGATTTTCTCTTGAGAGATAATGACCTCCTATTTGGTAGGGAATCCACCACCATATTTTGATCCCAGAGGAATGTTTTTTATGTCATTCGTTGTATATGAAGTGAAAGTTTGCGACTGAACGCGCATTTGAATTAACTGAGAGACTACCCTGCCCCAGGTTTTGATTGAAGGTTTCATTTTGTGTGAAAAATAAAATTCCTACTTCTTTGGCTCGAAGGGGTTGACTAGGGATTCTTCCTTATAACTCAAGTGTTTAGGATTTGAAAGAGTTCATGTATATCGTCATCAAGGTCTGTCCAAAAGCATACTGTATGAGATTATGGCATTGTTTTCGTCATCCTCCCTCTAAAGGCTTGTAACTTTTAGCAAGAGTTAAATGTCATAAGGAGAGTAAAAAGAATAGTTTAAATGTAATGAAAACGAATGTATCAATTCAAGACAAACATATGCAATGCATTAATGAAACAAAGTTTTACATTAATAGATAAGTGTTTGAACAAACGAAGAAATTACAACTGAAAATTCGAATAAACAGAAAATTTCCTCGCCCAAATCGTCACTTCACATGGATGCTCTTGAGGTGTGATAGAAAAGCTCCAATTGACCGTCTTATGCAAATTCCAACGCTCTTTCGTCAATCAGGTCTTGAATCTTATTTTTCAACATCCAACAACTATCAGTATCATGCCCCGGGCTGTTGGAGTGATATGCACATCTTTCATTGGGATGATAACTAGAAGCAGCGGTTTTAGGATTCCAAGGAGGATCCTTCAGTGTGACCAAATTCATATTCAACATGTGTAGCAAGACTTGTGACATTGGCATGTTGAGTTTGGTGTATTTCCTATTAGGTTCATTCTGTTTACGCCAATTACCTTGTCCTTGTTGACGAGGTGGTTGTTGGGCTCGTAACGTGGCAACAAATTGGAAAGGTATACTTTCTATCAAACCGGCTTCTTGTCTCATGTGAGGTTGAATGATGTTTTGATCCCCAATATCTACTATTTGCTTCATTAGATTGCAAATGTATTAATGAATTTTGTTTACGAGGGTCCTTAGCTCCTCTTGTCCCCGAGCTAAGTTTTGGATAAAAGCCATCTGGCCTACCAGTTGTCCCATCATCTGGATATTCATTATTTCCATTTCGGTTTGTATCCGTTCCAACTAGTCATCCTTGTTGTCCTCGGGACTCTCCATAACTATGCCCCTAGTGAGGAGTGCTTTAACCTCTTCTTGTTCCTTGGACAAATTCAAAAACATTTCCTGAATTTGAGCGTTTTGAGTCTGAATATCTTTGATAGTCTTCTCTAGAGCCATCTCTACTGAAATAAATAGTAGGAAGATAAGGAGACCTGTATGGGAGAAACCTGTCATGATATGATGCATGATACATGGATGCATATTTTCAAGGATCTCGCGAGGTAAACACAAGAAAATGTTAGAAGTTGAACTTTGGTCAACAACTTTGATTGGAGAAATTTGTATCGGTGGATGCCCTTCCACGAGAATTAAGCTCACCATGTAAAATAGGTCATAGCCCTTGAATAAAGTTGTTGTACTTGATCTTTGACGGTGTTTGATTAGAAAATGAATCCTTTTTCCCCTTGATAGACGTCTAGTTCAACGTGAGCCTGCATCATAGACCCTTGATATCCTTGAAATGGTTATTGAAAATGCTATGGTATGATGTTATGATGCTATGTACAGATATACAAAGTAAGCAAGTTGTTATGTACAAATATACACACAAAGCAGATAAGTCCTTAGGTTTAGGCTTGCATGGAGTCTCATAGGTAAGCGTAATTGCAAGCTTCTCAAGTCATATTTAAAGCATGTGTTTTGATGAAGACAACATGGACATTAACTTTCAAAGGATATGCAAAAAGCTTATCAACATCAAATAAAAGTCTTGAAGATTATTGAAGAATTATTGAAGAAATCATAAAATGTCAAAATGGTATAAATAATTCTTTAAACCTTGAATATAGATGTTCACAATATGCATTCATCAACATATACATATTCCATAACTTTAACATCAAGAAAAACTTTGTTTGAAATATCTTTCAAAATGTATTTTTGAAAATAAACCTTTAGGAACCGGTTCCTCCCTAACAGGGAACCGGGTTCCAGCATTTCTCAAAAAACATGTCCCTGGTTTTTGTACCAGGAACCGGGTTGTACCAATAGGGGAACCGGTTCCTGCGTGATAAATTTAAATTTCAACTTATAACGTTCACTAAGAACCGGGTTATGTCAGTGTTGGAACCGGTTCCTAGCGAACCAATGCAGCTTTTACTTTGTTTTTTGAACATTTTTCAAGTGGTATCTTTTCATGAATGCATTGTAACTTTTCATATGAATTGGCATGAATGAAGAGGTTCTTACAACTTTATAAAATGCAGATTTTATTTTTTTCAAACAATGTTCAATACTTCAATTTTCAAATTAACAAATATACTTCTTCATTAACAATTTTCTCATTTACTCACATTTGAATTTAAACTTTCATGTGTTCATAATTTTGTGAAACTTGCCATATACACTTTCATTATCATTACAAGTTTCATTCATACATTGTGAACATTTATATACATTGTTGAGAATTGTTTTTATCTTGAAGAAGAAGATCTATTGAAGATTGATAAAGCTCTCCATATACTTCAAACTAAATCATTGTATTACCTAAAGATTTTCCCTTACTATCCAGGATTGTTGGAAGTAAGTGTTGTGATTTGAAGAGGATTGTTCTTCTTTCACATTAGTGTTTGTTTGGTCTTAAAGGTGTTAAGAACCTTTGATCACCCTATAGGTTAGATAGTAAGCATAGGCTGTACAATCATTCTAACTATAGTGAAATCTCTTTCGTGTTGGAAAGGGGACTGGAGTACTCTCGGATTGTGAGGGGAACCAGGATATATCACCGTGTTCTTTACTTTTCCGCATTTATCGCTTTCATCACCATAATCAGGAAAAGATAAAGATATAATCAAAACCTTCAAACACTTAACCAAAAATTACTACCAAGCATTCTCATAAAACCGAATAAATTTTATAAGACCTAATTCACCCCCCTCTTAGGCACTCTGAGACTTACAATAAGTACCCTCTTGAAGTTTAGTTGGCTTAAACCTTTCCTAGAAGTAGTAACCGAGTTCTAAGGGATCTCAATATCATTGATCTGTCTTCTCGGGCATTGTTTCAGCGCAAGCCTCTTTCACGACGATCGAAATATCCCGAAAATAAAACCTCAATGAGTGTAGTATCGAGTATCTACCGACTTCTAACTGTACCAAAGTCGATCATCTCACTACGTCCTAATGGCCAAGTTGGTCAAGTAAAGGTTCTAAAGCCAGTTAGTGCTTCATGACATCACTCAGCGCCCCTGTATTCTCCTTGACTACTCAAGGGCTACCAGTACCCACAAATATGTCACACTAACGTAGCTATTTCTTAGACCATGTCGGTATACCCCGCACAGTTTCCACAATGTATTGCTACTTACCTATAAGGTATCCCAAATTTGGGTAGAGGATTTAAGCCCAAACAAAGAACCAAAATGTAAAGCATACAAGTCAAACAATGAAAGCAAGTAAAGGTGATCTATCCCTAAGGTAACCCCACTTTTAAGTTAGTCCCTAGCAGAGTCGCCGGTTCTGTGATACGGTGGGAGAACTGACTTGGGTGTTTTGCATTTTATCGTAAATGTTGTGGTTAGCAAGAGTCGCCACTGACTTTTCTTTTATCCAAAAGGAAAGACTGAAAAGAACAGGAAAGACCTTTGAGATTATTTATGAGTTCGAGGGGTAGATTATGAAAAGGGAAGTATTAGCACCCTTTTCATCCATAGTTATCTATGGGCTCTTAGTTGCTTGTTAGATCACTTGATTTTGTTTGAAAATGTGATTTGTGTGGTTTTTGAAAGTAATTTGAAAAGGCGCCATCGTTTAGGAAAACTTTGTAATAGTTCTCGTTCGTAAGAACGTATACAAAGTGTTGAGCTTTTGAAAATATTTCATGTTTGGAAAGTGTTTTGAAAGTGTTGGTATTTGTTTTGAAAATAAGCAAGAGTGTTTGATTTGAAAATGAGCAAGCAACTAGGAACAATCTACCTACTCAAAAGTCTTAGTTCATTTCTTCCTTTCCTTTGATATTGCTATCTTACCATTGATTTGGTAAGAAGCCTTATCTTCGGATGTAAAGGGACGGGCGTGGGTCATTGTATAGTTTAAGATAGCAATATTGAGAGATGTATTAGCATTTCTCTTTTAGGGACTAAGATCATCTGAAAGGCAACATTTGTAGAGTCATCGAGGGACTATGATCTTGTATTTTTGATTGTTTTTGCTAAGCTATCCCACATGCATAACATGGTCATTTTTGTAAGGCAACAAGTGGAATTACCCTAAGGGTGCATATGTGCAAAGTGTGTTTGATTTGCATGCATTTTGTCTTGATTAGGGGTTGTCTACTTGTTGGTTTTATCTTGCCATACACACCTAATTACTAGCATTTGTACAAAAGTAATAAAAAATGCAGAAAATAAATCCTACACTATTACAACCATATTGAAGTACATAATAATATAAAGGTGCAAATAAGATAAAAAAGAAGAAAAAATAGCTCCTTCGATTGGGGGGAAGCAACCTTCGATTCTGCTTTTGTTGGCCTCCATCGATTGGGGGTTAGCATCCAACAAGTCATGGCCTTCGATTGGGCCTTGGCAGCAGCTGATCATGGCCTTTGATTGGGCTTGTCAGCAGCTGGGCATGCCTTCTAGTTCTTCCTTGTTGCCTTCTTTTATTGAGGATGGAAGCAGCAAGTCATCACCTTCGATTCTGGCTGGACTTAGTGCAACTGTGCCTTCTGATTCTGCCTTTCTGCCTTGGAAGTCAGCATAGAAGCCCAAGGCTTTGTTTCATGTTTCCTCCCCCCTGTCTCTTTTGTTTGGGACATTAATAAACAAAATGGCTTAAAGCCATGTTAGCATTTTCCTAGTGGTCAAGTTAATTATTAAAGTATATTTAACAAAATTCAAGAAACAATAAACAAAAGATTAGCCATAAAACAGATTAAAGGGTGCAAACAAAAAGGAGACAAAATATGTATACATGATATGTTTGAAATGAGGGATTCAAAGGTAAGAGTGACTTACCTTGCTTCAACCTTGAATGGGTGTGGAACCTTGAGTCGAGGCCCTGAGTATTTCCTGGATTCAAAGGGAGGGGCCTGGAACAAGTTATGGGATGCTAGATTTGAAGGAGGAAAGAATGCAAGTGTGATTCTTCTTTCCACTGGATTCAAAAGAGACTGGAGTGTGGTTATTCTTCAGAATCGAAGGAAATGAATGTGATTCTGGGTTTTTAATTTCACAAGTGTTGAAGGGACTTGATATTTTTGTTGTGTTTAAGAAGATTTTGGAGGTTTCGTTCCTCTAGTCCAAAAAATCCTCTTCGTCAAAAAAATCCCCTCTAGCCTTTGCAAAGAATTCCTCTATTTATAGAGAAAGAATGGACATGTTGTCCAAAGCCAGCCTTGCAAAGAAATGATAAAATATATGTAACGTGAAAGTACAAGTGGGGGGATTTTTGGAAGTTGGGGTGCAGAAGATATGACTTATGCTTCTGGCCCTCTGATTATACAAAGATTTGGAAGCAACATAGCTTGTCAAGTAGGGTAAGGCCATGAGATTTCCTCAAATTTGCTTCAAATGAAACCTGCTTTGAATGGCTCAACTTGGATTCAAAGCAAGCTGATTCGAAGGGGATCCAAATTCCAATTGAACCTTTGCATGCAGGTACTTTTGTCCAATCGAAGAGTTTTCCTTGCAAGGGGCACATGTGGCCTGCAGGTCATGGCCTTCGATTGCAAGCATGCTGACATCATACTTGTCCAATCGAAAGGCTTGTCTTGCAGGGGGCACATATGGCCAGTAGGTCATGGCCTTCGATTGTAAGCATGCAAGCAGCATACTTGTCCAATCGAAAGGCTTGCCCTTCATGGGGCACTTGTGGCAGCAAAATTTGAGCAATCGAATGAGGTGCAAAGTCCAATCAAAGGGGGCTGAATTGAAGGAGGCCCATTTTTCTCCAAATTTGTCAAAATGTTATTTTTATCTGTTTTCTCCCTTTTTGATAGTTTCCTTTTAATTTTGGTACTGGAAAATCCCAATGCACTTGTGTAAGCTTAAATCCTGAGCATCTTTGTGAGAAAGTCTTGAGAATTGAGAGGGAAAATTTTGGGGTACAACATGGGTCCTTTTTGATAAACAAAGAAAAGAGAGTACTCTTTTGTACGATGGTGAAATTTTGGAGAAAATTGACGCTGTAGTGAGAAGAGGCTAGGGCACAAGAACACAAAGAGATTATGTAAGGACACAAAGAGAAAGTTGATTGCTGCTATAATCTAAGGTAAGGGGGGTGTTTATCTGATTATTATATTTGATCTAAGGATTAGATAGTTGTGGGATTTGTCTAGGTTTGGCAGATGAGGTAATTGGTGTGTGTGATCGGTGGATCTGGAACTGACTGTTTAACGCTGGTTCACGAAATGTCGCGGAAGCAAGAGTCGCCACCGTCTTTTATTTTCTCCAAATGGAAAGGACAAAAGCACAGAAAAATTCCTTAAAGAGATTGCTCTCGGTTCGGGAGGTAGGTTATAGAAAGGGAAGGTGCTAGCACCCTTTCTATCCATGGTTATCCATGGGCTCTTAGATACTTGCTCATTTGTGTTTTCAAAAATGGTTTGTTTGCTTTTCAATGTGGGTTTTAAAAAAGTTTCTTTGAAGATTCCAGTTCGACTCTTGTATCGGTCCTCAAGAGTGTTTGAAAAATTGCTTTCGAAAGCTTTTTGAAAAGGTGTTGGTGTGAAAAGTATTTTTTGAATTTGTTTTGAAGTTAGAGCAAGTATCTAGAGTCGTCTACCTACCCTAAGGAATTCGTCTGTGTAAATGTCCTTAAAGTAGTGCCATCCCACCATTGAGAGGTAGGTAGCACCACCGTTGGAGGTATTCGGGTCAATTCGAGGTTTGGGACATGGTGATCACCAGAGCAATAGGAAGATACCTTAGAAGCTACCCTCATGCCAGGTTCCCGGATCATGAGGACTTACTAAGACATCCTCTACTCGACGATCACCTTTCGAGGCAAGGCAAAAATGAGACGTACCCTAGGGGTGGTGTGTGATTTGTGTGTCGTTTTCAGATATTTTGTCTTTTGTCATGTTATTGGTGATCTAGCGTTTGTTTTTATTTTTTTCCATACATTCTTTCATGCCATTATTTAGCAGTTAAAAATTGCGAAAAGTAAAAGATTCTAAGCTATTACAAAAGGCGCGGGTCCACATCGCCAAAATTTCTCGAACCCGATTTGACAGGAAAATAAATAAGGAAATAAAGGTAAAGGTGCGAGAAATAAAGATTACATGGCCTTGGGAGAGATACATCAATATTAAACGAAAAAGAAATAAACACGCGAATTAAATAAGAATTAAATGAGGGCGTTGGACCCTTTTTGCAAAATTAAATTAAACGATGAATTAATTAAAATTAAATTAAATTAAAAAAGAAAAAGAAAGAAATTGTTTTTTTGGTATTTTTTGGTATTTTATGTTTAATGGAAAAAATTAATTGAAATTAAATGCTAACCCTAATTCTACAATTTTTGTTTTATTATGAAAAATGTTGAAATTTTTAACCTAAAATTAACCCTAATTTTTATATACAATTTAATTATAAAAATAAATGTCTAATATTTAATTATTGGAATAAAAGAAAAAAAAGATGAAAATTAATTAAACCCTAATTTAATAACTAAATTTAATTATATGCAATTTATTTATGAAAATACTAAAATAAAATATTTATTATATTTTTTCTCTTTTTTGATTTTTATGTGTTTTTATATATTGTGAAAATAATAAATTAATTAAAAACAATAATTTAAAAGGAAATAGAAAATAAAAAAAAGAAAAAAGAAAGTAGAAAGAATTGCAAACCTAGGGGGTCTGCCCCTTAATATGGAGGTTAATCTTTAGAAACCTGGCCCATTAACCTTGGCCTGTTTGACTTTCCCTGGGAGCATACACACGCGTTGACTTGGATCTATGATGTTCTCTAACTCTCAGCCTTATGATTGATCCCAACAAACGCGTGGCACGCTTGTGATTGTGGCTGTATGGTGGACTCCAACATGGAAACTGCACATAAGCGTTAAAAGGAAAATAACATAGAAAGGGGGTGGGGACCTGGGATCGAACCCAGGTCCTGAATGTCATCAATTCACTTCCTTGCCAGCTGCGCCACTGAATCACTTTGTTAATCAAATAAACAACAAACAGTATAAAATAAAATAAAAGCTAATGCGTATTTCCGCGCGAATTTTTAAATGAACCAATTAGCTCTAGCCACTTAATCATCTTCTTCGTTGTGTTTTTTTTTTCCTGAAACATAAAGGCAATAAGCAACGGTTTTGCAAGCGTTCTAAAAGGTCCCTTTCCAGAAAATAACGAATAGCTCTAGGACGCTCATAAATTGAGCGCGAGGGTGGATTCTTGATCGTCCAGACACGCTGATTCCAATGGTCTAGGTCTCGAGTCTCAATTTTTCTTTGAGTGTAAAGCCCCAAATTGCAATTCCTGTAACCCTAAAAAACGATAATGGCGAAATCTCCAATAACACATGAAAGCTCAATTAAATGATAGGGTTAGCTTCAGAATGCTTCACTTAGTATGAATCCACAATTAAAATGCCATGAAAATGCATAGATGTTAAAACACGATTATGAAAAAAAAGTGGAAAAATGTGACTTCTGTACAATGATTCAAGGCGTTAGGGACGTGGAAATCTATTCAGGCACGTTGCTGAAGGTCTCAGGAAGGTGATGAGATGAATATCTCAGCTTGAATCGCCCTCTAACCTTGTTTTCAGATTTCAAATTTTTAACCAAAAACTCAAGTTTTGTTCTCAGTCTATAGCGCAGCTTAGTGGTCCTGAGGCATTAGGTCTTGCTTGTGCTTATGTATGGAACCAATTAGGTCAAAGAAAACAATCAAAATCCTTGACATTCATGGTTTGGAAGATTTGATTTTCAAGATCTTTTTTCCAATATTTTCCATGCTATTTTGTATCAATCATGACCAATTCTCTTCAAATCTTTCCATATTTGATTATGCACGAATTTTTGAGCCTATTACATGTACAAAAAGATTTGATAAATTAGGTTTAGTATTTTTCATGCATTTAATTGATTTAAATGAATTATTATTAATAAAAATTCAAATAAATAAATAAAAAATGAATAAAAACTTCCCTTTGGGCCAAGTGGTCGTGCACATGTCTTGGATGATGAATTGTGGAGGAAAAATAGGCCCATTAGCAATTTTAGGTCATTTGAACCAATGTTGACTTTTCAAAATATCCAAAAATTTCCCAACTTCTACAAGGCATAACTTGCTCAATTTTTAAGCTTTGCTCATGTTCTTGGACATTTTGGAAAGGTCTTTGAGTCTTCTAACCAATGTCTTTGGTCCCATGTCATTTTGTTTTACCAATCTCAAGTTATGGCCTTTGACTTAAAGTCCCTTTTTGTTGACTTTTGAAAATGACCTATAATGTTGAAATTGATAACTTTTTGTGAGAGCATTTCTTGGACTTGAAGTATGAAGATGAGTTGTAGGAAATGTCTTTCTCTTCAAAATGAGCTTTGGATGGAATTTTTCTGATAATCCATGTGAAAGTTATGCCCTGGTCAATTTACAGTTGACTTTTTCAGTTGTCCAAATAAGGAAACTTTTGCATCTTGATGATTTTTGAGCCAAGCTTTGAGAATCATGATCAAGCATTGATCAAATGATGTTTGTGGCTTCAAAATAAGATGTTGACCAAAAATTTAGACTTTTGACTGCCAAATGACCATTTTGCCCCTACAGTTGACTGTAGTGCAATTAGGGTTTTAACTGTGCAATTTTGTGCTGAAAGTCTTGAAACTTTGTAAGAGGATGCTTGACCATATTTATTGGCATGTGGGACTTGATTGGACCTTTGGAAACTTCATTTTCTTGATCAGAATAAAAACCCTAATTTTGACTGCTTTTGAGGCCCTTACACTGTGCAACCCTTGGGGAATTTTGAAGCTTGACTTGGCAATTTCTTGGAGAATATGGGAGGGCAAATTTTGGGGTACAACAGTTGCCCCTGTTCAATCTTCTTAGACCTGAGGATGCAGATTGGCTGACGTGCCTTTCGTAATCCGAGGGTGGAAGATGATTGAACACTAGAGTGCCCAGAAATTTGCGCTCACATAGTAGCAGTGTGATGGTGGAATGGGCTTATAGATGCCATTTAGAGATTGCTGAATAGGATGATGGGCTTATAGATGCCATCTGGAGGTTGATCGCGTAAGATATTCCTTAGCGAGAACTTGCGTACCTGCAAAAAGAAAAATGAGTACCTGACATGTTACAAGAGCTGGTTTTCAGATGCTTGATATAGATGTGTCTTGACTGGTTGTAGGAGCTGGATCTGGAGCTTCAAACGGCGATGAATGAACCAGGGATAGTTACTACCTCAACAGGAACGGTGAGAGAACCTTTAAGCAATTATGATCTCAAAAGCAAACATTGAGAAAAACCTGGAATGGAATTATCGTCTCCGTAGCATTGGAGAGAGAACCATGGGAAATTATAATTTCAAAAGCGGACGTTTGAGAAAAGCCTGGGATGGAATTATCGTCTCCTCAACATTGGGGAGAGAACCATAGGAAATTATAATCTCAAAAGCGGACGTTTGAGAAAAACCTGGGATGGAATTATCATCTCCACAACATTGGGGAGAGAACCATAGGAAATTATAATCTCAAAAGCGGACGTTTGAGAAAAACCTGGGATGGAATTATCATCTACTGAGTCTTCATCAGAAAAATCTGTTTGGGGTCGATTTAGCTGGACTAGAGAAGGCCTTGGTCTGGATAAGAAATCTTTGGAGTTGATTAACAGAACCGGTCTAGGTCTTGAAATGTCTTCAACAGATACACCCTGGCGAGATTCAGGTATCGGATCCTCGAACTCTTCAGACACACCCTGGCAAGATACAGGAATCGGGTCCGGTATTAGCAAGGTTGGTGAGTTGTCTCTACTGACAGGTTATCCTCATGGACGAGTGGTCTTTAACGACGAGTGTCTATAACGACGAGTGGTCTTTAACGACGAGTGTCTATAACGACGAGTGTATATAACGACGAGTGTCTATAACGACGAGTGTCTATAACGACGAGTGTCTATAACGACGAGTGTCTATAACGACGAGTGTCTATAACGACGAGTGTCTATAACGACGAGTGTCTATGACGACGAGTGTCTATAACGACGAGTGTCTATAACGACGAGTGTCTATAACGACGAGTGTCTATAACGACGAGTGTCTATAACGACGAGTGTCTATAACGACGAGTGTCTATGACGACGAGTGTCTATAACGACGAGTGTCTATAACGACGAGTGTCTATAACGACGAGTGTCTATAACGACGAGTGTCTATGACGACGGGTGTCTATAACGACGAGTGTCTATAACGACGAGTGTCTATGACGACGAGTGTCTATAACGACGGGTGTCTATAACGACGAGTGTCTATAACGACGAGTGTCTATGACGACGAGTGTCTATAACGACGAGTGTCTATAACGACGAGTGTCTATAACGACGAGTGTCTATAACGACGAGTGTCTATGACGACGGGTGTCTATAACGACGAGTGTCTATAACGACGGGTGTCTATGACGACGAGTGTCTATAACGACGGGTGTCTATGACGACGAGTGTCTATAACGACGAGTGTCTATGACGACGAGTGTCTATAACGACGAGTGTCTATAACAACGAGTGTCTATGACGACGGGTGTCTATAACGACGAGTTGGATCAGAGAAATCTTTAGGCATTGATTTAACTGGATTTGTCTTCTTTGACTGGATGAGTATCAGAAAAACCTTTGGGATTTAACTGGACTTGTCTTTTTTGACTGGATTTGTCTTCTTTGACTGGGTGGTCTCTTTTGACTGTATTCATCTACATAGCTGATCTTTTAACCGTATCCTTCCTGAAAGGTAAAGGTCAGTCATATGCAATGCATGATATGGATCAAGCAATAATATTTTTCAACACATGAGATTGTATGATATGATGCGTATATGCATGTATCATGATGTATAACAATGTGATGTTTATGAATGTATCTGCGTCTAGGAAAATAGATCCTGGACGGGTGCCGGGAAGTCAAATCCTGGGCTGATGTTGAAGAGTGAGATTCTTCGTTTCCGTTGGGGATGATGATTGCAAGAATACCGGCAGGAGAAGATGACTCCGTTGGGGAATAAACTTGGCGAATAGATTACTCTGCGGGGAGTGAACTCTGTGGGGGGAGAGATATTTTGCTGAGTTCTTGATAATAACTTGCTGGGAATATCCTTGTTGTGTTGGAAGCGTTGATGGACTTCGCTGGGGATAAGAAGACTGCGTTGACGACGATCTTTCCATGGCTTTTGGCTGAGGATAACCCAGTTATATCCTGGTAAGGAAATAAATATTTGAATAAAGCCGGACGACGCGTTCGCTCTTGGTCGCATTCTTCAGCTGAACTTACCTTGGCACTTCGGTGGACAGAGCAACCGGATCATTTAGACAACTCATTATTGCCCCAGTTTCTGATATTGGAGAGGAAGACCTGTGAGGCGCTGATAGCTGTTGATAGACAAACCTTCTTCTGGTGAAGAGATGCCAGGGCATAGTCGTACGCTTTGATCCCTAACTTTTGCCTGGACCGCCCTTTCGGGTTTTCAGTCCACCAGGATACCCATTTTTGCCCAAGCCGCCTTTTCAGGTTTTCGACTTGCCGGGTGTACAAATTTTTTCATTTCATCCCTTAATTTTGCCCGAACCCCTTTGGTTCGCCGGGAAGCCCTTATTTTTGCCTAGGTGTGTCAACCTAGCGGGTCTTTGATTTTGCGTAGTATTTTTTTTCGACTATGTCCATGCTCTTAGAATGCAGGGAGGTGCCCCTGGCTGTTTATGTTGCCATATTACCAGAAGATGTCTGATCATGCAAGATTCGTTGCTGGAATGCCCCAAGTGGCTCAGACAGAGGTTTGCCCCAGGCTATTTGGCCCTTTGAGAGATTCTACGAATCTTGACTTAACTGTCCCTGATGATGGACAATGATCATGCCATGCCCCTTGATTGGAAGTGCTTTTGTTCACTAGGTATTCATCGTGCGAATTTTCCTGCTGTTCAAACAAAAAGTCATGTGCAAACAAAGTTATGTTAAAAATGCAAAGCCTATGTCTGTCTTGAAGATTTTGAAAATGCATCCTTTTTCATAAAACAAATGAATGTTTGTAAAACGTGATGTCAACTCCGTATTTACCGTAAGTCTTAAGGAGTCAGGATACCTTTCGTAACAGTATGCTTTCGAACTAACCCATGCTTCAGCTAGGACTTTTAAGGGTTATAACGTGGCCTGGTTCATGGTTTAAGAAACAAAGGATAAAGGCTCAAATTATTTGTACCCACCCGCTCTTCGTGATGTTCTTCAAACCTAAACTCAGTTGATCCTACGTTAGACCTTGTTTGAGTCTTTGCTCTGATTTTCCGGTGATGATTCGGATGTTGATAACTTATTTTGAATAGGCAGTCATTCCTTTTTTTGTTGAGGGTTTGTAAGACCTCTTTCTTGACTGATTTTTGTTATCCCTTTCTTTTTTGCCTGAACTGTTTCCTTTTTTGGAATCACAGTCAGCGGGATGCCCCAGTTTTGTAAGTCTCCTTCATGGATTTTGACTTAATGGGTTTTTATTTTGAGAAGTAATGACTGCCTGTCTGTATGATTGTTCGGAACCATCACTGTCTTTTGTTTTGGTAAGGACCTCTTTGGTGCCATTCGTTATGCACTTGGATCAACTGAGAGACTACCCTGCCCCAGGTTATGATTAAGGGTTTTAAATTTCGAAAAGAAAAACTCCTACTTCTTTGGCTCAGAGGGGTTGACGAGGGATTATCATCCTTATAACTCCAGTGTTTAGGATTTGAAACAATGCCTGTACCTCATCAGCAGGGTCTGTTCAAAAGCATATTGTAAAGATCGTGGTATCGTTCTCGTCATCCTCCCTCAAGAGGCTTAGAATTATTAACCGAGAATTGATCATCACAAAAAAATGAAAACAATTTGCATATAGAGAATACGAAATAATTACTTCAAAACAGACATGTGTAGTGCATTAATTAAATAACAATGTTTAACATGAATAAATGTTTGAACAATCAAAAGAAAATTACAAATTGAACATTCGAATGAACAAAAAATTTCCAATCCTAGCCATGTTTTGGCAAGGGAGCAGTGATCACATTGGGAGTCTCTGGAGAGTCGAGCTGGACTTCCTTTGCGTCAATCAGAGCTTGAACCCTGTTTCTCAAAGTCCAACAGTCATCTGTAGCATGCCCCGGGCTGTCGGAATGATAGGCGCAACGAGCATTGGGATTGTACCTTGAAGGTGTCCTGTTAGGGTTCTTCGGGGGATCCATGAGAGTTACCAACTTGGTTTCCAGTAACTGTGGCAATATCTGCGACAAGGTCATGCCGAGAGGAGTAAATTTCCTTTTAGGTCTCTCTTCCCTTTGTTGATGGTGACGCTGAGGAGCACCGGTCGGCTTTACAATAGCTGCTGCATTGACCGCACTAGATTCTCTCTTGGATGGTTTCTTCTCAGTGTTCGAGGAGTCACCATTCTGTATTTTCCCTGACTTGATGCCAGCTTCTATTCTTTCCCCGGTCAAGATCAGATCTGTAAACCCAGCAGCAGAATTCCCAATCAGGTGGTTGAAGAATGGACCAGACAGGGTCCCCAAGAATATGTCGACGAGCTCGCGGTCAGTCAGAGGTGGTTGTACCCTTCCAGCAAGGTCCCTCCATTTTTGAGCATATTCTTTGAAACCTTCACCTGCACCCATAGACATTCCCTGGAGCTGAGTGCGCGTGGGAGCAAGGTCAGCATTGTACTGGTACTGTTTGTAGAAGGCAGTGGCTAAGTCTTCCCAGGTACGGATGTTGACTCCATTCAGTTGATAGAACCAGTCAAGCTGAGTCCCTGAAAGACTCTCCTGGAAAAAGTGGATCCATAAGGTCCTGTCGGCCGTGTAAGGCTGGATCCTCCTCATGTATGACCTGAGATGCAGCTTTGGACAGGATGCCCCGTCGTACTTTGCAAAGGCAGGTGATTTGAATTTGTGCGGGATCACTACCCCAGAAGACAGACCTAGATCCTCGAAGTCCAGGCCAGGCACTTTTTGTATCTCCATAGCACTTAGTCGGTCTTCCAACTGTTTATACCTGTCCTCAGCCGGAGGGTACTGTTCATCGTTGAAATCTGTCTCGTTGTCGGAGACCACTGGACTGGGCACCCTTTCCTCTTGATGACTGCCTTTCCCCACAGATGGAGTTGTCCTCTCAGCTTCATCCTGCAGTGTGTTCCCAGATCTGCGTCTAGGGCTGAACAAAACAGTCCTCTTCTTCTTCTTTTTCAAGAGAAGGGTCTTCAGATCTTGTTGCCCCTGGGTAAAATTCATGATCAGCTCTTGGAACTGGGCGTTTTGAGCCTGGAGGGCCTTGATAGTGTGCTCGGTTGAGGATTCAGGATTCATGACGAGACTGCTGAAATAAACAGCGAAGAAGGTAAGCAACCTGCAGAGAATGGGTACCTGTTATGCAATGATATGTATGATATGCATGCAATGATTTCAAAGATCTCGCGGGGTAAACAAGAAAATTGTTAGCATTTGAATTTGCGACTTGATTGAAGGAACTTCATGTTGTTGAGAGTCCTTCTTCAAGGGTCAAAGGCTCACCATATCCAGTGGGTCATAGCCCCTGACAACCTTGGCTAGGGGAAAATAAATCCCCTTTGCCCCTTGTTGGGATAGTTGATTCATCATGACCTGCATCACAAGCCCTTGAGATCCTTGAAATGGGTTAGGATGTATGCAATGGTATGATGTCATGATGCATGGGGTAATGTAGGTAACCCTGTTATGAGTCCCAATTGAGGACTGCAAACCAAAACCTGCAAGAAACTCGGTAAAACCTGTCATGAGTCCTAATTAAGGACTAAAACAAAAACCTGCAAGAAACTTAGTAAGCCTATTATGAGTCCCAGTTAAAGACTATAAACGAAACCTGCAAGAAAACTCAATTGTCAGATAACAAGCATGCAAGTAGTCAAGTACGAAGGCACACAAGTCACGCAAGAGAAGCCCTTAGAGTTTAGGCCAGCATGAGGTCTAGGTATTACCCTCTTGAAGTTGGTGGGCTCAACCTGTCCTATTAGAAGTAACCGGGTTCTAAGGGTCCCAATATCACTGGATTGCTTTCATTGTTCATCGTTTCGATTTAGCCACTGAACTGGCGACCGAAATATTCCAGGAAAGCAACCCTCAATTGAGTGTAGTATCGAGTATCAACCAACCTCGGACTGCACCAAAGTCAGTTATCTCACTACCCTAAAGAGGCCAAGATTGTTCAATTAAGGTTCCTAAGGTCTGTTGATGCTTCATGACACCACGCGGAGGCCCCGTACTCTCCTTGACTGAACTCAAGGGTTACCGGTACACACCAAAGTGCCACATCAACGTAGCAGACTGTTTCAACCATGTCGGTATACCTCGCACAGTTCCCTCACAGCCTTGTTGCTACTTTCTAAGAAGGTATCCCCCAGATCCGGGTTAGGATCTATAGAACTCCCAAGACAGTCCCACAATTTAAAGCAAACAAAGAAAGCAATTGAAAACACAGTGATCTTAATCCTAAGGTACACCTCACTTTAAGTTAATTCCCCAGCAGAGTCGCCAGTTCTGTGATCGGTGGATCTGGAACTGACTGTTTAACGCTAGTTCGCGAAATGTCGCGGAAGCAAGAGTCGCCACCGTCTTTTATTTTCTCCAAATGGAAAGGACAAAAGCACAGAAAAATTCCTTAAAGAGATTGCTCTCGGTTCGGGAGGTAGGTTATAGAAAGGGAAGGTGCTAGCACCCTTTCTATCCATGGTTATCCATGGGCTCTTAGATACTTGCTCATTTGTGTTTTCAAAAATGGTTTGTTTGCTTTTCAATGTGGGTTTTAAAAAAGTTTCTTTGAAGATTCCAGTTCGACTCTTGTATCGGTCCTCAAGAGTGTTTGAAAAATTGCTTTCGAAAGCTTTTTGAAAAGGTGTTGGTGTGAAAAGTATTTTTTGAATTTGTTTTGAAGTTAGAGCAAGTATCTAGAGTCGTCTACCTACCCTAAGGAATTCGTCTGTGTAAATGTCCTTAAAGTAGTGCCATCCCACCATTGAGAGGTAGGTAGAACCACCGTTGGAGGTATTCGGGTCAATTCGAGGTTTGGGACATGGTGATCACCAGAGCAATAGGAAGATACCTTAGAAGCTACCCTCATGCCAGGTTCCCGGATCATGAGGACTTACTAAGACATCCTCTACTCGACGATCACCTTTCGAGGCAAGGCAACAATGAGGCGTACCCTAGGGGTGGTGTGTGATTTGTGTGTCGTTTTAAGATATTTTGTCTTTTGTCATGTTATTGGTGATCTAGCGTTTGTTTTTATTTTTGTCCATACATTCTTTCATGCCATTATTTAGCAGTTAAAAATTGCAAAAAGTAAAAGATTCTAAGCTATTACAAAAGGCGCGGGTCCACATCGCCAAAATTTCTCGAACCCGATTTGACAGGAAAATAAATAAGGAAATAAAGGTAAAGGTGCGAGAAATAAAGATTACATGGCCTTGGGAGAGATACATCAATATTAAACGAAAAAGAAATAAACACGCGAATTAAATAAGAATTAAATGAGGGCGTTGGACCCTTTTTGCAAAATTAAATTAAACGATGAATTAATTAAAATTAAATTAAATTAAAAAAGAAAAAGAAAGAAATTGTTTTTTTGGTATTTTTTGGTATTTTATGTTTAATGGAAAAAATTAATTGAAATTAAATGCTAACCCTAATTCTGCAATTTTTGTTTTATTATGAAAAATGTTGAAATTTTTAACCTAAAATTAACCCTAATTTTTATATACAATTTAATTATAAAAATAAATGTCTAATATTTAATTATTGGAATAAAAGAAAAAAAAGATGAAAATTAATTAAACCCTAATTTAATAACTAAATTTAATTATATGCAATTTATTTATGAAAATACTAAAATAAAATATTTATTATATTTTTTCTCTTTTTTGATTTTTATGTGTTTTTATATATTGTGAAAATAATAAATTAATTAAAAACAATAATTTAAAAGGAAATAGAAAATAAAAAAAAGAAAAAAGAAAGTAGAAAGAATTGCAAACCTAGGGGGTCTGCCCCTTAATATGGAGGTTAATCTTTAGAAACCTGGCCCATTAACCTTGGCCTGTTTGACTTTCCCTGGGAGCATACACACGCGTTGACTTGGATCTATGATGTTCTCTAACTCTCAGCCTTGTGATTGATCCCAACAAACGCGTGGCACGCTTGTGATTGTGGCTGTATGGTGGACTCCAACATGGAAACTGCACATAAGCGTTAAAAGGAAAATAACATAGAAAGGGGGTGGGGACCTGGGATCGAACCCAGGTCCTGAATGTCATCAATTCACTTCCTTGCCAGCTGCGCCACTGAATCACTTTGTTAATCAAATAAACAACAAACAGTATAAAATAAAACAAAAGCTAATGCGTATTTCCGCGCGAATTTTTAAATGAACCAATTAGCTCTAGCCACTTAATCATCTTCTTCGTTGTGTTTTTTTTTCCTGAAACATAAAGGCAATAAGCAACGGTTTTGCAAGCGTTCTAAAAGGTCCCTTTCCAGAAAATAACGAATAGCTCTAGGACGCTCATAAATTGAGCGCGAGGGTGGATTCTTGATCGTCCAGACACGCTGATTCCAATGGTCCAGGTCTCGAGTCTCAATTTTTCTTTGAGTGTAAAGCCCCAAATTGCAATTCCTGTAACCCTAAAAAACGATAATGGCGAAATCTCCAATAACACATGAAAGCTCAATTAAATGATAGGGTTAGCTTCAGAATGCTTCACTTAGTATGAATCCACAATTAAAATGCCATGAAAATGCATAGATGTTAAAACACGATTATGAAAAAAAAGTGGAAAAGTGTGACTTCTGTACAATGATTCAAGGCGTTAGGGACGTGGAAATCTATTCAGGCACGTTGCTGAAGGTCTCAGGAAGGTGATGAGATGAATATCTCAGCTTGAATCGCCCTCTAACCTTGTTTTCAGATTTCAAATTTTTAACCAAAAACTCAAGTTTTGTTCTCAGTCTGTAGCGCAGCTTAGTGGTCCTGAGGCATTAGTTCTTGCTTGTGCTTATGTATGGAACTAATTAGGTCAAAGAAAACAATCAAAATCCTTGACATTCATGGTTTGGAAGATTTGATTTTCAAGATCTTTTTTCCAATATTTTCCATGCTATTTTGTATCAATCATGACCAATTCTCTTCAAATCTTTCCATATTTGATTATGCACGAATTTTTGAGCCTATTACATGTACAAAAAGATTTGATAAATTAGGTTTAGTATTTTTCATGCATTTAATTGATTTAAATGAATTATTATTAATAAAAATTCAAATAAATAAGTAAAAAATGAATAAAAACTTCCCTTTGGGCCAAGTGGTCGTGCACATGTCTTGGATGATGAATTGTGGAGGAAAAATAGGCCCATTAGCAATTTTAGGTCATTTGAACCAATGTTGACTTTTCAAAATATCCAAAAATTTCCCAACTTCTACAAGGCATAACTTGCTCAATTTTTAAGCTTTGCTCATGTTCTTGGACATTTTGGAAAGGTCTTTGAGTCTTCTAACCAATGTCTTTGGTCCCATGTCATTTTGTTTTACCAATCTCAAGTTATGGCCTTTGACTTAAAGTCCCTTTTTGTTGACTTTTGAAAATGACCTATAATGTTGAAATTGATAACTTTTTGTGAGAGCATTTCTTGGACTTGAAGTATGAAGATGAGTTGTAGGAAATGTCTTTCTCTTCAAAATGAGCTTTGGATGGAATTTTTCTGATAATCCATGTGAAAGTTATGCCCTGGTCAATTTACAGTTGACTTTTTCAGTTGTCCAAATAAGGAAACTTTTGCATCTTGATGATTTTTGAGCCAAGCTTTGAGAATCATGATCAAGCATTGATAAAATGATGTTTGTGGCTTCAAAATAAGACGTTGACCAAAAATTTAGACTTTTGACTGCCAAATGACCATTTTTCCCCTACAGTTGACTGTAGTGCAATTAGGGTTTTGACTGTGCAATTTTGTGCTGAAAGTCTTGAAACTTTGTAAGAGGATGCTTGACCATATTTATTGGCATGTGGGACTTGATTGGACCTTTGGAAACTTCATTTTCTTGATCAGAATAAAAACCCTAATTTTGACTGCTTAGGAGGCCCTTACACTGTGCAACCCTTGGGGAATTTTGAAGCTTGACTTGGCAATTTCTTGGAGAATATGGGAGGGCAAATTTTGGGGTACAACAGTGTGGGTTAATGAAGACTTGATGAATTGGTAATGAGTAATGACTTGTAATTGATGTATAATTGATGTAGTACCATAGGATGTTGATAGATGATGAATCCCTGTAATTAGATGATGTTTTAGGACCTGTAATATGATGAAATCACAGAACAATTGGACTTGTGTAGTGCAGAAATTGCAACACGAAAACCTCATTCGTGTTGTGTTGCCGGGCGACACAAGCTGTGTCGTCCGGCGAGGGTTGTCTCGCTAGGAGAGCGATGGGGAGATGGAAGATATGAAAAGATGTAAGTTTTTGTAACGCATCGATCTAAGCATCATTGGGAAAAGGTGGACGCGAAAATAGCGTTGCCAGGCGACGAAGTGTGTCGCTGGGCAACATATGGCATATTTGGATGGCTGAATTGGATTTCTTAAAAAGGTCATAACTTTAGTTTTATAGCTCAGTTTGAGGTGCCATTTGAAGTAGTGTTTAGCTGACACAGTAAACCTTAGTTAGATGGAATAATATGAGAAGTTAGGATTATTTTTACAATACCTAAGTTATAATAGATATAGGTTCCCTGCGTCAAATCGCAATGATGATTTGTCTATTATGATGATGTTTGTTTATTATGATGATATGATGATGTGATAATGTTGTTCTATTTATATGAGATTGTTATGATGATGTATTGCTTATTATGACGATATGATGATGTTGATGACTTCATGAATGATGATGTGTATGAATAGTCGTGGTTGTTTTATATTTATTGTTGCGCGGCATGCATTCATAGCATAGTTTGGACAACTTTGGTCTGCCCATGTTAATTTAGGACTTTGGTCCAATGTTGGTCTCAATCTGATTGTGCCGATTGAGGGTGTTGATGTTGTGTTCCAGTTCCAAGAGGGGATCGATCCTATGATGAGGATCTTTGGAGGGTGATAGCCTGGTGCCCATCAAAAGAAATAGTACCACATGCATGAGTCTATATTATTGCACTACATTTTATATGGCATTGCATAGTTTATTGATTTTGATGATGTGTATTATACTATTATACTAAATGACGATATTGTTGAGTTTTTGTGGTGATATTTGTTGGCTTATTCTACTATGTCTATTCCTTATGTATTATATGATGATTATGATTTACTCACTCTTTCTGCTTGAATGTTGCCTCTACGTGGGTAACGTGCAGGTGATCATGAGTAGTTCTTAAAGGCCTAAAAGGATAGCTTTGGAGTGTGTTGATTTATTTTCGTTGAGTCTATAAGGTCTTGCTCTGATACGTAACATCGGGGTTGGGAACATGTTGAATATGTTAATTGGTATTATTATGATGTTTTTTTGGATTTCCCTTCGTGGTATTTGAATGGTTGGAGTACGAACCTTGATTTAATAAGGTTATTTGATACACTTTTTAATAAAGATGTTTTGAACTATGAATTCTACTATGAGTAAGTTGAAGTATTGTGATTGTTATTTAATGAAGCATATGTCATAAATGATTTTGAAAACTCGTGTTACAGGGTAAGACATTGTGATCGGTGGGAACGAGAACTGACTGTTTTGGAATGTTGGTTCGCGTTTGCGTTTGTTTTTACAAAGTGTCGCGGTAAGAAAGAGTCGCCACCGTCTTTTATTTTATCCAAC
This sequence comes from Vicia faba, assembly GCA_948472305.1. Classification (NCBI taxonomy): domain Eukaryota; kingdom Viridiplantae; phylum Streptophyta; class Magnoliopsida; order Fabales; family Fabaceae; genus Vicia; species Vicia faba. Next base: position 1,312,017,710 of record OX451735.1, on the reverse strand, counting down.
AAGGGAAAGGACAAAAGCACAGAAAAATTCCTTTTCGAGATGTTTCTCGGGTTCGGGAGGTAGATTATAGAAAGGGAAGGTGTTAGCACCCTTTCTATCTGTGGTTATCCACGGGCTCTTAGGTACTTTCTCACTAAGTTTTCAAAAGGTTTTCTTTTCTTTGTGATTGTGGGTTTTGAAAAAGTTTTGTTTTTGAAGAAAGTGTAAGTGTGAAAAGTTTTTGTTTTGTTTTTAAAAGGAGCAAGTACTTAAGAACCTCTACCTACTCAAAAAGGAATTTAATTGTGCAAATGTCCTTTAGACAATGCTATCCTACTATTGAGAAGTAGGTAGCACCGTCGTTGGAGTTTTCGGGTCAATTCGATTTAAGGGACGAGTGGTCACTAAAGCAATGTTAGGACGCTTTAGTGGTAATCCTAATGTCTTAGATCATTTTTATCGAGGCAACCATTTCGAGGCAACTTATGATCTTGGGACAAAAAGGACGACCTCTAAAACATCCTATACTTAATGACCACATTTGAGGCAACCAAATGAGGTGTACCCTAGGAGTGGCATGTGCAAGTGTGTCAATTTTCAGTTTATATTATCTTTGTATTTTTAGGTGTTCTACCATTTGTTTTTTAGATCTTGTCATACAATCCTAGTTAGCATACATCTAAGCAGTTAATATATATAGGAATTTAAAGTGCGGGAACTGTAAATCCTACGCTATTACAAGGCTTCGGGGAGGGGGATTATTTACATGTCCAAAATTGGGGGAATAAAGCAGTAAAGTAAAAGTCTTAGTTAAGCTATTACATCCCAGTAGGCAGTTACAATAAAATAAACACGCGCAAATCTGAAAATAAACTCTAAAAATCCTAAGAATAAAATCTTTTTGTTGTTTTATTTTATTTTGGGAAAATGATCTAAATCTATTTAATTTTAGTTTTTGAGAAAATGTTAAGATAATTAAGAGATTAATTAACAAAGTTAATTTTAATAGAAAAAACTAGCCTAATGTTTTTTTGATTTTAATGTTAATTAAAAAAAATAAAAAGATGTCAATGAAAAACAAAAATAAAATACAAGGGGGATCCTTAGATCCAGGGAAAAAAAGGAGTTTCGACCCAGGGAGGGAAATAGTCCTTTCGATTGGGCCAGACAGTAAGGCGTGAGTAGCCTTCGATCCAGGGAAGAGGATTGCCCTTCGATCATAGAGGTCATGGCTTTCGATCCAGGAATGAGATGCCTCCTTCGATCCAGCATGCTAATGGGTTCGATCCAGAGAAGGTTTCTCCTTCGATCTGGGATGTTATACCTGCAAAAGTGTGTTAGAGAAATAAAATGCAGGGCCTGGGTATTGAACCCCAGGCCCTTCGATCCTGCGCTTGCTGGGTCTCTTCAGGCTATGTCTGCAGCAAATATTAGCAAATGATGGACATGGCCTGGGTGCCAAACCCAGGCCTCTTGATCCTGTCTAGGATAGAAAATCGAAGGTAACAACCAGTATGGATGTATTATGCAAATATGAGGTTGGATAGTTTACCCTTTCTTACCAGCAGATTGGACTTTTAATTTTGGTGTTTCCTGGATGTAGGCACCTTCGATCTGGGCACTTCCTGGATGTAGGCACCTTCGATCTGGGAACTTCCTGGATGTAGGCACTTTTGATCTGAGGGCTTCTGGGTGTGGGCACCTTTGATCTGAAGGACTGCTTTGGCTCTTTGAGGCAATTTTTTCTGTGTGTTCTCCTGCAGAGTTTTGTGTGTTTCGTTGTATATTTCCGTGTGTTGGTAATGTATGTTGGCCTCTGTATTTATAGGGGTGTGAGGGTGCAATAATGGCAAGAGACAGCCATTAAACAAGCCATTAAATGCCATGAGACAAGAAACTGACACATTAAATAATTTCCTTTTTTGAAACATTTGTGTCTCTTGAATGAACCTGGACGCTTTTGACTTGAGTGCCCTCTTGATGACCTCCTTCGAATGGCCCTTGTCCAATGATCAATCAAAGGATTCCAATCGAAAGGCTCTATTAACAGGCCAATCGAAAGGTGCTGTTCATACCAATCGAAGGACATGGTTAACATGCCTGTCAAAGTTGCCTTGACATAATTCCAATCGAATGCTTATCCATAATGCTAATCGAAAGGCTCTGACATAATGCCAATCGAAGTGTTGGTCCATACTGCCAATTGAAAGGCTTTAACATAATGCCAATCGAAGGGTCTTTCAAAATGCCAATCGAAGTGCTCGTCCATGATGCCAATCAAAAGGCTCATTCAGAATACCAATCGAAGGGTCTTTCAAAATGCCAATCGAAGTGCTCCTTCAGAATGCCAATCGAAATGCTCCTTCAAAATGCCAATCGAAGGGTCTTTCAGAATTCCAATCGAAGTGCTCCTTCAGAATTTCAATCGAAATGCTCCTTTAGAATGCCAATCGAAATGCTCCTTCAGAATGCCAATCGAAGGGTCTTTCAGAATGCCAATCGAAATGTACTTAAAGCACCACTCAAAAATTTTCTTTTTCCTTAGGCAAAAGTTTGTGATCAACCATGCAGGGGGAAGACATTGGAAAACATGAGAGGGAAAATTTTGGGGTGTAACAGTTGCCCCTGTTCAATTTTCTTAAACCTGAGGATGTAGATTGGCTTGCGTGCCTTTCGTGATCCGAAGATGGAAGATAATTGAACACTAGAGTGCCCAGAAATTTGCACTCGCACGGTGTAGTATCAGCATTGTGATGTCGGGAATGGGCTTACAGATGCCATTTGGAGATTGTTGGTAGGAGGATGGGCTTATAGATGCCATTTGGAGATTGTTGGTAGGGGGATGGGCTTATAGATGCCATCTGCAGAAGTGTCGATCGCATAAGAGATTCCTTAGCGAGAACTTGCATACCTGTTGTTGTAGAAGATTCCACTGGGGAAGTCTAACTTTGTTGAGATTTTAAGAACCTGCCTGCACTTCAACTGAGAGAATGCTTCAGCTGAGTTTTAAGAATCTGTCCATAACTCAATTGGGGGAAAACATCTTCATCAAGATCTAGGAACTATCTCGTGCTTAATGGAGTATACCGTTGAGGTTATAGAACTTGTCCACACTATGATGGAGGAAAACATCAAGATCTAGGAACTGACTCGTGCTCAATGGAGTATACCGTTGAGGTTATAGTACTCGTCCACACTATGACATAGGGAAACATCTTCATCAAGATCTAGGAACTGTCTCGTGCTCAATGGAGTAAACCGCTGAGGTTATAGAACTTGTCCATACTATGACGGAGGAAAACATCAAGATCTAGGAACTGACTCGTGCTCAATGGAGTATACCATTGAGGTTATAGTACTCGTCCACACTATGACATAGGGAAACATCTTCATCAAGATCTAGGAACTGTCTTGTGCTCAATGGAGTAAACCGCTGAGGCTATAGAACTTGTCCACACTATGACGGAGGAAAACATCAAGATCTAGGAACTGACTCGTGCTCAAAGGAGTATACCGTTGAGGTTATAGTACTCTTCCACACTATGACGTAGGGAAACATCTTCATCAAGATCTAGGATCTGTCTCGTGCTCAATGGAGTAAACCGCTGAGGTTATAGAACTAGTCCACACTATGACGGAGGAAAACATCAAGATTTAGGAACTGACTCGTGCTCAATTGAGTATACTGTTGTGGTTATAGTACTCGTCCAAACTATGACGTAGGGAAACATCTTCATCAAGATCCAGGAACTGTCTCGTGCTCAATGGAGTAAACCGCTGAGGTTATAGAACTTGTCCACACTATGACGGAGGAAAACATCAAGATCTAGGAACTGACTCGTGCTCAATGGAGCATACCGTTGAGGTTATAGTACTCGTCCATACTATGACGTAGGGAAACATCTTCATCAAGATCCAGGAACTGTCTCATGCTCAATGGAGTAAACCGCCGAGGTTATTGAACTTGTCCACACTATGACGAAGGAAACTGTCGATATTGCCAACCTTATCTGAAATTCAACCGATGATAATTCAATTGAGATTTAAGAATGGTCAGTTCTTCGACTAAGCTGAGAACTTAACTGCATCTTTCCTGAAAGGTAAAGGTCAGTCATATGTAATACATGATATGGGTCAAGCAATGATGTTCTCAAAATAAATGAGATTGTATCCATATGATGCGTGTATCATGATGCATGGGAATGTGATGTTTTAGCTGGGGAAAATAAATCTCGGAGCTGCTGTAGAATAGAGTTGAGTCTGGATGATTGTCAGAATTGTGTCTGCACCTGGAGCATATCTGAAATGTATTTGAATGAGTGACAGAATGACATCCGAATCTGGATCGTATCTGGACTGTATTTTGAATGAGTGATAGAATGACATCCGAATCTAAATCGTATCTGGACTGTAATTTGAATGAGTCTGGAATAAGTATCAGAATGTCAGCCATATCTGGATCGCATCCGAACTGTCTCTAGAAGGGATCTGGAATAAGTATCAGAATGTCAGCCATATCTGGGTCGCATCTGAACTATCTCTAGAAGGAATCTGGAATAAGTATCAGAATGTCAGCCATATCTGGGTCGCATCTGAACTATCTCTAGAAGGAGTCTAGAATAAGCATCAGAATGTCAGCCATATATGGGTCGCATCTGAACTATCTCTAGAAGGAATCTGGAATAAGTATCAGAATGTCAGCCATATCTGGATCGCATCTGAACTATCTCTAGAAGGAATCTGGAATAAGTATCAGAATGTCAGCCATATCTGGATCGCATCTGAACTATCTCTAGAAGGAATCTGGAATAAGTATCAGAATGTCAGCCATATCTGGGTTGCATCTGAACTATCTTTAGAAGGAGTCTGGAATAAGTATCAGAATGTCAGCCATATCTGGGTCGCGTCTGAACTATCTCTAGAAGGAATCTGGAATAAGTATCAGAATGTCAGCCATATCTGGGTCGCATCTGAACTATCTCTAGAAGGAGTCTGGAATAAGTATCAGAATGTCAGCCATATCTGAGTTGCATCTGAACTATCTCTAGAAGGAATCTGGAATAAGTATTAAAATGTCAGCCATATCTGGGTCGCATCTGAGCTATCTCTAGAAGGAATCTGGAATAAGTATCAGAATGTCAGCCATATATGGGTCGCATCTGAACTATCTCTAGAAGAAATCTGGAATAAGTATCAGAATGTCAGCCATATCTGGGTCGCATCTGAACTATCTCTAGAAGGATTCTGGAATAAGTATCAGAATGTCAGCCATATCTGGGTCGCATCTGAACTATCTCTAGAAGGAGTCTGGAATAAGTATCAGAATGTCAGCCATATCTGGGTCGCATCTGAACTATCTCTAGAATGAATCTCAGAAGATGATGATCTTTGCCAATTGACTGATCTTTCCTGAAAAGGTAAAGAGTTAGTTGTATGCAATGTCATGATATATGCATTGTCATGATGTATGCATTGTGTAATGATGTTCTCAAAATAAAATGAGATTTGTGTCATATGTATTTTGTATGCATATGTTATGAATGTTGTTTGAAGTGTAATTTTGTCTTGGACTTTGCTCAAAACGTTTCCACCAGGGATCCCTGCTTTGTTGTTTGAGGAGAACTCCACTGGGGGATATTGAAAACTCTGTGGGGGAGAGATGTTCTGCTGAGATTTTAACGATAAACTCCGCCAGGGATTCCATTGATAAGCCCTGTTGGGGATTTTGATGATGAACTCCGCTGGGGATTGATTACCATTGCTGGTGATATTGAATCTGTTGAGGATAGAAATCCTGCTTGGGGAAAGAAAGAACTTCACTGGGGATGATGTTTCATTTGCAACTTGCTGAGGATAACCCAGTTAGACTCTTGTGAGGATAACCTTCTGAATTTGGCTGGGGAGATACATTTGTATTCTGCAGGGAGACAAGCTTCCAGAATCTACTGGGTAAGATGATTTGACTCCGCAGGGGAAGCTTTTTTTAGACTGCGCTGGGGAAATAGCTCCACTGGGGGTATCTTGTATTCTACCGGGGAACATTCTTATATTCCATTGAGGAATATTAAGACTGTCAGGGATACTCTTACGCTTGCTGGAGAATATCCTTATACTCCGCTGGGGAATATTAAGACCTTCTGGGGATACCAAACCTTTTCGGGGCTGACGGTAGACTAACTCTGCTTGGGGAGAGTATTACTGATTTGTACATAGCTTCAAGTCTCAGCCGGGAGAGCTACCATTACTGCCTTATTCTGCGGGGAGTGAAGGTGTCTTGGTCATATTCTTCAGCTGAACCTACCTTGGTACCTGGTGGACATAGCAACTGCACAGTTTGGACAATTCTTATTGCCCCTGTTTATGCGGGACAAGGTGCCTGCGGAGGCCTTATGGATCGAGTATTATCCCAACCTGTGAGGTACTTGGTCATTGCCGATTGAAGTGACAAATCTTCTTCTGGTAGGCAAGTGACGAGATGACGGGATATAGTCGTACGCTTTGATCCCTAATTTTTGCCTGGACCGCCCTTTCGGGTTTTCAGTCCATCGGGATACCCTTTTTTGCCCAAGCCGCCTTTTCAGGTTTTCGACTTGCCGGGTGTACAGATTTTTTCATTTTCATCCCTTATTTTTTCCTGAACCCTTTTGGTTCGCCAGGAAGCCCTTATTTTTGCCTAGGTCAGTCAACCTAGCGGGTCTTTGTTCATGCGCAGTATTTTCTGACTATGTCCATGCTCTCAGGATGTAGGGAGGTTATGTTGCCATACTACCAGAAGATGTTCGTTTGATCATACAAGATTCGTTGCTGGAATTCATGTCCAATGCCCCAAGTGATTCAGATGGAGATTTGCCTCTGGTTATTTGGCATGTTTGAGAGATGCCTTGAACCTTGACTTGACTGCCCCAGATGATGGAAAATGATCATGTCTGCCCCTTGGTTGGAAGTGTATTTCCATTTGAGGTGATCCTTTTATTGAGAAGGTTTTTTGTTCATCGGATATTCGTTATGTGAATTTCTCCGCTGTCAAACAAATAGCAAAATGCAAACAGTGATATTAAAATAATGCAAAGTTTATGCTTGTCTCGAAGTTTTGAAAAATGTGTTTTTTTTATAGCATAAAACTCTTTATAAGACAAATTCAACACAAGATTTAGGGCAAATCCTTACAGGAGTCAGGATACCTTTTGTAACAGTATGCTTTCGAACTAACCCATGCTTCAGTTAGGACTTTTGAAGGGTTGTAACGTTGCTTGGTTCACAGTTTAAGAAACAAAGGATAAAGGCTCAAAGTATATTTGTACCCACCCACTCTTCGTGATGTTCTTCAATCCTAAACTCAGTTAATAGTGCATTTGAACTCCAAATGAGTCTGGAACGAAGTTTTTGGTGATGGTTCACACAAGTTTGATTTTTGAAGGCAGTCATCATTTTTTGCAACATTTTTCATGTTGTCGAGGATTTGTAGCGACCTTGTTCTTTTGATTTGTTATCCCTATCTTTTTCCTGACTGTCCCTGTTTTCGAGATTACAGTCAGCGGGATGCCCCAGCTTTCATAAGCCTCCTTTATAGGTTTTGGCTCAGTGGGCTTTTCTCTTTTGAGAGATTGATTGCCTATGAGATAAGGAACCACCACTATTTTTTGATCCCAGAGGAACGCTTATGATGTCGTTCGTTGTATTATGAACTGAGAGTTTTGCGACTTCAATGCGCATCTTTTGAATTAACTGAGAGACTACCCTGCCCCAGGTTTAAATCAAAGGTTTTAATTTGTTTAAAAACAGAAAAATCCTACTTCTTTGGCTCGAAGGGGTTGACTAGGGATTATCTTCCTTATAACTCCAGTGTTTAGGATTTGAAAGAAATGCCTGTACATCGTCAGCAAGGTCTGTCCAAAAGCATACTGTATGAGATTATGGCATTGTTTAGTTATCCTCCCTCTAAAGGCTTGTAACTTTTAGAGAGAGTTGAATATCATAAAGTGAGTAAAAAAGCATAGTTTAAATGTAATTAAAATAATTGGATCAAATCAAGACAAACATATGCAATGCATTTAATGAAACAGAGTTTGACATTAATAGATAATTGTTTGAATAACAAAGAGATAACAACTTGAAAATTCAAATGAAACAAAGGCATTCTCAATGATTTGGCATAGGAGCAGTGATTATGTTTGGAGTCTCCGAAAGGTCAAACTTGATCTCCTTGGCATCAATCATGTCTTGGACCTTGTTCTTCAGAGCCCAACAGTTGTTTGTGTCATGTCCCGGACTGTCAAAGTGGTATGCACGCCTTTCATTGGGATGGTAGGTAGGAGCGGAAGTATTTGGGTTCCGGAGAGGAGCCTTTAACGTAATCAGCTCTGCCTCTAACAGGCGTTGTAGCGCTTGACCCAATGACATGTTGATCTTAGTTAATTGTCTTTTAGGCGCGACCTCCTTACGCTGATGCCCCTGTCTTTGTTGAGCAGGCGTAGGATTAGAGATCAAGATTTCTCCTACGTGTTGGTCATGACGACTCTTTTGACCATACACGGCATTGGACTCTTTCTTCCCATTGTAGGGCTTTTTCTGAGCATTAGAAGGTGTAGCTTCTTGAATTTTCCCACTTTTGATGCCAGCTTCGACTCTTTCTCCAGTCAGAATTAGTTCGGTGAAACCCACTAACGAGTTGTCGATCAAATGATTGAAATAGGGACCAGACAAAGTCCCAAGAAACATATCCACCAACTCCCTAACAGACATAGGGGGTTGGACTCTTCCAGCAAGATCTCTCCACTTTTGAGCGTAGTCCTTAAAGCCTTCGCCTGTAACCATAGACATACCCTGAAGCTGAGTACGTGTGGGAGCAAGGTCGACATTATACTGGTATTACTTGTAAAAAGCAGCAGCAAGGTCCTCCCAGTTGTGGATGTTAGCTCCTTCCAGTTGACAGAACCATTCAAGTTGAGCCCCTGACAGACTATCTTGAAAGAAATGAACCCATAGATTTCTATCAGCAGTATAGGGTTGAATCTTCCTCACATATGAGCGGAGGTGTAGCTTTGGACAGGAATCTCCGTCGTACTTGGAAAAGGCAGGCGCCTTGAATTTATGGGGAATCACCACCCCAGAGGATAGACCTAGATCTTCGAAGTCCAGACCGGGAACCTTCTGTATTTCCATAGCGCTCAAACGGTCTTCCAGCTGTTGTACTTATCCTCAGCAGGAGGATACTATTCTTCAGCATAGTCAGTCTCGTTGTCAGAGACCAAAGGGCTAGGAGCCCTCCTTTCTTGTGGACTGTCTTTCTCTCCAGACGGGGTGGCCAGATCAATTTCATTCTGCATCCCGTTTCCAAACCTGCGTCCAGTGTTGAACATGATGGTCCTCTTTTTCTTCTTCTTCCTCTCTTTCAGAATTAGGGTCTTCAAGTCCTGCTGACCCTTAGCTAGGCTCATGACCAACTCTTGAAATTGGGCATTCTGGGCCTGGAGGGCCTTGATAGCTTGCTCGGTTGAAGGTTCAGTAGACATGATGATTGCTGAAATAAACAGCGAAGAAGATAAGAGACATGTACTGGGAGACCTGTTATGCAATGCTATGTATGATATATGTATGAAATGCCTTAAAGGATCTCGCGGGGTAAACAAGAAACTGTTAGAATCTGAATCTGGTAGTTTGATTGAAGGAACTTCATGTTGCTGAGAGTCCTTCTTCAAGAGTCAAGCTCACCATATCGAGTGGGTCATAGCCCCTGACTCAAGTTATCATGCTTGGATTTCTAGACGACATTGGCTAGAGGAAAATAAATCCCCTTTGCCCCTTGCTGGACATCTGATTCACAATAACCTGCATCACAGACCCTTGAGATCCTTGAAATGGTTAAGGAAATGTTAAGGCATGATGTTATGATGTGTAAGCTATGCGTTTAAGCAAAAAGTGTGAGGTGATGTAAGTAAGCCCTGTAATAAATCCAAAATATTGGATAAGGACTGTAAACAAAACCTGCAAGGAAACCATGCTGTCAGATAACAAGAATGTGCAAGTAGTTCAAGTTTGAAGGCACGCAAGTCACACATATAGCCTTAAGTTTGAGCTGGCACGAGGTTTCATAGGTAAGTACCCTCTTGAGTGTAGTTGGCTCAAAACCTGTCCTATAAATAGTAACCGGGTTCTAAGGAGCTCAATATCATTGGATTGTTTTCTATGTTCATCGTTTTGGTTTAGCCACTGAACTAGCGACCAAAATATTCCAAGAAAACAATCCTCAATGAGTGTAGTATCGAGTATCTACCAACTTCGGACTGCACCAAAGTCGGTCATCTCACTACCCCTAAAAAAGGCCAAGATGGTCAAGTAAGGTTCTAGGTCATTAGTGCTTAGTGACATCACTCAGCGGCCCCGTATTCTCTTTGATTGACTCAAAGGCTACCGGTACTCACAAATATGTCGCACTAATATAGCTATTGCTTCCACCGTGTCGGTATACCCTGCACAGTTTCCACAACGTATTGCTATCTATGAATGTTTCCCCAAATCCGGGTGGAGGATTTATAGAACTCCGATACAAGCCCACAAAATTAAAGCATACAAAGCAATACAATTGAAAACACAAGTGATCTAATCCTAAGGTACACCTCACTTATAGGATATTCCCCAGCAGAGTCGCCAGTTCTGTGATCGGCGGGAACAAGAACTGACTGTTTTTTGAATGCTGGTTCGCGTTTGCGTTTGTTTTCGCAAAGTGTCGCAGTAAGCAAGAGTCGCCACCATCTTTTATTTTATCCAACAAGGGAAAGGACAAAAGCACAGAAAAATTCCTTTTCGAGATGTTTCTCGGGTTCGGGAGGTAGATTATAGAAAGGGAAGGTGTTAGCACCCTTTCTATCTGTGGTTATCCACGGGCTCTTAGGTACTTTCTCACTAAGTTTTCAAAAGGTTTTCTTTTCTTTGTGATTGTGGGTTTTGAAAAAGTTTTGTTTTTGAAGAAAGTGTAAGTGTGAAAAGTTTTTGTTTTGTTTTTAAAAGGAGCAAGTACTTAAGAACCTCTACTTACTCAAAAAGGAATTTAATTGTGCAAATGTCCTTTAGACAGTGCTATCCCACTATTGAGAAGTAGGTAGCACCGTCGTTGGAGTTTTCGGGTCAATTCGATTTAAGGGACGAGTGGTCACTAAAGCAATGTTAGGACGCTTTAATGGTAATCCTAATGTCTTAGATCATTTTTATCGAGGCAACCATTTCGAGGCAACTTATGATCTTGGGACAAAAAGGACGACCTCTAAAACATCCTATACTTAATGACCACATTTGAGGCAACCAAATGAGGTGTACCCTAGGAGTGGCATGTGCAAGTGTGTCAATTTTCAGTTTATATTATCTTTGTATTTTTAGGTGTTCTACCATTTGTTTTTTAGATCTTGTCATACAATCCTAGTTAGCATACATCTAAGCAGTTAATATATATACAGGAATTTAAAGTGTGGGAACTGTAAATCCTACGCTATTACAAGGCTTCGGGGAGGGGGATTATTTACATGTCCAAAATTGGGGGAATAAAGCAGTAAAGTAAAAGTCATAGTTAAGCTATTACATCCCAGTAGGCAGTTACAATAAAATAAACACGCGCAAATCTGAAAATAAACTCTAAAAATCTTAAGAATAAAATCTTTTTGTTGTTTTGTTTTATTTTGGGAAAAGCATCTAAATCTATTTAATTTTAGTTTTTGAGAAAATGTTAAGATAATTAAGAGATTAATTAACAAAGTTAATTTTAATAGAAAAAACTAGCCTAATGTTTTTTTGTGGTTTTTTTTATTTTAATGTTAATTAAAAAAGATAAAAAGATGTCAATGAAAAACAATAATAAAATACAAGGGGGGATCCTTCGATCCAGGGAAAAAAAGGAGTTTCGACCCAGGGAGGGAAATAATCCTTTCGATTGGGCCAGACAGTAAGGCGTGAGTAGCCTTCAATCCAGGGAAGAGGATTGCCCTTCGATCATGGAGATCATGGCTTTCGATCCAGGAATGAGATGCCTCCTTCGATCCAGCATGCTAATGGGTTTGATCCAGAGAAGGTTTCTCCTTCGATCTGGGATGTTATACCTGTAAAAGTGTGTTAGCGAAATAAAATGCAGGGCCTGGGTATTGAACCCCAGGCCCTTCGATCCCGTGCTTGCTGGGTCTCTTCAGGCTATGTCTGCAGCAAATATTAGCAAATGATGGACATGGCCTGGGTGCCAAACCCAGGCCTCTTGATCCTGTCTAGGATAGAAAATCGAATGTAACAACCAGTATGGATGTATTATGCAAATATGAGGTTGGATAGTTTACCCTTTCTTACCAGCAGATTGGACTTTTAATTTGGGCGTTTCCTGGATGTAGGAACCTTCCATCTGGGAACTTCCTGGATGTAGGCACCTTCGATCTGGGCACTTCCTGGATGCAGGCACTTTTGATCTGAGGGCTTCTGGGCGTGGGCACCTTTGATCTGATGGACTGCTTTGGCTCTTTGAGGCAATTTTTTTTGTGTGTTCTCCTGCAGAGTTTTGTGTGTTTCGTTGTATATTTCCATGTGTTGGTAATGTATGCTGGCCTCTGTATTTATAGGGGTGTGAGGGTGCAGTAATGGCAAGAGACAGCCATTAAACAGGCCATTAAATGCCATGAGACAAGAAACTGAAACATTAAATAATTTCCTTTTTTGAAACATTTGTGTCTCTTGAATGAACCTGGACGCTTTTGACTTGAGTGCCCTCTTGATGATCTCCTTCGAATGGCCCTTGTCCAATTATAAATTGAAGGATTCCAATCGAAAGGCTCTGTTAACAGGCCAATCGAAAGGTGTTGTTCATACCAATCGAAGGACATGGTTAACATGCTTGTCGAAGTTGCCTTAACATAATTCCAATCGAATGCTTGTCCATAATGCCAATCGAAAGGCTCTGACATAATGCCAATCGAAGTGTTGGTCCATACTGCCAATCGAAAGGCTCTGACATAATGCCAATCAAAGGATCTTTCAAAATTCCAATCGAAGTGCTCGTCCATGATGCCAATCGAAAGGCTCATTCAGAATACCAATCGAAGGGTCTTTAAAAATACCAATCGAAGTGCTCCTTCAGAATGCCAATCGAAATGCTCCTTCAGAATGCCAATCGAAGGGTCTTTCAGAATTCCAATTGAAGTGCTCCTTCATAATGCCAATCGAAATGCTCCTTCAGAATGCCAATCGAAATGCTCCTTCAGAATGCCAATCGAAGGGTCTTTCAGAATGCAAATCGAAATGTACTTAAAGCACCACTCAAAAATTTTCTTTTTCCTTAGGCAAGAGTTTATGATCAACCATGCAGGGGGAAGACTTTGGAAAACATGAGAGGGCAAATTTTGGGGTGCAACAGACATGCATGTGTGTTGTTTATGAAGCATGTGACACCCTTTTGGTGAAATACTCTGATTTATTTAATTTAATATTCCTTTGGGTTTAGAAGGGTGTTACACCTTGCGCTCTGAAGGAAAATCACTAATATCATCTAGAAATACATCTTGGAAATCACACACAATAGGTAAATTGACACTTGCAGTTCCATGATCAACTTGCAGTGACGCAAACATTTCAAACATCAATGCTTCATCTTCTAAAAGTTCTTCTACTTGATTAGCTGATATAAACATCAACTCCTCACCTTCGTCAAACTTAGATTCACACTCTAGAGGCAATTCACATATATCTTCAAGAATAATATAAGAAATTACACACCACTGGAATATCACTAGCCATCACATTGCTCTTTATCCTCTAAGAATCAAACATCAAAAATACCTGATCATTCTCCTTCAAAGACATCCCAACTTGACCTGCAGAAAAATATCTCGATTTCCAACGCTCTTTTCGGGTTCGAGAAATAACATGGTTCCAATAACACTTACACCTTTACAATTAGCAACACACTAAACCAACACTCAACACAGACGATTAGAAACCATCTCCTGCATACATACGGTTAGATAAAAAACAAGCACCGAAAGTGTTTCACACACATGTCGTGTACTAAGAAACAAACAACATTAGACAACCTGGCCGAACAGACTGAACTACTCTGATACCACTTATGTAACACCCTTCTAACCCCACATGTATTATTCATATAATTCACGAATTAAATCGAATAAATATCACCACTCAAGGGTGTCACACTTCATAACAAACAACATAATACAATCCTGCTCCGTAACAGGAGTTACAACTTTTTAGACATTATTCTCTTTAATATAACAACAACACATCCATAAAACTTCACAGCAGATAATCATAGTTATAAATAAAACTTCATTCATCTTTCCAAAACTCAAGTATTATCTTCTTATCAAAAGGAATTATTAAAAACCACTTTAACATCGAAAAATCCTCATAAAAAAATGCTAACAAAAATAACATCATTCGAAAACATAGCGTTCCAAACCTGATGTTATATATCAGAGCAAGACACCTCTAATTATCGGAGTAAATAACATACTCCAAAGCTATCCTCAAAGATTCTACGAACCACTCCTGATCACCTGCACGTTACCCATGTGGAGGAAACATTCAAATAGAAAGGGTGAGTAATCACAGTTTATTATAAAAGACATAAGGAAAAGATTAGTAGTTCAACAACGTCATCATATAACAACACATACGGTCATAAATACTTCATATTTATAGATACATCATAAAATCACATATACACCTTTCATCATCAAACATCATATGGTCATATAGTTCACAATTATCATCATATCACAACTCATCAAGAAATTCATGCAATGTCATACAGGATGTTAATGCAACACAACTGACTCAATGCACGTGGTACTAAAATCTTTGATGAACACTTGGTCATCACCCTCCAAAGATCCCCACCATAGAATCGATTCTCCCTTGGAACCGAAGTACATCATAAATGCACATAATCCACACAATGGGATTAAGGCTCATCATAAGCTAAACACCTTCCAAAATAGTTATTGTACCCCAAAATTTGCCCTCTCATATTTTCCCAAGATCCTTCTCTTACATGGTGATCACAAGCATTTGATTAAAGGAAAAAATAATTTTTTTGAAGATAAAACAAGTTCTTTTGATTGGCATGAACAAGGTGTCTTTCGATTGGCATTTTGATAAGCTTTGATTGGGAGCCTAACCTCCTCCAAGCTTGCCTCAATTTTCCGAGCTTCGATTGAAGCCTTAGACTGTTGCTTGCTTGTTGTATAAATGCTTCGACTGGGCATGTTTTGCCTTTAAAACGACCTCCTTCGATCCAAAGAGGAAGGGCTTCTTGTCAGTGCTCCTTCGATTGCACCATTGTCTTTGCATGCTAGCTTGACTCACAAATGCAATGGCTACCTGTATGCAAGCTGGATCCTTGCTTCAATTGAGCATTTGTTTTCCTTGGAGCAAGCTTGTTTCTTGCTTCTACTAGGAAAATTATCCCTCTAGGCGTGCCTTCAGCGCACAAAGCAAGAACTTCTCCAAACTGACCTTCGATTCACAAAACTCCCACTGGGCAAAAGACCCCTCAGCGTGTCACCAGTACACGTATGCCTCTTCAGCTTGTCTTCAACACACAAGGCCTAGAATCCTTCAGGGTTTCCTTCGATCCACCAGGAAAAAAGCTTCTTTTGATGCGTCAGGAAAAAAAGTTGCCTTCGATCACAAGGCACTGGCCACCATTGTGCCAGCTTCGCCTAGGCAATGGCCTCCTTTACGCTTGCCTTGACTTATTTCATGCTAGCATCCATGAGGCATAGGCTACCTTTGTGCCAGTTTCGACTGGGCGCTAACCCCTTATGAAACAATTGTACACACTTCAACACACCAAAGGCCCAGTCGAAGGCCATACAAGAGGTCCAGTCGAAAGAGGCAACTTGAGGCCATTCGAAGAGCAACACTATAGGGCATTAAAAGGAGTCAAAGTATGTCCAGGTTCATTGAAATTCAAAATGGAACAGGTTTCCATGACTTTTTCAACGTTACAAAACTTCATTCATAGCCTTGAAAAAATTTGTTTATGGCAGTTTAAACTATTGTTTTCTTGTCCCCTCCCTTCTACTCTATATAAATAGCATGCTTGCAAGCTAAACAGTTACACACACACATTGGAGATACGATGCCGCATAAACCCACCAAAGTTATAAAAAATCTCATAAGTGATCCAAATCAAAGAAACCCTTAAACAAAGGTACCCACGTCCAGAAGCCAAATCGAAACAATCATCAAACAAGGGTACCCACACCCATCATCACATATTCATCCATCAACCATTGGTAAGAATTGGTAAAAAACATCAATCTCTACATTTACATGAAATATTGGAATTTATAATTTTATTCGATCTATATTCAAGATTAAGGACCTGAGTTCGACACCCAGGTCTACATTTGCTTTGTTGCTAACACTTGCTGTAGATGTAGCCGGAATAGACCCAATGAGTGCAGAATCGAAAGACCTGGGTTTGGCACTCAGGTCATGCTTTTCTTTTTTGACAACATGTTTGCAGATGTAATGCCCTCATAAGTGATCCATTAGGCAATTCCAGAAGCGCCTTCTGGATCGAAAGCCGCATCCTATCACTGGATCAAAGGGTAATCGAAAGACAATTTTCCCTTCATAGTGTCGAAAGGCACCATCTCCCTGTAATCGAAGGATGCTTCCTTCTCTATTTTTATTTTCGTTTTCATTTCTTTATTAACCCTCTTTTATTTAAATTGACCTTAAATCAAAAATAACAAAAAAATATTAGGCTAGTTATTTTTCTAATTAGATTAATTTTGTAAATAAATAAATTATTTTAACCTCTATTTTTGAAATTAAAACTAAATATACTTAGGTTATATTTTCTTAAAATACAAACACAACAAAAAGATTTTTATTTCTTAGGATATTTTTAGATGTTATTTTCAATTTCACGCGCGTTTATTTAATTTCGCATTTTTTATTATTAATGTACCTGCTCACTGGATGTAATAGATTAAAACTGGGTTACTTATTGCTTTACCCTCCTAATTTTTAGACATGTAAATCCCCTTCCCAAAGCATTGTAGTAGCGCAACTTTATGTTCCTGCACTTTAATATTCTGCAATATATATTGACTGCTAGTAATTAGGTGTGTATGATAAGACTAATAATCAAACGCTAGCAAACTTAACAAAAAGACAAAAAATAACTGAATTGAATCAATTGCACATATACACCTCTAGCGTACCCCACTTTGGTTGCCTTTACAAATAAAACAGTCATGAGGCAGGAACACTTTAACAAAGACTTATAAATCAAAAGATCATAGTCCCTCGATGACCCTACTATTGCCTTTTCGGTAAATGATCTAGTCCCTAAACGAAACTGCTAAAGCGTCTCCACAAGTTGCCTTCGTGACTGTAAACGTCCCTTCGAATGTCCCTTATACATCCAACGATAGGGCTACCTACTCATTAGTAGTAGGATAGAGTTGTCTAAAGGATAGGAGGAAAAGAACGACCCTTTTCGAGTATAAAAGAAGATAACTGTTAGGAGTTTGCTCAAAACATCTTTGCACTTACACAAAAAACTACTTTTCAAAAAACATTTTCAAGACAATTTGTATACTTTCTCCACATTCCCGAGAAACATTATAAAGTCTGCCATACCAAGGCATTTTCCAAACAAACTTTCAAATACACAAAGCACAAAGGTATTTCAAAAATGAGCAAACCTCTAAGAGTCCGTAGATAGCTATAGATGGAAAGGGTTCTAACACCTTTCTTTTCCATAATCTACCCCCTTACTCAGAAAATCTCGAAAAGGTCTTTTTATGTTCTTTTCACCCTTTCCTTAATTTGGATAAAAGAAAAGTCGGTGGTGAATCTTGCTTACCACAACATTTGCAAATACAAAATGCAAAACCAGTAGTATTAAACATTCGGTTCTACCATCGTACCACAATAGCGTACCACCTTCCAAAATGATATGAATGCATGATGCACAACAACGTCATATGAAAATTCAACCACGGCTAGTCAAGTGCATCATCATTCACAAAATCATCACATAAATCATCACATAATAAGCATAGAATTATCTCATAATCATCATAGAATCATCACATAATAATCTTTATAATACTTCATAGCAATATCACATTCGTCATTAAAACAAAATATCATAGGATATAAGCACATAAATTATCAATCTCATAAATACATAGGTATTGAAATGTTGCATCAAAAAACTAAAATAATTCATTCATATTATAGATCAGCACGTCATCTTCCCAATACTTTGAATGACGCGTCAATCGAATTCCTAAAACTCAAGTTACGATACTTTGAAACTTCTATCAGACTGCATTGCCTCTACATCGCCTGACGGTGGTCCCGTTGCCACTCGCTATTGTTCGATAAAATTTCTCTTTCAATTTGGTGGGTACTTCTCTTTTTCTCGATTATTTTTTATTATGGACCCAAGATATTTAAACAACGTCATTTATGCAATGATATGGTTTCAAATTTTCACTTGTAGTTTAGAAACACTTCTCTTTTTGCTGAATATACATTCTATATACTTAGTATTTACTTTTGCTTAGGCGAAAGTCATGTGTTTCTAGGAATCTTGTTCAAATGTCCAGCCTCTCATTAAATTCTCATTTAACTCTTCAAATAGGAGTAATCATCTGCAAAAAAATATACATCTCAGTGCTATCTCTTGGGTGTCTTTCGCGAGCATATCCAAAATTAAAGTAAAAAGGTAAGGAGTTAGGGTTGAACCTTGGTGCTCAATAGTCAATCTATCCAGCTTTTTTTTCTTCTCAATAGTCGACACTCATTCATACATATCTTGGATAGCTCGAATAGGCAATCCTAACCCCTTTTTCTCAAAGACTTTAACAAACTCTCTTTAGGCACTCTGTCACACGCCTTCTCCAAGTTAATGAAAATTAAGTATTTGTTGGTCCATCTGATACTGCTCCATAAAACTTTGTAGTAGATAGATCGCTTTCATTGTAATCTCTAAAGCATAAAATGAAATTGATTTCCAGTAACTTGAGTCTCTTTTATTAGTCTTTGTTTAATGTCTATTTCCTATCATATCATAGTATGACTTATAAGTTTGACTCTCCCATAATTAACACAATTTTATATATCCTCCTTGTTGTTATTGATCAAAACTAAATTTTTTCCTCTCCATTCATCTGGCATTTACTTTGAACTTATAATTTTGTTAAAGAGTTTGATGATGAACCATTAATACCTATATTTCTAAGAAACTTCCTTACTTCAATTGTATTACTTTACTCATCCTTTTCAATATTTCTTATATTTTTTATTTTTGAATTTGACACCGATAATTATAGTTTCGTTCCTCTTTTCTATTGGTGAGTATGTTAGATGCGATAAAATATTATTTCCTTTATCAAATAAATTTTAAACATACGTCTTTCACATATATTTATAGAGACAAAACAAACAAGCAGTGCAACTAAAATATTTATAATACTTAGTCCAAGGGTGTTTATACTTTTCACTCCCTTTACTATTTTCTTTCATATTATTATTACTTTTATTTTATTTTATTTCATTTTTTTGGATAAGGTTCCTCCTCTTTCAGTGTTTGGGATTTTAAATCAAAACTTTTCTTTTAAAGTATTCTCCTTTAACTAAAATACTTCTTCCTCCACTTTTGATAATAAAAATAATTAAGAACAAGAAGTAAAGAACAAGATATGTTTATACTAGTTCACTTGAAAAATATCAAGCTAGTCTAGTCCACCCACCAAGGTGATTTCTCCTCTCTCAATCGAGGACTTAATCCATTATAACTAAACTGATTACAATTTCCACAAGCTACCCGCAAGTGACTAGTAACCTCTATGACACACAAGTCCAAGAATTCTTAAGGATACAAACCTAACCGGTCCCTTAAGGAAAATCAAATAATAATCAAATTGGTTATTACAATGCACAAGCCACCCTTAAGTGTCTAACAATCTCTAAGACACACTAGTCCTAGACATCTTAAGGATACATACCTAACCGGTCCCTTAAGGAAATCAAACTACTGTTTAAATACAAGTTTTATTTACAATGATATTGCTTCTACACAAGCTGAATATGTAAACTATTTTAAGAATAATGAATTAAGAATATCAAAGCTATCTTAGATATTTCATTGATTGGAAGCTTTCTCTCTTAGTCTTCAAACCATTATATAGTCAATAAAATAATATATACATTGAAGGGTACTATTGGGATTTCCAGAAACATTGGAAGCTTGAGCAATAACGTGGGGGACAAGATTGTGCAACGCGTCCATCCTTTCATGGTAGTGGAATAAAACGTTGATTGTACCATGTACTCTTTATACGACATTAACATTATCTTTTTTACTTCTCTACTTCAGAGGCTTCTGTGAGCATGAGTTTAGAATCAAGAACATAACATAAGGTCATCAGAACTTCAAGTCTTCAGAGTCTTCATAATTGCATCTTCAGAGTCTTCAACACTTGGTCGTGAGAACCTTTTCTTAGAACTTTAGTTCTTCAGAACTTCAAGTCTTTAGTGTCTTTAGAACTTCTGTCTTCAGAGTCTTTAGCACTTGGTATTTAGAAAATTTTTCTTAGATCTATAGGTCTTTAGAACTTCAAGTGTTCAGAGTCTTTAGAACTTCGTCTATCAGAATCTTCAACACTTGGTCTTTAGAATCCTTTGTCTTCAGAAACATTAGTCTTCAGAATCTGGACGTAAGTAGAAACTTCTGTCTTTATATCTTTTGACTTGTTTCTTTAGACAAACATCAAAGACTACACTTTAAAGTCTTATGGAGTTTCTTGCTACTATTAATCGGAACTTGTGTAGCGCAGAAGCGGAATTAATTCTCTTCTAATGTCTTGGCCACGCCATCCATTAGAAGAAGAACCTATTTGTTAAATACTTTAAAACAACAATCATTAGAGTACAAAATTGTTCATACAAACATACTCATTTGTTATCATTAAAACTCAGATATAATATTGCAGAACCAAATCTTGTTCTTACAATCTCCCCCTTTTTAATGATGACAAAACTATGTATTTTAGTGACACAATTTTGTTCATATAATCAGAAAAAGTAAAAATAAAAAGGTAAGGAATACTTATCCATTTTATGAAACTCCCCCAGAGTCAATGACTTGATGAATATCAAATATATTGACTCTAAACCATTTGATAGAACTCCCCCTAGTTCCAATAGACCAGATATTGAGATATTGAGAGTCTTGACTCTAGATGCCAATGAAAATGAGATCAATTAAAATCTTGAAACTTTAATGTCACTAAGACAGCTTCCAGATTCCCAATTCTTGGAGTCTGATTCTAAATTTAATGAAAATGAGATCAATTGAAATCTTTAAATTTTAATGTCACTAAGACAACTTCCAGATTCACAATTCTTGGATTCTAATTACAAATTTTAATTCTAGGAGTTTGATTCCAGGTTTGGAGCCAAGTATGAAGCCAACTGGTTAGACATAGGACATGTATAATGCTTTCAGATCTTTGTCTTTAATCTTATTTCTCATCTAAAAAAGAAAGCAATTCTAATAGAAACGAAATTTTAACTGGGTTAGAATGTAAGTAGCTCTTTTCAGAGAACATTTTCCAGAACTTGATTATTGAAATCAAAATTATGTTTATTTAGCGCTCTAGTTTCAGGCTTCTTCATCTTTTCTGACTTCTTCTGCCTCTTTTAGCGCTCTAGTTTCAACTTCTCTTTGTTTTGCAGCAAGTAGTTCAAATAATATGACTCTTTCTATTGTTTCTTTCCTTTCAGTTACCATCTGAACATCCCAAAATCTGGATGCTTCAGCAAAATGATTCACTCGTTCAACTTCAGAAGACATCCACTTCTAAAAAAGTTTCCAAGAACGATCCATGTCTTGAGGCTCAGTACTTGTACCTGCCTCTGCCCTTAACTTAGAAACCTTTTTCTTTGCCTTGATTATAAATATATTAATGCATTCATTCAAGGTTATAGGAGAAGGTTTTTTATAAACAACCAAGGCTCGGGTTGGTTCAGGATGGTTTGGTTCAGAAGTTTGATCGGGAGGATTTTGTGATATCGGTTGTTCAGTCATATTGAAAAGTTCAAAACAAGTGAAAGGTTCAGTTGTGGGAATTTCAATAGCTCCACGGTTATTAGAAATTGTCCTTTCAGACAATTCGTGATCAGAGGGAGAAACTGGATCAAGATGGATAATGGGTGAGTCATGAAAAGTAGTATCTTTATTAAAGAAGGCAAAATGAAGATTGGTATCAAAAGTTGAAGAATCAGAAGTTTGTGGAAGTGATTGATATGAGGTTAATGGAGATGTATAAGTGTGAATTAGTGAGGTCGTAAGGTCAGAAGTAGTTATGGTGTTTGGGGTAAAAGCAGTTGTTATTGCATGTAGCGTTGTAGAGACAATTTTAGAAACAAAAGTTTCTATAGTTAAGGGAATGATTGAGGAAACAAGATTAGAAGCAGGAATAGTTGTGGTGGATGGTGGAAAATAAAAAGAGTTAAAATAATCATATGGAGGAGTGGTGATTTTTGGTTGATATACACGAATTATTAATGATGATGTGTAAAATAAATAGATGGAGACGAGATTGAAGTGGTAACAGAGTCAGAAACAAGTGTAGTTCTGGTTGGTGGTGGAAGAGGATTAATTTGTGTATTGGAGGTTGTGGATGAACATACATTAACAGTATTAGAAACATACAATGGAACAGGTAGAAAAGTATTAGACTTACTAGATGTTACAGAAGTTTCAGCTTCCAGAATGGCATATTTTAGAAAACCAGACTTCTTCTTCTTCTTCTTCTTCTTCTTCTTCTTCTTTGGTTCAGAAGCATTTGAACTTATGTTCCTTTTACCAATAGAATAATCAATACCCTCAGCAGGAAAATCTGAGCAATTAAAGCTTGTCATATCATGTCCTTCTTGTTGCATCATTAGAACATATGCAACCACGCTAGATACATAATCTTGCTTGGAGAATAGAGGATAGTCATTCACATGAATTATTTTGTGATGATAACTCTCATACGGTTCAATCAGAGGCTTGACCTTGAGTTATTCAATCATCCTCATGTTCTTCAAAGTTTGCTCATTGAAGGAATCTCCAATGCTTGGAGTCAGGTCCTTAGTTGGCTTCTTCGACCAAAAACCTTACCAAGCCACTTTCAACAAAAATATCTGTTAGAAGACGTCCACAAGGAATATTAGGAGATAACTTTTTGTTAGGAAGGGCGGTGGTTCTGGACATTCGAATAGAATCCCTCAGATGATTAAACAGAATGAAGGGAAGATTAATCTTCTGTTTAGACATCAAAAAGTACAGCATGAACTTCTGGTTGATATTGAAATAATCAGAGGAGCTTGAAGGGGGTCTAGGGTTTATGCAGCCCAGAATAATATTATGCCACACTCTGAGATTATCATGAAGATCACTGCTTTTGTACTTAGATTTCTCAGCATAGAAATTCGTAAATAACAGTATCTAGAGATATTTTTGCAACCTTTGATTTATTATCAAACCCATACACAGGTTTTCCTTTCAAAAACGTCAATCCCAATAGTTTTGCAATAGACTCTTCAATAATAATGATTCTTTGTCCAATAACATCTGAAACAATGTGAAAATCGTCACAATAAGCATTTTCCCAGAAATCTATCACTAGTGCCCCGTATTCATGACCACAAAGCCTTTGAAAATAGTTTTCTCAGCCTTAAGCTTTTAATTACTCTTTTAAGTCACACCCATTTGCAGAAATATTGTCAAAATCAACCATTAATTCCTTAAGAACAATCAACTTTGGTGGTTTTAAGTTGCAATGAACTTGAGAACCTCTCTGCGTAAAGTGATTAACATCAACAGGGTTTGCAGAAGATGACGGGGAAGGAGGAGCTATTGAATATGAAGGAACCACAGTTGATGAAGATGGAGCGGTGGTTGATAAAGACATAACTTTTAAATTCATACTTTGTTCCACTTCTTTTGCAAACTCAACAACAACTTATTGATTAGGAGTCATCATTGTTGAAGAGAGATGAAAAATTATGGAGGTTTGTTAGAGAAAGCAGAAAACTTGTTGAGCATTTTGAAAGAAAAAAGGGCTTAGGGTTTCTAATGTGTGGGAGTAAAGTGAACGTGTGTGATTTATAGTGTTCGAGAAGTGAGAGAAAATAAAATAATAAGAATACAAATAAACATAATAATTAGGATCACTAAATGAAAGTAATAATTACGATTTCAATTAATTCCAAAAAAAACACGCACACTACTCATTGCATAGATTAGATAGCGTGTGATGATTAAGCATAACCAAGGGTTACACACGTTAATTAATACATCTAACTAAGTGAAATGTTTGATATCCTCAGGGTCTGGATAACCAAAAAGGTTTCCGTCTAATCAAAGAAATTTCTGACCGAAAGATCTTCTGATTATTGAGGTTCTGAAGTAAATATAAAACCTTTGTTAAACTCAAATTCTAGTATTCTTCAGAAGATTGAACGCTGATCTTGTTCTGACTAGAGCATCTTTTTTTTTATAGAGTTAGATCTTCAGAAAGAGATGATGAGATTCTGCTTTTCTTTTGTTGAGCTTAATCAGAAGAAACAAAAATAATATCAGAAGTAGGAGCTTCTGATTCTTTATCTTCTTGAATTTTCTCCTTTGGCTCAGTGAATGTCATATTTACATCTGCTAGCTTTTTACATAGCTTTGACTTTTCATAGTCAAGCTTATACGCGAATCTGTCATGGATTGATTCCTCCACGATTCGTGATTCGGTGTTATAGATTATGAATCCTTTAGAGAGTTCAGAGTATCCTAATAGTAGACACTTCTACACCTTGGAATCAAATAATAGTTCCAGAGCCGATGATCTTTCCCTTCTGGTTGCCTCCGAAACCCACAATGCCTCCAGACTTAAGTTCCAAATCTTGGAACATATGCCTCTCGCCCGTCATATGTCACGGGCATCCATTGTCCAGGTACCATGATTGGTGTCTTAGTGGCACCATCAAGGACATCTCTTTATCGTCATCAGAGTCTGACTCATAATCAAGTGTCAGTTCATCTTCTGATGCTGCTTCTCTTGTGTTGGTCCTTGCCATGAATGCCACATTTGCATGTTCTTCATCAGAATCATCATCTTCTGATTATGAATCATCCCATGTTGCCATGAGACCCTTTTTTGGGCAATTATTTTTGTAATGTCCAGGCTCGTTGCACTCATAACAAGTCAATTATTTTCCAGAAACATTCTTCTAAGCGGAAGTAGATTCATCTTATCCATATGTCCTTCCTTGACCTCTGAACTTTCTTTTTTTGTGCTTCCAGATTTGGCTGATTCTTCTGGATATCAAGGAAAGTTCATCATCATCTGAACCTTCTTCAGATTCTTCAGATTCCTCCTTAGCTTGATAATCCTTGGTCTTCCTAGAATTAGATTTTAGAGCAACTGATTTTACCCTCTTCTGAGGTTTATCTTGCTCAAGCTTTATTTCATGACTTCTTAAAGAGCTAATAAGCTCCTCAAGAGAGGTGTTATTTAGATACTTTGAAAGTTTCAAAGAAGTTACCATGGGTCTCCATTTGACAGGAAACCTTCTGATAATATTCTTAACATGATCTGTTGTAGAGTAACCTTTATTCAGAACCTTAAGTCCTGCTACAAGAGTCTGAAATCTTGAAAACATCGTTTCCACATATTCGTCGTCTTCCATTTTGAAGGCTTCATACTTTTTAATTAAGGATAAAGTCTTTGTTTCCTTTACTTGTGCATTTCCTTCATGCGTCATCTGAAGAGAATCAAAGAGAGACTTTGCAGTCTCTCTATCCGTGAACTTATCATATTCATTGTATAAAATATCACTTAGAAGAATAATTCTTGCTTTGTAGTGACTTCTGCATACTTTCTTCTGTGCTTTTGTCATTGCACTTATTTCAATCCTTTGACCTTTATCATCTACTGAGTAAGTGTAGCCATTAACTACCAAATCCCATAGATCCAAGTCATAAGCCAGAAATTAACTTTTGATTCTATCCTTCCAATAGTCAAATTTCCGCCCATCTAACATATGAGATTTTGAATTATATTGATCTCTATCATTATCCCTATTACCAATAGTGGAAGTAGGTGTAGCCATTGGTTTTTCACACACACTGAATTGGTACTAAACATTGTTAATTGTTAATAAATATGCAAACTTTTTATATCCTCAGAACCGGAGCTCTGATGCCAATTGAAGGTGTGAAAAACATAAGAAAGGGGAGGGGGGATTTAATTGGGTTTTTAAATCAAAAATTTTCTTTTAATAATATCCCCCTTTAAGTTAAAATCCTTTTTTACTTTACTCTTGATAATAACAATAAGGAAGAACAAGAAGGAAAGAATAAGGTATATTTATATTAGTTCACTTGAAAACTATTAAGCTAGTCTAGTCCATCCACCAAGGTGATTTTGTCTCTCTCAATCGAGGACTTAATCCACTATAACCAAACTGATTACTATTTTCACAAGCTACCAGCAAGTGACTAACAACCTCTAAGACACACAAGTCCTATAATTTTTAAAGATACATACCTAACCGGTCCCTTAAGGAAAATCAAACAATAATCAAACTGATTATTACAATGCACAAGCTACCTGCAAGTGACTAACAACCTCTAAGACACACTAGTCCTATACTTCTTAAGGATACAGATCTAACCGATCCCTTAATAAAATTAAACAACTGTTTAAATACAAGTTTTGTTTACAATGATATTTATTCGACATAAGCTGAATATGTAAACTATTTTAATAACAACGACTTAAGAATATGAAATCTATGAACAACGATTTGTGCATAGATTTTCGTTGATTGGTACGTTTCTCTCTTATTCTTCAAGCCTTTATATATCAAATAAAATGATTTATCTGTTAAGGGGTACTCTTGGGATTTCCAAAAACATTGGAAACTTGAGCAATAACATGGGGGAAAAGATCGTGCAACGCGTTAGTCCTTTCATGGTAGTGGAATGAAACGTTGATTGTACCATGTACTATTTGTACCATATTAACATTATCTTCTTTCCTTCTGCACTTCAGAGGCTTCTGTGAGCATGAGTTTAGAAGCGAGAACATAACACAAGGTTATCAGAACTTCTAGTCTTAGAGTCTTTAGAACTACATCTTCAGAGTCTTCAACACTTGGTCGTGAGAACCTTTTCTTAGAACCTTAGGTCTTCAGAACTTCAAGTCTTTAGAGTCTTTAGAAATTCTATCTTTAGAGTCTTTAGCACTTGGTATTTAGAACACTTTTCTTAGATTCATTGGTCTTTAGAACTTCAAGTCTTCAGTGTCTTTAGAACTTCGTCTATCAGAATCTTCAGCCCTTGGTCTTTAGAACCCTTTGTCTTTGGAAACATTAGTCTTCTAAATCTGGATGTAAGTAGAAACTTCTGTCTTCAGATCTTTTGATTTATTTCTTTAGAAAAACATCAGAGCCTACACTTTAGAGTCTTCTGGAGTGTCTTGCTACTATTCATCGGAACTTGTGTAGCGCAAAAGCGGAATTAATTCTCTTCTAATGTCTTGGTCATGCCATCAATTAAAAGCAGAACCTGTTTGTTAAATACTAAAAAATAACAAACATTAGAGTATCTAAATTATTCATACAAACATACTCATTTGTTATCATCAAAACTCAGAGAAGATATTGCATAACCAAATATTGTTCTTACAGTAGGTTTTCCTAAAAAACTAATGTAAAATTTATCGTTAAAATTAGTATGTTTAACAAATCTTTAATTAAATCCTCTTCGTCCATTTCATGACTATCAATGCTCAAGAAATTAACATTAGTGATCCGCGTGAAACATAAAAAAAAAATCCACTATAAAATCATATTGAATATTGTTATACCCCAAAATGTTCCCTCTCATTTCATCAACATTTTTCTCATCACAAGACTCATATTCAAGATCAAGTTAGGGTTTGCTTTGCTCAAGACTCCTCCTTGCACTGTTGACTCAAATTAGGGTTTGAGTTTGCACAAAGATGTTTTGACCTAAAAGGTCCAAAATGACTTTCATGTTTCATGTTGGACTCACAAGTTTATCCATACCAAGTTTCAAGCCTTGATTCCAATTTTTGCCCAGTCAATTGGACAGTTGACCTAAAATAAGCTGTATTGGGGAAAAAGTCAACTGTGGCCAAATTGACAGTCAAAACTCATGAAATTTGACCCATATCAACATAATGAACTCATATGAACCATTTGGTCAAGTTTGGATCACAATTCCACAAGAAATTTGATCAGATCACCAAAAGGGCAAAATGGTCATTTTTAGGGTTTTGACTGCACAAAGGTAATTTTTGACTGTTTGACCTAGCCAATGGAAAACCAAGCTCACATATGGACTCAAGGACTCAATGGAATTGTCTTGGCACATTCAACAAGTTCTAAAGATCTCAAATGCACAAGATTGACAGATGAATTTTCCAGTCAACTGATCAAAATTTGACTGTATACTGAAAAGTCAAACTTTGACTTTTTGGTCAAAATCAAGAGCCAAGATTCATTTTTCATCAAGACATGTCAAATTATGAAACTTGTTCATCAAGAAATCCAAAATTGCAAATTAGGGTTTAAAATGAAGAAATTTCATAACTTATAAATTTTCTAAGTTATGAAATTCCCTTATTTTTCCCTAACTTTGTCCCATTTTTCATCAAGATACAAATGGATTCAAACAAAACTCAAAACATGAAAGTTGTAGTCCATTGCAAAATATACAACTTTGATTCACAAAGTTTTCTTAAAGGAAGCTTGTAGCTCAAGTTATGATTTTTGGAACAAGGGTGCAAAGCATTTTTAACTTAGAAAATTTTTGGCCTATTCTAGGCAGGATTTTTGTCCAACTTCTTGGCCATTTTTCACATGCTTCCACTTGGAGTTTCAATTTGCATTACAAATATGGATTGTAGTACACATTCCAAGCTTTCCAAATTATCCAATAACTTCTCAAACACCCTTGTGGTTAGGGAGAATCGAATTTGCAAAGTTGGGCAAAATTCACTTTTGTTCATAACCAAATACATGTTCATACAAGTTTCATTTTCAAATCAGCATGCTTGGTACTTGCTTGCAGGCCTCTAAACAAAGTTTGCACTCCATAATTAAATTCCTAACCATTGTGTTCAAGCATTGTTTTGTGCATTTGTTCATTACACAATGAATTAACCCTTAAGTAGAAAAAGCAAACTTGCCATTTTTGAAAAGTAATGCTTTATGTCAAATACCAAATCCACGAGGTACAAGCCAGATCTTTGAGGCAACAGTTTGTAGACAAATCCAACTGATCAAGAACAAAGTGTGCAGCATAGATAGAGAGGGTACACAGGCCTGCATAAGGACTTGAACTTTCTTACTTCAAAAACAAGCAAGATTGCAAAACAACTCCCATCTCTCATTCCTGTCAACACAGCATAACACAAACTTTGCAAACATCTTTCATACATCCAAGAAAGCCTAAAGCACGACTAAACCACCCTTCATCCCTCCTCATACAGAAAATCACAGTTTTTCTGTAAAACAGGGCATCTGTTGCAGTTTGACTTCCACAATCTATTCCACTTGTGCACTTTGGCTAAAACCAGTTCAAATACATTCCATATCATCCATTGGAACTATCCCAAGCCTTAAACCCAAGTTGTAACATCCCTAACATTACTTTCCATTTTCAGCTTTCAGTTTTGCAGGTGGACTTCCATAGCACGATTCAGAGTGATTCAAAGCAAGCTAGGTGTTGGAGAAGCATCCTTGGACTTCAGGCAAGCTGTACCAAAGCTCAAACTCCATTGAAGATACCTGCATTGCTCTGTTCAAGTCAAGCTGAAACAGGTAAAATCATGAACTTCTATCTCTCAATCTAGGAAGAGTTAGGCTTAGGTTTATGAATGAAACATGCTCTACTCATAGCCCTGAAGCCATACATATGATTACTTTTCATTTATTTTATGCGTGCTGTGAGAATTTTGGCCATGAACATTGAAGAAAAATTAGGTCAGAAATTGGGGATGAAGAAATTCTCCCTGGTTTCTTAGATTTAAGTCAAGTATTTTATATGTCTGAATTCGTCTCTTGATGCTCTACATTATTGGTGTTATGAGTTTTGCATGAAAGTCCAGGAATCAGGAGTTAAGAAACGCGCGTTTTTGCTTGTTCAAACAATGCTGAAGGTTGAAGATGACTGACTTGGGCTGGGCCTGGGTCAGTCCTGCTCTTTGCACCCCCCTTTTCCAATTTTCACCCCCTTGGCCCATTGTGTGAAATATTTATCATTTTTGACTTTTTCTTTTTGATTCTGACTTATTATTTTTTGCTCAAATATAAAAAATATCAAAAATATTTTTCCACACATTTTTGCATTTATTTGTTTTATTTAGCATATATATGTAAATAAATATAAAAACCTTTTTATTTAAAATCCTAAAAATAATACAAAAATATTTATTTTTCAGTCATTATTTTTTGTTTATATTTTGAAAACATTTTCTAAAATATACTTTTTTTTGTAAATGATTAATATCTTATTTTTTTTGTATATATTTAGTATATTTAATATATAGTATAAATACTTGTATATTTTATTAGATAATTAGGGCAAAAATATAAAAATAATACATTTTTATTTTTATTTATATATGACACTAAAAAATACTTTTTTTTTACAATATGCTTCTTTTTTTTTTTGTATATAATTAGCAAATATTGTATATAATTAATAAATAAATACTATTTATTCAAAAAAAAATAGGGTTTTGCCCTAAACCATGAAAATATTCAAAATTTGACCTTTTTATTTTTGTTTATATTTCACATTGAAAAACACTTTCACATACATAGAAAATCATTTTGTGCATGATACATCTTGCATATTTATTGTATTTATTCAAATATTGTACAAATAAATATTTGTATATTCGATATGGATGTAATAGTTTAGATTTAATTTCTTGTCAAATATCCCCCCATTCAAACATCTGTACCCCCATCCCCATAATCATGTTGTAATAGTTTAGGACTTTAAATTTCCGCATTTAAAAGCTTTCAAATTATGCCATGATAGACCTAGGGTTTGTATGCAAATCAAATACCAAATAGCTTGACTAATACAAAGACAAAAAAGCATGAAAATGGACAACACAATGCACACTTGCACCCTTAGGGTTACTCCACTTGCTGCCTTCAAAAATGGGCCATGTTGCATGTTGAGTGTCTTTGGCAAAACAAAAACAAATCAAATGATCATAGTCCCTCGATGACGCTTTCTCAAGTTGTCTAAAAAATGATCAAGTCCCTTAAAGATAAAAATTGCCAAAGACACTAGACATTATTGCATTCATGGTCTAAACGATGACCCGCGCGCGTCCCGTTAACATCCTAACACAAGATTGTCCACCAAATACAATGGTGGAACAATACTGTTAAAAGGGTTAAAAACATAGGAATGATCTTTGAGAAATTTAGGGTAGACAAACTCTTAGTTACTTGATCAAACTTGCAAAACACACTTGCCTACTTTCAAAACACACTTCACTAACACAACTTTCAAAACAACTTTCAAAAAACATTGAAACATCTTTTCAAAAAGACAAACACCTTTGTAAAACATTTGAGTAAAGAATTGTTACAATGGTTTCCTAGACAAGGCATCTTTTTCAAAACATTTTCAAAAACCACACACACAAAGCACCATTTCAAACAATTGAAAATGCAAGGCAAGTGATCTAAGCAAGTAACTAAGAGCCCATGGATAACCATGGATAGAAAGGGTGCTAATACCTTCCCTTTCTATAATCTACTCCCCGAACCCAATAAAACATCTCAAAGGTTTTTCCTGTGCTTTTTAACCTTTCCTTAGGATAAAATAAAAAGTCGATGGCGACTCTTGCTCAACCGAAACATTTGCGAAAACAAACGCAAAACCTCAAGTCATTTCTCCCACCGTATCACAAATATCTAGACTTGTGCCTCTCAAGCATTGTAACATCATGAAGAGTTTTAGGTTTGCAAGAGTGTTTGCCATGAAGAGTTCTCTATGATGGATTACAAGAGCAGAAAATTATTTGGATTTAAGGTTTGTGTTCTTAAATATTTATTTGAGCAAAAGACTATTTATTTATCTAACCATTTTTTTCATGTCTAACCCTTTTTTGTGTTCATATCAGAAACAAATGGGTGCAAAAGCGATTGAAGATCTCCTTGCACATAGAATTTGATCTACCCTTTCATTATATGATTTGAAGACCTAAAATCCAGGTCGTTAATGTAACGATTGAAGATCTCCTTCAACCCAACATTTGATCTACCCTAAAATTATATGATTTGAAGATATGAAATCTAGATCTTCTGGAAATTAATTTACCTAACCTAGTATTTGATCTTCATGGAAAATTAGTTTTTTTCCTGTGTAAAAAAATGAAATACTCCGGGTAAACAATGTAACAATTTTTATTAAAAAATGATCACCCATCGGTGTTATTTTAAAACCGACATAAAAAAGATGCTAGTTTTTGTAAATAATAAAAATGTAGACATTATGGATCGAACCCATGCACTATTAAAATACCCCTCGATGTTTTAAACACCGACGTGATAAGTCCATACTTTTTATGATGACCTTATTTACCTTACATCAGGTGCCGAGGTAAAACGCATTTCACGTCTAACATTAGATACGTTATTTGTAGTTGTCTTTGTAAAAAAACCAAACCAACAAAACCAAACAAACTACATTGGTTTGGTTTAGTTTGGTTCTTTTTTTTCTTCTTCTAAAAGCCAACCGAACCAAACCAAACCACACGTCTTTTTCTCTAGCGCCCAAACCGCACCGCGAACACGCCTAGCCTACGATACATATGTTTTACTTGAGTATGGCCTATGACCTGTTATAGATTATTTTTGGCCTGACATAACCTTTTTAAGAGTCTTGTTCAACCTTGTAGTCTATTTAAAATCCAATTTTACCAAATTTGTTAAAATTGAGTTTTAAATCATTAACTATTGAATAAGTTAATATTAAATAATTAATTCATCAAATATTAAATGCACATTCATGAATAAAGTTATGTTCTTATATATTATAGTGATATACTTGTAAAAGCTCGTGACAAAGCGATATTGGGCCAAACCTCATAAGGAAATCTCCCCAAAATATGGTGTCTAAATATAACTCCCACGACATTGGCTACTCTCCCCGAGAAAAAACTTAGGGGTTACATGTACATAAACTATAGTCCCACATGTATGAGGTGTTGGTCATGATTACCTAAGAAAAAGGTAGTCAACAACTTCTCCAGTCAAAATGGAGCGGTTACCACTCCTTTGAAATCCCCTAAGTCCAGACCCATGAGCCTCTAGAAATACCTCAACTCTAGGATTGATGATGACAACTTAGAATACACACGAGTTACCCTAAAAATACAGAGCTTCTCATCCCACATGATTTTTCTCTCTCCATATCCAAAAACACTATTAAATAGTTTCTCACCACCGTGAGCAACCCCTAAACCACAAAACATCCTAAAAGCCTATATCCACCCTTACTCGCATAGGGATGCCACACATCTGTATTTTTTTAACAAGTACAATGGTACCCTAATAAAACTAACATGAGTCATACCTTCCATCATCATCATCACCACTTTGACACTCACTAAAACCTACACCTCTATCCTTAACTGATCGCAGTCATGGTTTCTATAATATTACAATCTCCACGCAGAAGGATACCAGAGATAGTAGTTATCCTAACGCCATAGCGAAGATCTGTGCTTCCACGGCTGAACTATGCATCTGCGCCACAAAAATCAGACCTGGAGAGAAATGCCATACTATTTTCAGAACAAGTTTGGTTTTGCATCTACCATCCTTAAGTTTTGATGATAATATAGTATAAAGAATAATTATGTACACTAATTGTTTCATTAAGTGTGTAGATAATGAAAATAGACTCTATATCTGAATAAACCAAACTCTGAGTAAAAGTAGACTCTGATTATGAACAAAGAAAACTTTAAACAAAGATAAATCTGAACAAAGAAGAAATTGACAAAAGAAGACTCTGAAGCTTAGAAAACACAAACTCTAATCAATGCAAACTCTGGACAAATAGATTTTGGACTCTGAACTTCATCAGATTTTGAAGCGAAGTTGAAGTCTAAAGAAGTGTTTCTATGATCGTCAAGCACCTGGATAATTAAGTCAATGCCTCTGCATCAAATAATCTAGAGCCACTATGATAAATCAAGCCTAATTTACACTAGACTTTTAAGTCTATATCCAAAAGGCTCGGAACTCTGGTCGAGCTTCAAATCATCTTAAATTTGAAGAAAATGATTGAGAGAATAATGATTGAATGGATATTCTTTAAGATATTACATTTAAGCGGAAAAATCAAATATTCCGTAAAAGGAAAAATATGATGGAATTACAAAAGGATTTTACTACCAACAATCTCCAGTTTTTGCAGCTCAACCTTGCACCACTACTACAGTTTTGAAATGGATGAAGTTTCCATATTCATCATCCAATAGTAATTTTCATCAACTTCCAATTTCATCCTCTAATGGTCCTATTAATCGTCTATTTAAAAAGGACAAGGAAATTGAAGACATAAAAGTATTATACAAAGAATTATGAAATTCAAAAGAATGTTATGTGCATCATTCTGAAAAAGTCGAAACAATACATAACAATAAGAAACAACACTCACTACACTTAGAGTTTTTTCATTGTATATTTTTTATCTGTAATGTCTGTAATTCAAATTGTGTTATGCTTATTTAGAAGCATCTTTGTAAATACACAATCTTTGTATTCCAACTCTGATTGTATTCCTTGAGGGGCTAGGTATAATCTGGAGCCTCGAAAAGTCATTGACAATTTGTCTTGGAGATTATATTCCTAGAGGGGCTAAGTTCAGTCATAATCCTTGAGAAGTAATTGACATTTAGTCTTTGAGCGTAATATGATTTACTAGTTGACTAAATCCTAATTGAAAAGGCGAACTCACTCTAATGAGTGGATTAGATTAACTTTGCTAACAGTGAACCAGTATAAAATTCCTTGAGTGTTTTTATCATTTTTACCTTTGTTTTTGGGTTCCTAAAATGTTATCACATTAGAAACCTAATTCAAACCCCTTTTCCTATTTTTCATTGAACCTTTAATTGGCATCAGACCTCTAATTCTGATATTGACTACTTTGTGTCAAACATTTACCTGTGTTAGATAAAGATCCAGTTTTGTGAAACACAATATGAAATCTATAAGAAACAATGACAAAGATCATTATTCTTCCAAACCTCCTATCTTTGATGGATAAAATTTTGATTATTATAAGGATAGAACCAAAAGTTTCTTTCCTATATATGAGGCAGATCTATGGGATATGGTAATAGAAGGTTACACACATCCTATTTATTCAAATTGTACAAAGCTTGAAAGAAGCATGGTAAATTATAAATAGAAGAAAGATAGAAAAATCCTCATAGATCAAGAACAATTCTTGTGAATGTTACTTCTTACATTGAGTACGAAAATATTAGAAATAAAGACTCAACAAAGTTTATATTTAATTCTTTGAGAATGTGTTAGTACCATGGTTCTAGGATTGGAATAGTTTTTCTAAAACATGGTTTTTAAACGATGTTATGGAAGATGTTATAACATGCTGGTAAGATTCATTTGAAGGCAGATGTTCTGGAAGATGTTGTAACATTCTGTACCAGAACATGTATAGGCTGTTTTAAATCTTGACATATTTAATTGGATTATATGATATTCCTTTTATTAATATCTCAATAAATTTCGCAGGTCAAGAAGATTTAATCTGGAACAAGTTTTGTATCTCCATATGTACATAAGTTACTAAATTGGGTCTTGAGACAATTTCGGAAGCTTGGTATTATTTGTTCCAAGATTTAAGGAGATTTTGATGCACAATTGGTGCATCACTCAACTTGTGGATAAAGAATATCTGGATGCAAATTTTGAAGCCCATGGACTATATAGGTTTATTTAAAGAGAAGACCTAACCTAATGTAATTTGAACTTTCAAAAACTTTTAAATTAGTGGAAGCTTATAGTCTTAGGTTTTGAGAGTCTCTTGTGTAGTTGTAAGTCACCCTTGTATCTTTTGATACTTGTGGTAGACGTAATATTCTCACTCAGAATCCTTTAGGTAATGAGTTGAGTATTGTTCTCACTCTTGAAGCTTT
Source organism: Vicia faba (assembly GCA_948472305.1). Taxonomy (NCBI): domain Eukaryota; kingdom Viridiplantae; phylum Streptophyta; class Magnoliopsida; order Fabales; family Fabaceae; genus Vicia; species Vicia faba. The sequence continues at coordinate 1,311,981,435 of OX451735.1, read as the reverse complement.
TAAGCAAGAGATTTGAGTTTTTTTATTGGAAGTGTAATATTCTTATTGAGTTGCTTTTGATACAGTCATTAGGATTGGGACTGCTAGATATCACTAAGGTGACTTAAGAAGTGAGATGGGATTTCTCATATTTATATGGTGATTTCTAGGTAGAAGTTGCACTTGGTAGGGATTAAGTGAGAACTTGTAAATCAGGAATGTTTAGGATTTGAATTGATACTATTAATAGTGGATTTCCTTTCTAGCTTGGTAGCCCCAAATGCAGGTGATTTTGCACCGAACTGGATTAACAACTCTATGTGTTATTTATCATTCTGCAATTTTATTTCATTATCCCGTTGATAAGTGCAAAAGTGTAGTTATTTTGTATATACTTTTTGTTGCACTTATCGATTCTTTGTTGTTAATATCAGTTTAATAACCCCACTTTTTGTTGTAAATACGTTTAGTTGCATTTTGAGTACATATTGTATCGGTTTATTAGTTTTGTATATGTTTTGTAGGTATTTGTTGCATTTTTGAAGAATTGAGGAATAAAGTCTAAATGGAGCTCTAAGACGTGCTTTGACCAATAAAAGAATAAGGCAAAAGAGAGAGCCAAGTGAAGTTGTATAGAGAAAGAAACAAAAGTTGATGGAACTGTCATGCGTCGCCGGGATACAGTGGGTGAGAATAGACCAATTTTTATGTTCCCTCTTCCTTGCTTCGCGTCTAGGTCACTAGGAGAAAATAAGGAGAGTCGTCGGGCGAACCATTGTGTCGTCGGGCGACGTTAGATATTTTTCATCAGACGAGGACGTGGCACAGTCTGGGTGAAGTGTATAGAAGCCGTCGTCTGGAGAAGCTTTATTTTGTCGGGCGACTTGTGTGAAACAATTTTTTTTTTTATATTTCATTTTGTTTCATTTTTGTTTGGGGATGGTTTTAAGGGTGATTTTTTATTCTCCCAACTCCATCAACCTCATTTTTATCGTGGATTAGCTTAGATAACAACTATGGAGCTTGCTCACGGATGATTCAGGTGGATTGCTCTTCGACTGGATCTGACAATCCAGAAGATTTGTGGTTCATTTCTCTTCCTCTTTGTGTTTTCTCCATTAGTTGGGTTTGTACATGTATTTACTCTTAACTTATGAATATTTGTCGCCCATGGTGTTATATTAAACTTTATTTACAAATCTTTGTTGATTGTTGTCTTAGATTTTTGCTCTGTGCTAGGGATTTGAGTTGTTATAGACATATACTGCTTAGATTCTTATCTAGGAAGATTATCTGTTAGTTTTTAAACTCTAGAGATCGATTTAGAGCTGACATCTACTTGGGTATCAAAGCTTAATGCCTCTGTGTGGTTGTGTTCTGCTGACAAATCGTCAGTGTGATTACATAGTTTCCTTCTATGTTGTTGAGGAGGTAGAGAGATCATTTCCTTGGTGATACAATCGATTTCTTAATTTGCTTTACAAATGACTTAGGTTGTGAGTGAAACATAGTGATATTGATGAGTATTGTTAGGTTGAATGTAACTGGTCAGTAGATTATATGTAGGCTTGATAAGTTCTTCCTTAGTTTTTTATTTTGTTTACGTTTATTTTCTGTTGATACTTTTTGTTGTACCCAAAAATTTTCCCTCCCATTTTTTTCAAGACATTCTTTTAAGGGTTCTCAAAATGCTCAAGAATCTTAAGGGTTGACTAAACAAACTCACATCCTAAGCAATGGGTCCACAACTAGGGTTTCATATTACAAAAGGAAGAATGGGTTTCAAAGGTCTCAAGTGGTTTTCATGGTTCTCCATAGTTCTTCAACAATGCTCATGTCAAGTTTCAAGCCTTGCATCACAAGTTTGCTCAGTCAATAGCTCAAATGATTGAAAGTCAACTATATTGGGTAAAAAGTCAATTATGGACAACATATAGTCAAACTTTAAGATTTTTGGTCAAAGTCAACATTTTGAAGTGATATTCATCATTTAATCAGTGATTGATCATGATTCTTCAAGGAAATCCCTCAAATCTCAAAATGACAAAAGTTGTCAAATTAGGGTTTCCTTAGGAGAAGTCAAATGAACTTTGACCAAGCATAACTTTCACATGTTTCCTTAAATTTTCCCCAACCAAAGCTCATTTTAAAGTAAATTCAATTCTATACAACTTTGTATTTATGCTCAAGTCCAAAAAGGGCTTCATTTGAAAGATATGAGCTAATACATTACAAGTCATTTCAAAAGTCAACAAAAAGACACTTCTTGTCAAGGAAACTTACATCAAGATAAAGTCTCCAAATGCAAAAAAATCAAAAGATAAATTGTGGAGGACATCTTTAAATTTCCAAAATTTTGGAGATAACTTTCAAAAGATGAAAATTGAGAGAGTTGTGACCAGTGCAAGTTGGGAAAATTTGAGAAAATGCATAAAGTGCAAAGTAATCAAACTTGGAATTTTGAACTAGTTGACCTAACTTTTGATGTTCAAACATGGTCATAAGGTGTTAGAGGACCTCTAAATCCATTCACATATATTTTATGATTTTTATTTATTTTATTTGAATTTTTATTCATTTAAATGCAAATAAAATCAAGTAAAATATGAGATAATGGTATAAGGGCTTAGGCTTCTGGTTTCAATTATATAGAGGCCAAGTACAACTCATGACAACTTAGTACAACCAGACAAGATCGTGTGGGCCCAAAAGGGAAGGAAATATATCAAGAAAGGACACTTTTTAATATGTTAGATTTTTTGTCTAAACATGGACTTGATTACATGATTTATTGCCATGTTTGATGAGCCATTTGTTTTCTCTATATAAGTGCAACAAATTAGATTCAAATGACCATGATCTCTCTCCCTCAAAAGCTTGCTAAAACATCAAAAATTATCAAGAACCCTATATTTCTCAAATCCTATTTTTCAAACCTTCTCACCACAAAAGGCCTCTTTATTCACTCTCAGCAAGTAAACAAGGTAAGATTGGATCATTTTTCATGATCCAAAACACAAGAAAATGAAATAGTATACATCTCCAGTTGCATGATGATCATATACTCCATACCTTGATTTTTGATTTGATTTTAAACTTGCTAATGCTTTTATCATGTTTATGAGATATTATTATCCAGGTCTGAGTCATCGTTGTGACCCCATACAGCCGAAACCAGGAGATGCCATGGTTATACCGATTTCGTATCAACTTCCCTATAATGGCCAAATCGTTGTGTTTTAGATTTCTAATACACTCCCATTGAATTCGCAGCCTTTAATTTAGGGGAACATGGATTTGTTTGATGGCTAAGGATGTTTGTTTCACAGGTTGAGTGAAGAGGATGGCCGGAGAAGACGACCGGAGTTAGGGCTCCAACGCCTCTCTGGTTGATATACGTTGTTTAATATCATATATTTATCGTTTCAAGTTTTATAATGGATGTAACAGCCTCCCCAGCGGTAGAGAGAGTGTTGTTAAGGAATTGGTATACCAGGGCACAGGTTCGATCCCTGCCCTTGGTATTTCCATTTTCATGTTTTCTCATTCACTTATTCAATGCAAGCAGTCCAAGGCGCATGCTTTGCACCTCATCTCATCACTAGTGGATCTCCATAATTATAGATCCAACGCTTCAGATAGCCATGACCATGATGCACCTCCTGAAATCAATCACATGGGATCACGCTAGTAGTTGGGTCAGCACATTTGGGCCTATCAATTTTATTTTTCTCACACCCCCAGATTTCTATTATTTCAGGCCCATTTACTTCTTTTTGTTTCCTTCTTTATATTATTTCTATTATTTTCTTTTTATCAAAATAAAAACACAAAAATATATATTTTTAAAATAAATAATGAAATTAATAAAATTTTATTTAATATTATTAATTATTTTATTAATTAATTTCATTAAATAAAAATGATTTAGTTTAATTAGTAATTTAATTAATTAGGTTTTCTAGGCTTAAATTAATAAAATTCTTTTTAATTAATTAAGTAAAATTAATTATATTTTTTTAGAATTAATCACAAACATTTCTTTTTCATAAAAAAAAACAAAAGAACATTTCCTTTCCTGTCGATTCCAATGTTCCCTTTGATGTTACGTTTGCAAATTAATTTTTATCATTTATGTAACTGCTAATGGTCTGTAATAGTCTTAATTAGAGTTTACCTATTTCTTTCCCCGTTTTATGGCTTTGTACCCACTTCCCTGAAGCTCTGTAATAGTCTAGATTTATTTTTTCTGCAATTTACTGCTTTCCTTATTACTGCTAGCTTAATAAGATTGTATGGAAAAGACTAAAAGAAAATGCTAGATAACCATAAATCCAAGACAAATTAACTGAAATCAAAACACTATTCACATACACACCTCTAGGGTAACTCCACTTGTTGCCTTCGAAAAGACATTCATGTCCCTCGAACATAGGGATACCATTAGCAAAGACCCTCGGTAAAAAATCATCATAAATATCATAGTCCCTCGATGTCCCTTTGATGCTGCCTTCGGTAAATGATCTTGTCCCTCGATGTTACCTACAAATACATGATAATAGTCCCTTCGAAATTCTAAAGGTATCCCTATATGTTGCCTTTATGATTGTACGATGACCCGCGCCCGTCCCTCACATATCCAACGATATGACTTCCTACTAACTAATGGTAGGATATCACTATCTAAAGGAAGAGGAAAATAAAACGAAAGACTTTTGAGTAGGTAGATAGATTTTAATCGCTTGCTCACAAAAAATCCTTTTTCACACTGTTGCACCCCAAAATTTGCCCTCTCATGTTTTCTAAAGTCTTCCCCCTGCATGGTTGACCAGAAACCCTTGCCTAAGGAAAAAGAAAATTTTTGAGTGGTGCTTTAAGTACCTTTCGATTGGCATTCTGAAAGACCCTTCGATTGGTATTCTGAAGGAGCATTTCGATTGGTATGGAAAAACACTTCGATTGGGCATTTGGCACTCTTCGATCAGGCTTTGATTAGTAAGCTTCGATTAGGCTTTGGTCTGCAAGTCTTCGATTGAGCGCTAGACCTCCTTCGATCAAGCTTTGATGTGCAAGTCTCCGATTGAGCGCTGGACCTCCTTCGATCAAGCTTTGGTCTGCAAGTCTTCGATTGAGCGCTGGACCTCCTTCGATCAAGCTTTGCTCTGCAAGTCTTCGATTGAGCGCTGGACCTCCTTCGATCAAGCTTTGATGTGCAAGTCTTCGATTGAGTGTTGGACCTCCTTCGATCAAGCTTTGGTCTGCAAGTCTTCGATTGAGCGCTGGACCCCTTCGATCAAGTCAATTTCACAATGCTTCGACTAGTACTTCAGAGGGTCCTTCGATTGGAACTTCATACCTTACCTCAATCAGAACATCAGAATGAAATGACCTTTGAATGGCATTTCAGTGCAGAGTTTCTCTTAATCTAAGATTCTATGATGAAGGAAGTTCTGAACACTTCGAATCAGAACTTAGACTCATCACAAGGCCAAGGGCTGGTCGAAGTTGTCTAATAGGGAATGTTCTAAATAGATTCGAATTGGACTTTGAAGCTGGCAAAAAAGGCAGATTCGAAGGAAGGAAGTAGGCTGGCATGACTAAGCAAAAACACATATCCTAACCTGTCCAGGTTCACCCAAAGTTCACAATGGCATGTGTCCCTTGCAAATATGGAAATAATTAAATGCTGATTGTGGACTCAATTATTTAAATGAAAGGCCATATTCTTGCCTTATTTGTTCCCAACCCTATAAGAGATAATTCGACCAGGGTGATCCTGTTCGAATCAAGCAATCGAAGCAGAGGGAGGCTCAATCGAAGAGAGCAGGTTCGAAGGGAAGTGGATCTGAAGGGAGTCAGCTAATGATTTCCATCAAGTTGGAGGCCTAAAACAACTCAGAGCAAGCTGGCAGAAACGCGTGATTGGATCAAATTTGGCAAGTCTTTATGAAAAAATCAAATAAAATCTCTTCATCATAATGGACCAAGATTTGATACACAAATGTTGACCTAAAATCCTTTGTCCATATAAACCTCAAGCCTCACAAATCACAGAGACACGTGAAGAACAGATATAAAAACTTTACACACAAAAAAAAGACGCAAAAAAGTATGCAGAAACGGCCACACCACTTTGCAAAAAAAACCATGAAAAAGTGTGGGATCAAGAACCACATTGGAGGAAGATTCAGACCAAAAGAAAGAAGCAGCTCTCTTGCCAGCAACCTCCTGAAGTGAGGCCAATCAAAAAAACAAGCCTTTCAATACCTCTAACGCGCTGTAAGTCTCCATGAAATTTGCTCTGAACATGAAATCGAAAACATGGAATCTTGCATCTTTTCTTTAAAATATTGACATATTTGTGATTTTTATTTGATTTAGAATGTTTTGGCATTATCCAATTTAATTTTCATTACCTCTAACCCCATATATAGAACCTAGGGTTCTTGTTTTTAGGCGTTTATGTCACAGGGAAAATCTATGCAAACGATGGTTACAGGGATGACCAGGATGAAGAGACGAGTACGTTGGTACTCTTGGATTTTATTTTCATGGCCTAGGAGAGACGTTTGAACGACCCTATGAATCTTCCTGCGGATAAAAATCCGCAGGTAAACGAACCAGGCTTTTGTGAGGAAGACGATAACGTGGCATGGCCAGATTGGCCTGTTTGAAATATTAGCGCTTTTTTTTTTAATTTTCCAGCGTATTCATTGATTTTCACATATATTATTTGTTTCTTAATTCAATAACAATAATGCAGTGGAGTTGGACTGGTGAAGCGTGCGTTGCAGAACCTCCCTAGGACCTGGATTCGAGTCCCAGGTCCCCCAAAACTTTGTTACAATTTTTCTCCAGGTACTCACATGCAGCGCTCCAGGAAGGGAGCATCATATACCTCCAGATCTCATGCGCCAGGTGGTTCCAGATTCAGATCCAGTGGTCCAGGATGAGGTTCACCATGAACCTTGATCAACAAACGCCTAGGCAATCTGAAAATCCAATCGGCTGGACGTTTGGGCCTGGAAATTGCCATTCATACTCCCTTTACGAGCCTAGCACCCCTGAGTTTGTTTCTTTATTTTTGTTTTCACTGTTTTTATTTTATTATCATAATTAATTAATTAACTAATTAGCTCTTTTTCATAAAAAAATAAGAAACAACAAAAATATTTTTATTTTAATTTTATTACTTATTTTTGTAAATAAATTATAACCAATTAATTTAGTTTTTAATTAGGTTTAATTTTTAACAGATTTTTGCATTAAATAAAAATTGACTTAGAATTAGGTTTTTTTTAATATTTCTAATTTTATTTCCTTAATTGAAATAAAACTCAAAAAATATTTTCTTTAATTCCATCATTAATTTAGACTTAATTCTTAAATCAAAAAAGACCAAAAATATGCTTTATTCAATAAAAGGGTCAAAACCTTCAAGGACAATCCAATTCAATTTTCTCGCGCGTATTATTTTTGGTCTATAATTGTAATTGCTCTGAGGATGTAATAGCTTTAACTTAGGATTTTATTTACCGCTTTTATTTACTTTTCGCATTTAATTTTCAAGGGTTTGTTTTTGGCGATGTAAATACCCGACGCCTTGTAATAGCTTAGCTTTATTTTCCGCCATTTATTTTCCGCAACCATTAACTGCTAGATGTATGAATAATAGGCTATGCATGACAAGATCTATCTTAACTTAAAATCAACAGTAGCTCACCATGACATGTAAAGATAATATAATTGAAAATTGACACACTCGCACATGCCACTCTTAGGGTACACCTCACTTGGTTGCCTCGAACGTGGTCATTAAGTATAGGATGTTTTAGAGGTCGTCCTCCTGTCCAAAGATCAAAGTTGCCTCGAAACGGTTGCCTCGGAAAAAATGATCTAAGACATTAGGGTTACCGCTAAAGCATCCTAACATTGCTTTAGTGACCACACGTCCCTTAAATCGAATTGACCCGAAAACTCCAACGACGGTGCTACCTACTCCTCAATAGTGGGATATCACTGTCTAAAGGACATTTGCACAGTTTAATTCCTTTTTGAGTAGGTAGATGTTCTTAAGTACTTGCTCCTTTTAAAACAAAACAAAAACATTTCGCACTTACACTCTCTTCAAAACAAAACTCTTTTCAAAACCCACAAACACAAAGAAAAATAAACTTTTGAAAACACAATGAGCAAGTACCTAAGAGCCCGTGGATAACCACGGATAGAAAGGGTGCTAACACCTTCCCTTTCTATAATCTACCTCCCGAACCCGAGAAACATATCGAAAAGGAATTTTTCAGTGCTTTTGTCCTTTCCTTGTTGGATAAAGTAAAAGACGGTGGCGACTCTTGCTTACCGCGACATTTTGTGAAAACAAACGCAAAACGCGAACCAACATTCCAAAACAGTCAGTTCTCATTCCCACCGATCACAGAACTGGCGACTCTGTTGGGGATTTATAAGTGAGGTGTACCTTAGGATTAGATCACTTGTGTTTTCAATTGTATGCTTTGTATGCTTTAAATTTTGTGGGTTTGTATCGGAGTTCTATAGATCCTAACCCGGATATGGGGATACCCTTTAGGTAAGTAGCAATAAACTGTGTGGGAACTGTGCGGGGTATACCGACATGGTTGAAATAGTAGCTATGTTGATGTGGCACTTTGGTGAGTACCGGTAACCCTTGAGTTAAGTCAAGGAGAGTACGGGGCCGCCGCGTGGTGTCGTGAAGCATCAATTGACCTTAGAACCTTACTTGACCATCTTGGCCTTTTTTAGGGGTAGTGAGATGACCGACTTTGGTGCAGTCTGAAGTTGGTAGATATTCGATACTACACTCATTAAGGATTGTTTTCTTGGAAAATTTTGGTTGCTAGTTCAGTGGCTAAACCAAACAATGAACATAGAAAACAATCCAATGATATTGAGCTCCTTAGAACCCGGTTACTATTTATAGGACATGTTTTGAGCCAACTACACTCAAGAGGGTACTTACCTATGAAACTCCATGCCAGCCTAAACTTAAGGCTATATGTGTGACTTGTGTGCCTTCAAGCTTGAACTACTTGCACATTCTTGTTATCTGACAAGATGAGTTCCTTGCAGGTTTTGTTTACAGTCCTTATCCAATAATTTGGACTTATTGCAGGGCTTACTTACGTCACCTCACGCTTTTGCTTAAACGCATAGCATACGCATCATAACATCATACCTTAACATTTCCTTAACCATTTCAAGGATCTCAAGGGTCTGTGATGCAGGTTATGGTAAATCAAATGGCTAGCAAGGGGCAAAGGGGATTTATTTTCCTCTAGCCAAAGTTGTCTAGAAATCCAAGCACGATAACTTGAGTCAAGGGCTATGACCCACTCGATATGGTGAGCTTGACTCTTGAAGAAGGACTCTTAGCAACATGAAGTTCCTTCAATCAAAGCTACAAGATTCAAATTCTAACAGTTTCTTGTTTACCCCGCGAGATCCTTGAAAACATTGCATACATATATCATACATATCATTTCATAACAGGTCATCCGATACAGGTCTCTCATGTTCTCGCTGTTTATTTCAGCAATGGCTTTTCAACCAGACAACCAAGATCTCTGGGCTCAAAACGCCCAACTTCAAGAAATGTTATTGAACCTATCCCATGGGCAAGGAGAAATAAAAGCTCTCCTCACAAGGGGCTTGGTCCTAGGGAATCCAGGAGGCATCAGGAATGATCAGTTGGAAGGGATACAAATTGAGTTGGCAACAATGAAGATCCAGATGATGGGACAGCTGGTGAGTCAGATGGCTCTCATTCAAGACTTAGCTCAAAGACAAGAAGAGCTCAGGGTCCTCATCAACAAGCTGCTTCAAAATAACCAAGTGGGGAAAATAACTAGGGTTGAAGATCAAGCCATCATTCAACCACCTTTGGGGCAAGAAGACAAGGGAAATGCTCCTCAGCTTGCTTCAGGGTCACAAGCCCAGCATCAACCTCCCCAGCATCAACCTCCCCAGCATCAACAGGGTAATCGGCATAAGCGAAATACGTTTGGAAGACATTTATCTGAGACTGATATACCATCATCTCTAATACTGAAACGCTTGTTGGAGGTCAATCTGATTGTTTAAAGGATCCTCCCCGGAATCCCAACACCTCTGCTCCTACCTATCATCCCTATGAAAGGTGTGCATACCACTCTGACAGTCCGGGGCATGACACTGACGACTGTTGGACTCTGAAGAACAAGATCCAAGACTTGATTGACGGAAGGGTGCTGGAGTTCATGCCAGATGGCGAGATGAAAATCTTCCGCTGAGAATTCTCCATCTGAGATGACTAGGTAAGGCTAAGAGACTGTTGTTCATTTGAATTCTGAAGTTGTATTTTTCTTTGCTTATTCAAACAATTATTATCTTGTCGAACTCTTTTATTTCATTAATGCATTACATATGTCTATTTTGAATCAATCCATTCGTATTCAGCATATTCAAATTGTTTTCCTTTTTGTGATGTTCAACTCTTGATTAAAAAACTCTAAGCCTTTAGAGGGAGGATGACGAAAAGGATACCACGATCTTTACAGTATGCTTTTGAATAGACCCCGCTGATGAGGTACATGCATTGTTTTAAATCCTAAACAGTGGAGTTATAAGGAAGATAATCCCTAGTCAACCCCTTTGAGCCAAAGAAGTTGGAGTTTTTCTTTTCATGAATTAAAACCCTTAATTATAACCTGGGGCAGGGTAGTTCTCTCAGTTGATCCAGGTGCACAATGAATGGCATCAAAGGAGTCCTTCCAAAACAAGAGACGGTGTTGGTTCCGTATAATCGTAAGGGCAGACAGTCATTACCTCTAAAAATAAAAGCTCAATAAGTCAAAACCTATGAAGGAGACTTACAAAACTGGGGCATCCCGCTGACTGTAATCACAAAAGAAACAGTTCAGGCAAAAGACGGGGATAACGCAATAAAAAATAAAGAGATCCTGCAAACTCTTATAAAAATGACTGCCTGTTCAAAATAAATTGTCAGTATCCGAACCATCACTGGTATGTCATAGCAAAGACTCAAACAGGATCTAAATGCACAATTAGCTGAGTTTAGGATCAAAGAACATCACGAAGAGCGGGTGGGTACAAATATAATTTGAGCCTTTGTCCTTTGTTTCTTGAACCGTGAACCAGGGCACGTTATAACCCTTAAAAAGTCCTAGCTGAAGCATGGGTTAGTCTGAAAGCATACTGTTACAAAAGGTATCCTGACTCCTGTAGGGCTTGCTGTACATCCTGAGTTGACATCACATTTTACAAAATTTTCCTGTTTCACTGAAAAATGCATTTTTAAAAACTTCAAGACAGACATAAGCTTTGCATTCTTAAAATAACATTGTTTGCATATGACTATTTGTTCAAACAGCAGAGAAATTCGCACGATGAATATCTAGTGAACAAAAAACCTTCTCAATAAAAAGGATCACCTCAAGTGGAAAAACACTTCCAATCAAGGGGCATGGCATAATCATTGTCCATCATCTGGGGCAGTCAAGTCAAGATTCAAGGAATCTCTCGAAATGACAAATAGCCAGGGGCAGATCTCCATCTGAATCAATTGAGGCATTGGACATGAATTCCAGCAACGAATCTTGCATGATCAAACGAAGATCTTCTGGTAGTATGGCAATACTACACTACTGACAGTGACAACTCCCCACACTCTGAGAGCGTGGACATAGTTAAAAAAGTACTACACATAATCAAAGACCCACTAGGTTGACTGGCCTAGGCAAAAATAAGGGCTTCCCGGCGAACCAAAAAGGTTCGGGCAAAAATAAGGGATGAAAATGAAAAATTTGTACACCCCGGCAAGTCGAAAACCTGAAAAGGCGGCTTGGGCAAAAAAGGGTATCCCGATGGACTGAAAACCCGAAAGGGCGGTCCAGACAAAAATTAGGGATCAAAGCGTACGACTATGTCTCGTCATCTTGTCACTTTCCTACCAGAAGAAGACTTGTCATTTAGATCGAAAGATACCAAGCACCTCATAGGTTGGAATAATACTCGATCCACAAGGCCTCCGCAGGCACCTTCTCCCGCAGACACAGGGGCAGAAAAGTCTCAATGCAAAGTCATTGTCATATCCTCAGCCCGCGTCCTAGTAACATCTACACTCCCCGCAGAGTAAGAAAAGGACATTGGTGTTAATTCTCCCCAGTTGAGGCTCACAACCATGAATGGGTCGACAAGATTCTCCCCAAGCAGAGTTCATCTATCACCAGCACTGGAAGATTATCCCCAATGGAGTCTGGAAGATTATCCCCAGTAGAGTCTAAAAGATTATCCCCAGTGAAGTCGCCATTGGAAAATCATCCCCAGCAGAGTTCATTCCTTTCACCGACAAAAATTTGATCCCCAACAGGGTTCACTGTCATCAACAACAGTAATTCATCCCCAGCTGAGTTTTATTTCTCCAAATCAGAAGATCTTCTAGCAGAGTATATACTCCCCACAGAGTCATTTCCTCGTCATTTCATTCCCCAGCGGAGTTATTCTCTCCTGCAGGATTATTCTCCCAATCATCTTCGGTCGTTATCTCCAGCGAGTGAAACTCCTTATTCTCCAACAACAGTCAGGGATTTATTTTCCCAAACTCGGACGTACCACAATAGCATTTCATGTTCATACATCATGACGTGTGCATACATATTGCATACAGCATAATCTCATTTATTTTGAGAACATCATCATACAATGCATGTCATGCATCATATACGATTAATCATGTACCTTTTCAGGAAAGATGGTTATCATCAACAACATCCAGCAAGTTCAAGATTAACTCCGGAAACTAAATAGAGTAATTATCTGCACGATCAAATGCAGCTTTACACGGGTTCGTCACGAATAAATCTTACACGGGTTTCTCCTAAATGCAGCTTCACACGGGTTTATCCTGAAAAATCCTACACGGGTCCTTTCTCATATATTTCTGAATAAAGTTTTACACGAACTCATCCCAAAGTAACCTTACCCAGATTCCTCCTGAAGTTTTACACGAACTTATCACAGTAACCTTACCCCGGTTCATCTTGAAGTTTTACACCAAACTTATCTCACAATAACCTTACCCCGATTAATTCTGAAGTTTCACACGAACTTATCCTGAAGTAACCTTACCCAGGTTCCTCCAGAAGTTTCACACGAACTTATCCAGAAGTAACTTTACCCAGGTTCCTCCAGAAGTTTCACACGAACTTATCCCGAAGTAACCTTACCCAGGTTCCTCCAGAAGTTTCACACAAGCTTATCCCGAAGTAACCTTACCCAGGTTCCTCCTTACAATTTCCCGATGTAGTTTTACCCAGACTCATCCTGAAGCAACCTTACCTAGGTTCCTCCTCAGTCCCGATACAGTTTTACCTAAACCCATCATGGAGCAACCTTACACAGGTTCATTCTCAGGAAAATTCAGATGAAGTTTTACACGGACTCGTCATCAAGAAACCCTACACAGGTTCCCTCTTTTTCCAATATGCAGTTTTACACGGACTCATCATCAGGAAACCCTACACAGGTTCCTCCATTCCATATGAAGTTTTACATGGACTCATCATGAAGTATCCTTACCCAGGTTCCTTCTCAGTTCAGATGCAGTGTTACCCAAACTCTTCACGAAGCAACCTTACCTAGGTTCCTTCCCATAAGCTTTACTACCAGTTTCCTTCTCATAACCTTACCATCCAGGTTTCGTTTCTCTTGTCTCCAGACAGCAGTCCACAATACTGTAAGACCTGGACTTGATCAAACACGATCGATTTCACCTTTCCCCAGTAGGTCGTGATGTAGCCTATACACTGACCAGATATACAGTTCACCTCCAAAGTTAGACTCCCCCAGCGGGATCTGCTACAAACAACAGGTATGCAAGTTCTCGCTAAGGAATCTCTTATGCGATCGACACTCCTGCAGATGGCATCTATAAGCCCATACTCCTACTAACGATCTCCAAATGGCATCTGTAAGCCCATTCCCGACATCACAATGCTGATACGACACCATGCGAGTGCAAATTTCTGGGCACTATAGTGTTCAATTATCTTCCACCTTTGGATCACGAAAGGCTCGAAAGCCAATCTATATCCTCGAGTTTAAGAAAATTGAACAGGGGAAACTGTTGCACCCCAAAATTTTCCCTCTCATGTTTTCCAAAGTCTTCCCCCTGCATGGTTGACCAGAAACCCTTGCTTAAGGAAAAAGAAAAATTTTGAGTGGTACTTTAAGTACCTTTCGATTGGCATTCTGAAAGACCCTTCGATTGGTATTCTGAAGGAGCCTTTCAATTGGTATGGACAAACACTTCGATTGGGCATTTGGCACTCTTCGATCAGGCTTTGACTAGTAAGCTTCGATTAGGCTTTGATCTACAAGTCTTCGATTGAGCGTTGGACCTCCTTCGATCAAGCTTTGATGTGCAAGTCTTTGATTGAGCGTTGGACCTCCTTCGATCAAGCTTTGGTCTGCAAGTCTTCGATTGAGTGCTGGACCTTCTTCGATCAAGCTTTGGTCTGTAAGTCTTCGATTGAGCAATGGACCTTCTTCGATCAAGCTTTAATGTGCAAGTCTTCGATTGAGCATTGGACCTCCTTCGATCAAGCTTTGGTCTGCAAGTCTTCGATTGAGCGCTGGACCCCTTCGATCAAGTCAGTTTCACAATGCTTCGACTAGTACTTCAGAGGGTCCATCTACTGGAACTTCATACCTTACCTCAATCAGAACATCAGAACGAAATGACCTTCGAATGGCATTTCAGTGCAGAGTTTCTCTTAATCTAAGATGCTCTGATGAAGGAAGTTCTGAACACTTCGAATGAGAACTTAGACTCATCACAAGGCCAAGGGCTGGTCGAAGTTGTCTAATAGGGAATGTTCTAAATAGATTCGAATTGGACTTTGAAGCTGGCAAAAAAGGCAGATTCGAAGGAAGGAAGTAGGCTGGCATGACTAAGAAAAAACACATATCCTAACCTTTCCAGGTTCACCCAAAGTTCACAATGGCATGTGTCCCTTGCAAATATGGAAATAATTAAATGCTGATTGTGGACTCAATTATTTGAATGAAAGGCCAGATTCTTGCCTTATTTGTTCCCAACCCTATAAGAGCTGATTCGACCAGGGTGATCCTGTTCGAATCAAGCAATCGAAGCTGAGGGAGGCTCAATCGAAGAGAGCAGGTTCGAAGGGAAGTGGATCTGAAGGGAGTCAGCTGTTGATTTCCATCAAGTTGGAGGCCTAAAACAACTCAGAGCAAGCTGGCAGAAACGCATGATTGGATCAAATATGGAAAGTCTTTATGAAAAAATCAAATCAAATCTCTTCATCCTAATGGACCAAGATTTGATAGACAAATGTTGACCTAAAATCCTTTGTCCATATAAACCTCAAGCCTCACAAATCACAGAGACACGTGATGAACAGATACAAAAAATCTGCACACCTAAAAAAGACGCATAAAAGTCTGCAGAAACGGCCACACCACTTTGCAAAAAAAACCTTGAAAAAGTGTGGGATCAAGAACCACATTGGAGGCAGATTCAGACCAAAAGAAATACGCAGCTCTCTTTCCAGCAAACTCCTGAAGTGAGGCCAATAAAAAAACCAAGCCTTTCATTACCTCTAACGCGCTGTAAGTCTCCATGAAATTTGCTCTGAACATGAAATCGAAAACATCCATTCTTGCATCTTTTCTTTAAAATATTGACATATTTGTGATTGTTATTTGATTTAGAATGTTTTGGCATTATCCAATTTAATTTTCATTACCTCTAACCTCATATATAGAACCTAGGGTTCCTGTTCTTATTTTTAGGCGTTTATGTCACAGGGAAAATCTATGCAAACCATGGTTACAGGGATGACCAGGATGAAGAGACGAGTACGTTGGTACTCTTGGATTTTATTTTCATGGCCTAGGAGAGACGTTTGAACGACCCTATGAATCTTCCTGCGGATAAAAATCCGCAGGTAAACGAACCAGGCTTTTGTGAGGAAGACGATAACGTGGCATGGCTAGATTGGCCTATTTGAAATATTAGCGCTTTTTTTTTTCCAGCGTATTCATTGATTTTCCCATATATTATTTGTTTCTTAATTAAATAACAATAATGCAGTGGAGTTGGACTGGTGAAACGTGCGTTGCAGAACCCCCCTGGGACCTGGATTTGAATCCCAGGTCCCCCAAAACTTTGTTACATTTTTTCTCCAGGTACTCAGATGCAGCGCTCCAGGCAGGGAGCATCATATACCTCCAGATCTCATGCGCCAGGTGGTTCCAGATTCAGATCCAGTGGTCCAGGATGAGGTTCACCATGAACCTTGATCAACAAACGCCCAGGAAATCTGAAAATCCAACCGGATGGACGTTTGGGCCTGGAAATTGCCATTCATACTCCCTTTACGAGCCCAGCACCCCTGAGTTTGTTTCTTTACTTTTCTTTTCACTGTTTTTATTTTATTATCATAATTAATTAATTAACTAATTAACTCTTTTTCATAAAAAAATTAGAAACAACAAAAATATTTTTATTTTAATTTTATTACTTATTTTTGTAAATAAATTGTAACCAATTAATTTAGTTTTTAATTTGGTTTAATTTTTAACAGATTTTTGCATTAAATTAAAATTGACTTGGAATTAGGTTTTTTTTAATATTTCTGATTTTATTTCCTTAATTAAAATAAAACTCAAAAAATATTTTCTTTAATTCCATCATTAATTTATACTTAATTCTTAAATCAAAAAAGACCAAAAATATGCTTTATTCAATAAAAGGGTCAAAACCCTCAAGGACAATCCAATTCAATTTTCTCGCGCGTATTATTTTTGATCCATAATTGTAATTGCTCTGAGGATGTAATAGCTTTAACTTATGATTTTATTTACCGCTTTTATTTACTTTTCGCATTTAATTTTCAAGGGTTTTTTTTGGCGATGTAAATACCCGACGCCTTGTAATAGCTTAGCTTTATTTTCCGCCATTTATTTTCCGCAACCATTAACTGCTAGATGTATGAATAATAGGCTATGCATGACAAGATCTATCTTAACTTAAAATCAACAGTAGTTCACCATGACATGTAAAGATAATATAACTGAAAATTGACACACTCGCAAATGCCACTCTTAGGGTACACCTCACTTGGTTGCCTCGAACGTGGTTATTAAGTATAATATGTTTTAGAGGTCGTCCTCCTGTCCAAAATCAAAGTTGCCTCGAAACGGTTGCCTCGGAAAAAATGATCTAAGACATTAGGGTTACCGCTAAAGCATCCTAACATTGCTTTAGTGACCACACGTCCCTTAAATCGAATTGACCCGAAAACTCCAACGACGGTGCTACCTACTCCTCAATAGTGGGATAGCACTGTCTAAAGCACATTTGCACAGTTTAATTCCTTTTTTAATAGGTAGATGTTCTTAAGTACTTGCTCCTTTTAAAACAAAACAAAAACTTTTCGCACTTACACTCTCTTCAAAACAAAACTCTTTTCAAAACCCACAAACACAAAGTAAAGCAAACTTTTGAAAACACAATGAGCAAGTACCTAAGAGCCCGTGGATAACCACGGATAGAAAGGGTGCTAACACCTTCCCTTTCTATAATCTACCTCCCGAACCCGATAAACATCTCGAAAAGGAATTTTTCTGTGCTTTTGTCCTTTCCTTGTTGGATAAAATAAAAGACGGTGGCGACTCTTGCTTACCGCGACATTTTGTGAAAACAAACACAAAACGCGAACCAGCATTCCAAAACAGTCAGTTCTCATTCCCACCGATCACACACACAAACACGTTTCTGAAATATTTTCAAAATAAACACTTTGTATGCATTCTCAACTGATACAAGAATCATTACAAAGTTTCCGAACTTAGGCATTTTCAAAACATTTTCAAACTTACACATTCACAAAGCATTTTCAAAAGTGAGCTAGAGATTAAGAGCCCATAGATATCTACGAATGAAAAGGGTGCTAACACCTTCCCTTTTCATAACCTACCCCCCTTACTCAAAAATTCTCAAAGGTATTTCCTGTTCTTTTCACCCTTTCCTTTATTAGATAAAATAAAAGTTGGTAGCGATTCTTGCTATCCCTATAACTTGCGATAAAATGAAAAACCAAAAGTCAGTTCTCCCACCTTATTAAACTTTTCTTTTCAACCCATTTATCCCCAAACTCATTAACAAGAGATTTATCAAACGAAGATTCAATAACCAATCTCTATGGATATGATATAACCTATATCACCCGGTAAATTAATAACTTACTTTTTGCTTGGTGCTCTACCGCTTCAGCAAAATGGAACCGTTGTCGGGGATTGGATCTATTGTTTTCACATTGCAATAATTCTTTTGTTTTTGAGTTTTCTAATTAATGTATATGTTGTATAGAAATTATACATTAACTTTTATATGATATGTGTTTTCACATATTGTTATGAATTGTCTCGTTTTCGTAATGTTTGTTGTGTGATTGTTAGGACACTTTCTTTAGGTTTGCACAATGTGACAATACCATGGCATGACAAGAGGAGTTTACTAGTTTGCACAATAAAGGTGTCGAGCTTACGACGTAAAACAAGCATGTTTTATTGTTTTTATTTTTGTTATTTTAGATAGTATGGTGACTTGTGTTTTAACAAGTTGAACTCAGATTAGTTTTTAAATTTCAAATCTTCAATTTTCAACTTGTTAATTCACTTTCACCCATTTGTTTCGTTATGTCAGTTGAGTTTTTCCGAAAGCTTGTTTTGTTTAGCTTATGGAAGTTTGTTAAAAGTTTGTAAATATTGTATGTTTTGTGTAGTTATGTAGTAATTAGCTTTAGTATTATTTTCCTAATTCTCTTTTTGTTGTTTGGACTCATGTTTTGGTCCGATGACTTGTAGAATATTGAGGTGATTTATCAAGTTTGATTGTTTTGACTTGCGAATGGATGGTAATGGTTTTTTGTTGAAGTTTTGTACACGTTAGAGATATGTGTGTATCGCTTTCTATACTTTAGAATATTAATGATACTTAGAATTTTTACAATTTTTATGTCATTCATTCTTTTGTATACTTGTTCATTTATGAATCACTTTAGTTCCCACCCTTTTTGTGAGGTATCTTTTCATTGTTCATATGTTGGAGGCCATGATTATTGTTTTAACTCGATTTTATTATGCTTATTATTTTGTTTGTGTTGATTGTATGAATGCAAGAAAAAGATCGAGGCATTTTTTGTTTTATTTTGAGCACAACTACTTAGCCAAATAGTCAATTCACCTTGTGAGTGTGTGATCATTAGTAACCCCTTTGAGCTTTTTGTTGATATCCATGTTGTATTTGCTAAATGCTTGTCTATGAGTGTTTAGTTTTTCTTTTTGCATGGATGTTGATTCCTTGTTTTATTGAACCCTCAACAATTGTTTTGGTTTGAATTTTTACCTTTTTTTAGAAAGTAGGGAGTATTCACTTTAATGTATGGTATAATTCAAGTTGGGGAGAAAAATGATTGTGTATTTATTGGTTGATTTCTATGAGGTTGAAAATAAAAAGAAAATAAAGAAAGAAAATAAAGTGAAAAAGAAGTAATAGAAAAAGAAGAAAAAAATAAAATAGAAAAGTTTTGAAAAAGAAAAATAAAAAGAGTATGGAATAACGTTGTGTTAATAAGTGATGTGTGTTGGTGTGATACTTGAAATGAAGAAGTTTGGTTAAAATTCTATTGTTTGAAACATTGTGGAAGTAATTACTCCCTTAGGTTTGGGCAAGTTTTTGTTTCGATTAGCTTTAGGACTTAATACTTGTTTGTTAACCAAGCCACATTACAGCCTTGAAAAGCCCTTGAAATTCTTGTTTTTATATTTTCAATGTAGGTTTTTGGATGAATGCATAATTTAGTCTATTATTTGCAAGATTGTTGGATGAGTGAAAATACCCGATTTTTGTGTGTTGTTCATCTATCGATGATTGTGTTTGCTAGGTGTAATTCATTTGTAAACTAGTATTGTTTTAGAATGTTTGGCATAATTTTTGTATTTAGCATTTATTTCGTGTTGATGTTATAGTCATAGTTTAATGGTAAGTGTTTACTTTGTGTGTACTGTTTTTCATTTAAACCATTGCATTTGTTTTCTGTTTTCAAAACCTGTTGATCCATGATTCTTTGATTTATCATTATTTGTTCTTTGGGTTATTTGATTTTGTTTGAGGACAAACAATAATTCAAGTTGGAGGTCTAAGACGTGCATTTGATTAATGAAGGAATAAGGAAAAAGAGAGAGAGCCAAGTGAAGTGGTGCAGAGAAAGCAACAAAAATTGTTAAAAATGTCATGCATTGTTGGGAGACAGTGCGCGAGAATAGACCAATTTTAAAGTTGCCTCTGCCTTGCTTCGCGTCTATGTTGCTAGGTGAAAATAAGGAGAGTCGTTGAGCAGAACATTGTGTTGCCGAGAGACGTTAGATATTTTTCATCAAATGAGGATGTGGCACAGTCTGGACCAAGTGTATAGAAGTCGTCACCGGGCGAAGCTTTATGTCGCTGGATGGAACAAAATTTGTTTACATTTCATTTTGTTTCATTTTTGTTTGGGGATGGTTTTGAGGGTGAATTTTTGTTCTCCAAACTCCATCAACCTCATTTTTGTAGTGGATTAGCTTAGATAACAACTATGGAGCTTTCTCACGGATGATCCAAGGTGGATTTCTCTTCGACCAGCTCTGACAATCCGGAAGATTTGTGGTTCATTTATTTTCCTCTTTGTGTTTTCTCTATTAGTTGGGTTTGTACATGTATTTACTCTAAACTTATGTATATTTGTTGCCCATGGCGTTATATTAAACTTGCTTTACAAATCTTTGTTGATTGTTGTCTTAGATTTTTGCTCTGTGCTAGAGATTTAAGTTGTTATAGACATATACTGCTTAGATTCTTATCTAGGATGATTATGTGTTCGTTTCTGAACTCTAGAGATAGATTTAGAGATGATGTCTACTTGGGTATCAGAGCTTAATGCCTCTGTGTGGTTATGTTGTGCTGAGAGATCGTCAGTGCGATGACATAGTTGTCTTCTGTGTTGTTGAGGAGGTAGAGTGATTATTTCCTTGTTGATACAGTCGTTTCTTAATTTGGGTTAGAAATGACTTAGGTTGTGAGTGATACGTAGTGACATTGATGAGTATTGTTAGGTTGAATGTAACTGGTCGATAGATTTAAGTCGGTGGTGAGTAGATTATATGCAGGGTTGATAAGTTCTTCCTTAGTTTTTTCTTTTGTTTACATTTATTTTTTGTTGATACTTTTCTTTTCAATCCATTTATCCCAAAACTCATTAACGAGAGATTTTTCGAACGGTGATTCAATAACCATTCTCTGTGGATACAATATAATATAAATATATCACCCGATAAATTAATAACTTACTTTTTGTTGTTCAGTCTGTCAACAAATGTTCTAACATCTGTCTTGACATTGTTCTGATGTCTGAACATCAATATTAACATGTTCTTTATGTACCAAAAAGTTCAATTGGCATCAGAGAAGACACCCTGGTCTATTTGGTGAGCTTTGGGAAGTATTTTTTGGGTACTACTATTCTTATTGGAAGGCTGGAATGATAGTATTCTGGTTATCTATGGACAACAGATATTAAAGAATTATCAGGATAGGAGAACCTGGTGTTAAAGAGATAGAAGGGAAGAATTTGAGTTGGCTCTTTGTCACTCTGAAATTATAAACTTCATGATCTATGGAATTGATAAGCACTCTGTATCACTTGTATTGTTTCCAAAGATACTTGGGAATTTCTCAAGTCCACTCATAAAGGCTCATCTAAGTGTGTTTGGGAGAAAAGAGTTTAGAAGAGAGGATGATAAAGAAGAAGATACTCTGGTCTCTACTCTAGAGGTTTGACATGATAGTTGTAACACCCCACTTTCCCATAATAACAATTATAGCATAATCTACGGATTACATATCAGAGTATACAAGTAGGATGTCACATCTTTCAAAATTCATAAAGTGTCAAAACACTTTCTTAGTGCATTTATTAAAAATAATCATTTCGGTAGCAGAATAATCAAATCGGTTTATTTTTATGGCATTGAAGCCTCAACAATAATAAAAACTCCACAATATATGGTCCAATGACAGTACAAAAGTAAGATACGTAACAAATGAAATAATGTAAAAAAATAACAAATTCCCAATAATCCTGTTTTACGTATCCGAGCGACTCCTAAGACTCGATCAGGTAACTCTCTCTCCAAGCACTACTCGGGTACCTAGTCATCTGTACTCCCCGAGGAGCATAGACACAACTGTTGTACCCCAAAATTTGCCCTCCCATATTCATCAAGAATTGTCAAAGTCAAGGTCACAAAATTCCCCAAGGGTTGTGCAGCTCAACTGTCTCCTATACAGTCAAAACTAGGGTTTGAGTTCTGGTCAAGCAAATGAACTTTTCAAAGGCCCAATCAAGTCTCATATGCCTAAAAAGATGGTCAAATGTCTTCATGTCAAGTTTCAGGACATTCAGCTCAAAATTGCACAGTCAAAACCCTAGATTGCACTACAGTCAACTGTAGGGGCAAAATGGTCATTTGACAGTCAAAAGTTCAAATTTTTGATCAACACATCATTTTAAAGCCACAAACATCATTTGATCAATGCTTGATCATGATTCTCAAAATTTGGCTCAGAAATCATCAAAGATGCAAAAGTTGCTATATTTGGACAGCTGAAAAAGTCAACTGAAATTGACCAGGGCATAACTTTCACATGGATTATCAGAAAAATTCCATCCAAAGCTCATTTTGAAGAGAAAGACATTTCCTACAATTCATCTTCATGTTCCAAGCTCAAGAAATGCTCTCACAAAAAGTTATCAATTTCAACATTATAGGTCATTTTCAAAAGTCAACAAAAAGTGACTTTAAGTCAAAGGCCATAACTTGAGATTGGTAAATCAAAATGACATGGGACCAAAGGCATTGGTTAAAGGACTCAAAGACCTTTCCAAAATGTCCAAGAACATGTGAAAAGCTTAAAAATTGACCAAGTTATGCCTTGTGGAAGTTGGGAAATTTTTGGAAATTTTTGAAAGTCAACATTGATGCAAAAGACCTAAAAATGCAAATGGGCCCAATTTTCTTCCAAGTTTCTTCATGCCAAGCCTATGCACGACCACTAGGCCCAAGGGGAAGTATTCTCATATTTTTTAATTATTTATTTGAATTAATATTAATTTATATTCATTTAAATGATTTTAATTCATGAAAAATATAAACCTAACATGAAAAAATCTTTTTATGCATGATTTGGCCTCTATAACTCGTGCACATGCTGATTGGGGAGAATTGGATTGAATTGGATATGATTTGCACAAAAACCATGTGAAAAAGATTGAAAGTATAATGGAAAAAAATCAAATCTTTAATCCTTGAATGCAAGAGATTTTGTTGAAAATTGTTGACCTAAAATGCTCCATACATATTCAGAACCACAAACCTAATGCCTCAAGACTGCAAGCTGCGCATGAACAAGCTTTGGCATTCTTGAATTTTCTCATAAAAACACCAATACTGAAATCAAGGTTTTAGTGTGATTCAAGCTCCAATCTTTATTCCAATAGCATCCTGAGACCTTCCTGAACCTTTCTCAATCAAAAACAACAACTCAAACGCCTTGAAACGGTATCTCTAAGTCAAACTGAACCAAGAGAATTTTGAATTCGCATAGCACGATTTAAGCATCCTCATGCATTTTTCTTTATGGATTATTGTTTGTCATGATGTTTCTGTGCTAACCAATATGTTTGATTTCATTTTTGAGCAACATACGCGAAATAGCCATTAAAGCATCTTAGGTTTTTCAGACCTGTGAAATTGGGGATTCTCTTACCCTATAAAATTGAGACCTAATAGTACCATGATCAGAATCAGGGAGATTGGACGAAGAAGATGGAGTGCTCGCGCCAAATTTCTGAGTCAAGGCGTGCTAATCGCTATTATTGACTTGAGCTTATTTTGAGGGGGTTTAAAACCCCCGTTAAATATTTGTTGTTTTTTCAGGGAAGCAGAACAACGAAGAAGAAAGGCTTCGTGGCAACCACTGAGTGGCCGTTTCAAATTTTGGCGCGCGTTCCAAGCGTGAAACCACTTTTCTTTTATATTATTTGTGTTACATTATTTGTTAATTGAATCGCGCTTGGTCCAGTGGTAGCACGCTACGTTTGTAACCCCAAAGACCTGGGTTCAAGTCCCAGGTCTTGCATAAATTTCATATTATTTTTCCATTATAAATCCCATGCAGTTTCAGGAGCGCATACGTACCATATTCCGCTCTCATCCATTAGCCACGCGTCCCACATGATCAGATTAAAGGCTGAAATTCAAAGAACATACCCTACGCTTAGTCAACATGTCATACAGAATCCAAAAAAGTCAGCACGTTGCAAGCTTATTGGGCCAGGCCTATTAAATTTGAACCTCCTTACTTGGGGCAACACCCCACCCTGGTTTGATTTTCTCTTCTTTTTTGTTGTTTTAATTATTGTATTATATTATTTTTATTGCTTTAATTAATTTATTTTTTATTACAAAATATAAAAACATTAAAAAATACAGAAAAGACCAAAAATACAATTTTTATTTTATTATTGCCATGAATAAATTAGAATATAAATTGTTTAGTTTAGTTAGGTTTTAATTTTAATCCCTTTTTTTTAATAAAAATCCAAAACATGTAGAATTAGGTCAATTAATAGTTTTAATGTCTTTTTTTAATTTTTATTTCTCACAATACTATTTATTTACTTATTTATTTTTATAATTAAAATTGTACATAAATAAATTAGGGTTTAGCTTAGATCATATTTTAACTCTTTCTTAATAATTAAAAAATGTTAGAATTAGGGTTTGCTTTTTTATTTTATTTAGTTTCAATTAATTTCTTTTTTCATTAAATCTAAAAAACCACAAAAAATAACAAAAATATCATTCTCATTTAATTTTAATTTTTTAATCCTTATTAATTTTAATTATTTGCAAAAAGGGTCCAACGCCCGT
Source organism: Vicia faba (assembly GCA_948472305.1). Classification (NCBI taxonomy): domain Eukaryota; kingdom Viridiplantae; phylum Streptophyta; class Magnoliopsida; order Fabales; family Fabaceae; genus Vicia; species Vicia faba. The sequence goes on along the minus strand of OX451735.1, from coordinate 1,311,956,361 downwards.
CATTAATCATTTAATTCGCGCATTTATCTTTTATCGTTTATATAATCATGTAATTGCCCCAAAGCGTTGTAATTTACTTTTCGCACTTTATTTCTTCGCATTATTTATTTTTTCCGCTAAATCGGGTCCGGTTTAATTTTGGCGATGTGGACCCGCGCCTTTGTAATAGTCTTAGATTTATTTCCTCGCAAATTTTATATCTCTTAATATGCATGCAAGAATGAATGGACTTAAATTAAAATCAAGCGTAGAACACGACAAACATGACAAGACAAAAATACTTGAAACATGACACACAATTCGCACACACCACCCCTAGGGTACGCCTCACTGTTGCCTTGCCTCGAAAGGTGGTCGTCGAGTAGAGGACGTCTTAGTAAGTCCTCATGATCCGGGAACCTGGCATGAGGGTAGCTTCTAAGGTGTCTTCCCATTGCTCTGGTGATCACCACGTCCCTAAAACTCGAATTGACCCGAACACCTCCAACGGTGGTGCTACCTACCTCTCAATGGTGGGATGGCACTACTTTTAAGGACATTTACACAGACGAATTCCTTAGGGTAGGTAGGTTCTCGTAGATACTTGCTCTCTTCAAAAACAAATCAAAATCTTTTCACACCAACACTTTTCAAAAGCTTTCAAAGCAAATTTTTCAAACACTCTGACGTACGAGTCGAACTGAAATTTTTCAAAGAGAACTTTTTTTTTAAACCCACATTGAAAAGTAAGCACACAATTTTGAAAACACAAATGAGCAAGTATCTAAGAGCCCATGGATAACCATGGATAGAAAGGGTGCTAACACCTTCCCTTTCTATAACCTACCTCCCGGACCGAGAGCGATCTCTTTAAAGGAATTTTTCTGTGCTTTTGTCCTTTCCTATTGGAGAAAATAAAAGACGGTGGCGACTCTTGCTTCCGCGACATTTCGCGAACCAGCGTTAAACAGTCAGTTCCAGATCCACCGATCACAGAACTGGCGACTCTGCTGGGGAATAATCGTTAAAGTGAGGTTTACCTTAGGGCTAGCTTATAACTATGTTTTCAATTGTCTTCCTTGTGTGCTTTAAATTGTGGGTTGCTTGGGAGTTCTATAGATCCTACACCCGGATCTGGGGGATACCTTTCTTAGAAAGTAGCAACAAGGCTGTGAGGGAACTGTGCGGGGTATACCGACACGGTTGAAACAGTCTGCTACGTTGATGTGACACTTTGGTGTGTACCGGTAACCCTTGAGTTCAGTCAAGGAGAGTACGGGGCCTCCGCGTGGTGTCGTGAAGCATCAACAGACCTTAGGAACCTTAATTGAACTATCTTGGCCTCTTTAGGGTAGTGAGATAACTGACTTTGGTGCAGTCCGAGGTTGGTTGATACTCGATACTACGCTCAATTGAGGGTTGCTTTCCTGGAATATTTCGGTCGCCAGTTCAGTGGCTAAATCGAAACGATGAACAATGAAAGCAATCCCGTGATATTGGGAACCTTAGAACCCGGTTACTTTGATTAGGACAGGTATGAACCCACCAACTCAAGAGGGTATTACCCAGACCCCATGCTGGCCTTAAACCTTAAGGGCTTGTCTTGTGTGCCTTGTTTGCCCTACATGTTTGTCTTTGTAAATATCTGTGGTGTGTTTAATCATAGCATCATGACATCATCCAGCATCATATGCATTGACTAACCATTTCAGGGGTTCGGATTTTCATCTTTGTTCTTGTTTTGTAGGACATGGAAACTGTTCGTAGAAAGACAATTCAGGTCAATCTTGTAAGGATCCCTCCTCAGCTTAAGGAGCTTATATCCAGGATTCCCGAGAACTCTTCATTCAGTGACAGGCATGGAAGTCTCATCAGCTTGGTCAACACCAACCTTGAGGAAGATATGATAAAGGTCCTGTTCCAGTTCTTTGATCCTCTGCATCACTGCTTTACCTTCTTGGACTATCAGTTGGTACCTACATTGGAGGAGTTCTCCCGGCTCCTGAAGATCCCTATCCTTGATCAGCTACCTTTCAACGGTACAGAAAAGGAACCTAAGCTTGAAGAGATTGCTAAAGCCTTGCACCTGCAGTCATCTGACCTCAAGGGACATTGGGAAGTCAGAAGTGGTATCAAAGGGTTCTTAGCCAAGTTTCTGTTTGAAAAAGCCCTTGAATGTTGGAACTCCCTTGACTTGCAAGCTTTTGAAGAAGTGGTAGCCCTCCTTGTTTATGGTTTGGTACTGTTCCCTAATCCAGATCAGCTCATTGATATTAGTGCCGTTCAGATCTTTATGTCCAGGAATCCTATACCTACGTTGCTGGGGGACATCCTTCACTCATGTTACACTCGAACCATGAGAAAAAGAGGTGTCCTTATGTGTTGCACTCCTCTCCTGGGAAGGTGGTTTATTTCGCACCTTCCCCAATCAGTCCTGAAGAATGAGCGGGGTTTGAGATGGTCACAACGGTTGATGACTCTTACACATGCAGATATACATTGGTGTCCTAGATCCAGAGGAGATGTCACCATCATTGATCGTTGTGGGGAGTACCCTAATGTTCCTTTACTTGGAATCAGAGGAGGTATTACTTATAGCCCATGCCTGGCTTGGAGACAGTTTGGTTATGCTCGGAGGGATGGTCCTCATGACATGTTAATTCCCGACATAGTTTTTGACTTCGACAGTGATACTCAAGGACTTCGTCAGAGATTTATCAGAGCCTGGAGGATGCCCAGTAGAATAGACAGCAAGACACTGGGGCACAGGAATTCCATCCCTTTGGAACCCTATCTCAAGTGGGTACGGGCCCGTTCTCAGAAGTTAATTATGCCTTATCCTCACATGCTTCCAGTAATCAAAGAACCTGTCTTGGAAGGGGAAGTGTCTCATGTTATTCAGCACCCTGATATGCCCACATCCTGGGAAGAGATGCAGAAGAGCTGGATTCAGCTTAAGGAGGAAAGGAATTCTTTGGAGACTAGTCTGCACGCCAGTGAAAAGAAGGTCTTGGAGCTCACCCGTCTGTTGCATGAGGAGAGGAACCTCAACACCTACATAGCTCCGAAGAGGATGCGCAGTGTATTTTGGGATTGACTGGACTTTTGTATTTCCTTTTTGCCCATGAGGCCTTGATGTATCAAACAATGATTTCATTAATGATAACGTGTGTTCTTTTCTTGTCTACAACGAATTTGAATTTTCGAACCCTTGAATGCATTGCATACGCATTTCATACATCATGTGCATAGCAGGTTTCTCCCTTTTCAGGTTGCTTACAGTTCTTCGCTGTTTATTTCAGCATCATGAATTCCGGATCTGAATCAACTGAGACTTCAATCAAGGCTCTCCAGGCGCAGAATGCGCAGTTTCAAGAGCTAATCCTGGGTCTAGCCAAAGGCCAAGAGGAACTGAAGACCATGCTCCTGAAGAAGGAGAAGAAGAAGAAAAGAAGGACTGTTCTATTCAACACGGGCCGAAGGATGGGTAATACTCTACACAATGAAGAGGTTGCTTCTTCTGTGGGCAAGAGTCCTTCTCAGGCAGAAGCAAGGGTTCCTAGTCCGGTGGTCTCCGACAACGAGACAGATTTTGACGAAGAGCAGTACCCTCCTGAAGACAACAGATACAAACAGCTGGAAGACAGGTTGAAGGCTATGGAGGTGCAACAGGCACCTGGGCTAGATTTCGGAGATCTGGGTTTGTCGACTGGTATAATCATTCCACATAAATTCAAAGCTCCCACCTTCTCCAAGTATGACGGGGCGTCTTGTCCCAAGCTGCATTTGAGGTCTTATGTTCGGAAGATTCAGCCGTACTCTGCGGACAAGAATCTATGGATCCACTTCTTCCAGGAGAGTCTTTCAGGGACTCATCTCGAATGGTTCTATCAGCTGGATGGGACCAAAGTTCGTAACTGGGAGGAGCTGGCTACTGCTTTCTACAAGCAGTATCAGTATAATGCCGACCTTGCCCCCACGCGTACCCAACTCCAGGGTATGTCGTTGGGCGTAAGCGAAGGTTTTAAAGAGTACGCGCAGAAGTGGAGAGACTTGGCTGGCAGGGTGCAGCCACCTTTGACTGATCGAGAGTTAGTGGACATGTTCTTGGGGACCCTATCTGGGCCGTTTTTCAACCATCTCATTGGGAATTCTTCTGCTGGTTTCACTGATTTAATCTTAACTGGAGAAAGGATTGAAGCTGGGTTGAAGTCTGGGAAGATTGCAAAGGCTGCATCATCATCTAGTTCGGACAAGAAGCCGTTTAAAAAGGAGTCTAGTGCCGTGTATGGTTCTAGGAAATCAGAAAGACCTGATCGCCGCCAATCTGTCAGTGCGGTCATGATTGCTACGCCTGCTGCCGCTCCCCGGCCAAACAATCCCCAAAGGGCTGATAGACCTCGGAGAGAGTTTACCCGGTTAAGCATGACCCTATCGCAAATCCCGCCACAGTTACTATCCACCAATTTGGTGACTGTCAAGGAGGCGCCAAAGTTCTCAAACACTACCTCTCCTAAGTACAACCCGAATGCCCGTTGTGCTTACCATTCAGACAGCCCGGGGCATGCCACTGATGACTGTTGGGCGTTAAAGAATAAGGTGCAAGACCTTATCGATGCTAAAGAGATACAATTCGAAGCGCCTGCAAAACCGAATGTAGTTACTGCCCCTATGCCTCAACATGGGGTAAATGCTATTGATGAAGATGTGTATGCTGTTTCCGTGGATGATCTAGCCACTCCTTTAAAGATCATTAAGAAGAATCTACTGCAGGCCGGTTTATTTCCGGGTTGTAGTGAGGGTTGCCTGTTCTGTGTTGTGTCCCCGTCCGGTTGTCCCTTGCTAAAGTTAGGCATCCAAAGCTTAATGGATAGCAAGGAGATTTTATTCAAGAAGTCTGCTGTTCGTATGGTTCCAATGGAAGAAGTCTCTGTGGTGACTATCTTCAACAATCCGATCTCGGCTCTCCAGAAGAAGCCCATCCAAATTCTGACTGTTGCACCTGTTACTATCACTGTTCCGGGGCCCCTGCCCTATGTATCCAACAAAGCTGTCCCTTGGCACTATGGGGCAGATGTATATATAAATGGAGTGAAACAAGAGCTCAACGCTGGCGCCAGCATCTGTGACATCACTGGCCCGGCCAAAGTTACCCGCAGTGGCAGGCTCTTCTCGCCTGACATTGCGCCACCGGCTGCTAGAAGACCACTCCTGATAATTCCTGCAAGTACACCTACTCCCGCTGCTGATCAAGTTGTTATTCCAGCTGCTGATCCTATTGTTTCTCCTGCTGCCGAGTCATCCAATGCTCGGGGCAAGGGAATTGAAACTGAGCCTGCCCAGATGGAGGTACCCATACCCATAGCTGCTGAGGCCTCCCCACAAGAGATGGAGGAGATTTTGAAGATTATAAAGAAGAGCGATTTTAACGTTGTGGAACAGCTGGGGCATACGCCCTCCAAAATCTCCATGCTCTCTTTACTGCTGTGCTCTGAGGCCCACGCAAAGGCCCTCATCTCATTCCTTAAGAAGGCTCATGTGCCACATGAAACTTCTGCAGTCCAATTCACTGATTGCGTGGCAAGTCTAACGGCGGACAATGGCTTGGGTTTTTCAGATGCTGACTTGACCATGAAGGGGAAAGATCATAATGATGCTCTGCATGTCTCAATCGAATGCAGGGGCACCACCTTGGAACATGTGTTGGTTGATACTGGGTCATCTTTGAATGTGCTACCCAAGAAGGCTTTGGATCGTCTAGATTGTGAAGGCCTGGATCTGAAACCCAGTAACATTATCGTCAGGGCCTTTGATGGTTCAAAGAGGATGGTCCATGGGGAGGTGGACATTCCGATTCGTGTGGGCTCTCAGGTGTTCGACTCCACTTTTTATGTGATGGATATCCGTCCATCTTACTCTTGTCTGCTGGGTCGACCCTGGATACATAAGGCTGGGGCAGTGACCTCTACCTTGCATCAAAAACTGAAGTACCCCGTCAGAGGGAAGATCGTCACCGTGCAAGGTGAGGAAGAATACATGGTGAGCCACCTAAACTCGTTCAGATACATTGAGATGGATGGGGAGTTCATTGAGACCCCCTTTCAGCATTTCGAGGAGGTGTTTCCAATCGCAGCAGAAACAGCAGAAGCAGGTGGTCCTCTGAAGATGGCTTCCCTAAAGGATGCCAGGACTGTAGTGCAAAAGGGTGAAGGTGCCAACTGGGGCAGACTGCCAGACTTCACCCAGAAGACTGATAAACTTGGGCTGGGCTTCACCTCAGAAGGGCAGAGAGCTATGAGGGAAGAGAAGATCGGAAGGCCTCCGGTATTTATCAAGGGTTCAGAAGTGAATGCTGTCGGGGAAGACTTTGAAGTGGACGAAGCCGAATTCAACAGCTGGATTTATCCGACGGCCGAAGAAGGATTGAACAATTGGAGTGCAAAGGATCACACCCCTGTTACCTTTGTGACACAGTAATGAATTCCCATGTTTTGTTATTTTGTAATAAACAATGATAAACTCTATGGCCCGGTGTCTTACCCGAGGCACCGTGGTTCTATTTGTGAGGGCATATGAACTGTCATTTTATACATCATAAATGAAAATCTTGGACTATTTTCGCATTGCAAATATTGTGTTCCTTTTTTCTTCTTTCATTTCCTTTACATAATTTTCAAAACAGCTGTATTTACACACACACTCACTCATACAGGTTCCAATCCACTCTGGATCTCACTGATAACAGCTCTGCTAATGCCAATTATGACTTCGAAAATCCGATCAACTTAGCCGAAGACGAAGGTGAAGATGATTGCGAAGTGCCTGGCGAGCTTGCAAGACTGTTGCTTCAGGAGGAGAGGGCAATTCAACCCCATGAAGAGCCAGTAGAAACCATAAACTTGGGTACTGAGGCAGACAGAAAAGAGGTAAAGATTGGTGCTAACCTAGAGCTCAGCGTGAAGCAACGGTTAACCAAGATGCTGCATGACTATATGGAGATCTTTGCCTGGTCCTACGAAGACATGCCAGGGTTGGATACCGATATTGTTGTCCATCATTTGCCAACTAGGGAAGACTGCCCTCCAGTTAAACAAAAGGTCCGTCGGATGCGTCCAGAGATGTCAGAGAAGATTAAGGCCGAGGTCATGAAACAGTTTGATGCCGGGTTCCTTGCAGTGACTTCTTATCCTCAGTGGGTTGCTAATGTGGTGCCAGTACCTAAAAAGGACGGCAAGGTCAGAATGTGTGTCGATTACAGGGATCTGAACAGGGCCAGCCCCAAGGATGACTTCCCCTTACCTCACATTGATGTCCTTGTGGATAATACAGCTCAGCACAAGGTATTCTCTTTCATGGGTGGCTTTTCAGGCTACAATCAGATAAAGATGGCACCTGAAGACATGGAGAAGACTACATTTGTTACTCAGTGGGGCACCTTCTGTTACAAGGTCATGCCGTTCGGGTTGAAGAATGCTGGGGCAACCTACCAACGTGCCATGGTTGCCTTATTTCATGATATGATCCATCATGAGATCGAAGTGTATGTGGACGACATGATCGCTAGATCCCAAACTGAAGAAGAGCACTTAGATCATCTGCAGAAGTTGTTCGACCGGTTGAAACTGTACAAGCTGAGATTGAATCCGAACAAGTGCACCTTCGGGGTAAGATCTGGGAAGTTGCTAGGCTTCGTGGTCAGTGATAAAGGTATTCAAGTGGACCCTGCTAAGGTCAAAGCTATTCAAGAGATGCCAGTTCCTAAAACAGAGAAGGAGGTCAGAGGCTTTTTAGGACGCCTGAATTACATTGCTCGATTCATCTCCCATCTGACTGCTACCTGTGAGCCAATCTTCAAGCTGCTGAAGAAAGATCAGGTAGTACGTTGGAACGATGAATGTCAGGCTGCCTTCGACAGAATCAAAGAGTATCTCCAAGAACCACCTATCCTTATGCCACCGGTTGAAGGGAGACCTCTGATCCTATATCTGACAGTGCTTGACAACTCAATGGGGTGTGTGCTGGGGCAGCATGACGAGTCTGGCCGAAAAGAGCATGCCATTTATTACCTTAGCAAAAAGTTTACCGACTGTGAGACCCGATACTCACTGCTTGAGAAAACTTGCTGCGCTTTGGTATGGGCTGCTCGCCGGCTGAGATAGTATATGCTGACTCACACTACCTTGTTGATCTCAAAGATGGATCCGATAAAGTATATATTTGAAAAGCCTGCTCTGTCTGGGAGAATTGCAAGATGGCAAATGATCTTGACGGAATACGACATTCAGTACACAACCCAGAAAGCCATCAAGGGAAGTGTATTGGCAGACCACTTAGCTCATCAAGCTGTAGATGACTACCAATCAATGAACTTCGAGTTTCCGGATGAAAGCATCATGATTGTGACTGATTGTGAAGTGCCTGGACCGGATGAAGGACCTGAACCAGGATCCCGATGGTCTATGCACTTTGACGGAGCCTCTAATGCTTTGGGAAATGGTATTGGCGCCATCATCATATCTCCTCAAGGTACTCATACTCCACTCACTGCCCGGCTGTGTTTCAACTGTACCAACAACATGGCGGAGTATGAGGCATGTATCATGGGTCTTCAAGCTGCGATCGACTTACGGATCAAGTTCCTCAGTGTCTTCGGAGATTCCGCTCTAGTGATCAATCAGATCAATGGAGAGTGGGATACGAAACATCCAAACCTGATTCCTTACAAAGAATGTGTGTTGACCATGATTCCCCACTTCACAGAGATAACATTTGAGCATTTTCCAAGAGAAGAGAATCAGCTAGCGGACGCGTTAGCTACAATGTCTTCAATGTTCAAGGTTAAATGGGATAACGAAGCTCCCCAGATCACCATCTGGAAACTGGACGAACCGGCATACTGTTGTGATCTCGAAACTGAATTGGTAACCGAGAAGCCTTGGTACCACGAAGTGAAGAGATATCTGGAAGCTCAGGAATACCCTGAAGGTGCCTCTATCAATGATAAGAAATTCCTGAGACGGTTCGCAGCCAAGTTCTTCCTAAGCAACGGCGTCTTGTACAAGCGAAACCATGATTCAACCTTGCTGCGTTGTGTGGACAAGATTGAAGCAGAAAGAATCATGGAAGAGTTACATGAAGGGACCTTTGGTACGCACTCCAGTGGACATACTATGGCTAAAAAGATCCTACGGGCAGGATATTACTGGTCCACCATGGAATCTGATTGCTACCAACATTCTAGGACATGCCACAAGTGCCAGATATATGCAGACAAGGTGCATGTTCCTCCGGTTCCCCTGAATGTTCTGACTGCGCCTTGGCCGTTTGCAATGTGGGGCATAGACATGATCGGCGAGATAAGACCTACGGCATCCAACGGACATCGTTTCATCCTAGTGGCAATTGATTATTTTACAAAGTGGGTTGAAGCAGCATCCTATGCTACAGTAACCAAGACTGTTGTGGCGCGGTTCATTCGGCACAATCTGATCTGTCGATACGGCGTTCCTGAGCGAATTATTACAGACAACGGTACCAATCTGAACAATAAGATGATTGCTGAGCTTTGCGAACAGTTCAAGATACAGCACCACAATTATTCTCCTTACCGACCGAAGATGAATGGGGCTGTAGAAGCAGCTAACAAAAACATCAAGAAAATCGTGCAGAAAATGACAGTAACATACAAAGATTGGCACGAGATGTTACCGTTCGCTCTGCATGGGTACCGTACCTCAGCTAGGACGTCAACCGGGGCAACTCCTTTCTCTCTGGTTTATGGCATGGAGGCAGTCTTGCCGATCGAAGTGCAAATTCCCTCTCTCCGGATAATGAAGGATGCAAATCTGAACGAAGATGATTGGATCCAGACACGACTTGATCAGTTAAATCTTATTGATGAAAAGAGACTTGCCGCTATCTGTCATGGTCAGACGTATCAGAAACGGATGATCAGGGCATTTAACAAAAAGGTCAGGCCACAGGAATACCAAGTCGGGGATCTGGTTATCAAAAGAATCATCCTTCCTCAGAGTGATCCAAGGGGCAAATGGACCCCTACGTACGAAGGGCCATTTGTGGTTAAGCATGTGTTTTCAGGAGGAGCAATGATCTTAACCAACATGGATGGTGACGACCTTCCTCACCCCGCCAATGCAGACATAGTTAAAAAATACTACGCATGAAAAAGACCCGCTAGGCTGACATGCCTAGGCAAAAATTAGGGCTTCCCGTCGAACCAAAAGGGTTCGGGCAAAATGTAGGGATGAAAATAAAAAAATCTGTACACCCGGCAAGTCGAAAACCTGAAAGGGCGGCTTGGGCAAAAATGGGTATCCCGGTGGACTGAAAACCCGAAAGGGCGGTCCAGGCAAAAATTAGGGATAAAGCGTAAAACTATGTCTCATTGATCACTGTGCATCCAGAATCCGGTATCTGCATCAAGTTCAAACAGCATCGATCAGTCAGCTTCACCTTCAACCAAGGTCATCAAGTGATGAGACGCTCGGAGTTATAAAGACAATAGCAGAGTTGAAACCCAGTGGATCACTCATCTTTCACACAGCTGTTTTATTTTCTTTTGTACAGAACTTGTATAAACTCTTTTGATCGGCGACGTACCTCTTACTAGGACGTCAGCCTCTTGTATACAAAACGCCTATTCAGGCCATTCAAAAATCAATAAAAATATATTTCCAGTTAAACGTGCCCAAGTGTTTTTCTGTTTTGTTTTGCGAAGAACGTCCAAGGTTCAATTTGTGATGTATGCATTGACAATAATTTGCTAACTCATAAATATTTGCATACGAAACAAAGGAATTAATTGCAGGTGACACTGGAAACAGGGGCAATAAAAGAGTTGTCTGAGCAGTCTAATTGTTCTATCCTACAAGGTACTAAGGTAGGTTCAGCTAAAGAACACGGCCAAGTGCATCTTAATTCCCCAGAGAATGTTTCAACAAGTCAATACATTCTTCTCCAAACAAAGTCATCAAATATCAAGGAAATTGAGTATCCTCCCGTAGATCTCAATACTTCCCCAGCAGCAATACACAAACATCCCCGGCAGTCTTGGTCTAAAGATTGTTCCCCGGCGGTATACCACCATTCAAAGGGATCTTCCCCCGGAAAGTTGGAATTCATATCTCCCCAAGCATAAGCTTATCCCCAGTAAATTCTGGAAGCTTGTCCCTCGCAGAGCACGAACGCGTCGTCCCGGCTTGATTTAAAGAGTTATTTCCGTAACAGGATATAACTGGGTTATCCTCAGCCAAAAGCCACGGAAAGAGCGTCCTCGGCAAAATATCGTCCTACCCCCAGCGAAGTCTATCAACACTTCCAGCACAACAAGGATATCCCCAGCATAACTCATCAACGGTATCCCCAGCGGAGTTATCTTCATCAACTCAGCAAAGCATCGCTATCCCCACAGAGTAGCACTCCCCAGCATGATCTCTAGAGTATCTTTTCTCCCGCAGAATTATTTCATTTGCCAAGTTTATTCCTCAACGGAGTTATCTTCTCCTACCGGTATTCTTACAACAATCATCCACAGCGGAAGCAAAATCTCTTACTCAACATCAGCCCAGGATATGACTTCCCGGCACCCGTCAAGAATTCATTTTCCTAGACAAAAACATACATGAATCATCACATACATCATTATAGCATGCATAACGTATTGCATCATACAAGTCTCATTTATATTGATAACATCATTGCTTGATCCATATCATGCATCGCATATAACTGACTTTTACCTTTCAGGAAAGATGCAGTTGAAATTCTCAAACATATTTCAAGGATTTCTCTAGTCCAGTTAAATCGACCCCAAACAGATTTTTCTGATAAAGACTCAGTAGATATTCTCTTATGGTCCCCTCTCCAACGGCGTGTGAGGTGGTAATTCCTTCTTCAGATGTTCCCCTCTCCGGCATGAGCGTGAGGTGATATTCTCTTATGGTCCCCTCTCCAACGGCGTGTGAGGTGGTAATTCCTTCTTCAGATGTTTTCCTCTCCGGCATGAGCGTGAGGTGATATTCTCTTATGGTTCCCTCTCCAACGGTGTGTGAGGTAGTAATCCCTTTTTCAGATGTTCCCCTCTCTGGCATGAGCGTGAGGTGATATTCTCTTATGGTCCCCTCTCCAACGGCGCGTGAGGTGGTAATTCCTTCTTCAGATGTTTCCCTCTCCGGCATGAGCGTGAGGTGATATCTCCTTTCAGATTATAATTTCCTATAGTTCCCTCTCCAACGTGAGTGAGGTAACTCCCTTTGAGATTATAATATCCTTTGGTTCTCTTCCTGACACTACAAAGATGGTAATTCTCACCAAGATTTTTCTCAACGAGCGTTGTTGAAGTTAAAATCGCCCAAGGTTCTCTTACCATTCATGATTAAGGCAGTAACCATTCCTGGTTCATTCATCAGCGTTTGAAGCTCCAGACTCAGCTCCTGTAACCAATCAGGACATATCTATATCAAGCATCTAAAATCAGCTCCTGCGACGTGTCAGGTACTCATTTTCTCTTTTGCAGGTATGCAGGTTCTAGCAAAGGAATCTCTTACGCAGTCAGCATCCAGATGGCATCTATAAGCCCATCACCCTATTCAGCAATCTCTAAATGGCATCTATAAGCCCATTCCCCATCACTGCTACTATGTGAGCGCAAATTTCTGGGCACTCTAGTGTCCAATCATCTTCTACTCTCGGATTACGAAAGGCACGTCAGCCAATCTGCATCCTCAGGTCTAAGAAGATTGAACAGGGGCAACTGTTGTACCCCAAAATTTGCCCTCCTATATTCATCAAGAATTGTCAAAGTCAAGGTCACAAAATTCCCCAAGGGTTGTGCAGCTCAACTGTCTCCTATACAGTCAAAACTAGGGTTTGAGTTCTGGTCAAGCAAATGAACTTTTCAAAGGCCCAATCAAGTCTCATATGCCTAAAAAGATGGTCAAATGTCTTCATGTCAAGTTTCAGGACATTCAGCTCAAAATTGCACAGTCAAAACCCTAGATTGCACTACAGTCAACTGTAGGGGCAAAATGGTCATTTGACAGTCAAAAGTTCAAATTTTTGATCAACACATCATTTTAAAGCCACAAACATCATTTGATCAATGCTTGATCATGATTCTCAAAATTTGGCTCAGAAATCATCAAAGATGCAAAAGTTGCTATATTTGGACAGCTGAAAAAGTCAACTGAAATTGACCAGGGCATAACTTTCACATGGATTATCAGAAAAATTCCATCCAAAGCTCATTTTGAATAGAAAGACATTTCCTACAATTCATCTTCATGTTCCAAGCTCAAGAAATGCTCTCACAAAAAGTTATCAATTTCAACATTATAGGTCATTTTCAAAAGTCAACAAAAAGTGACTTTAAGTCAAAGGCCATAACTTGAGATTGGTAAATCAAAATGACATGGGACCAAAGGCATTGGTTAAAGGACTCAAAGACCTTTCCAAAATGTCCAAGAACATGTGAAAAGCTTAAAAATTGACCAAGTTATGCCTTGTGGAAGTTGGGAAATTTTTGGAAATTTTTGAAAGTCAACATTGATGCAAAAGACCTAAAAATGCAAATGGGCCCAATTTTCTTCCAAGTTTCTTCATGCCAAGCCTATGCACGACCACTAGGCCCAAGGGGAAGTATTCTCATATTTTTTAATTATTTATTTGAATTAATATTAATTTATATTCATTTAAATGATTTTAATTCATGAAAAATATAAACCTAACATGAAAAAATCTTTTTATGCATGATTTGGCCTCTATAACTCGTGCACATGCTGATTGGGAAGAATTGGATTGAATTGGATATGATTTGCACAAAAACCATGTGAAAAAGATTGAAAGTATAATGGAAAAAAATCAAATCTTTAATCCTTGAATGCAAGAGATTTTGTTGAAAATTGTTGACCTAAAATGCTCCATACATATTCAGAACCACAAACCTAATGCCTCAAGACTGCAAGCTGCGCATGAACAAGCTTTGGCATTCTTGAATTTTCTCATAAAAACACCAATACTGAAATCAAGGTTTTAGTGTGATTCAAGCTCCAATCTTTATTCCAATAGCATCCTGAGACCTTCCTGAACCTTTCTCAATCAAAAACAACAACTCAAACGCCTTGAAACGGTATCTCTAAGTCAAACTGAACCAAGAGAATTTTGAATTCGCATAGCACGATTTAAGCATCCTCATGCATTTTTCTTTATGGATTATTGTTTGTCATGATGTTTCTGTGCTAACCAATATGTTTGATTTCATTTTTGAGCAACATACGCGAAATAGCCATTAAAGCATCTTAGGTTTTTCAGACCTGTGAAATTGGGGATTCTCTTACCCTATAAAATTGAGACCTAATAGTACCATGATCAGAATCAGGGAGATTGGACGAAGAAGATGGAGTGCTCGCGCCAAATTTCTGAGTCAAGGCGTGCTAATCGCTATTATTGACTTGAGCTTATTTTGAGGGGGTTTAAAACCCCCGTTAAATATTTGTTGTTTTTTCAGGGAAGCAGAACAACGAAGAAGAAAGGCTTCGTGGCAACCACTGAGTGGCCGTTTCAAATTTTGGCGCGCGTTCCAAGCGTGAAACCACTTTTCTTTTATATTATTTGTGTTACATTATTTGTTAATTGAATCGCGCTTGGTCCAGTGGTAGCACGCTACGTTTGTAACCCCAAAGACCTGGGTTCAAGTCCCAGGTCTTGCATAAATTTCATATTATTTTTCCATTATAAATCCCATGCAGTTTCAGGAGCGCATACGTACCATATTCCGCTCTCATCCATTAGCCACGCGTCCCACATGATCAGATTAAAGGCTGAAATTCAAAGAACATACCCTACGCTTAGTCAACATGTCATACAGAATCCAAAAAAGTCAGCACGTTGCAAGCTTATTGGGCCAGGCCTATTAAATTTGAACCTCCTTACTTGGGGCAACACCCCACCCTGGTTTGATTTTCTCTTCTTTTTTGTTGTTTTAATTATTGTATTATATTATTTTTATTGCTTTAATTAATTTATTTTTTATTACAAAATATAAAAACATTAAAAAATACAGAAAAGACCAAAAATACAATTTTTATTTTATTATTGCCATGAATAAATTAGAATATAAATTGTTTAGTTTAGTTAGGTTTTAATTTTAATCCCTTTTTTTTAATAAAAATCCAAAACATGTAGAATTAGGTCAATTAATAGTTTTAATGTCTTTTTTTAATTTTTATTTCTCACAATACTATTTATTTACTTATTTATTTTTATAATTAAAATTGTACATAAATAAATTAGGGTTTAGCTTAGATCATATTTTAACTCTTTCTTAATAATTAAAAAATGTTAGAATTAGGGTTTGCTTTTTTATTTTATTTAGTTTCAATTAATTTCTTTTTTCATTAAATCTAAAAAACCACAAAAAATAACAAAAATATCATTCTCATTTAATTTTAATTTTTTAATCCTTATTAATTTTAATTATTTGCAAAAAGGGTCCAACGCCCGTCATTAATCATTTAATTCGCGCATTTATCTTTTATCGTTTATATAATCATGTAATTGCCCCAAAGCGTTGTAATTTACTTTTCGCACTTTATTTCTTCGCATTATTTATTTTTTCCGCTAAATCGGGTCCGGTTTAATTTTGGCGATGTGGACCCGCGCCTTTGTAATAGTCTTAGATTTATTTCCTCGCAAATTTTATATCTCTTAATATGCATGCAAGAATGAATGGACTTAAATTAAAATCAAGCGTAGAACACGACAAACATGACAAGACAAAAATACTTGAAACATGACACACAATTCGCACACACCACCCCTAGGGTACGCCTCACTGTTGCCTTGCCTCGAAAGGTGGTCGTCGAGTAGAGGACGTCTTAGTAAGTCCTCATGATCCGGGAACCTGGCATGAGGGTAGCTTCTAAGGTGTCTTCCCATTGCTCTGGTGATCACCACGTCCCTAAAACTCGAATTGACCCGAACACCTCCAACGGTGGTGCTACCTACCTCTCAATGGTGGGATGGCACTACTTTTAAGGACATTTACACAGACGAATTCCTTAGGGTAGGTAGGTTCTCGTAGATACTTGCTCTCTTCAAAAACAAATCAAAATCTTTTCACACCAACACTTTTCAAAAGCTTTCAAAGCAAATTTTTCAAACACTCTGACGTACGAGTCGAACTGAAATTTTTCAAAGAGAACTTTTTTTTTAAACCCACATTGAAAAGTAAGCACACAATTTTGAAAACACAAATGAGCAAGTATCTAAGAGCCCATGGATAACCATGGATAGAAAGGGTGCTAACACCTTCCCTTTCTATAACCTACCTCCCGGACCGAGAGCGATCTCTTTAAAGGAATTTTTCTGTGCTTTTGTCCTTTCCTATTGGAGAAAATAAAAGACGGTGGCGACTCTTGCTTCCGCGACATTTCGCGAACCAGCGTTAAACAGTCAGTTCCAGATCCACCGATCACAACAACAACACAAAAGGTGTGAGAATTACATTCAATAAATTTACGATGAATATCACATGCTAAGGAGTAGTAATTCCCATAATTCACACATAAATAAATACTTTGCAACACAATCCATCATTCACATAATACATCATCAACTCAAAAATAATGCAATGCAATGAGACCGACATCAACTCAATGCATGTGGTACCATCAGAGCATAAGCCCCCAACATAGTGCAAAATTCGGGCAACAATAGGGCATAAGCCCTCAACATAACGCTATTATAGGCCAACAAGAGGGCATGGGCCCTCACCAATGAAATATATGCATTATCAACATGCAATAACACAACTACATGACAACAAGGCACGAGCCTTCTACATTCGGAGATACCACCACCACATCATTATCATCATGAATGTAAATAAGTAATTCACACAAATTCCCATGGTTTCGTCTCATTTTCCATTATTATTAACCTTCCTATACCTACTTAAGTCACCCTAATCCATACGGATCAAGAAAAATTACACTATACGCGAAAATGGGAAATAAATCATGAAAACAGGAAAATTAACCTGGCAGCCTACCTGTACGCGTACCGTACGTGTTTTGCTTCTTCCTTCGCCCATCCATACGCGTATCATATGCGTTCTGCTCTAGCTTCCAGGTCTCATACGCGTACCATACGCATTTGACCAGAGGCACGTTTCTTCTCAAAATCCTTCCAAACTTCCTATACGCGTATGACCATCCCATACGTGTTTGGCCTCCCCTTAATATGCATATCATACACGTATCGGCAGAAGGCCGTGCTATCGCTGGGGGAAGGGCACGTTCCATATGCATTTTTCCCCATGGAATGCCCCCCATACGAGTATGGCTAGTCTGCTACTTCAAAATTTATACTATCGCACCATAACGATTTCCACACGATTTGAGAACTTTCAACCTCTTATTTTGGGTCCAAAAAAGTGTTTTTACACTTATTAACCTGTAAAATTCATCTAATCTTATTATTCTACTATTCTACAACAATTTCTACCTATAATTCTTTAATTTTTGTCACATTCCTAGATCTATAATTTTCTAGATATGGGTTTTTCAAGAACAACACAACAACAACAAAATCAACAACAACAACACATTGATGGCATCATTGGGTTCACGAATTTCACACAAAATCACATTAAAACAACACAAATTAAACAAGGAATACATTCATGAATTTGTTCATAAATACCTAAAGAGGGGAAGAAACCCTTACCACCCTCTCATGCCAATATCACCATTTAGAGAACCATTCACGCCTTACCTTAATTTGCAGCCTTGATTCTTCAACAATGGAGGAATCTCTCTTGCCTTAGTTCTTTCTCTTTTCTTCTCTATTTCTACGTGACTGTAATTCTTCCCAATTTTTCTATCCCTCTTCTAATTATATTTTACTATTACTAATACTAAATAATAATAATAATAATAATAATAATATTAATAATTACTATAATATTAATAAAAATAGTATTGCCCTTTAATTTCCATTATTATCAATATTTCACCATATCCTAAGCTTATCCTAATTATTTAATTAAAACTAAGCTCTGACATACCCTTAGTTATGCAAATATAATTTAAATGGGCGTTACAAAAGTGACAAGCCATTGAAGAACAACAAGAACATTCTTTTTATTTACAACTTTTGGGAATTTGTGTTGTGGTCTCTAATGAAGGGTTTCTTATTACTATTGTGTTCCTTGGAAGGAAATCCTATCATGTGTTGAAGAGATTAGACAAAATGTCTAGACCAAATGTCTAGAACATCTTTACTGAATTCAGTAAGTATGTTATGCTAAAGAAAAAGGCTGTAACTGTAGTATAGATCAATCAATGTCTAAGCATTAATATGAGTGTGAAGACATTGGATCTTTGTGGAACAGAATTCCCTACTCATCTCAAGAACAACTGTATGGGTTTTCTATTTCACTGGAAGATGGACTTCTGATGAAGATTTCTGTTTTTAAGAATTATCTCATGATGTGTTGGCTGTTTTATTCAAGGTCTAAGCATTTATAATAAAGAGGGTTGTCAACCATGAAGAGAATAGGAGGTGACTATCTCTTATCTTATGTCTTAACAAAAGGAAGGTTTGTCTCCCATCTATTATTTACAGGGTGAGATAACTCTATCATCCTTCAAACTTAATATCATGATCAAGTCTATAAGGTTAGTTTAGTGCTGCTGGGGGAGGTTCCTCGAGTGGAAAGATGATTGGAAGGTAAAAATTAGGAAATGGTTTTCCATCTATAATTAGAAAAGAGAAAACTCAAGTGATAAAAGGTTGTTTTCATCAAAGCACAAGCTGAGTTAAGGATGTCAATATTAATGTCTCAATATTATGCTAGACATCATATACTCAAGCTAAAGGCATATACTTTCACTGAAGATGTCTCTTATGTGAAAAATTGATCTTAACAATTTTGTTTACTTCCTCAAAGGTCAAGTTCAACATGGGTTAACCAAGCAGGGTCAATACTCAGGGAAGGTGATAATTGTCTTATCTATCATACCTTTCTAAATAACTTCAACTAAGATGATTGGTTTTTTGGTATGAACTGCTCTAGACACTTGACTGCAATAAAATTGTTTTTGGTTGTCTGTTTAGTCTGATTCTATCAACTGTTTTGTGTGTTGTTGATGCTGAAAGGGAAGTATAAGGACATTGGGTAACTAAATAATTCAGGACAAATTCTCTATGTTTTTGGTAATGTTTGTTCTTACTGAAGGAATGATGACTATTATGGTAAATATAAGTCAGTTGTGTGATAAAGGTATGAAGGTATATGTCATCAAGGAAGAATGTTTTGTCTCTAATGAGATGTATTGATTTGTTATGAGTATTTAAAAACAATTGCTATTTGTGAAATCCAAAAGTATTTAATTGCTTATCCATTTAATTGGTGTTCAAGAAAAAAGAAGTCAAGATGTTACACCAGAAGGTGCACATAAGACAGTTGCAAAAGCTCTAGAACTTGTTCTATGGATCTGATTCAGTCCAATTCAAGGTGAGTGTCTTGGAGGATAGTGACACATATATATGATTTTCTGTTGATATCTATAGCAAAGTAAATCTAATATCTGTGAAGTCTTCAAAGGTTCTTATCTAGTCCTTGAATGAGAACAAGGTATGTTTCTGAGTTACTCTACTAAGAGAATTACTTTGAGTGATGTTAACTTCAGGACCAAAATTAGTGATATGTTCATTGAAAAAGGTATTGATGTTCAACCGAATGTTGGAACATCATCACAACAGTTTGATACTCCAGACATTATGGAAGACTCAAAAGGGATGAAAGGAACTGAATAAGAAAGCTCTCAAAGAAACAACATTTTGTTTGAAAAGGGAGTTTATTTTGGTTTGTAATCATCAATTGTTTCAGAGATGAAATATATAATGATGGCGAGTATTAGAGTTAAAAATCTATTGGCCAAGTCTGAAGAAGATTGTATTATTGGAGGATATTCTAATCACTTTGTTGTACCTCAAAATTTTCCCTCTCATGTTTCGCAAGGTTTTCTCTTGCATGGGTGGTTACAAACACTTTCCTAAAGAAAATGAATTTTTTTGAATGATGGTCAAGTGTCTTTCGATTGGCATGTCAGTAGTGTCTTTCAATTGGCATCTAAACGGTGTCCTTTTATTAGCATGCCAACAATGTCTTTCGATTGGCATCTGAGTAATGTCCTTCGATTGGCATATTAGAGAAAAAGGTCCTTCGATTGGCATGTCAACAAGCTTCGATTCGGAATCTAAAACCCTTCGATTAAGTATTGGCCCATTAGCTTCGATTGTGCGTTGGTTCCCCTACGAGTAAGCCTTGGTCCAAGTTTCATTTAAGCAAGAACCCCCTATAAGTTCCCTTTGATTCACCAGCAGTGGCCTTCTGCATGTTTATTTTGATTCACAAGGCAAAAGGCCTCTTCATGCTTGCCTTGGATTCACTAAGTCAAAGGCTCCTTTCAACTGGCCTTCGATCCACAAGGCAGAGTCTTCCTCAGACTTGTCTGGGATTCACAAGGTCAAAGTCTTCTTTTATGATTGCCTTTAATGCATAATGAAAAGACTTCCTCTGTGCTTGCTTTCAGTGCACAAGGCCAAGACCCCTCAATGCAGTTTTTGCATTATGACACACAATATGACCCCTTCAAAAGAGCACTCCAAAGGTCCATTCGAAGGATACATATTGGTGTCTATTCGAAGGAGACACATAATTACTGAAAGCAAGTTTGTCTTATGATGAGTCTTGGTCCTACATGTTTCTAGGCCCAAGTCTCCTGCGCAATGGCATTCGAAGGAAGTGACTAAAGAGGTTTGGACTGGCAAGAATGAAGTTCTCGTTTGGGCTATTTGAATCAAGAAGCTAAGGCAAATAGATGGGTCTAATCGAAGGAGCCATTCGAAGGACATGTAAATGATCCATTCGAAGAAGCATTTAAAGTCCCATTCGAAGGACACATAGTGTTGTCTGAAAAAAGGGTTTCGTCAAAGATTGGATCTAGTTGGTCAAAACGAAAGAGAAATATTCAAGAAAGCTTCGACTTGCCAGTATGAAGTCTTTCGTTTGGTTTAGTTGGGTAGTGTCAGAGCCAATCGAAGAACAAGGAAAATAGGGACGCAATCGAAATCCATAATGATGAGGCCTGAAGCAATTCGAAGGAAGGAGAGGAGGCCTCTACAAAGCCTTCGATTGATAAAGAGCTGAAGCAACATTAGACCAGTCAGAAAGGGAAAGTTGATGCTTCGATTTGGTTTGAATAGAAAGAAAGGAAATCGAAGAAGGGAACACTTAGGGATTGATCGAAGACACTCTGGTGAAGGAAATTATGAGTAATTTGAATTTGTTCAAGGTGCCAAACATCAAACGTCCAGGTTCATCACACTCGCAAATTGGCCAAGAATGTGCAATTATGGCAATATTTCAAAGTGTGTGATTTTTTTTAAAGGACGTGATTAAGGCTGTTTCTTTTCATGCTAAGACCCGCCCCTCATCTCCTATAAATACCCAACATATCTGCAAGCTAGGGACACACACAAATTTCCTATCGAAAGCTACCTCAAAGAGCCACGAAAATTCTCAAAAATTCAGCAAAGTTATCAAAACCAAGACACATTTTGCATGCACCTTCGATCCAAAACCAGCATCCTATATTCCTCCTGAAGGTCCCAGAAGCCATCCCCAATCATCATTCAAGCCCAACATATCCCAAAAACACCCCCACGATAATAATCGGCTTTGTATATTTCTTTGATTTAAACTTGTTGAAATATGTATTGTTGATCCATTTAATGCATGCATATATGTTTGTGATAATGATTAGAAAAGGTCCGACGTTTTACATGAGAACTTAAGTGCTGAAATTACAGGTTACCATGTTTAGAGGTTTTTGAAATAGATTACCTTCGAAACCCAAGACACAGACAGTCATAGATCGAAACAACCCTAGATTAGGATTCAGGGGGTGATTACGATTGAGATAGGCCTTCGTTTGATTTTGAAACTAACAAAATTTACAGGATTTAGTGTTTGCTTCATTTATTTTGATTGAAATAGCAGCTCAAATGGCAAGGCAGGCGCGTGTAAAGGGAAAGGACCTGGGTTCGATACCCAGGTATGAACTTTTATTTTTCTAACATTGCTTTGCTGATTCAATGTGTTGCACAATCAAGCGCCCACCATGTGCCTTCATGTTTGGGCCATCAAATGCCAGCAGATGGAGATCTAACATTCCAAGCACGCCGTACATGATGAACCCTCAAGGGACAAACCACACAGGATCAGGCGGACATTGAGCTCCTTTCATTTGGGCCAAGTGAATTCAAATCTCACACCTCCAATTTTAATTTTGCACACCAGGCCCATTTGCATTATCTCTTTTATTTGTTTTATCGATTTGTTTATTTAATCATTTTTTCTTTATAATAATATAAAACCATAAAAAATAATAGACTTAGGTTTTCTTAAATTAATTTAATTTTCATAAATTGATTAAATTAATTATTTTGACCTATATTTAATTAATTTAAAATCAATTAGACTTAGTATATTTCATTCAAATCTTTCTTAACAAAAATACAAAAAATAATTAAAACCTGCTGATAAATAAAAAAACAAAGGCAAACAAAGATTTTTATGTTTACTTAGAAATTTCTTAGGGTTTTAGACGTTCATCTCTATTTCGCGCGTATTATCTTATTCTCGCATTTTTTATAATAATGTACCTGCTGATAGTATGTTATAGATTAAACTAGGACTTTATCGCTTTCTTTATTTTCCTCCTAACTTTTGGACATGTAAATACCCCCTTCCCGAAGCATTGTAATGGTGTAGGATTTACAATTCCTGTATTTTTTATTGCTTTCATATTAACTGCTAGATGTATGACTAATTGGATCGTATGGCAAAGGTTAAAATCAAAACGCTAGCAAACCTAAACAAAAAAGACTAAAATAACTGAAAACCAACACAATTGCACATGTACACCTCTAGGGTACTCCCACTTTGGTTACCTTCGGAAAATAGTCACAAATCTCGAAACGTGAGAGATTTTAGTGGCTACCCTTTGGTTTAAAAAGATCATAAGTCCCTTGATGACCGTCCCAAAGTTTCCTCAGTAAACATGACCTTAAAATCCTAGGGTAGTTACTAAGGTTTCTTGTCCAGTTGCCTTTGTGACTATAAAACGTTCCTTCAAATGTCCCTCAAACATCCAACGATAGGGCTACCTACTTACTAATAGTAGGATAGCACTGTCTAAAGGAAAAGAGAAAAAGAACAAACCTTTCGAGTAAAAGTAGATAGTTGTTAGATGCTTGCTCAAAAACAAATTTTCACACTTACACAAAACAACTTTCAAAAACATTTTCAAATTCTTTATGAACACTCTTGAGGATTGATACAAGAGTTATCATAAATCCAACTACCTCACCATGGCATTTCAAAAATACTTTTCAAAAACACACAAAAGCACAAGGTATTTTTCAAATGAGCTAAGAATCTAAGAGCCCGTAGAAAACTACAGATAGAAAGGGTGCTAACACCTTCCCTTTCCATAATCTACCCCCCTTACTCAGAAAATTCTCGAAAAGGTATTTTTATGTTCTTTTCACCCTTTCCTTAATTTGGATAAAAGAAAAGTCGATGGCGACTCTTGCTTACCGCAACATTTACAAACACAAACGCAAAACCTGTATAAACTGTCGATTCTGCCACCATATCACAGAACTGGAAACTCTGCTGGGGATTCCTTTAAAATTGGGGTTACCTTAGAGCTTAGGTCATATGTAAATTTCTTTCCTTGTTTTATTTGCTTGCTCTATCTTTGAGGGTTTTGCTTGAGTTTACTTGTAAAGATCCTACACCCAGATCTGGGACACCTCTTAGGTAAGTAGCAATAGATCATGGGGACTGTGTGGGGTATACTGACACGGTTGAAACGATAGATATGTTGATGTGGCACATTTGTTGGTACCGGTAGCTATTGAGTAGTCAAGGAGAATACGGGGCCACTGTATGGTGTCATGAATCATCAACTGACCTTAAAACCTTTAATTGAACGAACTTGGCCATTAGGAAGTAGTGAGATATCCGAATTTAGTGCAGTCTGAAGTTGGTTAATACTCGATACTACACTTATTGATATCTGACTTTCGGGATATTTCAGTCGCCAATAAAGAGGCTTGTGCTGAAATAATTCTTAGTGATGTTAAGATTCCCTAGAACCCAGTTACTATTGATAGGATAGGTTGAACCAACTAAACTTCAAGAGGGTACTTACCTATGGAATCCATGCAAGCCTAAACCTAAGGACCTGTTTGTGTGATTGTATATATTTGTTTGTACATAACATCATAACATGGCATATCACACTAACCATTTCAAGGACTTTTAGGACTTATCTTTGTGTCTGTTTTGTAGGACATGGCTCCCATTTGCAGAAATACTATCCAAGTCAACCTTGTAAGGGTACCTCCTCAACTCAAGGAATTGGCATCAAGAGTTCCTAAGAATTCCCCGTTCACTAAAAGACATGTTCGACTCCTCAGTTTGGTCACCTCAAGCCCTGATGAAGATATGGTGAAAGTTTTCTTCCAGTTCTTTGACCCGTTACATCATTGCTTCACATTTCCAGACTACCAGTTGGTGCCTACCATGGAAGAGTTTTCTCAGTTATTGGGTGTGCCTATCCTCAATCAGTTACCCTTCAACGATATGGAAAGAGACCCAAAGCCTGAGGAAATTGCTCAAGCCTTGTATTTACAACAGTCCAACGTCGTGGAAAATTGGGAAACAAGAAGCGGTATAAAAGGGTTTCTAGCCAAGTTATTTGAGAAAACTCACAATTTTTGGGACACCATGGACTTACAAGCCTTTGATGAGGTGTTGTCCCTTCTCATATATGGGATGGTATTGTTCCCTAATCCAGACCAACTCATAGATGTGAATGCGATCAAAGTTTTCATGTCTCGTAACCCGGTGCCTACTTTACTTGGAGACATTTTGCACTCTTTTCACACTCCCACTGTAAAGAGAAGAGGAACCCTCATGTGTTGCACAACTCTGTTGTCTAGGTGGTTTATTTCGCACCTACCCCGGTCTGTTATGAAGAATGAACAAGGCTTCAGATGGTCTAGAAGGCTGATGTCTCTCACACATTCAGATATTCATTGGTGTCCTCGATCTGTGGAAGATGTTACCATCATTGATCACTGTGGGAAATTCCCTAATGTACCTCTCCTGGGCATTAGGGGAGGAATCACTTATAACCCTTGTTTGGCGTTGCAACAATTTGGGTATGCTAGGAGAGATGGTCCTCATGATGTATTGGTTCAAGGCATTATGTTCAACTACGAGGATGATGTTCAAGGGTACCGTCAGAGGTTCGTCCGATCTTGGGGCATGGTAAACAAAGTGGATAGAAAGACATTGGGGCATAAGAAATATATCCCATTGGAGCCTTATCTTAAGTGGGTACGAGCACGCGCTCAAAATCTCATGATGCCTTACCCCGCCATTCTACCCATCATCATGGAACCCATTGCAGATACAGATGTACCTCATACCATTCTCCATCCTGACATGTCAACAACCCTGGAGGAATTACAAAGGTCTTGGGTTAAACTTAAAGAGGAACGAGATACCTTTGAAGCCCAGTTCTATACAAGTGAGAAAAAGGTTTTGGAGCTTACAAGACAACTATATGAGGAACAAAGTTTGAATGCCTATATTGCACCAAAGAGGATGCGCTCATGGGAAGCTTGAGTCCTGTTTTATTTAGAAGTTTTGTTTACTTTTTTCTCTTCCATTGTAAGCCCAAGAGGCATCATTGTAATCATTTAAACTTACGAATGCAATTAATGTTTGTTCTTCTCTTTGATTAAGCAAATTTAAGATCTCAAAAGTCCTTGAAAACATTGCATAAACATTATCATGCATTTTATTGCATAAGAAGGTATTTCAAGACAGGTTTCTTATTCTTTTTGTTGTTTATTTCAGCAAAAGAAATGACTCTGAAACAAACAGTGAAATACCTCCAAGCTCAGAATGCTCAGTTTCAGCAAATGTTCATGGCTTTAGCCCAGGGGCAAGAAGATCTGAAAGCTTTAATCATCAAAGAGAAGACCAAGAAGCTGAAGAAACCAACTGGTGTATTGAATTTGGGAAGAAGGATCAGAGGACCAGTTAATCGAGCTATAGATTTAGCGACCCCATAGAATGAGGGGGACAATCAAGAAGAGAATCCAGTGGAAGAAAACAACAATCCAGGGTCTGAGGATGATGAACCTAACTATTCTGGGGAGAAATATACTCCTGCTGATGATAAATACAAATATCTAGAGGATCGACTCAATGCTATGGAGATCCAGAGGATACCCGAGATGGATTTTGAGGAGCTAGGACTGATTTTAGGAGTGGTCATCCCGCAAAAATTCAAGGTCCCTACATTTGCTAAGTACGACGGTGTTTCCTGTCCTAAGCTGCACTTAAGGTCGTATGTAAGGAAGATTCAACCCCACACTACTAACAGGAATCTGTGGGTACATTTCTTCCAGGAGAGTTTGTGAGGGACTCAGCTGGAATGGTTCTATCAACTGGAGAGAATCGAGAAATTGGGAAGATCTGGCTGCTGCTTTTTAGAAGCAGTACCAATATAACGCTGACCTCTCCCCAATGCATACACAATTGCAAAGTATGTCTATGGGTTCAGACGAAGGTTTAAAGATTATGCCCAACAGTGGAGAAACCTTGCGGGAAGAGTCCATCCTCCGTTGTCTGATAGGGAGCTGGTTGACATGTTCTTAGGCACGTTGTCTGGTCGTTTTTTAACCATCTGATCGGAAGCTCATCTGCTGGATTTACTGAATTGATCCTGACTGGTGAACGGGTAGAAGTTGGCATTAAAAGTGGTAAAATACAGAGAGATGCATCCTCCAGTACTACAAAGAAACCTTTCACTAGAAAGAAGGAGGTCAGTGCTGCTTATGGCCAAAGAAATCACAACAAAACTGAACGTAGTTCAACGGTAGGGGCTCTTATGATTTCCAGTCCTGCATCAAACCAGCAACTAAACAATCAGCATAGGTCGGATGCGCCTAGAATACAGTTTACCCGGATCAACATGACACTATCCCAGATTTTTCCACATCTGCTGAAGTCCAATTTGGTAACTCTGAAGGAGGCCCCGAAGAATCCTAATACTGCATCTCCCAAGGATTTATTTTCCCTAATTCAACAACACCTCAATAGAAAAACTAATATGTTCATACATTGCATTCACACATCATTCTACAAACATCATAGCATATGCAACACAAATGCATATATCACAATCTCATTTATTTTGAGAGCATCATGCAATTCATACATCATGACATCGCATGAAACTGACTTTACCTTTCCAGGTTGAGTTTGCAGAAAGACAAACACTATCAACCTAGACAACAGGTCAAAGATTAATGCCCGAAACCAGACAGGGAAACTATCTACACGACTAAGTGGTATGAACTCCCGAAACAAGACGGGTTTACCAACAAATACAGCAGGCCACAAATTAATGCCCGGAACCAGATGGAGAAACTATCTATGTGACCAACAGAAACAAGTTATAGATTAATACCTGTAACAAGCCAGGACAACTATATGTGGACGACCGATTATAGATTAATACCTGTAACAAGCCAGGAAAACTATCAACATCAGAAGATTGAAGATTAATACATGTAACAATCCACGAAAACTATATTTCTTTCTCAGGTCAGAGATTAATACCTGTAACAAGCAAGGATAACTATCTCAACAACCAACAAAATCAAGTTCCAGATTAATAACTGTAACAAACCAGGAGAACTATCTACATAAGGAGATTGCAGATTAATACCTGTAACAAGCCAAGAAAGCTATCTTTCTTTCTCAGGTTAGAGATTAATACTTGTAGCAAGCCAGGACAACTATCTCAGTGACCGACAATTTTCAAGTTCTAGATTAATACCTGTAACAAGCCAGGACAACTATTTGTGGACGACCGATTGTAGATTAATATCTGTAACAAGCCAGGAGAACTATCTACATGAGGAGATTGAAGATTAATACTTGTAACAAGCCAAGAAAACTATCTTTCTTTCTCAGGTCAGAGATTAATACCTGTAACAAGCCAGGACAACTATCTCAGCGACCGACAATTTTCAAGTTCCAGATTAACACCTATAACAAGCCAGGAGAACTATCTGTGGACGACTGACTGCGGAATAATACCTGTAACAAGCCAAGAAAACTATCTACATAACCATCCCGAAGCAACCTTACATGGGTTCCTTCTCATTATCTTGATGCAATCTAACACGGACTCATCCCGAAGCAATATTACACGGGTTCCTTTGCATCATCTAGATGTAGTCTAACACGAAATCATCCTGAAGCGGCCCCACACATGCTCCTTCTCATATATCTACGGATGCAATCTAACACAGACCCGTCCTGAAGCAGCCCCATACAGGCTCCTTCTCATATATCTCTAGATGCAGTCTAACACAAACTCTTCCTAAAGTAGCCCCACACAAGCTCTTTCTCATATATCTCCAGATGCAGACTAACACAGACTCATCCTGGAACAACCTTACGCTGGCTCTTTCTAATACATTTTCAGGTAACAGTTAATTCCATTATCCCCAACAAGTTACTATGAAACCTGGATTTCAACCAGAAAGCAGCAAACTCTCATATCTCCAGTATATAGATAACTCCTCAGTAGAGCCATAGGCAACTGAAGTTCCTAGACTCTATTCCCCACAGAGTTTTCCTCATGCAGGAAAACAACAGAAATCAACATTTCCTAGTGGACTCCTCCTTAGATAGCAGGAACGGAAATTCCCCACAAAGGGACCTCTTATGAAGTCAGCACCTACTTTGGATGGAATCTCTAAGCCCATCTCCTAGAACTCTAAGTCATCTTCTCCAAATGGAATCTGTAAGCCCATTCCCGCCATCATCAACCATCAGTGTTACTTCATGCGAGTGCAAATTTCTAGGTACTCTAGTGTTCAATCCTCTTCCACCTTCAGATCACTAAAGGCAGACAAGTCAATCTAAATCCTCAAGTTTAAGAAGATTGAACAGGGGCAGCTGTGGTACCCCAAAATTTTCCCTCTCGTGTTTCCCAAGGTTTTCTCTTACATGGGTGGTTATAAACACTTGCCTAAAGAAAATTAAATTTTTTGAATGATGGTCTAGTGTCTTTCGATTGACATGTCATCAGTGTCTTTCGATTGGAATCTGAATGGTGTCCTTCGATTGGAATGCCAAACATGTCTTTCGATTGACATCTGAGTAATGTCCTTCAATTGGCATATCAGAGCAAATGGTCCTTCAATTGGCATGTCAACAAGCTTCGATTGGGCATCTAAAACCCTTCGATCAAGTATTGGCCAATTATCGTCGATTGCGTGTTGGTTCCCCTTCGAGCAAGACTTGGTCCAAGTTTCGTTTAAGTAAGAACCCCATACAATTTCCCTTCGACTCACCAGCAGTGGCCTTCTGCATGTTTATTTTGATTCACAAGGCAAAAGGCCTCTTCATGCCTGCCTTGGATTCACTAAGTAAAAGGCTACTTTCAATTGGCCTTCGATCCACAAGGCAGAGGCTTCCTCAGACTTGTCTGGGATTCACAAGGGAAAAGGCTTCTTCTATGATTTTCTTTAATGCATAAGGCAATTACTTCCTTTGTGCTCTCTTTCAATGCACAAGGCCAATACCCCTCAACACAGTTTCCGCATTATGACACACAATATGACCCCTTTTAAAGAGAACTCCAAAGGTCCATTCGAAGGACACATATTGGTGGCCATTCGAAGGAGACACATCATTACTGAAAGCAAGTTTGTCTTATGATGAGTCTTGGTCCTACATGTTTCCAGGTCCAAGCCTCCTACACCATGGCATTCGAAGGAAGTGACAAAATAGGTTTCGACTGGCCAGAATGAAGTTCTCGTTTGGGCTATTTGAATCAAGCAACTAAGGAAAATAGATGGGTCCAATCGAAGGATCCATTCAAAGGACATGTAAATGATCCATTTGAAGAAGTATTCAAAGGCCCATTCGAAGGACACATAGTGTTGTCTGAAAAAATGGTTTGGTCAAAGATTGGATTTAGTTGGTCAAAACGAAAGAGAAATATTCAAGGAAGCTTCGACTGGCTAGGATGAAGTATTTCGTTTGGTTTAGTTGGGTAGTATCAGAGCCAATAGAAGAATAATTCAAATAGGGACTCAATCGAAAGCCACAATAATGAGGCCTGGAGCGATTCGAAGGAAGGTGAGGAGGCGTCTACAAAGCCTTTGATTGATAAAGAGCTGAAGCAACATTCGACCAGACAGAAAGGGAGAGTTGATGCTTCGATTTGGTTTGAATAGGAAGAAAGGAAATTGAATAAGGTAACACTTGGGGACTGATCGAAGACACTCTGGTGAAGGAAATCCTGAGCAATATGAATTCGTTCAAGGCGCCAAACATCACATGTCTAGGTTCATAACACACGCAAATTGGGCAAGAATATGCAATTATGGAAAATTTTCAAAGTGTGTGATTTTGTTCTTAAAGGATATGATTAAGGTTGTTTCTTTCCATGCTAAGACCCCCTTCTCATCTCCTATAAATACCCAACATATCTGCAAGCTAGGAACACTCACAAATTTCCTATCGAAAGCTACCTCAAAGAGCCACGAAATTTCACAAAAATTAAGCAAAGTTATCAAAACCAAAACACCTTTTGCAGGAACCTTCGATCCAAAAACAACATCCTATATTCCTCCTGAAGGTCCCATAAGTCATCCCCAATCATCACGCAAGCCCAACACATCTCAAAAACACACACACGATAATAATAGGTTTGGTATATTTCTTTGATTCAAACTGGTTGAAATATGTATTATTGATCCATTTAATGCATGCACATATGTTTGTGATAATGATTAGAAAAGGTATAATGTTTTACATTATAACTTAAGTGCTGAAATTGAAGGTTACCATGGCTAGAGGTTTTCGAAATAGATTACCTTTGAAACCCAAGGCACAGACCGTCATAGATAGAAACAACACCAGATTGGGATTCAGAGGGTGATTTCAATTGAGATAGGCCTTCGTTTGGTTTTGAAACTAACAAAATTTGCAGGATTCAGTGTTGGTTTCATTCATTTCTATTGAAACAGAAGCTAAAATGGCAAGGCAGGCGCGTGTAAAGGGAAAGGACCTGGGTTCGATACCCAGGTCTGAAGTTTTATTTTTCTAACATTGCTTTGCAGATTCCATGCGTTGCATAATCAAGCGCCAACCATGTGGCTTCATAGTTGGGCCATAAAATGCCTGCAGATGGAGATCTAACATTCCAAGTGCGTCGTACATGATAAACCCTCAAGGGATAAACCACACAGGATTAGGCAAATATTGAGCTCCTTTCATTTGGGCCCAGTGAATTTAAATCTCACACCTCTCATTTTAATTTTGCACATCGGGCCCATTTTTATTTTCTCTTTTATTTGTTTTATCATTTTGTTTATTTAATCATTTTTTTCTTATAATAATATAAAACCATAAAAAATAATAGACTTAGGTCTTCTTAAATTAATTTAATTTTCAAAAATTAATTAATTTTACCTTTATTTAATTAATTTAAAATCAATTAGACTTAGATTTATTTCATTCAAATCTTTCTTAACGAAAATACAAAAAATATTAGAATTAGTTTTCTCGTATTTATTTAATTAATTAGGATTAAGTTTAGTCTTCCTCATTTTAAGTTTAAGTATTTTCTTAATAAATAAACAAAACCAAAAAAAGATTTTTATGTTTACTTAGCAATTTCTTAGGGTTTTAGACGTTCGTCTCTATTTCATGCGCATTATCTTACTCTCGCATTTTTTATAATAATATAACTGCTGATAGTATGTAATAGATTAAACTAGGACTTTATCGCTTTCTTTATTTTCCACCCAACTTTTGGACATGTAAATACCCCATCCCCGAAGCATTATGATAGCGTAGGATTTACAATTCTCGCATTTTTTATTACTTTCATATTAACTGCTAGATGTATGACTAACAGGATTGTATGTCAAAGATTAAAATCAAAACACTAGAAAACCTAAACAAAAAAGACTAAAATAACTTAAAACCAACACAATTACACATGTACACCTTTAGGGTACTCCCACTTTGGTTGCCTTCGGAAAATAGTCACAACTCTCAAAACGTGAGAGATTTAGTGGCTACCCTCTAGTTTAAAAAGATCATAAGTCCCTCGATGACCCTCTCGAAGTTGCCTCGGTAAATATGATCTTAAAATCCTAGGGTAGTTACTAAAGTTTCTTGCCCAATTGCCTTTGTGACTATAAAACGCCCATTCGAATGTCCCTCAAACATATAACGATAGGGCTACCTACTCACTAATAGTAGGATAACACCGTCTAAAGGAAAGGAGGAAAAGAACAAACCTTTAGAGTAAAAGTATATAGCTGTTAGATGCTTGCTCAAAAACAAATTTTCACACTTACACGAAACAACTTTCAAAAACATATTCAAATGCTTTATCAACACTCTTGAGGACTGATACAAGAGTTATCATAAAGCCAATTTCCTCACATTGCAAAGGGCCATGGTGAAGTCATCACATTCAAAGGGGTGTGAGGAATATGTATCATGTCTGCATAAACTTGACATTTGTAGCACATCTTCGCATACACACAACAGTCACTTTCCATTGTTATCCAGAAATAACCTTCCCGTAGGATTTTCTTGGCCATGGAATGTCTACTGGCATGAGTCCCAAAAGATCCCTCGTGAATTTCTCATATGATGGATTCTGCTTCTTGTCTATCCACGCATATGAGCAACACTAAATCATAGTTTCTTTTGTACAGAACATCTCGTGAAAGTAAAAACTTGGAGGCTAATCTTCTAAGAGTCCTCTTATCACAAATTGCAGCACCCCTGGCTACTCTTGCTTCTCAAGATATCTTTTGATGTCGAAATACCACGGCTTTTCGCCCGACATGTCTTCAGTTGTGAGACAATGAGCAGGGAAAATGTGTGTTGGCTCCTTGTAACGAAGGATTCTTACATTGGGTGCATGATTTAGATAGATGAATTTGAACATTTCTTCTAAAGTAGCCAGAGCATCTACCAGTTGATTTACTTCTCTAGGAATATGCTCAAAGGTGATCTCATCGAAAGCGGGAAACAACTCTAATATGTAATCCCGATATGGGACTAAAATAGGTTGTCGTGTATCCCAATCACCCCTTACTTGATATATTACTAAGGCAAAATCCCCATAAACTTCAAGAATCTTGATCTTCAAATCAATGGCTGCTTCAAGACCCATTACACAAGCTTCGCATTCGGCGACATTATTCGTATAATCAAACCATAATTGGGCTGTGAAAGGTATGTGAGTGTTGCGTGGAGAAGTCAGAACTTCCCCAATGCCATGGCCTATAGCATTTGATGCTCCATCGAATGTGAGAGTCCATCTCTCCCCTGGTTCGGGTCCTTCTTTATCATAAAGTTTCATAACATCCTCGTCTGGAAAATCGAACTTCATTGAATGATACTCTTCCAATGGCTGGTGGGAGAGATGGTCAACAAGGATGCTTCCTTTGATAGCCTTTTGTGTGATGTACTGGATTTCATACTCATACAAGAGCATTTGCCACCGAGCCAATCTTCCTATAAGTGTTATTTTCTCGAAGATATACTTTATCGGATCCATCTTATATATCAGAAGTATAGAATGTGTTATCATGTACTGCCCCAAACGTCGAGCTTCCCACGTAAGAGCGTAATAAGGCTTCCCAAGTAATGGACACCTTGATTCACAACCAGTAAACTTCTTTCTCAAGTAATAAATGGTATGTTCTTTTTGTCCCGTATCATCATGTTATCCGAGAACACAACCCATAGATCCCTCAAGCACAATCAAGTACATAATGAGAGGTCTCCATGGAACTGGAGGTTTGAGTATTGGTGGTTCTTGATGGTACTGCTTAATCCTTTCGAAGGCCTCTTGATAACTTTCATCCTAATGGACATCTTGATTCTTGCGTAACAATTTAAAGATGGGTTCACACGTAGCAGTAGGATGAGAAATAAACCTGGATATGTTATTCAACCTTTCCAAGAACTGATGTAATTCCTTTTCATTTTTTGGTGACGGCATATCCTGTATTGCTCTTACCTTATCTAGATTAACTTCAATCCCTCGCTGACTTACGATAAAACCAAGTAACTTGCCCGATCGAACCCAAAAGGTGCACTTGTTAGGATTAAGCCTTAACCTAAACTTCTGTAGACGATCAAACAAATTTTCTAAATGGACCAAATGTTCTCCCTCAGTTTGTGACTTCGCGATCATATCATCCACATACACCTCGATCTCTTTATGAATCATGTCGTGAAAGAGAGTCACCATAGCATGTTGATATGTCGCACCAACATTTTTGAGACCAAAAGGCATGACCCTATAACAAAAGGTACCCCAAGGAGTTGTGAAAGTTGTTTTATCCATGTCTTCAAGAGCCATCTTTATCTGATTGTAACTCGAGAATCCATCCATGAAAGAGAACACTGAAGACTAAGCAGTATTATCAACCAATACATCAATATAAGGCAACGGGAAATCATCCTTTAGGCTTGATCTATTCAAGTCTCGGTAGTCAACACACATATGTACCTTACAATCTTTCTTAGGTATAGGCACAATGTTAGCAATCCAAGGCAGATAATTTATCACAGATAAGAATCCTTCATCAAGTTGTTTCTGAACTTCTTCTTTGATCTTCAAAGCCATGTCGGGTCTGGTCCTTCTTTGCTTCTGTTTTACAGGAGGGAATTCTAGCTTGAGTGGTAATCTGTGCATCACTATATCAGTATCTAAATCGGGCTTGTCTTCATACGACCAGGCGAAGATGTCAGCATACTCTCAAAGCAACTCAATCAAACCCTTCTTTTCTTCACTTTGCAAGGCAACACCTATCATGACATCTCTCTTTACCTCTTTAGTATCGAGATTGATAACTTATGTTTCTTATTAATAAGGCTAGATGACCTTCTCTTCCTGTCTTAAGAGTCTCGCTAGTTCTTCAGGGACTTCACAATCTTCCCCAGTCTCTTCGTCAGCATGGTCAACTGAATTCTCAAGGATATTAGGAACCATAGCACTATACTTTTAGATGGAGTTCGAGATGGATCTGCATGATTGATGATTTTATGTTTTATTTTAGCAAGGGCAAGAAAATATTTAGAATATGAAAAGAAAAGCATTGCCATTTTTATTTTGAAAAGTAAAAGTAAAAGAAAAGACATGGAACAAAATTATATGCGAAAGTGCAATTTTCATTCAATTTTAAACAGAGATTGAAACATAAGGGGCCCCTTCTACAAGCTATCTCTATGCCATGGGTAGGTAATATGACTTAATGGAAACATAAAATTACACATCAAGGAAAACAACTTCAGGGATGTCCATGGCAGTCTAATTGCTGAGCTCATGGTCCGCCGTAATTTGATAGATAAATCCGGAGACATCTTCATCATCACCTTCATCATCTGTTGAGAGAAATTGTCCTTCTTTGCTTGTACCAACCCCGATGAACACTTTAGAAATTAGGGGAACCTACTTTCCTTTGATGGGAACCAAACTTGTTTTCACGGAGAATAACGGCTGATATCCAAGACCATAGCGATCTTTCTTCTCTGGTACTTCAATCAATTTTCCCCAACCATCATGGGGAGATCTAGCTTATATGAGGGCTTTGGCATCCTTCAAAGAGGCCAAGGGTGCTTCAGAATTATTACTTTCCATGACGGGGAACTTGTCAACAGTAACAATCTCTAGAGCTTGAAAGGGCAACTCCTGCACCTCACCTTCCACTTCCACATAACGGTAGGTTGGCAGATTGTTAATCACTGCATCTTTTTCTCCATAAACAACAACAACTTTGTCATTTACAATGAACTTCAGGCATTGATGAAGAGTAGATGTCACAGATCCTACTACATGGACCCATGGACGGCCCAAAAGGCAAGTATAGGATGGACGAATGTCCATAACATAGAATGACAAATAGAAAGTGTAAGAATCAATCTTGGCAGGCAAGTCCACCTCTCCCTCCATAGATCTCCTTGAACCATCAAATTCTAAAACCCTTAAGGTGGAAGGCCTCATCATTACCCCGTCAATATTCAGCTTAAACAGTGTAGTATTAGGCATCACATTGAGTGAAGAACCTGTATCTACCAAAACTAGAGATAAAATAGTATAAAAACACTTCATGTAAACATGTTGTGCTTTGTTGTGGGCCCTGCCTTCAACTGGGAGCTCATCATCACAGGAACAAAAACAATTTCCCATAGCAATATTGGTCACGATCCCTTCAAATTGGGCAACAGAGATATCTTGTGTAACATGGGCGGAACATAAAATCTTTAGTAAAGCATTGCAGTGGGTCTCTGAACATAATAGAAGAGACAAGATGGAGATCTTGGACGGTGTCTGGTTGAGTTGATCCACCACTCTGTAATCACATCGCTTAAGAATCCTCAAAAGCTGCTCTGTTTCTTGTCCTACAGAAGGTTTAGGCTGACTATCAATCACTTGCTTGCCCCTAGCCTTAGCCAGAGCATCACTATTAGTTTCCTTGGGAGGCGGTGGTGGGGAAGAAAAGATCCTTCCACTACGAGTCATGTTACTGGTTCCTACAATGTTGGTAATATTCCTGTCAGCCACTTGAGGACACTCATATTTCTTCCCAAGAATATAGACCACATTATACTCCCACGGGACTGCCTTTGAGTTGTTACACAGAGGAGGAATAGGAGTTTGAGTTGTTGCGGGGGTAGAGGGAACTTGAATCATTAACAGGGTAATAGGAGCCTGAATTGTCAACGGGGTACCTAGTGTTGCTGAGATGCTTCTCGAATAATAATGAATTTACAAGACATCAATCTCTTCTTCTCAAAATATCTTCTCTACATGTAGGACACCTTCATCCATTAGTTGTTGGATAGCCGTCTTCAATCTAGTACATTCTTCATGTTTAGAGGAACAAGTTAAGCAAAAATCATGGAGTTCTTGCAGCACCTCATGCTCCAACAAACGTTCTCTAACAGTTCCTAATGGAATCTTGATCTCGTCCACCTTAGTTACCAGCGTCTGTTCACTATTTTCTTCAATAGCATTGACCGCTGCCCCTAGGTGAGGAGGCATGGGATTATTCTGAGTATTGGGACCAACAGGGTTAAAATTGATGACCTTTGTATCTAGGAGGTCTTGAACTTTACATTTAAATGCTCTACAGTTCTCAATTGTGTGGCTTGGGGCTCCAAAATGAAATTCACAATGAGCATTAGTGTCATACCCCCTGGGGAGAGGATTAGGTGGTGGACCAAGTTCACGTAGTTGAACCAACTGATTGGCAAGTAACTAAGGGAGAATATGAGCATAGGATATAAGAATGGGATCAAATCTTATTTCAGGTGTTGTTTGTCTTTGTGGAACCCTCAGACCTTGAGGTTGCTGATTCTGTTGTCGATAAGTTGGAGGTGGTGCAAATTGTTGTTGTGGAAGATATTGTGGTTGAGGAGTGAAAGGCCGTTGTTGGGCCATCCATGGTGCTGGAGTTGTAGTAACATATACTTTAGGAACATATTTATTAGGAACAACAACAAGTGTTTGGAAATAAGGAAACCGAACTTGAAGATATGCAGGAGATTTTCCTTGGTTGATGGTGACAACACTAGTCTCACCCTATTTCTTCTTGACGAAACTAGAAAATGACTTCCTACCAATGCCAATATTATTGTTGGTGTGGTTAAGGATACCTTGGATCGTTCCAGCTTTAATACAAGTTTTAACATGTTCTCCGACAATGACCATATCAGAGAAAGAAGTAAAGGTGTTGCTGAGCACGTGTTGGAGATAAGGACCTCGTAGAGTACCCATAAACAAATCAATCCGTTCATGATCCAAGATAGGAGGTTGGACCCTTGCCGCCAGTTCACACCACCTTTGAGCGTACTCCTTAAAAGACTTTTCAGATTTCGGTATCATCCCTTGAAGCTGAGTAAGTCTAGAAGCCATGAAAGTATTATAATGATAATGTTTTAGAAAGGTGTCAACAAGCTCTCCCCAAGTACTGACATGAGTTCTTTCTAGTTGCATATACTAGTACAATGGTGTCCCGGTCAAGCTATCTTGGAAGAAGTGCATGAGTAACAGTTCATTTTCGGTATAGGCTGCCTTCTTGCGACAGTAAGAACGAAGATGAGTCTCTGAGCAAGAGGTACCTTTGTATTTGTCAAAATCAGGAACCTTGAACTTGGGAGGGATTACTACCCCAGGCACAAAACACATTGCAGCAGTATTGAATACAAAAGTCTTGATACCCTCAATGGCTTTGAGACGCTCTTCAAGAGCATGGTACATCTTTGCAGTTTCAACAACTCCAGCGGAAAGATTCACGTGGGGTTCATCAAGATCAATGATGTCATGATGATCATCAACATCATTCTGAGGAGATCCAGTAGGGGTCTCAACATTTGCATTGTCATTCCTCCCATTAGCAGAAGTGGAGGGAGTAGTAGTTGCAAGCTAGGTTACACTTTGATGTAGCTCTTCTTGACCCTTGATAACATAATGAAGGGTTTCCATAAGCTGATCCATGTGAGTTCCCATTGTGTCCATATCTTGGCGGAGAGCATTCTGATTCTCTTCAAAAATATCCATAAGTCTTCGCTGGTTTCTTCTTGTAATGTAGGGATGTGGAGAAGTCGTTTTTGTTGTTCACTGAAGTCTGATGGAAAAGGGACCCCAATAAGTTTCGATTGTGAATAATGAATGCATGATAGTATGAATGAATGTTTTATCTTCATTTATGAGGAAACCCAAAGACTCGTCTATCTTTTAAATTTATTTTTTTCATTTTTGAATAGCTCGATCAACGAGACTTGTCATTGGAATTCCTTAGATATGAGATGTAAATACATGATGGAATGATGTCATGGTATGCTATGGCATGAAGTTTCAGCTCCATATATTCTGGATAACCATTGTGTAGTCCTTTGCATAAACTGGAAGTAATAGGATCAAAAGTCTGATGTCACAGGCATAGAGTCAAAGTAACCACCCATATGGTATGTACTAGGGGATTGGCACCTTCCGAACAAAGTTCTAGGGAAACCTCAGAGTCTACGCTCTTCTTTTGGATATTACCAACGTCCCAATTACTCGGTAATCAGTAATATTCGCAAGAAAAACTCGTCCGAGTGCAGCATCGGGTGACAACTATTTCCGGATTACTCCGTTATGGTCTCCGCACTACACCTAAAAAGTCCAGGAGGGGTTAATGGTTCTACGACCCACAGCTTCTCTGGTTCCTAGGTCGAAAGTAACAATGTCTTCCCAATTACTCGATAAACAACGCTACTTTCAAGGGGACCTCCACTGAGTAGGGGATTTTCATGCCTCCTTCTTCGGGATTACTCCCTCAAAGTTAGCATGACTATACATCCCGTCATAATCTTAAATGTAACCCAAGTCTGGGTATAGGACTTATCAAATGTAATCACTCAACCCAACATCATAACATATCCAGAATATGTGAGTAGCAACAATAATATATACAAAATAATACAATAAATAAATAAAACAGTAAAGCTAAATAAAGAAAATAAATAAACACCCAAATAGACAAATAAACAAAACTAGGAGAGACTCGCGAAAGAAATTTCCCCAGTAGAGTCGCCAGCTGAAGATACCGGCAAAAAACAGAGCCGCCACTGAACTTTATTTATCCTAAAGGAAGGGGAAATATCGAGAAACCCACAAGAGGATGGATAAGATGGTCTTGAGACCAAGAGAAAGGGTAAGGGATTCGGTTATACAAGGGGAAGGTATTAGCACCCCTCACATCTGTTGAACTCAATAGGATCCATTTTGTTCATTTGCTTCTAAGGGTGTGATTATCTATAACTATACTTGCTAAGGGGAAATAAAAGGTTTTTTATTAGTGCGTTCGTGAGGGTCTCGCAACCCTTTTCCTACGTATCTAGTGAAGGAATCAGAACACCGTAGTTCCTCTAGAAAATGTTGGTTTGTTTTTGTTTTTTAGTGGGCGACGTTAACACACGCATTCTAGAAATATGCACGACCTGTATCGCGGTAGAACATAGATAACATGCCCTTTGGGGGAGTTTTGATTGGTCGAGTGTTTTGCGAGTTTTAAATGAGTTTGAGTAATGATTAAATGTTTTTGGATTTTTGATATGTGAATGATAAGTTTTAATCTTAATTACAAAAGAAAAGTCAAAGGGGGAAGTTTACCTTAATGTTGTCATGCATGGGTTCCAACCTAAGGTCTAATTAGTTCTCATTTTAAAGAAGAGGAAACTATCATCCTAAAGGAGCATGTTATAAACATAAAGTAAAAGGAGACGGTGTTTGTGAAGAGTGATCATGTACGGTGATCATGGAAAAAGTGACGACAAAATGATTAGTGTTATGAAAGGCGTGAATGGAATGTTTGGCTTATGGGAATTGAATCATGTTATGATTAACCAAAGGGTGCACTTGATTAATCTTGTGAGAGTAGGTGCTCCTACCCTTAACTATGAGACCCTTTGTGCATGCAAACACTTGGTATATGGACCTAAGTGGTTAATTCGGGTTATGGTTGACCAAGGGCAAGACTTGATTAACCTCGTGAGAATGGCCAGGCCCAAACTCAACTATGAGACCCTTTAAGAAAAGCTCGGTATGTGAACCAAGCGGAGAGAAGTTGCTTCAATGGATAATATAAAAATAAAAAGCCCATACAAGGTTTCTATATGCATGCTCCTAGAAAGTAGGACTGGCGTGGCACTAGTATTCTAAACGACCAATTGAAACAATCGATCG
This sequence comes from Vicia faba, assembly GCA_948472305.1. Taxonomy (NCBI): domain Eukaryota; kingdom Viridiplantae; phylum Streptophyta; class Magnoliopsida; order Fabales; family Fabaceae; genus Vicia; species Vicia faba. The sequence goes on along the minus strand of OX451735.1, from coordinate 1,311,915,412 downwards.
AATAGTTGTTATCGTGAGAAATCCCAGGACCAGGCTATGAAATGTGTGCAAGTGTGCATTTGTAAGTGGATACCTTTTCATTGAGGATGAGCCCAAGAGGAGGCCATGTGTTCTAATTGTATGACATATTCATAATTAAACAACAATTAAAATATACAAATAAGTAAACCCTAAGCTATTACAATCATATGGGGATGGGGGTACCAGTTTATGAATGAGGATGAGTAAAATCCTAATTACTTATTACAACCAAATCGAATGAAAATAAAAGTAAAAAGTAAAAAAAAAACAAGATTTTGGTGTTTGGTCTAATACGGGCCGTGTCTTGTGACACGGGCACCCGTGTCAGGCTCTTGTAATAAATCAATGCGTGTTTTTCTTCTGTACCAGCTGAGCTGACACGGGCGCCCGTGTCAGAATTATGTCCTGCATTATGTTAGACTTTTAATCCAATAAGACTGACACGGCCGTGTCCTGTGACACGGGAACCCGTGTTAGCACCCTGTCCTTCCTTTTTTGCATGTTTTCATTCCAGTAAGTCTGACACGGGAACCCGTGTCAGGACCCTGTCCTGCATTTTTTGTTAGATTTTCAAACAGCAAAGCTGACACGGGCCGTGTCGTGTGACACGGGTACCAGTGTTAACCCCCTGTCTTGGCTTTTTTCACTGAGTTTGCTGCTTTTGATCTATCCTTTGTTATATATCTTTGGAACACAAAAAGAAAATGACATATGGATAAATATATCACAGTTTGGAAAAAGTTTACCTCTCAACGCGAAAAATTTAAAACATGTACGGGTGTCTCCAAGAGGGAAGTGGTTATTGGCCAAGCTCCTTTGAACCTTCTTAAAGTTTCTCTAAACCTTGATTTGTTCCGAAAAGTTCCCAAACTGCTCCAACTCAGTCAAGTTGCAAAATAATGTTTTTTCTTCGAAGGTGATGATAGTGGTATCACAGAAATTATTCTTGTGTTTGAACAAACTCTATGTGATGTATATGAAGTGTTTGTATAGTTGGTTTAGGGGAAACTTGCAAGGTTGGAAAATAGGTTGAGGGTTTTTCTACTTCTTAGTTTTGGTTTTGTTTTCTACTGGTTTTTTCGCAGTGTTATGGTTGCTGCTGTTTTATGGTTTTTTACAGTGTTTTTCTTCCCTCTCCTTCACAATGTTTTTCTCTCTCTTTCTCTGTTGTTTTCTCTCTCTTTGTTTTCACTCAATATTGCTATTGTCCACCCTTTTTATATGCCCATTCTATTGTTTGTATATCTTCTGAGTAATGGAAATTGGGGGGGAATGGTTGGTGAGATTTTAAACAATTTTGAGATGTTGTTTCACTACTTTTCAATTACAGATTTGGGTGACTTCTATTTTGTGTAATGTTTGGCATTTGTTGGCAGCAACTTTGACAGTTTTAGCAGACTGTCTTTGCAGGTTTTTAGATTGTTTGCTTGGACTGTTTTGTTTGTTTTGCAATGTGATGCAGGTTTATAGAGTTGTGTTGCATAATGGACCACATGCTTGGGTTTTGCAGCAGAATGGTCAGCATAAGTTTGGACAATTTTAAGGGGCTGCTTATGGGCCTGTTAGATTTGGGACAGTTTGGACTTGTAATGAGAAATTACTTTGTGTGATTTCAAGTGGTCATGGCATGAATCCAAAAATAATTACAAGGTAGTCAATGGTGACTTGAATCTTGAATATAGTAACTTGTAATGTAAGGAATTGATGACTTGTGAACCAAAGACATTGTATGAAATACCAATTTCCATCATTTCCAATTTGCAATCTGAATCCAAGTTTTCTTTGTCTTTCAATTTCGAATCATCATGGAAAATTCAAACCACTTTGAAAATGATAGATGCCATCTTAGTTCAAAATTTAGTCCCTCAAGAAATTCCTCAAAATAAAATTTTAATTCATATGAGAAGAATTCCTTGGTTTCACCCCTTAAACCTGTTGATAAGAAATTGACTTGTAGAAGGAGATAAAGCTCAATGTGACCTTGAAGCAAAAAGAATAGTTTCCTGAAAACACTGTGAAACTTTAATATTACACAACCACTGAACTCTTGGACCTCAGGTGTCTTTATTCAATGAAATTCATGATATGAAAATGAACTAGTGAAGATGATGTAGATGAAATGTGAAGCTTAAGCCAGACAAAAGTAAAACAGGTAGGACAAATTTGGGTTATGACATTGTGGATTCAACTCTAAGGGTAATGAGACACCTTTGAAGCCCAATTCTACGCAAGCGAGAAGAATGTGTTGGAGCTTACAAGGAAATTTCACGAAGAGCGAAGCCTGAATGGCTATATTGAATCAAAGAGGATGCGTCCATAGGAGACCCGAGTCTTTTGTTTTAGGATTTAATTTTGTTGTCTCTTTAAGACCTTTTTGCTTTTTCGTTTTAATCTCAAAGGGAAATTGTAACCTTTGAAATTATTAATGCAATTGTTGTTTTGGTTTCCTCTTTGGCTAAGCAAATTTAAATCTCTTAAAGGTCCTTGAAAACATTGAATTTTCATAACATGCATCATATCATAAGCAGGTTTTTTTGACACAGGTTTCCTCATCTTTCTACTATTTATTTCAGTATAAGATGGATCTCAAGAAAACCGTCAAGGACTTGCAAACTCAACACTCTCAATTCCAAGAGAATCTGCTCAACTTAGCAAAGGGGCAGCAAGAAATGATGGAGCTTCTAGTCACAAAGAAAAAGACCAAGAAGAAAGTTGTAATCAACATGGGGAAGAGGTTTAAAGGCCTTGCTCGACAAGTTCAAATTGAAAAGGTTTCCTCTGAGGAGGATTATAATCAATATGAATATGCTAGAAGTACATATTTTAGAGGTGGAAACAACCAAATTTCTGAGGACGAGGATTATTCTGATGAGAAATACCCACCGGCCGACGATAAATACAAGCAACTAAAAGACAGACTAAAGGATGAAGAGATCCAAGTTGTGCCTGGCTTGGACTTTAGAGACTTGGGTTTGGTACCTGGAGTGGTCATTCACCACAAATTTAAGATCCATATCTTTGCCAAGTATGACAGTGTCTCATGTCTGAAGCTTCATCTCAGATCATACATCCGCAAGATCCAACCGCATACCGCCGATAGGAAACTATGGGTGCATTTTTTCCAAGAGATTCTATCAAGAACACAGTTGTAGTGGTTTTACCAATTGGAATGGGCTAATATCCATACTTTGGAAGATTTGGCTGCTTCCTTTTACCGCTAATATCAATATAACACTGACCTTGCACCAACTCGGGTGCAATTGCAAGGCATGACCATGGGTTCAAATAAGGGCTTCAAAGAGTACGTCCAAAAGTGGAGAGACTTGGCTAGTAGGTTGCAACTACCTTTAACTGATAGAGAATTGGTAGACATGTTTATGGGAACATTGATTGGTCCCTTCTTTAACTTATTGATTGGAAGTTCATCATCTGGATTTACTGAATTGATCTTGACTAGCGAGAGGGTAGAAAGCAGGAAGATACCCATGGCCTCCACCTCAAATGTTGTGAAAAAACCATTTATTGGTAAGAAAGAGACTAATTCTATATATGGATCAAGAAGCCATACTAAGAATGATCGTCATCATTCAGTAGGGGCGGTATTAATTTCCAATATTACACCTACTAAACAACAACAAGGGAATATGCGTAGGACAGTGTTTCAAGAAAGGAAGTATACTAAGATCAACATGTCAATGTCTCAAGCGTTGCAACACTTACTAAAAGCGGAGATGGTTACATTAAGGGATCCTCGCTAAAACCCTGATACCTCCTCTCCTAAATACAATCCCAATGCAAAATGTGCTTACCATTCAAATAGTCTCGGACATGATACTAATGATTGTTGGTCTCGGAAGAATAAAATCCAAGACCTGATTGATAACAAGACTATTGAATTCGATCCTCCACCAACTCACAATGTGATCACCGAACCCATGCCTAATCATGGTAAGGGTGTCAATGCTATTGAAGATGCCTCTTTTTTTCCTACATCAAAGGTTTGACCACTCCTTCGAAGACTGTTAAAAATAATTTGCTGAAATCCAGTGTATTTCTAGGTTGTTTTAAAGACTTCTACCATTATGCTATACAAATTAATGATTGTGAATGGCTAAAGAAAGGTTTATGTGATATGGTGGCAGAACCGACTGTTATACTGGTTTGCATTTTTTATTTTTAAATGTGCGGTAAGCAAGAGTCACCAGCGAATTTTCTTTTATCCAACAAAGGAAAGGGTGAAAAGAACATAAAAAGTCCTTTTTCGAGAGTTTCTGAGTAAGGGGGTAGATTATGGAAAGGGAAGGTGTTAGCACCCTTTCCATCCGTGGTTTTCTACGGGCTCTTAGGTACTTGCTAATTTTTGAAAATTTCTTTCGGGTTTGTGAGTTTTGAAAAAAAAAATTCCTTTATACTAACTCTTGTATCAGTCCTCAAAAGTGTTGATAAAGCGTTTTTGAAAAATATTTTGATAGTGTAGTGTGAAAAAGTGATTTTTGAGCAAGTACCTAACAGCTATCTACCTACTCGAAAAAGATGTTCTTTTCCTCCTTTCCTTTAGATAGTGCTATCCTACTATTAGTGAGTAGGTAGCCATATCTTTGGATGTTGAGGGACTATTGAATGGACATTTACGGTCACTAATTCAATTGGGCAAGAACTTTTAGTAATTGTCCTAAAGTTCTAAGATCACTTTTTAACCGAGGAAACAGTCGAAAGGGTCATTGAGGGACTTGTGATCTCTTGAACTAAAGGACAACCACTAAAGATTCTTACGTTTCGAGAATTGTGACCATTTTCGAAGGCAACCGAAGTGGGAGATACCCTAGAGGTGCGCGTGTGCAAGTGTATTGATTCAATTATTTTTTGTCTTTTTGTTAGGTTAGCTAACGTTTTAATTTACAGTCTTTCCATGCAAGCCTATTTACTAACAGTAATATAGTAAACTAATAAATCAATAAATGTGCGGAAAATAAAATGCAGAAAAATAAATCCTAAGTTATTACATAGCTTTGGGAGAGATACATTATAAGTGTAAGAAAATAAAATGCAGAATTTTAAATCTAGACTATTACATCCCATAATCAGTTACATTATTTATATAAAATGCAAGAATAAAAATAACGCGCGCAAAATAAATATCACGTCTAAAAAACCTAAGAACTATTAAATAAAATTCCTTTTGTTTTTTTTGTTATGAAAAGAAATTAACTTTAAAATCCTAAGTCTATTCAATTTTAGTGTTTTTTAAGAAGTATTAAAATAATTAATTAATTAATTGACAAAATTAATATTAATAGTTGTGATCAATGGAAATATAACTGACTGTTTTGGAATGCTGGTTCGCGAAATGTCGCGGTAAGCAAGAGTCGCCACCGTCTTTTATGTTCTCTAACAAGGAAAGGACAAAAGCACAGCAAATTTCCTTTTCGAGATGTTTCTCGGTTCGGGAGGTAGATTATAGAAAGGGAAGGTGTTAGCACCCTTTCTATCTGTGGTTATCCACGGGCTCTTAGGTACTTGCTCACTATGTTTTCAAAAATGTTTGCTTTTCTTGTGTTTGTGGGTTTTGAAAAAAGTTTAGTTTGAAAACATCTAGGTAACTCTTGTATCAATCCTCAAGAGTGTATGAAGTGTTTGTTTGAAAACTTTTTTTGAAAGTGTAAGTGCGAAAAGTTGTTTTTGTTTTTTGAAAGAGCAAGTACCCAGGAGAAATCTACCTACTCTAAGGAATTAAGTTGTGTAAATGTCCTTTAGACAGTACTATCCCACTATTGAGAAGTAGGTAGCACCGTCGTTGGAGTTATTCAGGTCAATTCGATTATAAGGGACATGTGTGGTCACCAAAGCAATAGTAGGACGCCTTAGCGGTAACCCTAATGTCCTAGATCATTTTTATCCGAGGCAACCGTTTCGAGGCAACTGGATCTTTAGACAGGAGGGCGACCTCTAAAACACCCTATACTTAATGACCACGTCGAGGCAACCAAGTGAGGCGTACCCTAGGAGTGGCATGTGCACGTGTGTCAGGATTCAATTAAGATTATCTTTGCACATGTGATTGTGAGCTACGAGTTGATTTTAATTTTCAAGCAAGTCTTGTCATGCATAATTAACAGTTATTAATTGTGCGGAAAATAAATTGTGCGGAAAGTGAATCTCGGAACAGTTACATAAATATGAAAAAATATTATGCGCGAAAAGAAATTGAATCAGGACGTCCTTAGGGTTTTGACCCTTTTTGAGAAAAGAATGAAATTTGGTCCTTTTTACATTTAATTAAACATAATCCTAATTGATTAAATAATTAAAAGAAAAAAAAGTATTTTTTATGTTTTTTTTTAATGTTTTAATGAAAATAAAAATAAAAAGAGATTAAAATTGTCAAAAGAAAAACCCTAATTCTATGTTGATTTTATTTATTGTGAAAAAAGTCAAAGTTAACCTAATTAACTAAATTAATTATATTAGTATTTATTTACAAAATAATAATTAATAGTGAAATTAATAAATAATAATAATAATAATATTTACATTTTTTTGGTTTTCTGAATTTATTGTGAAAAATATTAATTAAGTTAATTAAATACTAATAATAATAATAATAAGTAAATAAATAGAAAATATAGAGAAAAAGAAGAAAAAGAACCCAGGGGGGTGATGGCCCAATAGGAGGTGTTATTGGAAATTTCAGGCCCATCTGCACACAAGCCTTGTTGACTTGCTTTGATTGTCCAGCGCATGGTTGACTAGGGAACACCACGGTCATCCACTCATGACCTTCAGATTTATGCTTGTGGCCACTTGGCGCCTGGGATTGGAAAGTGCATGGTATAACACCTATGAAAGCCTGCATGGGATTACATAAGGAAAAAATAGAAACAATTATTTGGGGGACCTGGGAATCGAACCCAGGTCCCAATGGTTACCAGCCAGCGCATCTTCCACTAGGCCATCACGCTTCAGTCATCATTGAATTAACAAACAGACATTATATTAAATAACCAATTCATATGCTGCACAAAAGCAAAACACGCGCGCGTTTTCAAATGTTCCAACCACGAATCAACACGCAGTCGTCTTCCTCGTTTGCATGTAAAAAGAACAAATAGATAGCGGGGGTTTTTAACCCCCACAAACTGTAACAAGGAAAAATAGCGATTAGCCTTAGGATGAATATAAATATTTCACGAGTACGACTTTATGTTCGTCTGGATTCCACGATTTCAACCATATGCATTAGAGGTTCTAATTTTTCTTGGGTAATAAAGCCCCAATTTGAGAACTCATGAACCCTAAATTTCTTCAATTGTAACCTGTGATTCTGGGCATCATAATGCAATTAACCAATACCATTAGCTTTGTATAGATTCAAGCAATGCAAAACAACGATTAGAACATGTTAATTATGCATGAAATATGAGTTACAATTCTGAAAAAAGTACGCAAACCGTGAATCTGTTTAGAGTGATTTCTTAAGCTTTAGCGTGTGGTTTTGATTGCAAAACGTCCCTGAGAGTTCCTGCAAGGTATTAGAAACCACAAAATGCTTTGAATCGTGCTAAATTATGGAAAACAGTTTTCACTTTTCTTTGATTTTTCTTGAATGGCTATGGCTTTTTTCTGCAGAGATTTCACGTCCAATGCATTAGGATTAGTTTGTGTATTTATAGAAGAGCTGAATTAGGTTACAATCTTGCACAAAAGATCCATGGAATGATGATTCAATATTTGATTGAAAATCAAATATTTTTGAATCTTTTTGATTGGAAAAACTTGCCAAACTTGGAGATTCTTGTCCCTTTGATTTGCACACGAATTTGCCAGCTTGATTAGGTCATTCTTGCTTCAAAAAAAATTGAAAAACCATATCTTTGAATTTCCTACAATTTAAATTAATTAAATGAATTAAAATCAATTAAAAATCCAATTAATTAATAAAAATAAGAAAATAAATTCAAATAGGCTTGATGGGTCGTGCATAGGCCTTGGATAAAGTTTCAAGAAAAAATTTGAGGCCCATTAGCAAAAACAAAGTGTTTTGGGCATAGTTGACTTTTGCAAATTCACAAAAATATCCCAACTTCTCCGATGCATATCTTGATCAATTTTGATCATATGAACATGTTCTTGGACATTTTGGAAAGGTCTTGAAGTCCTATAACCAATGACTTTGGTCCCATGTCATTTGGATTTACCAATCTCAAGTTATGGTCTTTGACTTAAAGTGCATTTTTGTTGACTTTTGAAATTGACCTATAATGTAGTAATTGATAACTTTTCCTGAGAGCATTTCTTGGACTTGGAATCTGAAGATGAGTTGTAGGAAATGTCATCCCCTTCAAAATGAGAATTGGATGGGATTTTTCTGATGAACCATGAAAAAGTTATGCCCTGGTCAAGATACAGTTGACTTTTCTACTGTCCAAAAATAGTAACTTTTGCATCTTGATGATTTTTGAGCCATGCTTGTGGAATCATGACCAAGACTTGATCAAATGATGATTGTGGACTCAAAATAAGATGTTGACCAAAAATCTTGACTTTTGACTGTAAAATGACCATTTTACCCCTGCAGTTGACTGTGAAGCAAATAGGGCTTTTGACTGTGGAATTTGGCACTATGAGTCTTGAGACTTGGCATGTAGGTGCTTGAGAATGTATATGGACCTATGAGACTTGATTGAAGCATTGAAAACCTCAAATTCCTTGAGAGAAACAAAACCCTAATTTGGACTGGCTTATGAGGCATTTGGACTGTGCAACCCTTGAGAAATCTTGAACCATTTGAAGATGATTCTTGAAGAAATATGGGAGAATATGGGAGGGCAAATTTTGGGGTACAACAGTTGCCCCTGTTCAATCTTCTTAAACCTGAGGATGTAGATTGGCTTGCGTGCCTTTCGTGATCCGAAGGTGGAAGAGGATTGAACACTAGAGTGCCCAGAAATTTGCACTCGCATAGTGTAGTTTCATCAATGTGATGTCGGGAATGGGCTTACAGATGCCATTTAGAGAGATGATGGATATGAGGATGGGCTTATAGATACCATCTGGAGATGTGACAGAATCTTGTCGGGGATGGGCTTATAGATGCCATATGGAGATTGTTGGTAGAATTGTGATCTTGTAAGTTGAACAAGGGAACCTGTGTAGGGTTGCCTGATGATGAGCTCGTGTAAAACTGCATCTTGGAAGGAAGGAAACCTGTGTAGGGTTGACTGATGACGAGTCCGTGTGAAACTGCATCTTAGAAGGAAGGAAACCTGTGTAGGGTTGACTGATGATGAGCCTGTGTGAAACTGCATCTTTGAAGGAAGGAAACCTATGTAGGGTTGACTGATGATGAGCCCGTGTAAAACTGCGTCTTGAAGAGAGGGAACCGGTGTAGGTTTTCTTGGTGACGATTCCGTGTAAAACTACGTCTTTGGAAAGAGAGAACCTGTGTAGGGTTTCTTTGATGACGAGTCCGTGTAAGACTACGTCTGGAGTTGAGAAGGAACCGGTGTAGGGTTACTTCGGGATAAGTTCGTGTAAAACTTCTGGGTGAACCGGGGTAAGGTTGTTTTGAGATAAGTTCGCGTAAAACTTCAGGAGGAACCGGGGTAAGGTTACTGTGAGACAAGTTTGTGTAAAACTTCAGGAGGAACCGGGGTAAGGTTACTTTGGAATAAGTCCGTGTAAGACTTCTGGATAAACCGGGGTAAGGTTACTGTGATAAGTTCGTGTGAAACTTCAGGATGAACCGGGGTAAGGTTATCTTGATGATGAGTTCGTGTAAAACTTCATCTTGGAACTGAGGAGGAACCGGTGTAGGGTTGCCTGAGGATGAGTTCGTGTAAAACTTCATCTGAAATTGAGAAGGAACCGGTGTAGGGTTACTTTGATGATGAGTCCGTGTAAAACTTCATCTTGGAAATGAGAAGGAATCGGTGTAGGGTTACTTTGATGATGAGTTCGTGTAAAACTTCATCTGAAATTGAGAAGGAACCGGTGTAGGGTTTCCTGATGATGAGTCCATGTAAAACTACATTTGAAGTTGAGAAGGAACCGGTGTAGGGTTTCCTGATGATGAGTCCGTGTAAAACTACATCTGAAATTGAGAAGGAACCGGTGTAGGGTTTCCTGATGATGAGTCCGTGTAAAACTACATCTGAAATTGAGAAGGAACCGGTGTAGGGTTTCCTGATGATGAGTCCGTGTAAAACTTCATCTGAAATTGAGAAGGAACCGGTGTAGGGTTGCTTCATGGTGATCAAGTAGATAATTGTCCTGTCTGGTTTCAGGTATTAACCCACGGTCAGTCGTCCACAGAATTTTCCTGGCTTGTTACAGGTGTTGATCTGGAACTGCAAAGGCATATGGTAATCATCTTTTGATTGACCTTTTCCTGAAAAGGCCAAAACATTGGCTGTATGCAATGTCATGATGCATGAACTGCATGATGTCAAGATGTTCTCAAGAATAAATGAGATTTGCATGTATCATGATGTATGACAATGTGATGTTTATGAATGTATCTTCGTCTGGGAAAATAAATCCTTGACGAACACCGGGGAGTTTGTTGAATCCTGGGCTGATGTTGAAGAGTAGAGTTCTTCGTTTCCGCTGGGGATGATGAACAAAGATGATTGCAAGAATAAACCGGTAGGAGAAGATGACTCCATTGGGGAATAAACTTGAAGAGATTTCTTTGCGGGGAATTACTCTGTGGGAAGAGATATTCTGCTGAGATTTTAACGATAACTCCGCTGGGGGATTCCGTTGATAAGCTCTGTTGGGGAATTTGATAAACTCCGTTGGGGATAGGAAGAACTTCGCCGGGGACGATCTTTCCGTTGCAGTTTGCTGAGGATAACCCAGTTAGGCTCTGGTGGGGAATAACCTTTGAACATGGTCGGGGAGAGATATTTGTACTCTGCAAGGGACAAGCCTCCAGAGTCTACTGGGGAGATGATTCAACTCTCCTGGGGAAACTTTTTAGACTGCACTGGGGAATGGCTCCACTGGGGTATCTGTATTCCGCCGGGGAACAATCTTATATTTCTGTCGAGGAATGTTAAGACTGCCGGGGATGCTTGCTGGGGAATATCTTTATACTCTGCTAAGGAATATCAAGATCTTCTGGGGATACCCAACTTTCCAGGACTGGTGGTAGACCAACTCTGCTCGGGGGAGAGTATTGCTGACTTGCTGGAGTTTTTAGGGCTAATGGGAGATCAACTCTGCTTGGGGAGATAGCATGGCTGACTTTTGTCTTACTCTATGGGGAGTGAAGGTATCTTGGTCATGTTCTTCAGCTGAACCTATCTTGGTACCTTGGTGGACAGAGCATCTTGTACAGTTCGGACAATTCTTATTGCCCCAGCTTCTGTGGAGGTGCTTGATGACTGCCGATTGACAAACCTTCTTCTGGTAGGCAAGTGACGAGATGACGGGACATAGTCGTACACTTTGATCCCTAATTTTTGCCTGGACCGCCCTTTCGGGTTTTCAGTCCATCGGGATACCCTTTTTTGCCCAAGCCGCCTTTTCAGGTTTTCGACTTGCCGGGTGTACAGATTTTTTCATTTTCATCCCTTATTTTTTCCCGAACCCTTTTGGTTCGCCGGGAAGCCCTCATTTTTGCCTAGGCCAGTCGACCTAGCGGGTCTTTGATTATGCGTAGTATTTTTCGACTATGTCCACGCTCTCAGAATGTAGGGAGTTGTCACTGTCAGTAGTGATGTGTTGTCATATTACCAGAAGATGTTTGATCGTGCAAGATTCGTTGCTGGAATTCACGTCCAATGCCCCAATTGATTCAGATGGAGATCTGCCCCTGGCTGTTTGTCATTTTGAGAGATTCTCTGAATCTTGACTTAATTGCCCCAGATGATGGACAATGATCATGTCGTGCCCCTTGGTTGGAAGTGCTTTTGTTCACTAGATATTCTTTGTGTGAATTTCTCTGCTGTTGAACAAATAGTCATATGCAAACAATGTTATTTTAAGAATGAAAAGGTTATGTCTGTCTTGAAGTTTTTTGAAAATGCAGTTTTCAATTAAAACAAGTGAATTTTTGTAAAATGTGATGTCAACTCAAGATTTTACAGCAAAGTCCTATAGGAGTCAGGATACCTTTGTAACAGTATGCTTTCGAACTAACCCATGCTTTAGCTAGGACTTTTAAGGGTTATAACATGTCCTGGTTCACGGTTTAAGAAACAAAGGACAAAGGCTCAAAGTGTATTTGTACCCACCCGCTCTTCGTGATGTTCTTCAAACCTAAACTCAGCTAATCGTGCGTTAGACCTTGTTTGAGTCTTTGCTCTGATATTCAGTGATCGTTCGGATGTTGATAGTTTATTTTGACTAGGAAGTCATTTCCTTTTTGTTGAGGGTTTGTAGGACCTCTTTCTTTTCGATTTTATTATCCATGTCTTTTGCCCGAACTGTTTCTTTTGTGATTATAGTCAGCGGGATGCCCCAGTTTTGCAAGTCTCCTTCATAGGTTTTGACTTATTGGGCTTTTATTTTGAAGGATAACGACTGCCTGTCCTTATGATTATACGGAACCATCCCCATCTTTTGTTTTGGAAGGACTCCTTTGATGTTGTTCGTTGGGCACCTGGATCAACTGAGAGAACTACCCTGCCCCAGGTTATGATTAAGGGTTTTTAATTTTTGCGAAAAGAAAAAATCCAACTTCTTTGGCTTAAAGGGGTTGACGAGGGATTATCTTCCTTATAACTCCACTGTTTAGGATTTGAAACAATGCCTGTACCTCATCAGCGGGGTCTGTTCAAAAGCATATTGTAAAGATCGTGGTATCGTTTTCGTCATCCTCCCTCAAAAGGCTTAGAAATTTCATCGAGAGTTGAACATCAAAAAATGAAAGCAATTTTAAGCATAGTGAACACAATTACTTCAAAACAGACTCGTGTAATGCATTAATGAAATAAGAGAGTTTGACATGATAATTGTTTGAATAAGCAAAGAAAAATACAATATCAGAATTCAAATGAACAAAAATCTCTCAATCCTATCCATGTTTTGGCAAGGGAGAAGTGATCACATTGGGAGTCTCAGAAGGCTCGAATTCGATCTCCTTAGCATCAATCATATTCTGAATCTTATATTTCAGCGCCCAACAATCGTCAGTATCGTGCCCCGGGCTACCGGAATGGTAAGTGCACCTTGCATTTGGATTGTAGTTTGGAGAAGAAGTCTTAGGATTCGCAAGAGGGTTTATCACCGCAATCATATTCATCTTCAACATGTGCTGCAATGCTTGTGACAATGGCATGTTGATGTTGGTGAATTGTCTTTTAGGCTCGTCCGGACTTCGCTGATTTCCCTTTTGCGGTTGTCGGCGTAGTGTAGAACTAGAGATCATGACTGCCCCTACATGTTGGTCACGACGACTCTTTTGACTGTACGCAGCATTGGACTCTTTCTTCCCAGTGTAAGGCTTTTTGTGAGTATCAGAAGGTGTAGCTTCTTGGATCTTCCCACTTTTGATGCCAGCTTCAATTCTTTCCCCAGTCAAGATAAGGTCTGTAAACCCGCAGAAGAATTTCCGATCAAATGATTAAAGAATAGACCATACAGGGTCCCTAGAAACATATCGACGAGTTCACGATCAGTTAAAGGTGGTTTCACCCTTCCGACAAGGTCTCTCCACTTTTGAGCATATTCTTTAAATCCTTCACCCGTCCCTAGTGACATACCCTGGAGTTGGGTACGCGTAGGAGCGAGGTCGGAATTATATTGATGCTGCTTATAAAAGGCAACAGCAAGGTCCTCCCAGTTACGGATACTGGCTCCATCCAGCTGATATAACCACTCGAGGAGTCCCTGAAAGACTATCCTGGAAGAAATGGATCCCCAAATTCTTGTCAGCTGTATAAGGTTGGATCTTCCTTACATATGATCTGAGATGCAGCTTAGGACAGGAAGCTCCGTCGTACTATGCAAAAGCAGGCGCCTTGAACTTATGGGGAATCACCACCCCTAGAGGATAAGCCTACGTCTCCAAAGTCCAAACCGGGCACATGTTGAATCTCCATAGCACTTAAACGATCCTCCAGCTGTTTGTACCTGTCCTCAGCAGGAGGGTACTGTTCATCATTATAATTTGTCTCGTTGTCGGAGACCACGGGACTAGGAACCCTTCTCTCCTGGGGACTGTCTTTCCCTATAGAGGAAGTAGTCAGGTGAACCTCATTTTGCAGTCCATTCCCAAATTTGCGTCTAGTGTTGAACAAAACAGTCCTCTTCTTCTTCCTCCTCTCTTTCAGAATCAGATTCTTCAAATTCTGTTGACCCTGGGCTAGGCTCATAACCAACTCTTGGAACTGGGCATTCTGGGTCTGGAGGGCCTTGATAGCTTGTTCAGTGGAAGGTTCAGAAGACATGATGATTGCTGAAATAAACAGCGAAGAAGATAAGTGACCTGTAAAAGGGGTACCTGTAATGCAATGATATGTATGATATGCATGCAATGTTTTCAAGGATCTCGCGGGGTAAACAGAGAAACTTGTTAGAATTTGAATCTGGTAGCTTGATTGAAGGAACTTCGTGTTGTTGAGAGTCCTTCTTCAAGAGTCAAGGCTCACCATATCGAGTGGGTCATAGCCCCTGACTCAAGTCATCATGTTTTAACCTCCAACTTTGGCTAGAGGAAAATAAATCCCCTTTGCCCCTTGCTAGAAAGTTGGTTCATCATGACCTGCATCACAAACCCTTGAGATCCTTGAAATGGGTTAGTCCTTATGTAGGATGTATGCAATGGTATGATGTTATGATGTTATGATATGCGTGGAGTGATGTAAGTAAACCCTGTTATAAATCCAGATTAAGGACTGTAAACAAAACCTGCAAGGAACTCACGTTGTCAGATAACAAGAATGTGCAAGTAGTTCAAGTTTGAAGGCACACAAGTCACACAAAAGATCCCTTAGGTTTCAGGCCAGCATGAAGTTTAGGTACTACCCTCTTGAAGTTGGTGGGCTCAAAACCTGTCCTATCAAAAGTAACCGGGTTCTAAGGAGCTCAATATCATTGGATTGTTTTCTATGTTCATTGTTTTGATTTAGCCACTGAACTGGCGATCAAAATATTCCAAGAAAACAACCCTCAATGAGTGTAGTATCGAGTATCTACCAACTTCGGACTGCACCAAAGTCGGTCATCTGACTACCCCTATAGAGGCCAGGATGGTCAAGTAAGGTTCTTAAGGTTAGTTGATGCTTCACGACACCACGCGGCGTCCCTGTACTCTCCTTGACTTGACTAAAGGGTTACTGGTACTCACCAAAGTGCCACATCAACGTAGCAACTGCTTCAACCATGTCGGTATACCCCGCACAGTTCCCTCACAGTTTGTTGCTACCTAAAGGGTTTTCCCCAGATCCGGGTTAGGATCTATGAAACTCCGATGCAAGCCCACAATATTAAAGCAAACAAAGCATACAATTGAAAACATAGAATGATCTAATCCTAAGGTACACCTCACTTATAATATATCCCCAGCAGAGTCACCAGTTCTGTGATCGGTGGAAATAGAACTGACTATTTTGGAATGCTGGTTCGCGAAATGTCGCGGTAAGCAAGAGTCGCCACCGTCTTTTATGTTCTCCAACAAGGAAAGGACAAAAGTACAGCAAAATTCCTTTTCAAGATGTTTCTCGGTTCGGGAGATAGATTATAGAAAGGGAAGGTGTTAGCAACCCTTCTATCCGTGGTTATCCACAGGCTCTTAGGTACTTGCTCACTGTGTATTTCAAAAATGTTTTCTTTTCTTGTGTTTGTGGGTTTTGAAAAAAGTTTAGTTTGAAAAATTATAGGTAACTCTTGTATCAGTCCTCAAGAGTGTATGAAGTGTTTGTTTGAAAACTTTTTTTGAAAGTGTAAGTGCGAAAAGTTGTTTTTGTTTTTTGAAAGAGCAAGTACCCAGGAGAAATCTACCTACTCTAAGGAATTAAGCTGTGTAAATGTCCTTTAGACAATACTATCCCACTATTGAGAAGTAGGTAGCACCGTCGTTGGAGTTATTCGGGTCAATTCGATTATAAGGGACATGTGTGGTCACCAAAGCAATAGTAGGACGCCTTAGCGGTAACCCTAATGTCCTATATCCTTTTTATCCGAGGCAACCGTTTCGAGGCAATTGGATCTTTAGACAGGAGGGCAACCTCTAAAACACCTGATACTTAATGACCACGTCGAGGCAACCAAGTGAGGCGTACCCTAGGAGTGGCATGTGCACGTGTGTCAGGATTCAATTAAGATTATCTTTGCACATGTGATTGTGAGCTACGAGTTGATTTTAATTTTCAAGCAAGTCTTGTCATGCATAATTAACAGTTAATAATTGTGCGGAAAATAAATTGCAGAAAGTGAATCTACGCTATCACAAGGCGTCGGGTATTTACATCGCCAAAAACATAACCCTTGGAAAGATAAATTGCGAGAAATTAAAGAAAGCGATAAAAGTCCTAATTATCTATTACATTCTCGGAACAGTTACATAAATATGAAAAAATATTATGCGCGAAAAGAAATTGAATCAGGACGTCCTTAGGGTTTTGACCCTTTTTGAGAAAAGAATGAAATTTGGCCCTTTTTGCATTTAATTAAACCTAATCCTAATTGATTAAATAATTAAAAGAAAAAAAAGTATTTTTTATGTTTTTTTTTAATGTTTTAATGAAAATAAAAATAAAAAGAGATTAAAATTGTCAAAAGAAAAACCCTAATTCTATGTTGATTTTATTTATTGTGAAAAAAGTCAAAGTTAACCTAATTAACTAAATTAATTATATTAGTATTTATTTACAAAATAATAATTAATAGTGAAATTAATAAATAATAATAATAAAATATTTACATTTTTTTGGTTTTCTGAATTTATTGTGAAAAATATTAATTAAGTTAATTAAATACTACTAATAATAATAATAAGTAAATAAATAGAAAATATAGAGAAAAAGAAGAAAAAGAACCCAGGGGGGTGATGGCCCAATAGGAGGTGTTATTGGAAATTTCAGGCCCATCTGCACACAAGCCTTGTTGACTTGCTTTGATTGTCCAGCGCATGGTTGACTAGGGAACACCATGGTCATCCCCTCATGACCTTCAAATTTATGCTTGTGGCCACTTGGCGCCTGGGATTGGAAAGTGCATAAATTTGAAGGGGACCTGGGATAAGGAAAAAATAGAAACAATTATTTGGGGGACCTGGGA
This sequence comes from Vicia faba, assembly GCA_948472305.1. Lineage (NCBI taxonomy): Eukaryota > Viridiplantae > Streptophyta > Magnoliopsida > Fabales > Fabaceae > Vicia > Vicia faba. The sequence goes on along the minus strand of OX451735.1, from coordinate 1,311,898,165 downwards.
ATCGAACCCAGGTCCCAATGGTTACCAGCCAGCGCATCTTCCACTAGGCCATCACGCTTCAGTCATCATTGAATTAACAAACAAAAACTATATTAAATAACCAATTCATATGCTGCACAAAAGCAAAACACGCGCGCGTTTTCAAATGTTCCAACCACGAGTCAACACGCAGTCGTCTTCCTCGTTTGCCTGTAAAAAGAACAAATAGATAGCGGGGGTTTTTAACCCCCACAAACTGTAACAAGGAAAAATAGCGATTAGCCATAGGATGAATATAAATATTTCGCGAGTACAGCTTTATGTTCGTCTGGATTCCATGATTTCAACCATATGCATTAGAGGTTCTAATTTTTCCTGGGTAATAAAGCCCCAATTTGAGAACTCATGAACCCTAAATTTCTTCAATGGTAACCTGTGATGCTGGGCATCATAATGCAATTAACCAATACCATTAGCTTTGTATAGATTCAAGCAATGCAAAACAACAATTAGAACATGTTAATTATGCATGAAATATGAGTTACGTTTCTGAAAAAAGTACGCAAACCGTGAATCTGTTTAGAGTGATTTCTTAAGCTTTAGCGTGTGGTTTTGATTGCAAAACGTCCCTGAGAGTTCCTGCAAGGTATTAGAAACCACAAAATGCTTTGAATCGTGCTAAATTATGGAAAACATTTTTCACTTTTCTTTGATTTTTCTTGAATGGCTATGGCTTTTTTCTGCAGATATTTCACGTCCAATGCATTAGGATTAGTTTGTGTATTTAGAGAAGAGCTGAATTAGGTTACAATCTTGCACAAAAGATCCATGGAATGATGATTCAATATTTGATTGAAAATCAAATATTTTTTAATCTTTTTGATTGGAAAAACTTGCCAAACTTGGAGATTCTTGTCCCTTTGATTTGCACACGAATTTGCCAGCTTGATTAGGTCATTCTTGCTTCAAAAAAAGATTGAAAAACCATATCTTTGAATTTCCTACAATTTAAATTAATTAAATGAATTAAAATCAATTAAAAATCCAATTAATTAATAAAAATAAGAAAATAAATTCAAATAGGCTTGATGGGTCGTGCATAGGCCTTGGATAAAGTTTCAAGAAAAAATTTGAGGCCCATTAGCAAAAACAAAGTGTTTTGGGCAAAGTTGACTTTTGCAAATTCACAAAAATTTCCCAACTTCTCCAATGCATATCTTGATCAATTTTGATCATATGAACATGTTCTGGGACATTTTGGAAAGGTCTTGAAGTCCTATAACCAATGCCTTTGGTCCCATGTCATTTGGATTTACCAATCTCAAGTTATGGTCTTTGACTTAAAGTGCATTTTTGTTGACTTTTGAAATTGACCTATAATGTAGAAATTGATAACTTTTTGTGAGTGCATTTCTTGGACTTGGAATGTGAAGATGAGTTGTAGGAAATATCATCCCCTTCAAAATGAGCATTGGATGGGTTTTTTCTGATGAACCATGAAAAAGTTATGCCCTGGTCAAGATACAGTTGACTTTTCTGCTGTCCAAAAATAGTAACTTTTACATCTTGATGATTTTTGAGCCATGCTTGTGGAATCATGATCAAGACTTGATCAAATGATGATTGTGGACTCAAAATAAGATGTTGACCAAAAATCTTGACTTTTGACTGTAAAATGACCATTTTACCCCTGTAGTTAACTGTGAAGCAAATAGGGCTTTTGACTGTGGAATTTGGCACTTTGAGTCTTGAGACTTGGCATGTAGGTGCTTGAGCATTTATATGGACCTATGAGACTTGATTGAAGCATTGAAAACCTCAAATTCCTTGAGAGAAACAAAACCCTAATTTGGACTGGCTTATGAGGCATTTGGACTGTGCAACCCTTGAAAAATCTTGAACCATTTGAAGATGATTCTTGAAGAAATATGGGAGAATATGGGAGGGCAAATTTTGGGGTACAACAATAGTAAAAAACTAAAATCTAGTCCTTTTTGTGATTTTTGATTTTTTGATTAAAAACAAAGTAATGAAAAGGATAAACTAAATGGAAAAAAACAGTAAAAGGAAAAGAGTAATCTGTAGGATGTAGGCCTGGATCGAAAGGCCTAAGGCTGCCTTTCGATCCAAGTGAAAAGGCTGATTGAAGGTGCGTAATGATGGTACGTGATAAACTCTTTCGATCTGGGATATTGTATTTGCAAGCAAGTTTGTTAGAAAAAACCCAAAACGTATGACTTGGGTGTCTAACCCAGGTCTTTCGATTCCCTCTCCAATTGAAGGAATCTGAAGTTATTTTGTCCCGCATTAACAAAAATCCTGAGATCCGAATCTGGGTTTAGAAATGGAAGAAGGTTCACGTGTCACCTAGTTTGAAGCCTACTACTTAGAAGCCCTAAATAATGATCCTGCAAAATGAACAAATGTTAAAGATCCAGGGGGTGGGCCTTTACCCCCTAGCTCTAACCACTCCTTAATTTGACAATGGGTTCATCTTGTCCAGAAACACTCAGAATCCTGAGATTCGAAGGAACCAAATTGACATGCCCTAACATGGTAGGTCTGTGAGGATTGTAACTTGTCTAACGCTCCATTAAAAACATGCACAAACACATTAGAACAAATAGATTCACTTAGATTAAGAAACTGAACTTTAGAATTATACCTATGGTCAGTATGCTTCGATCTGCAGCTTTGGGTGTGGAAACATTGGCCTAGAAGTTGGTGTGAACTCCTGGATGGCTCAGGAACACGAATCTAGTATTCGTTTAGGCTAAAGGTTCTTGTAAAAAAAGGTGCTTCGATTGGGACACCTTTGGGATTTCTTTGAGCAATGTGGCAACGTGATCTGTTCGTGTGTAAAATGTATCTCTACGTGTGAGTCTGCTTCCTTTTTTCTTTTTAATTTGTGTTTGATATCTTGTATTTATAGATGGTGGAGGAGACAAGGAAATGGGGAAAGAATCATGGCATTGAAGACCAACCATTAAACATGGCCTTGAAAATAGAATTAGACACATTAAAAGATTTCCACTTTGAGATATATCATGCCATTTTGGAATCCTGAGTCAACCTTGACAAGTCAATTTGGCGCCTCGCTCGAATTTGAAAATATTCAGAGTTTCCCTCTTCAAAGTCCCATTCTATCAGTCCTTATTCCTGTGATGATTCTGAGTTATGATTCGAATTGTACCAACTTTGTTATCATGGCTCCTTCAATTAAGTCTCAAGCTCTGCCCTCTTAGATGGCTTTGAACTTGACCAATCGAAGCATTATCTTATTGACTGGTCGAAATGTTGTTTTGCTCTCTTCGATGGCTCTGCGTCCTGATTTGAATTGCTCATATTCTCAGCATCAGAGTTTCTTCGTTTCAACCATGGTCTGCAGGAATTCGAAAGGCTCAGAGTTATCCTTATCAGAGCCCCTTTGATTTTGTCTCTAATCTGCATGAATTCGAATGGCCCATCATCATAGCTTTTGGAAATCTCTTAGTTCCTGCTCTTTTCGATCTCATTTTCTCTAACTTGGACAATTGAAATGTCACCTTGTTGATATGCCATCGAAGTATCACTTGGTTGATATGTCTATTGAAAGACACTTTGTATGCCCTAAATGAAATACAACCTTACTTAAGATGTTTATCGAAGCTGCCTTGTTTAAGATGCCCATCGAAAGACCCTTAGGAATTACAATCAAAATACCTTTTTGCAGATGCCAATCGAAGGGCACTTTGTAGATGCTAATCGAAGGACACTTAACCATCATTCAAAAAAATTTCCTTTTCTTTAGGCAAATGTTTGTAACCACCCATGCAAGAGAAAATCTTGGAAAAACATGAGAGGGAAAATTTAAGGGTACAACAGGTGCCCCTGTTCAATCTTCTTAAACTTGAAGATTTAGATTGGCTTGTCTTCCTTTTGTGATCTGAAGGTGGAAGATGATTGAACACTAGAGTTCCCAGAAATTTGCACTCATCTGAAGTGATATTGTTGGTGAATAATATCGGGAATGGGCTTACAGATGCCATTTGGAAAAGATGACAGAAGACTGTAGGAGATGGGCTTAAAGATGCCATCCAAGGAATATGACGAAGAGTCGTTGGAGATGGGATTAAAGATGCCATCCAAAGTAGATGTTGACTTCATAACAAGTCTCTTTGTGGAGATTCGTGTTCCTGCTGTTTGAGGAGGAGTCTGATGGGGAATGTTTTAGGGGAATAGAGTCTAGGAGCTTTAGTTGTCCATTAATATGCTGGGGAGTTATCTCTTGACGGGAGAGACGAAGGCGATTTTTTATCTGGTCGGGATCCAGGCTTCACAACGACTTACTGAGGATAATAAGGCTGACTGTTATCAGATCGTATTCCAGGCTTCACAGTGACTTATCGGGGAATATGAAATTAATTGCTATCTGGTCGGTTCCAAGCTTCACAGTAATTGTAGACATTGAACTGTTATCTGGTTATGTCCATGCTTTAGTGATTTGAAGAAATTAAGCTGTTATCTGGTTGGGTCCAGGCTTCAACTTGAATCTGAGGTATACTGTTATCTGGTTGATTTAACTGAACTAGAGAAAGTTTCTACCGGAAAAGAATCAGGATAAATTATTGGTCAATTTAAACTAAACTAGTAGAGGTATTGAGTTATCTTTAACTGGAATAGAATCAGAGAAATCTTAGGGTCGATTTAACTGAACCAGAGAAAGTATCCACTTGAAATGAATCAGAATAAATCATTGGTCGATTTAAACTGAACCAACAGAGGTCTTGAATTATCTTCAACTGGAATAGAATCATAGAAATCTTAAGGTCAATTTAACTTAACCAGAGAAGTCTTTAATCGTCTTTGACTGGACAAGAATCAAAAAAATCTTAGGGTCGATTTAACTGAACCAGAGAAATCTTTAATCGTCTTTGACTGGACAAGAATCAGAAAAATCTTAGGGTCGATTTAACTGAACTAGAGAAAGTGCTTACTAGAAATGAATCAGAATAAATCATTAGTCGATTTAAACTGAACCAGTAGAGGCCTCAAATATGATCTTCTGGAGAAAATGCTGGAATAGCCTTTCATCAGAGTTAGCCTTTGAAAAGACTATCAGGTCATATAAGTAGTTTGTGATGTTTGTTGATTAATCCTTCCTGAAAAGGTAAAGAGTTAGTCATATGCAATGTCATGATGTATGAAATGCATTGTTTCATAATGTTCTCAAAATAAATGAGATTGTGTTGTATGTAACATGTATGCGAATGCCATGATGTATGAACATGGAATGCTGTTGTGACATTTCCTAGTCTGGGAAAATAAATCTTTGACTGCTGCTGGAGCGCACTGGGTAGCTGAATCCCGGACTACTCTTTGGTAGATGAGGAAAGTGATTTTTTCATTTCCGCTGGGGATGATGAATGGAGATGATTTTCCGGGGATTTCCTCTTTCCGTTTGAGGGTACTATGCTAGGGATCTTTGACTTCTGCTTGAGAATGTTCTACCGGGGAGAAGATGATTTGTTGGAAAATCTTACCAGTGTAGAGTGTTGTACCCCAAAATTTGCCCTCTTATTTTTTACAAAATCTTCTCTTACATGGTTAGCTACAAACACTTGCTTGAAGAAAAATAACAAATCTTGAAGTTGGTCTAAGTGTCCTTCGATGGGGTGTACTTCGAAGGCATGGCAACACAATGACATTCGATTGGCATCTGAACAAAGGCGTCTTCTACTGGAATTTTAACGTTACTTTGATTGGTCTCAACTGAAGGAAATCAAAGAGAGAAGAATAAATTTTTCGAGCGGTCAACAAGATCCTTCAATTGGCCTGTTAACAAGGCCTTTCGATTGGCATTTCAACAAGTACCTTTCGATTGGCCTGTGTGATACGGTGGGAGAACTGACTTGGGATTTTGCGTTTGTGTTCGCAAATGTTTCGGTTTAGCAAGAGTCGCCACCGACTTTTTATTTTATCCTAAAGAAAGGTCAAAAAGCACAGGAAAGACCTTTGAGATGTTTTCTTGGGTTCGGAGAGTAGATTATAGAAAGGGAAGGTATTAGCACCCTTTTTATCCATGGTTATCCATGGGCTCTTAGTTACTTGTTTTAGATCACTTGCCTTTGCTTTTCAATTGTTTGAAATGGTGTTTTGTGTGTGGTTTTTGAAAATGTTTTGAAAAAGATGCCTTGTCTAGGCAACCTTTGTAATGATTCTTGTTTGAATATATACAAAGGTGTGCGTCTTTTTGAAAAGATATTTCAATATTTTGAAGGTTGTTTTGAAATTGTTTTGAAGTTGTGTTGTGAAGTGTGCTTGAAATGGCAAGGATGTTTTGCAAGATTTTTGATCAAGTAACTAAGAGTTTGTCTACCCTATTTTACTCAAAGATCTTTCTTATGTTTTTAACCCTTTTAACAATGTTGTTTCATCATTGTATTTGATGAACAACCTTGTGTTAGGATGTTGAACGGGAAAGGCGCGGGTCATCGTATACAATCACTGAAGGCAACTTGTGAGACGCTCTAGCAATTTTTGTAAGGGACGAGATCGTTTTATCGAAGGCAACATCGAGGGTCATCGAGGGACTACGATCTTTGTTTATCAAAGGGGCATTTGCTAGAGTTTCTCGTACTCGAGGGACATAATTGCATTTTCCGAAGCAACAAGCGAGGTTACCCTAGAGGTGTAAGTGTGAATTGTGTATTGATTTTCATGCATTTATCTTGTATTAGGTCATCTAGCGATTGATTTTGAATCTTCGCATACAAACCCTAATTACTATACAGTGTATTGAAAGTGATAAATTGCGGGAATTTAAAGTCTAAGTGATTACAAATAAGTATCTGGGGATAGGGGTACAAATGTTTACAAATGGGGATGAGTCTTATCAGAATAGTAGTGTCCGAGTATTATGTTACAACCAAATTGAACTTGTCGCATTCTCAGTGTAAAAATATAACAAGGTATAAGATGATGAAAATCAAAGAGATATGAGATGTGTATATTTATTTACAAATGATCAAATGAAAATTCTAACCTAAAAAGATTAAGTATAATTATTATTTATTGTATTTTGGTTAATGTTTTTAGAAACTTATATAAAAAGATTAATTAAACAAAGTATTTAATTAAATATTCAAATATTACAGAAAATATATCAAAACAAAATTCATTATTAGTTCTCTTTATTATTAACAAAATAAAAAAAAATTTTAGAATAAAAAAACAAAAATAAAAGTATTATTTTTTTCTAAAGAAAGTAAATTAATTAACAAAGAAAAGAGTATTATTTTGGAAATTAAAAAAAAGAAGAGTGATGGGCCTAGGTATATGTTTTGGCCCAAAGTGGTATAACAACAAAGGATGTTAAAGGGAAAATGGGGAGTGTAGGCGCTGAAAGCAATTGGGCTTTATGTTGAATTGGGGCGGAGGCCCAGCTGAGGCTTGACAAATTTTTTAGGGTTAGAGTTTTGTTTTAGGAATTAGGTTTTCAGTTTGTTAACGGCGCTCATCTCCTCTCGTCTTCGTCCTCTTCGTCTCTCTCAAACCACAGGGCTTTTGATTCCTCTCTCCAAGCTTCCATTCGCCAGAGCACTACCTCCACCCTCTCCTCTCCGTGACTACACATGGCGGCGATTTGAAAGATAACAATTTCGTTCTTGACGCGTTTTAGGGTTTTTTACAGTTTGCTCATTTGTTTGTTTCTTGCATGCTCATTTTTGATTTATGGCTTTGATGTTTGATGCGTAGTAAAAAGGTTGAGAGCAAATTTACCTTGGATGTTTCGCTTCTGAAGAGTGAGAGAAGGAGAGGGCTTGGACTGGTGGCGCTCTCAGGTGGCCAAGGCGGAGGGAGGATGATGACAAGAGCGTTGCTTTCTGGTATTTCGTATCTTTTGACTTCTCTTGAATTGTTTGATTATGATGTTTTTTGAAAGCGCTTGAATATGTTCCTCACTTCTGGATTTCTTCCTCTTCTTTGAATGTTGGATATCTTGTATCAATGATGACTTTCTGAGATTTGGGCTTTGTTGTTGCTATGTTTTTGTTGATGATGATGAATTCTGAGACTTGCTTGTTGTTGACCTCCCTTCTGACTTCTTCCTCTTCTTTTGGGTATCCTGTTTACTTAATGATGAACATGTATTCTGAAAAAAAGGCTTATTTGTATTTACTGATTGTTGATGATGATTGATATATTCTGAGACTTCTTTTTTTGATGTGTTTTTGTTGGCTTGGTTGATATTCCGATGATGAACTTTGTTCTGAGGATTGCTTGTTGTTCTTTGGTTTTGCACTATAGTCTTGTTGATGGGTGAATCAATTTGTTTGGTTTGCTTTGATGGTTTTAGTGTTTGAGTGGGTTTTAGGCAGTTTTGGATGTTTTTGAAACAAGTTTTCAAGTTTGTAACTTATGTTTTGATTTTGGAGGCAAACTGTGTTTTGAGTTTTGGGAAGGCAGCAGGCTTGCTTCTGCAGGTTTGTGTGATTTTTGTAAGGCAGGTTGTATTTTGAGCTTTGGCCTGTTGAAAGCAGGCTAGTGTGATTTGTAAACTTTGAACTTGTTTTCTGATACGGGCTTCAGTTGGAGGCTTTTTATGCAGGCTGTAAGTTTGAATGGGTTATGCAGGTTACAGGCAGTTTTGCTTGATACTTGTGTTTCTGGTTTCAAAATTTTGGCTTACAGTTTAAATAGGTTGGAGGTTTGTTGGTATTTTTGATAGCAGTTCTGAGTTTTATTTGTTTGGTACAGGCAGGTTTCTGAGCTTTGGTATACAGGCATATGCCTGTTGTTTCAGCTTGCAGTTTGTGGCCTTTTAAACAGGCTTGAACTGAGTTGCAGTTTTGTGGCTTGAGCTGTAGTTATTGTGCAGGTTTTGGACTTGCATTTTTTGGTTCTATCCTCTCCCCCTCTTGAACTATTAGACTGTCTTATTTATTTTCTTTCTCACTGTTTTTGTACAACCTGCCAAACTGCAAAACCTACTTCACTCTCTCTTTCTCTCTCCATAAAAGCACTTTTAAATTGCTTATTGTAACTTTTTTCTGAAAAGCTTGTTTTGGCCAGAATATGATGAAAAGTTTTGACAATCTTGTTTGCTTGTATCTTGGTTTATCTCTGTATTGTACTTTCCATATTTTCTGCATTGTGCCTTTTTAGACAGCTTGTGTACTTGGTTTGACAGTTTTGCAACTTAGTTTGCTTTTTGAAACTCAGTTTGGCAGTTCAGTTTGACATTGTGTAACTCAGTTTGGCATTTCAGTTTGACATTGTGTGCAGCCTTGTGTCTTCTTTGTGTGCAGCCCTGTGCCTTGTATCTTTGCATTTAATTGATTCTATGCTTGCAAAATCTTTTACTTTCCTCTTTGTGAACCAAGAAGAGAAATCTTCTTGTGATTTGCAAAGAGGACAAGTAAAACATGATGAAACCAAAAACACTCTGATTCCGGCCAACAAGCTTTAATGATGATCTTTTTTTTATTTATCTGCTTCTGCTTGAAAATTCTTATACTAACTTCTTTTTCTGTCTTTGTAGGTAAATACCAGTTGGATAATGGAAGAAGCAGTAGAAGATAGAAGATTTCAAGAGACTTAGGCTTTAGATTTATTTTCTTTTCATTTATTGTAATAAATATTATTGTAAACACTGTAAATAAATTTACAATATTCGAATAACATTTGTAACAATATTTGAAATAAATAAATAAAAAGTTTTTGTCAAATAAGAATTCTTTACTGTCAAATATTTCCTTCTTTCTTTTGCACTGTCTATTTAATTATTTAAATCTCTTAAATTGAAATAACTGGAAATGTATCCCAATAACTTTAATCCAGATGAAATAAATAAATCAACAGACTTCGTTGTCTCGCAATCTCGCATTAATCACAATACGTCTGGCACTCCAATTAATCATATGCTTTGTACAGTTAAACAAACAAGCATTCCACACACCTTTCACTTTACTGATTAAACCAATGCCTCAAAGTTTCAATCAAAAGCCTCAGCTCCTATCTCAGATGTTTAGGTTTTGAGAAAAAAACAGCAATCTTGAACAAGCGCAAAAATAATGTAACAGTCAATTGAAATACTGTGGATTCAATTTCTTCTGAGAAATGCGTGCGCAAACCCTAATCCTGGATTATTGTCAAAGAAACGTCTGCTTGATCAATTCCTGAGCCAATCTCAACAAAAATCAGTGGAAACCCTAATTCTGGATTTACTGTCAAAGAAAAGTCTGTTTGACCGATTCTTGGGCCAATCTTGAAAGATCAGGGAAAACCCTGAAGTTATGATTTCTTGTGAAAAAGGGAGGGCAAATTTTGGGGTACCACAGTTGCCCCTATTCAATCTTCTTGAACCTGAAGAGTTAGATTGGAAATTTTGCCGTTCGCGACTCGAAGGTAAAAGAATGATTGGACACTAGAGTGCCCAAAAATTTGCACTCGTCAAAGCGTAGTTGAGGGATTGGGCTTAAAGATGCCATTTGGAGATGTGACAGAATCTTGTCAGAGATGGGCTTAAAGATGCCATCTAGAGCTGTGACAGAATCTTGTCGGAGATGGGCTTAAAGATGCCATCTAAGAATGTTTGTTGAATTTCAATGTGGTAGGTCAGAAGAATGAGCATCAAAATGGTATCCATGTCTGGAATGCGTTTGAACTGTATCTGGAGACTGAGTTTGTATGAGCAAAAGAATGGCACCCGTGTCTGGTGTGTATTTGAGCTGTAACTATACTTGAGTTTTGAATGGGCGACAGAGAAACATCTGTGTATGGAGCATCTCTGGGCTGGGGATAAATTCTGAATGAGTGACAGAATGGCCACCGTGTCTGGAGCGTATCTAGACTGTATCTGAAGTTGAGATCTGTATGAGTAGCAGAATGACTTTCGTGTCTAGAGTGTATCTGAAGTTGATATCTGTATGAGTAGCAGAATGACTTCCGTGTCTGAAGTGTATCTGAAGTTGAGATCTGTATGAGTAGCAGAATGACTTTCGTGTCTGGAGTGTATCTGAAGTTGAGATCTGTATGAGTAGCAGAATGACTTCTGTGTCTGGAGTGTATCTGAGACTGTAATTGGGATCTGAACAAGTGACAGAATGACTTCCGTGGCGACTGCACTGGGGAGAATCAAACTGCTGGTGTAAAGGCCAGAATGGCATCCGTGTTTGGAGCGTATCTGAACTTGAAGTTGATAGTTGAATCTGAATATAGGATAGAATGGCTGCCGTGTTTGGAGCGTATCTAGTATGTATCGGATTACCGAAGTCTGAATGAGTAGTAGAATGACCGCCGTGTCTGGGGTGTACCTGTACTGTATTTTGACTTGAAATTGTGAATGAGTAATAGAATGACCGCTGTGTCTGGGGTGTATTCATACTGTATCTGAATAATTGTTAACGATAGCCTTTTAATCTTATCGTGAAAAGGGTAAAATGTTAGCTAAAACACAAAGTTATGTCGCATGATATGTATGATGCAATGAATTATGTTTCATCAATGTTTATGATATATGAATGTAATGGATGTGCATGTAAGCTGAGTAGCTATCTTGCTGAGGAAGACGAATCCTAGATAATGAAATCTTTGACTGCTGCCGGGGAAAGTAAATCCTTGACTGCTGCTGGGGATTGAAAATCCTTTGATCGTTGAAAATGAGAAGTCCTGGGACCGTTATTGGGGAAATCAGGAGTTTGGGTTGTATGCCAATCTACTGGGGATTCCTGTTTTGAGGAGATCTTCATTGGGGAATATCTGAATACTCTGAGGAACTGAGAATGAGATTCTTCATTCTGCTTGGGGAATAAGAATTTTGTGGGTGATAGCCACACTGATGAAAAGTAGTTATCCTGTTGGAGAGTAAAACTCAGGATTCTGGAAAAAGCTTATTCCTGTTCGGAAGAAGTTCAGGTTTAGGTTGTATGCCACTTTAAGAATGAGAATCTTCAATCTGTCGGGAATACCAGAAATTCAGATGTTATACCACTTTGAGAAATGAGAATCTTCATTCTGTCGGGAATATCAGAAGGTTGGGTATATGCCAATCTATTGGGGAAGCCAAAATGAGAATCTTCATTCAGGTCTTGGGTCATAAGATTGGGTGTATGCCAATCTCTTGAGGTTTTAAGGATGAGAATCTTCATTCTGTTAAGGGTCAGGAGCTTGGGAGTATACCAATCTCTTGAGGTTTTAAGGATGAGAATCTTCATTCTTGAGCGAAACAGATTTTTAGGAGCTTCAGTTGTCCGTTATTCTGTTGGTGGGTATCAGGAGCTTGGGAGTATACCAATCTCTTAAGGTTTTAAGGATGAGAATCTTCATTCTTGAGGGAAACAGATTTTTAGGAGCTTCAGTTGTCCGTTATTCTGTTGGTGGGTATCGGGAGCTTGGGAGTATACCAATCTCTTGAGGTTTTAAGGATGAGAATCTTCATTCTGTTAACGGTATCAGGAGCTTGGGAGTATACCAATCTCTTGAGGTTTTAAGGATGAGAATCTTCATTCTGTTAAGGGTCAGGAGGTTGGGAGTATACCAATCTTCTGAGGTTTCAAGGATGAGAATCTTCATTCTTGAGAGAAACAGATTTTTAGGAGCTTTAGTTGTCCGTTATTCTGTTGGTGGCTGTAAATTCCAACAGGTGATGAAGGAAATTTGATGACGACCGTAACTTCCAGCAGGTGATGAAGGAAATTTTTAACGACCGATCAATTTGAAATGTAATTTTGTTTTGGAGAATAAATCCTTGACAAATGTTGGGGAAATAAACCCATGACTGCTTGTCTGCTAGAGAGGTGATAAACTTCTTGAGGACGCTTGATCTTCCTTTCAGAAGGATTTCGGTGAGGTTCATCATTTCCCCTAGTATCAGATGTTTGTGGTATTTCCAGGAAACTTGGACTATTCATAACCCTCTGACTTTTTAAATGCCCCAAGTGATGGTGAAGGAGACTTGCCCCAGGTTGATCTGTAGTTGAGAGATTTCTTAAAATCTTGATTGGACTGCCCCAGGTTTAGTGGACTTTGAAAGATTTGTTGAAATCTTGACTGGACTGCCCCAGATTTGTTGGACTCTGAAAGATTTGTTAAAATCTTAACTGGACTGCCCCAGATTTATTGGACAATACCAAACCAAGTCTCTTTTTGTTGACGGGAGTTTTTTTGCAACGGGAGTATCATCCCACTTGTAGTGATTTTACTCACTGAGAGAGCTTTCGTTCCTCCGAACATTCACTGTATTAATTCCTTCGCTGTTAAACAAGTAAACCATGTGCAAACAATGATATTCAAATAACGAAAAGTTTATGCTTGTCTCGAAGTTTTGAAAAATGTGTTTTTTAGCAGAAAACTTTTTATAAGACAAATTCAAAACAAGATTTTAGGGCAAAGCCTTACAGGAGTTAGGATACCTTTTGTAACAGTATGCTTTCGGACTAACCCATGCTTCAATTAGAATTTTTGAAGGGTTGTAACGTGGCTTGGTTCACGGTTTAAGAAACAAAGGATAAAGGCTCAAAGTAAATTTGTACCCACCCGCTCTTCATGATGTTCTTCAATCCTAAACTCAGTTAATTGTGCATCGAACTCTATTCGAGTTTGGAACGACATTTTGGTGATGGTCCACACAAGTTGAATTTTTTGGAAGGCAGTCATCATTTTCAACATTTTTCATGTTGTTGAGGATTTGTACTGACTTCTTTCTTTTGATTCGTTATCCCTAATTTTTGCCTGACTGTTCCTGTTTTCGAGATTATAGTCAGCGGGATGCCCCAGCTTTCTTAAGCCTCCTTTATAGGTTTTAGCTTAGTGGGCTTTTCTCTTTTGAGACATAATGACTGCATATGAGATAAGGAACCATCACTGTCTTTTGGTTCCAAAGGAATGTTTTTGATGTCATCCGTTTGTATTACGAACTGAGAGTTTGTGACTTCAACACGCATCTTTTGAATTAACTGAGAGACTATCCTGCCCCAGGTTTTAATCAATGGTTTCAATTTGTGTTTAAAACAGAAAACTTTTACTTCTTTGGCTCGAAGGGGGTTGACTAGGGATTATCTTCCTTATAACTCTAGTGTTTAGGATTTGAAAGGAATGCCTGTACATCGTCAGCAAGGTCTGTTCAAAAGCATATTGTATGAGATTATGGCATAGTTTCGTCATCCTCCCTCTAAAGACTTTGTAACTTTTATCAAGAGTTAAATATCATAAAGAAAGTAGAAAGCATAGTTTAAGAATAGTGAAAACGAATGGATGAATTCAAGACAAACATATGCAATGCATTAATGAAACAGAGTTTGACATCAACAGATAATTGTTTGAATAACAAAAAAAATTACAACTTGAAAATTCAAATGGAACAAAAGTCTCTCAGTTCGAGTTTTGTCATTTCAGGTGGAAAACCCTTAGCGGAAGATTTTCATCTCGCCATCCGGCATGAATTCCAGCACTCCCTCGTCGATCAAGTCTTGGATCTTGTTTTTCAAAGCCCAACAGTCATCGGTGTCATGTCCAGGACTATGGGAGTGGTATACGCAAAACGCGTCGGGGTGATAGCTAGGAGTAGAGGTATTGGGCTTCCAAATAGGATTCCTTAAAGAAAGCAGATTGACCTCCAACAAGCGTTTCAGTATTAGATATGATGGTATGTCAGTCTCAGAGAAGTGTCTTCCAGACGTATTTTTCTTACGCCGATTACCCCGTTGACGCTGGCGAGGTTGTTGTTGGGCTTGTGACCCTGAAGAAATTTGAGGAGCTTTTACCTTGTCTTCTTGTCTCAAAGGAGGTTGAACGATGACTTGATTTTCAACCCTAGTTGTTTGCCCCACTTGGTAGTCTCGAAGCAGTTTGTTAACGAGAACCCTTATCTCTTCCTGTCTTTGAGCCAAGTCTTGAATGAGAGCCATCTGGCCCACCAGTTGTCCCATCATCTGGATCTTCATTGTTGCCAGCTCAAACTATAGTTCTTATAATTGACCATTCCTGACACTGCCTGAATTCCCTAGGACCATGCCCCTTGTGAGGAGAGCTTTCACTTCTTCTTGCCCCTGGGACAGGTTCAAGAACATTTCTTAAAGTTGAGCATTTTGATTCTGGATATCTTTGACAGTCCTCTTTAGAGCCATCTCTACTGAAATAAACAGTAGGAGAATAAGGAAACCTGAAAAGGAAAACCTGTTATGATACAATGCATGATATGTGGATGCATGTTTTCAAGAATATCTCGGGGTAAACACAAGAAAATGTTAGAGGTCGAATTTTGATCAACATCTTTGATTGGGGAACCTTGTTTCGGTGGATGTCTTTCCACGAGAATCAAGCTCACCATATCAAGTGGGTCATAGCCCCCGATTCAAGTTGTTGCACTTGATCTTTGACGGCGTTTGTTTGGAGGAAAACCCTCTTGCCTTTTGGTAGGTGTCTGGTTCAACGTGCCCCTGCATCAAGAGACCCTCGAGATCCTTGAAATGGTTATTGAAAATGCTATGGTATGATGTTATGATGTTATGTACATGTATGCAAACGTAAGCAAGTGTATATACAGGTAATCATATTCACACAGAGCAAATAAGTCCTTAGGTTTAGGCTTGCATGGGGTTGTTAGGTAAGTACCCTCTTGAAGTTAGTTGGCTCAAACCTGTCCTAAAATAGAAACCGGGTTCTAAGAAGCTCAATATCACTGGATTATTTTCTGTGTTCATTGTTTTGGTTTAGCCACTTAACCGGCGACCAAAATATTCCATGAAAACAACCCTCAATTAGTGTAGTATCGAGTATCTACTAACTTCAGACTGCACCAAAGTCGGTCACCTCACTACCCCTAAAAAAGGCCAAGATGGTCAAGTAAGGTTCTAAAGTCAATTGATGCTTAACGATACCACGCGGCGGACCCGTACTCTCCTTGATTCAACTCAAGGGTTACTGGTACCAACCAAAGTTCCACATCAACGTAGCTACTATTTCAACCATGTCGGTATACCCCGCACAGTTCCCTCACAGTTTATTGCTACTTACCTAAAAATGTCCCCAAATTCAGGTGTAGGATTTAAAACAAACCCAAACAAGGAACCCAAAAAGTAAAGCAATCAAATCAATCAAGGTAAGCATTTAAAGGTGATCTAAAACCCTAAGGTAACCCCACTTTTAGAAAATTCCCCACCAGAGTTGCCAGTTCTGTGATGTGGTGGGAGAACTGACTTGGGATTTCGAGTTTGTGTTTGCAAATGTTTCGGTTTAGCAAGAGGCGCCACCGACTTTTTATTTTATCCTAAGGAAAGGTCAAAAAGCACAGGAAAGACCTTTGAGATGTTTTCTTGGGTTCGGAGAGTAGATTATAGAAAGGGAAGGTATTAGCACCCTTTCTATCCATGGTTATCCATGGGCTCTTAGTTACTTGTTTTAGATCACTTTCCTTTGCTTTTCAATTGTTTGAAATGGTGTTTTGTGTGTGGTTTTTGAAAATGTTTTGAAAAATATGCCTTGTCTAGGCAACCTTTGTAATGATTCTTGTTTGAATATATACAAAGGTGTGCGTCTTTTTGAAAAGATATTTCAATGTTTTGAAGGTTGTTTTGAAATTGTTTTGAAGTTGTGTTGTGAAGTATGCTTAAAATGGCAAGGATGTTTTGCAAGATTTTTGATCAAGTAACTAAGAGTTTGTCTACCCTATTTTACTCAAAGATCTTTCTTATGTTTTTAACCCTTTTAACAGTGTTATTTCATCATTGTATTTGATGAACAACCTTGTGTTAGGATGTTGAACGGGACAGGCGCGGGTCATCGTATACAATCACTGAAGGCAGATTGTGAGACGCTCTAGCAATTTTTGTAAGGGACGAGATCATTTTATCGAAGGCAACATCGAGGGTCATCGAGGGACTACGATCTTTGTTTATCGAAGGGGCATTTGTTAGAGTGTCTCGTACTCGAGGGACATGATTGCATTTTCCGAGGCAACAATCAAGGTTACCCTAGAGGTGTAAGTGTGACTTGTGTATTGATTTTCATGCATTTATCTTGTATTAGGTCATCTGGCGATTGATTTTGAATCTTCGCATACAAACCCTAATTACTATACAGTGTATTGAAAGCGATAAATTGCGGGAATTTAAAGTCTAAGTGATTACAAATAAGTATCTGGGGATGGGGGTACGAATGTTTACAAATGGGGATGAGTCTTATCAGAATAGTAATGTCTGAGTATTATGTTACAACCAAATTGAACTTGTCGCATTCTCAGTGTAAAAATATAACAAGGTATGAGATGATGAAAATCAAAGAGATATGAGATGTGTATATTTATTTACAAATGATCAAATGAAAATTCTAACCTAAAAAGGTTAAGTATAATTATTATTTATTGTATTTTGGTTAATGTTTTTAGAAACTTATATAAAAATATTAATTAAACAAAGTATTTAATTAAATATACAAATATTACAGAAAATATATCAAAACGAAATTCATTATTAGTTCTCTTTATTATTAACAAAATAAAAAAACTTTTTAGAATAAAAAAACAAAAAGAAAAGTATTATTTTTTTCTAAAGAAAGTAAATTAATTAACAAAGAAAAGAGTATTATTTTGGAATTTAAAAAAAAGAAGAGTGATGGGCCTAGGTATATGTTTTGGCCCAAAGTGGTATAACAACAAAGGATGCTGAAGGGAAAATGGGGGGTGTAGGCGCTGAAAGCAATTGGTCTTTATGTTGAATTGGGGCGGAGGCCCAGCTGAGGCTTGACAAATTTTTTAGGGTTAGAGTTTTGTTTTAGGAATTAGGTTTTCAGTTTGTTAACGACGCTCATCTCCTCTTGTCTTCGTCCTCTTCGTCTCTCTCAAACCATGGGGCTCTTGATTCCTCTCTCCAAGCTTCTAGTCGCCAGATCACTACCTCCACCCTCCCCTCTCCATGACTACACAGGGCGGCGATTTGAAAGGTAACAATTTCGTTCTTGACGCGTTTTAGGGTTTTTTACAGTTTTCTCATTTGTTTGTTTCTTGCATGCTCGTTTTGATTTATGGCTTTGATGTTTGATGCGTAGTAAAAAGGTTGAGAGAAACTTTACCTTGGATGTTTCGCTTCTGAAGAGTGAGAGAAGGAGAGGGCTTGGACTGGTGGCGCTCTCAGGTGGCCAAGGCGGAGGGAGGATGATGACAAGAGCGTTGCTTTCTGGTATTTCGTATCTTTTGACTTCTCTTGAATCGTTTAATGATGATGTTTTCTGAAAACGCTTGAATATGTTCCTCACTTCTGGATTTCTTGCTCTTCTTTGAATGTTGGATATCTTGTATCAATGATGACTTTCTAAGATTTGGTCTTTGTTGTTGCTATGTTTTTGTTGATGATGATGAATTCTGAGACTTGCTTGTTGTTGACCTCCCTTCTGACTTCTTCCTCTTCTTTTGGGTATCCTGTTTACTTAATGATGAACATGTATTCTGAAAAAAAGGGCTTATTTGTGTTTACTGATTGTTGATGATGATTGATATATTTTGAGACTTCCTTTTTTGATGTGTTTTTGTTGGCTTGGTTGATATTCCGATGATGAACATTGTTCTGAGGATTGCTTGTTGTTCTTTGGTTTTGCACTATAGTCTTGTTGATGGGTGAATCAATTTGTTTTGTTTGCTTTGATGGTTTTAGTGTTTGAGTGGGTTTTAGGAAGTTTTGGATGTTTTGAAACAAGTTTTCAAGTTTGTAACTTATGTTTTGATTTTTGAGGCAGACTGTGTTTTGAGTTTTGGGAAGGCAGCAGGCTTGCTTCTGCAGGTTTGTGTGATTTTTGCAAGGCAGGTTGTATTTTGAGCTTTGGCCTGTTGAAAGCAAGCTAGTGTGATTTGTAAACTTTGAACTTGTTTTCTGATACGGGCTTCAGTTGGAGGCTTTTTATGCAGGCTGTAAGTTTGAATGGGTTATGCAGGTTACAGGCAGTTTTGCTTGATACTTGTGTTTCTGGTTTCAATGTTTTGGCTTACAGTTTAAATAGGTTGGAGGTTTGTTGGTATTTTTGATAGCAGTTCTGAGTTTTATTTGTTTGGTACAGGCAGGTTTCTGAGCTTTGGTATACAGGCCTATGCCTGTTGTTTCAGCTTGCAGTTTGTGGCCTTTTAAACAGGCTTGAACTGAGTTGCAGTTTTGTGGCTTGAGCTGTAGTTATTGTGCAGGTTTTGGACTTGCATTTTTTGGTTCTATCCTCTCCCCCTCTTGAACTATTAGACTGTCTTATTTATTTTCTTTCTCATTGTTTTTGTACAGCCTGCCAAACTGCAAAACCTACTTCACTCTCTCTTTCTCTCTCCATAAAAGCACTTTTAAATTGCTTATTGTATCTTTTTTTCTGAAAAGCTTGTTTTGGCCAGAATATGATGAAAAGTTTTGACAAGCTTGTTTGCTTGTATCTTGGTTTATCTCTGTATTGTACTTTCCATATTTTCTGCATTGTGCCTTTTTAGACAGCTTGTGTACTTGGTTTGACAGTTTTGCAACTTAGTTTGCTTTTTGAAACTCAGTTTGGAAGTTCAGTTTGACATTGTGTAACTCAGTTTGGCATTTCAGTTTGACATTGTGTGCAGCCTTGTGTCTTCTTTGTGTGCAGCCCTGTGCCTTGTATCTTTGCATTTAATTGATTCTATGCTTGCAAAATCTTTTACTTTCCTCTTTGTGAACCAAGAAGAGAAATCTTCTTGTGATTTGCAAAGAGGACAAGTAAAACATGATGAAACCAAAAACACTCCGATTCCGGCCAACAAGCTTTAATGATGATCTTTTTTTTATTTATCTGCTTCTGCTTGAAAATTCTTATACTAACTTCTTTTTCTGTCTTTGCAGGTAAATACCAGTTGGATAATGGAAGAAGCAATAGAAGATAGAAGATTTCAAGAGACTTAGGCTTTAGATTTATTTTCTTTTCATTTATTGTAATAAATATTATTGTAAACACTGTAAATAAATTTACAATATTCGAATAACATTTGTAACAATATTTGAAATAAATAAATAAAAAGTTTTTGTCAAATAAGAATTCTTTACTGTCAAATATTTCCTTCTTTCTTTTGCACTGTCTATTTAATTATTTAAATCTCTTGAATTAAAATAACTGGAAATGTATCCCAATAACTTTAATCCAGATGAAATAAATAAATCAACAGACTTCGTTGTCTCGCAATCTCGCATTAATCACAATACGCCTGGAACTCCAATTAATCATATGCTTTGTACAGTTAAACAAACAAGCATTCCACACACCTTTCACTTTACTGATTAAACCAGTGCCTCTAAGTTTCAATCAAAAGCCTCAGCTCCTATCCTAGATGTTTAGGTTTTGAGAAACAAACAACAATCTTGAACAAGCGCAAAAATAATGTAACAGTCAATTGAAATACTGTGGATTCGATTTCTTCTGAGAAATGCGTGCGCAAACCCTAATCCTGGGTTATTGTCAAAGAAACGTCTGCTTGATCAATTCCTGAGCCAATCTCAACAAAAATCAGTGGAAACCCTAATTCTGGATTTACTGTCAAAGAAAAGTCTGTTTGACCGATTCTTGGGCCAATCTTGAAAGATCAGGGAAAACCCTGAAGTTGTGATTTCTTGTGAAAAAGGGAGGGCAAATTTTGGGGTACAACAGCCTGTCAACAAGACCTTTTGATTTGCACCTACAAAATGCCTTTTGATTGGCATGGTAACAATTCATTTTCGATTGGCATCTCCCAAATTCCTTTCGATTGGCATCTACATAACGCCCTTCGATTGGCATCTACATAGAACCCTTCGATTGGCATTCCAAAAGTTCCTTCATTCGAAGGAAGTAGCAAGACCCATTCGAAGGGTGTATAAGAGGTTCCATTCGAAGAAGCGTTAAGATGGGCCATTCGAAGAAGCATTCAGATGGGCCATTCGAAGAAGCGTTCAGATGACTCATTCGGAGGGTGTACAAGTGTTCCATTCGAAGAAGCATTCAAATAGGCAATTCGAAGAACCATTCCATGACTCATTTGAAGGGTGTATGAGAAGTCCATTCGAAGGAGGCAACTCATAGGCCATTCTAAGGAGGCAACAATGACTCATTCGAAGGGTGTATAGAAAGGCCATTCGAAGGAGGCAACTCATAGGCCATTCGAAGGAGGCAACAATGACTCATTCGAAGGGTGTATAAGAAGGCCATTCGAAGGAGACAACTCATAGGCCATTCGAAGAAGCGTTAAATGACTCATTCGAAGGGTGTATGAGAAGTCCATTCAAAGATGGAAACTCATAGGCCAATCGAAGAGAAATGCTGGAGGGTATTCGAAGGGGTCAAGTGTCCAAGTTCATCCAAGATTTCCAAAGAGACATGAATGTTTCAAAAAGGAATGCTTTTAAGTTGCCTGATTCTTGTCTAATGGTTTAAAGGCCTGGTTAAATGGATGTCTCTTTCCATTACTGGACCTTCACACTCCTATAAATACAAGGGCAAGCACATAATACCAAGGGGGCGAACAGAAGAGAGAACATGCATACATACTGCACATGAAGAGACTACACCCACACGTGGCTAAAAAAAATTCAAAAGCCTCCGAGTCGAAACTCCTTTTGCAGGTTCCCTCATCTAGGAGTCCACCCCAACTCCTAAGAAAATATCTCCACACCCATAGCCACAGATCACATATCTTCGATTGCTAAGGGTTTGCAAAACCAAAATTGCACATTCATGACATTTAACTACACATTACATATATATCCTTGTTATTACTCATTGTGCTGCATGTAAGCTAAGGCACAGATATAAGATCTTGACATTGCTAGGGCATGATATAAGTTTTCCCTTCGAATCTCAGGACAACACAAACCCAGATCCAGACTCAGCAGATTTGAATTGAGGAAGCATTCGAATTGGGAGGAGATTAGAATTACGGGGGTAAAGTCCCTCTGGGTCTCTAACTTTTGTTTTGTTTTGCATGGAACATCTTCTTGGAATCTTGTTCAGAACTTCGAGGAAACTCCGCTTCAAACTGAATCTATGGTTCCCAGATTGAAGGATCGATATATCCAGGTCAAACACTTTAAAGTGAACCCCCACATGCATCTTCGATCAAGCCTCTTCGGTGGATCGAAAGACATCCCAAGCCTCTTTCGATCCAGACCTCCAGAATCACACTTTGCTTGATTTACTGCCAGATCCTTAGATTTCATTTTCGTTTTGACTTTTTTTATTTCTTTCTTTAAAATCAACATAAAATCAACCGAAAAAACCACAAAAACATTAGGATAGTTTTTTTTCTTTTGTTAAACTAATTTTATTAATTAATCATTTAATTATCTTAAATTTTTCTCAAAAAAACTAATATTTGAAGATTTAGATCATTTTCTTAAAATAAAATAAAACAAAAAAAGATTTTATTCTTAGGATTTTTAGACGTCTTTTATATTTCATGCGCGTTTATTTAATTCCGTATTTTGTTCTTATTATTGTATCTGCCTACCGGATGTAATAGATAAATTAGGACATTTACTGCTTTATTCCCTTTTATCCCTGTATAATGTAAATCCCCTCCCCGAAGCATTGTAATAACGTAGGACCTCTATTTTCTGCATTTTGCTGCTTTCCATATTAACTGCTAGTAATTAGGCTTGTATGATAAGACTAATAATCAAAAGCTAGAAAACTTAACAAAAAGACAAAAATAACTGAATTGAACACAATTACACACAAGAACCTCTAAGGTACGCCCACTTTGGTTTCCTTTAAAAATAATAGTCATGAGGCAGGAATGCTTTAGCAAAGACCTGTAAAATCAAAAGATCATAGTCCCTCGATGACCCTACAGTTGCCTTCTCGGTAAATGATCTAGTCCCTAAAACAGAATTGCTAAAGCATCTCCATAAATTGTCTTCGTGACTGTAACGTCCCTTCGATTGTCCCTAATACATCCAATGATAAGGCTACCTACTCACTAATAGTAGGATAGCTCTGTCTAAAGGATAGGAGGAAAAGAACGACCCTTTTCGAGTAATAAAGTATATATCTGTTAGAAGTTTGCTCAAACATTTTGCACTTATACAGAAAACTACTTTTCAAAAACAAGTTTCAAAAACATTTGCTTTGTTAACACTCTTTAGGACTGATACAAGAGTTAAACACAAAGCAAATCGCCGCACTAATGAATTTTCCAAACATTTTTCAAACGCACAAAGCGCAAAAATATTTCAAAAATGAGCAAACCTCTAAGAGCTCGTGGAAAACCATGGACGGAAAGGGTGATAACACCTTCCCTTTCCATAATCTACCCCCCCTTACTCAGAAAGATCTCGAAAAGGTCTTTTTCTGTTCTTTTCACCCTTTCCTTAAATTGGATAAAAGAAAAGACAGTGGCGACTCTTGCTTACCGCATATTTGCGAACAAAAAAAACGCAAAAAACTAGTATATAACAGTCGGTTCTGCCATTGTATCACATAGAGAAATAAACTCTGTTGGGGAATGAACTTCCACAGCTAGAGAAATAAACTCTAACGGGGATGATGCTTTATAAACCGTTTGAGATTATAAAACTTAGCTGGTGAACAAGGATTACAATTCTCTGAAGGAACTTTGATGGAGGAGGTAATTCCTGCTTGGGGAAGAAGAGGTTGAAACTTTGGTTGTTTTCACTCTGCGGGGACATAGACATTACTAGGACGTATGCTGAGGATGTAGCGGTGACTTTGCAGTAGGACGTTTTTTCCCCTGTACCTGCTAGAGAAAGTACCTGCGGAGATTTTATGGATGGATCTATGTCGTGATTGTACTTGAAGATATGTTGAAATAAGTGTCATAATGGAATTCGTCTCTGGATTGTATCTGAATTGTATTTGTAACATGTATTGAATGAGTGTTAGAATGACATCCGTCTCTGGATTGTATCTGAACTGTACTTGAAACATGTATTGAATGAGTTTCAGAATAACATCCGTCTCTGGGTCATATCTAAATTGTACTTGAAACATGTATTGAATGAGTGTCAGAATGACATCCGTCTCTGGATCGTATTTGAACTGTACTTGAAACATGTATTGAATGAGTGTCAGAATGAAATCCGTCTCTAGATTGTATCTAAACTGTATTTGGGGATAATCTAGAGTAAGTACCAGGATGATATTCGTCTCTGGATCTTACCTGAACTGTTTCTAGAAGAGAAATCTTGAACAAGTATCAGGATAACATCCGTCACTGGATCGGACCTGAACCATTTCTAGAAAAGGACTTGGTTTATTTAGAATGTTTCTATTGGGAGTTCCTATTTAATTGTTTCTGAGAAGAAATCCACTGGGGAAAATTGATTTTGCTTGATTGCACGTGATTCATTGCTGGAATTCATGTCTAACGCCCCTGGATATTTGGAATTTTTGAGAGATTCCTTGAATCTTGACTTGACTGCCCCAGATGATGGACAATGATCATGCCGTGTCCCTTTGGTTGGAAGTGATTTTCCACTTGAGGTGAACCTTTTTTTTGAGAAGGTATTTGTTTACTAGATATTCGTCATGTGAATTTCTCTGTTGTTGATTGTCTTGAAGTTTTTGAAAATTCATTTTTTCAGTAAAACAAATTTTGCAAGAGGGTAATATCAACTCATGATTTATAGCAAACCTTACAAGAGTCAGGATACCTTTTGTAACAGTATGCTTCCGAACTAACCCATGCTTTAGTTAGGACTTTTAAGGGTTGTAACATGGTCTGGTTCACAGTTTAAGAAACAAAAGATAAAGGTCAAAATTTATTTGTACCCACGCGTTCTTCGTGATGTTCTTCAGTCCTATGCTCAGTTAATTGTGTGTTTGGATCTCGATTGAGTCCGGCATCTTGTCCTTGATATTCTAGTGATGGTTCAGAAACTTGAACATTTTTCTGAGAAGGAAGTCATTTTTGTGACCTTTTCTTTTTTATTTTTCTAGCCCTGTCTTTTGCCTGAACTGTTTCTTTTGTGATTATAGTCAGCGGGATGCCCCAGTTTTTCTTAAGTCTCCTTCACAGGTTTTGACTTAATGGGCTTTTATTTTGAGAGATAATGACTACTTATTTTGATGATTACACAGAACCTATCACCGTCTTTTGATTTGGAACGACATCTTCGATGCCATTTATTGTGTACGAAGTGGAAGATTGCAACTGAATGCGCGTTTGCATTGACTGAGAAACTACCCTGCTCCAGGTTATGATTAAGGGATTTAATTTGTGTGAAAATAAAAACTCCTACTTCTTAGGCTCAAAGGGGTCGATTATGGATTATCTTCCTTATAACTCCATTATTTGGGATTTGAAACAACACATGTACATCGTCAGCAAGGTTTTTTCAAAAGCACACTGCATGAGATTGTGGAATCGTTTTTGTCATCCTCCCTCTAAAGGCTTATAGCTTTTTAATCTAGAGTCTAATATCACATAAAGGAAGCAAGAAAACAGTTTAAATAAAATGACAATGAAATCATTCAAGACAAACATATGCGATGCATTAATGGGAAAACCAAAGTTCGGCATGACAGTAATTATCTGAATAACAAATGAAATTACAAACGAAAAAATAAAAAATGAACTGGACATTCTCAATTATTTGGCCTAGGAGAAGTGATCAATTTGTGAGTCTCTGGAGGGTCGAATTCAATCTCTTTGGCGTCAATCATATCCTGAATTTTGTTCTTCAGAGCCCAGCAGCCATTTGTATCATGTGCGTGACTATCAGAATGGTATGCACACCTTTCATCGGGGTGGTAACTAGGAGCAGAAGTATTGGGATTTCGTAGAGTAGCCTTTAACGTAATCAACTCTGCCTTTAACATGTCTTGTAAGGATTGAGCTAGTGACATGTTGATTCTGGTAAATTGTCTCTTAGGCATGACCTCTTTATGCTAATTCCCCTGTTGGTGTCGTTTCATAGGCGTAGGATTAGAGACCAGTATTTCCCCCACATATTGATTGTGGTCGTCTGCCTTATTACGACCTTTCTAGACATACATGGCACTAGCTTCCCTCTTACCAGCAAATGGCTTCTTCTCAGCATTAGAAGATGCATCCATCAGGATCTTCCCACTCTTGATACCAATTTCGATTCTTTCTCCCATCAGAACCATCTCTATGAACCCGGATGACGAACTCCAAATCAGCAGATTAAAGAATGGTTCTACCAGCTAGATCCCTCCATTTCTGGGCATATTCTTTGATGCCTTCGCTAGAACCCATAGACATGCTTTGAAGTTGTGTACAAGTTGGAGCAAGGTCAGCAATGTATTGGGAATACTTGTAGAAAGCATCAACCAAGTCTTCCCATGTATGAATGTCTGTTCTTTCTAGCTGATAGAACCATTCCAGTTGCGTGCCAGCTAAACTTTCTTGGAAGAAATGGACCCATAACTTCCGGTCAGCAGTGTGAGGCTGGATCTTCCTAACATAGGACCTTAAGCTCATTTTAGAACAAGAGACCCCGTCATATTTGGAGAACGTGGAAACCTTGAACTTTGGTGGGATGATCACGCCAGAAACCAGCCCTAATTCTTCAAAGTCCAAGCCATGTATCTGCTGAATCTCCATAGCATTGAGACGATCCTCCAACTGTTTATACTTATCATCAGCAGGAGGATATTGCTCCTTAGAATAATCAGCTTCATCTTCAACGGTCCACGGGTTGTTATCTTCTTCATTATTATCCCCCATATTTGATGGAGTTGAAAGATCTAGAGCTCCTTTGACCGGTCCTCTGAGTCTTCTTCCCATATTCAGGATGTTAGCCAGTTTCTTTGCCTTCTCCTTCTTCTTTTTGATGACGAGAGTTTTCAGTTCTTCTTGCCCCTGGGCCAAAGCCGTGAACATTTGTTGAAACTGAGTGTTTTGAGCTTGAAGGTCTTTTACTGTTTGTTTAAGGGCCATTTCTTTTGCTATAATAAACAGCGAAAAGATGAGAAACTTGTACTGGAAGACCTGTTATGAAATGGAATGCATGCAATATTTTCAAGGATCTCGTGGGATAAACATAAGAAGATGTTAGGAATTGAACTGCGACTTTGACTGAAGAACTTTTGTATCGTTAGAAGGTCCTCCTACGAGAGTCAAGCTCACCATATCAAGTGGGTCATAGCCCCTGACTCAAGTTGTTAATTTTTTATCTTTTGACGATATTGTTTAGAGGAAAATAAATCCCCTTGCTAGACGCTTGCTTTGTCATAACCTACATCACAGGCCCTTGAGATCCTTGAAATGGTTAAGGAAATGTTATGGCATGATGTTATGATGTGTATGCTATGCGTTAAGAAAAAGTGTAAGGTGATGAAGACAAGTGAGTCTAAGAAGTCCAAATTACTAGATAATGACTATAAATAAATCATGTAAGGAGATCATGTTGTTAGATAAAAACCCTATAAGTAGCTCAAGTTGAAAGAAAACAAATCACATAAGCAGCCTTAGGTTTAGGCTTGCATGGGGTTTGTAGGTAAGCACCCTCTTGAAGTTTAGATGGCTCAACCTGTCCTAATAATAGTAATCAGGTTCTAAGGAGTCTCAATATCATTGACCTTCCCATCAGGAATTGTTTCAGCTCATGCAACAAAGTATTGCAGCCAAAAAATCCCGAAAGTCCAGTATCAATGAGTGTAGCATCGAGTATCAACCAATCTTCAGTCGGAACCAAAGTCGGTTATCTCACTACTTCCTAATGGCTATGATGAGTCGATTAAAGGTTTTAAAGGCCAGTTAGAGCTTAGTGACACTATGAGGAAACCTAATGTTATCCTTGACTTACCCAAGGAACATTAGTACAATCCAGAGTATCGCGCTAATGTAGCCACCACTTCGTCCGTATCGGTCTACACCGTACAACCTCCATGATTTATTTCTACTTACCTAAAAGGTGCCCCAGATCCGGGTGTAGGATCTTTACAAGAATACCCCTAACAAACCCTCAAAGATAA
Source organism: Vicia faba (assembly GCA_948472305.1). Lineage (NCBI taxonomy): Eukaryota > Viridiplantae > Streptophyta > Magnoliopsida > Fabales > Fabaceae > Vicia > Vicia faba. The sequence goes on along the minus strand of OX451735.1, from coordinate 1,311,870,289 downwards.
AGCAAGAAAATACCTAAAGAAAACAATTTCAAAATGAACTAGACCCTAAGGTAAACCCCACATTTTTTCATATCTCCCCATCAGAGTCGCCAGTTCTGTGATACGGTGGTAGAACCGACTGTTATACTGGTTTGCATTTTGTATTCACAAATGTGCGGTAAGTAAGAGTCTCCACTGAATTTTCTTTTATTCAACAAAGGAAAGGGTGAAAAGAACAGAAAAAGACCTTTTTCGAGAGTTCTTGAGTAAGGTGGGGGGGGGGGGGGGTAGATTATGGAAAGGAAAGGTGTTATCACCCTTTCCATCTGTGGTTTTCCACGGGCTCTTAGGTACTTGCTCATTTTTGAAAATTTCTTTCAGGTTTGTGAGTTTTGAAAATTTTGTTTGCTTTATGCTAACTCTTGTATCAGTCCTCAAGAGTGTTGATAAAGGGTTTTTGAAAAATATTTTAAAAGTGTAGTGTGAAAAGAGATTTTTGAGCAAGTACCTAACAACTTCTACATACTCGAAAAAGATATTATTTTCCTCCTTTCCTTTAGATAGTGCTATCCTACTATTAGTCAGTAGGTAGCCTTATCGTTAGATGTTGAGGGACTATCGAAGGGGCGTTTACGGTCACTAAGGCAATTGGGCAAGAACTTTTAGTAATTGTCCTAAAGTTATAAGATCACTTTTTAACCGAGGAAACAGTCGAAAGGGTCATCGAGGGACTCGTGATCTCTTGAACTAATGAACAGCTACTAAAGATTCTCACATTTTGAGAATTGTGACTGTTTTCGAAGACAACCGAAGTGGGAGATACCCTAGAGGTGCGCGTGTGCAAGTGTATTGATTCAGTTATTTTTTGTCTTTTTGTTAGGTTAGCTAACGTTTTAATTTAGTCTTTCCACGCAAGCCTATTTACTAACAGTAATATAGTAAAATAATAAAGCAATAAATGTGCGGAAAATAAAATACATAAAAATAAATCCTAAAATATTACACGGCTTTGGGAGAGATACATTATAAGTGTAAGAAAATAAAATGCAGAATTTTAAATCTAGACTATTACATCCCATAATCAGTTATATTATTTATATAAAATGCAAGAAAAAAAATAATATGCGCGAAATAAATATTACGTCTAATAAACCTAAGAACTATTAAAAAAATTGTTTTTGTTGTTTTTGTTATGAAAAGAAATTAACTTAAAAATCCTAAGTCTATTCAATTTTAGTTTTTTTATTTATTTTAAGAAAGTACTAAAATAGTTAATTAATTAATTGACAAAATTAATATTAATAGTAAAAACTAAAATCTAATACTTTTTGTGATTTTTGATTTTTTGATTAAAAACAAAGTAATGAAAAGGATAAACTAAATGGAAAAAAGCAGTAAAAGGAAAAGAGTAATCTACAGGATGTAGGCCTGGATCGAAAGGCCTAAGGCTGCCTTTCGATCCAAGTGAAAAGGCTAGTTGAAGGTGCCTAATGATGGTACGTGATAAACTCTTTCGATCTGGGATATTAGATCTGCAAGAAAGTTTGTTAGAAAAAACAAAAAACGTATGTCCTGGGTGTCGTACCCAGGTCTTTCGATTCCCTCTCCAATCGAAGGAAAATGAAGTTATTTCGTCCTGCAATACCAAAAATCCTGAGATCCGAATCTGGGTTTAAAAATGGCAGAAGGTTCCTGTGTCACCTAGTTCGAAGCCTACTGCTTCGAAGCCCTAAACAGTGTTCCTGCAAAATGAACAAACGTTAGAGATCCAGTGGGCTTACCCCCTAGCTCGAACCACTCCCTAATTCGACACTGGGTTCGTCTTGTCCTGAAACACTCAGAATCCTGATATTCGAAGGAACCAAATTCACGTGCCCTAATAATGGTAGGTCTGTGAGGATTGTAACCTGTCTAACGCTCCATTACAAACATGCACATACACATTAGAATGAATAGATGCACTTAGATTAAGAAATTGAACTTTAGAATTATACCTATGGACGATATGCTTCGATCTGCAGCTTTGGGTATGGAAACATTGGCTTAGAAGTTGGTACGGACTCCTGGATGGCTCAGGAACACGAATCTAGTATTCGTTTGGGCTAAAGTGCCTGTAAAAAAGGTGCTTTGATTGGGACACCTTTGGGATTTCTTTGAGCAATATAGCAACGTGATCTGTTCTTGTGCAAAATTTATCTCTACATGTGAGGCTCCTTCCTTTTTTCTTTTTAATTTGTGTTTGACATATTGTATTTATAGATGGTGGAGGAGACAAGGAAATGGGGAAAGAATCATGGCATTGAAGACCAACCATTAAACATGGCCTTGAAAACAGAATCAGACACATTAAAAGATTTCCACTTTGAGATATATCATGTGATTTTGGAATCCTAAGTGAACCTGGACAGGTCAATTTGGTGCCTTGCTCGAATTTGAAAATATTAAGAGTTTCCCTCTTCAAAGTCCCTTTCGATCAGTCCTTATTCCTGTGATGATTCTGAGTTCTGATTCGAATTGCACCAACTTCACTATCATGGATCCTTCGATTAAGTCTCAAGCTTTTCTCTCTTCGATGGCTTTGAACTTGACCAATCGAAGCATTATCTTATTGACTGGTCGAAGTGTTGTTTTGCTCTCTTCGATGGCTCTGCGTCTGTGATCGGTGGAAATAGAACTGACTATTTTTAAGCTGGGTCGCGTATGTCGCGGTAAGCAAGAGTCGCCACCGTCTTTTATTTTCTCCAACCTGGAAAGGACAAAAGCACAGCAAAATTCCTTATCGAGAATGTTTCTCGGTTCGGGAGGTAGATTTATAGAAAGGGAAGGTGTTAGCACCCTTTCTATCCGTGGTTATCCACGGGCTCTTAGGTACTTGCTCTTATGTTTTCAAAATGTTTGATTTTCAAAATGTGAGTGGGTTTGAAAAAGTTTCATTGAAAGATTTCTGAATGACTCTTGTATCTGTCCTCAAGAGTGTTTGAAAAATTTGTTTTGAAAGCTTTTGAGAGTGTCAGTGTGAAAAGATTTTTTATTTGTTTTTGAAGAGAGCAAGTACCCATGAGTCATCTACCTACCCTAAGGAATTATGCTGTGTAAAAGTCCTTAAGGTAGTGCCATCCCACCATTGAGAGGTAGGTAGCACCACCGTTGGAGGTGTTCGGGTCAATTCGATTGTAGGGACAGTGTGGTCACCGAAGCAATAGTAAGACACTTTAGAAGTAACCCTAATGTCCTAGATCCTTTTTATATTCGAGGCAACCGTTTCGAGGCAACTGGATCTTGGACATAAGAGAGACCGCTAAAACGTCCTATACTTGACGACCACTTCCGAAGGCAACGAGTGAGGCGTACCCTAGAAGTGGTGTGTACATTGTGTGTTATTTTCATGTTTAACAGTTATCTTTGATCATGGCATTGTGAGCTACGAGTTGTTTTTTAATTACCATACATTCTTTCATGCAATTTAGCAGTTTAAGAGTGCGAAAAATAAAATACGGAAAGGTAAAAGCTACGCTATTACAAGGCGCGGGTCTATACATCTTAAAAATACAAAGACCCGTTTTTGATAAAGATGCGGAAAGTAAAAAAGTAATAAACCTAATTACTATTACATCCTTGAACAGTTACATAATAATCAAATAAGAAAATAATGCGCAAAATAGAAATTAAACTGGACGTCCGAGGGTGTTGGACCCTTTTGAGAAATTAAGAGTTTTTGTCCTTTGCTTGAAATTAAAATTAAAACCTAATTATTTAATTAATTATTTACAAGAAAGATGCTTTTTTTGTATTTTTTGTGTTTATTATGGAAATAAAGAAAAATAAATTAAAATTAGTGAAACCCTAGTTCTAAGTTTATTTTAATAAAAATGTTAAAGTTAACTATTTTAAACTAATTAATTAATTTTCATGTTTTTTACAAAAATAATAATTAAATAGTAATAATGGTGATTAATAAAATATGATTAAAAAAAGTCAAGACCTAATTCTATGCAACTTTATTTTTAAGAAAAAGTTTTAGAATTTAAACCTAAATTAAACTAAAGTTAATTGTTAACAGTTATTTACAAAAATAGGTTAATGATGAAATTAATAAATAATTAAAAATATTTACAATTTTGAGTTTCTGATTTTTATTAGGACAAATTATTTTATGGTGAATTAACAATAATTAAACAATTAAAATAAATTAAGAGAAAAAGAAAATAAAATAGAAAAAAAACAAAGCAAACCAAAGGGGTGTCTGGCCTAAAGTGGAGGTGTATTGCTGGAATTCAGGCCCAAGAAGCTTCTAAGCCTGGTTGACTTTTCTGATCGCGTGCATGTTCATTGACTAAGACACGCCCTGGTCTTCACCTCCTGGTCATTGGATAGATCTCATGGCCACTTGGAAAGCCTAGGCGTGAGGCTTATGGTAGGACATTGGATGAGGCGCTGCATTGGAATAGGTTAAGAAAAACATCAAGAATTATATGGGGGACCTGGGAATCGAACTAAGGTCCCAGAGTTCCTTGCCCTTGTGCCTTTGCCACTGAACCATTCAAACGCGTTTGTAATATAAGTGGACAATAATTATTATATAAGAAAAACAATCATAATGGTATAAAACAAAATAAAGCGCGCCAGATTTGAATCTTCCAGTCACATGATGCCACGCACGTCTTCTTCTTCGTTTCCTGAAACAAAAAGCAAGCAAATAGCGGGGGTTTTAAACCCCCACTAACTTCAACAGTGAAAAATAGCGATTAGAATTAGAGACAATATAAAAAGGGCGCGAGGATTCCATTCACTTCGTCTTGAGCTTCTGAGTTTAATGGTATATGTCTCAAGGCCTGATTTTTCCTCAACAAGAAAGCCCTAATTTTCAAGCTTCTAAGCCCTAGATTTTATCCATGGTGGATTTCGATTCAGGAAGTTTTAGCACAATTAAACTATATCAAAAGCTTCGGGAAGGCGTTAGTAATACAAATCAATAAGTAAAACATGTCAATAATGCATGGAAATTAGATTTCGATTATGAAAATATTTGATCAAACCGTGACTTTGTTTTACCGTTTCCTTGAGCTATGGAGTTGGAAAGTGCTTGCAATACGTTCTGGAAACTCTCAGCAAGGGATTAGAATCAACAAACTTCCTTGAATCGGACTGTAAATTAGAAAACAGTTTTGAGTTTTTTCACTTTTTTTTCAATGTTGCATATGATGTTCTTGCAGCAATTTTTCGTGTGTAGCTTTAGGGTTTCCTTCAGCACATATATGTGAATGGAATTAGGTCAAAAATAAGCCCAAAAGTCCATGGCATTATGACTTGAATGTTTGATTGCCAATCATATCTTTTTTCAATCTTTTCTTTCATGAAACTTTGCCAATCATGGATATTTTGCCTTGTTGATTGAGAAACGAGTTTCCAGCTTTCCCTAGCCTTATTTCCTTCACAAAAAGATTTAAAAAGCACATCTTTTGAATTTTCTTATAATTAAAACCAATTAAATGAATTAATATTAATATAAATTCAATTAATTAATTAAAAATAAGAAAATAAGTCAAATTAAACTTAATGGGTCGTGCATAGGCTTTGGGTAAAGATTCAAGAAGGAATTTGAGGCCCATTAGCAAAAATGAAGTGTTTTAGGCAAAGTTGACTTTTGAAAGTTCCTAAAAATTTCCCAACTTCTCCAATGCATATCTTGCTCAATTTTGAAGCTATGAACATGTTCTTGGACATTTTGGAAAGGTCTTGAAGTACTCTAACCAATGCCTTTGATCCCATGTCATTTTGATTTACCAATCTCAAGTTATGGTCTCTGACTTAAAGTGCCTTTTTGTTGACTTTTGAAAATGACCTATAATGTTGAAATTGATAACTTCTTGTGAGAGCATTTCTTGGACTTGGAGTGTGAAGATGAGTTGTAGGAAATGTCATCCCCTTCAAAATGAGCTTTGGATGGGATTTTTCTGATAAACCATGAAAAAGTTATGCCTTGGTCAATTTGCAGTAGACTTTTCAGCTGTCCAAAACTAAAAACTTTTGCATCTTTAGACTTTTTGAGCCATGTTTGTGGAATCATGATCAAGAATTGATCAAATTATGATTGTGGCTTCAAAATAAGATGTTGATCAAAAATTTTGACTTTTGAATGTCAAATGACCATTTTGCCCCTGCAGTTGACTGTGGAGCAATTAGGGTTTTTGACTGTGTAACTTGACCTTGTGAGCCTTGAAACTTGACATGTAGATGCTTGACAATGTGTATAGGCATATGGGACTTGATTGGGCCTTTGGAAACCTCAACTTCCTTATAAGAACCAAAACCCTAATTTTGACTGTGTTAGGAGGGTGTTTGCACTGTGCAATCCTTAGTCCATTTGAAGCTTGATCTTGCCAAATCTTGAAGAATATGGGAGGGAAAATTTTGGGGTACAACAGTTTCCCCTGTTCAATCTTCTTAAACCTGAGGGTGTAGATTGGCTGACGTGCCTTTCGTAATCCGAAGGTGGAAGATGATTGAACACTAGAGTGCCCAGAAATTTGCACTCACATAGTAGAGTATTGGCAGTGTGCTGTAGGGAATGGGCTTACAGATGCCATTTGGAGGAATGATGGATAGGAGGATGGGCTTATAGATGCCATCTAGAGACTGTTGGTATGTGGATGGGCTTATAGATGCCATCTAGGTGTCGATCGCGTAAGAGATTCCTTAGCGAGAACTTGCGTACCTGAGAAAGAAAAATGATTACCTGGCTTGTTACAGGGGTTGATCTTCAAACTCTTTATGTAGATGTGCCCTGGATGGATACAGGTATCGAATCTTCAATCAGTTACTCACAGATGTGCCCTGGCTAGATATAGGAATCGAATCTGGAATTAGTCGTCAACAGATATGCCCTGGCTGGATACAGGAATCGAATCTTCAAACTCTTCAGACGTGCCCTGGCTGGATACAGGAATCGAGTCCGGAAATAGTCGTCAACAGATATGCCCTGGCTGGTTACAGGAATTGAATCTTCAAACTCTTCAGACATGCCCTGGCTGGATACAGGAATCGAGTCCGGAAATAGTCGTCAACAGATATGCCCTGGCTGGTTACAGGAATCGAATCTTCAAACTCTTCAGACGTGCCCTGGCTGGATACAGGAATCGAGTCCGGAAATAGTCGTCAACAGATATGCCCTGGCTGGTTATAGGAATCGAATCTTCAAACTCTTCAGACGTGCCCTAGCTGGATACAGGAATCGTGTCCGGAATAGTCGTCAACAGATATGCCCTGGCTGGTTACAGGAATCGAATCTTCAAACTCTTCAGACATGCCATGGCTGGATACAGGAATCGAATCTGGAAATAGTCGTCAACAGATATGCCCTGGCTGGTTACAGGAATCGAATCTTCAAAATCTTCAGACGTGCCCTGGCTGGATACAGGAATCGAGTCCGAAAATAGTCGTCAACAGATATGCCATGGCTGGTTACAGGAATCGAATCTTCAAACTCTTCAGACGTGCCCTGGCTGGATACAGGAATCGAGTCCGGAATAGTCGTCAACAGATATGCCCTGGCTGGTTACAGGAATCGAATCTTCAAACTCTTCAGACATGCCCTGGCTGGATACAGGAATCGAGTCCGGAAATAGTCGTCAACAGATATGCCCTGGCTAGTTACAGGAATCGAATCTTCAAACTCTTTAGACGTGCCCTGGCTGGATACAGGAATCGAGTCCGGAAATAGTCGTCAACAGATATGCCCTGGCTGGTTACAAGAATCGAATCTTCAAACTCTTCAGACGTGCCCTGGCTGGATACAGGAATCGAGTCCGGAAATAGTCGTCAACAGATATGCCCTGGCTGGTTACAGGACTCGAATCTTCAAACTCTTCAGACGTGCCCTGGCTGGATACAGGAATCGAGTCCGGAAATAGTCGTCAACAGATATGCCCTGGCTAGATACAGGTATCGAATCCACAGTCAATCACTCACGGATATGCCCTGGCTAGATACAGGTATCGAATCCACAATCAATCACTCACAGATATGCCCTGGCTAGATACAGGTATCGAATCTGGAATTGCGACAGTTGATAGTAATCATCTTTGGATTGACCTTTTTCCTGAAAAGGCAAAACATCAGTTGTATGCAATGTCATGATGTATGAAATGCATGATGTCATGATGTTCAGAGAATAAATGAGATTGTGTGATATGATGCGTGTATGCATGCATTATGTATGTAAATGTTTATGAATTGTATTTTCGTCCCGGAAAATAAATCCTTGACGAATGCCGGGAAGTTAAATCCTGGGCTGATGTTGAAGAGTAGAGTTCTTCGTTTCCACTGGGGATGATGAGTGCAAGAATAAACCATTAGGAGAATATGACTCCGTTGGTGAATAAACTTGTTGGAGAGATTAATCTGCGGGGAACTACTCTGTGGGGAAGAGATGCTTCGCTGAGACTTTAACTATAACTCCGCTAGGGATACCGTTGATAAGCCCTGTCGGAGGATTTGATGAACTCCGCTGGGGATAGGAAGAACTTTGCCGAGGATGATCTTTCCGTTGTAATTAGCTGAGGATAACCCAGTTATAAGCTCTGGTGGGGAATAACCTTTGAATATGGTCGGGGAGAGACGCTTTCGTACTCTGCAGGTGATAAGCTTCCAGAATCTACTGGGGATAAGCTTCCAGAATCTACTGGGGATAAGCTTCCAGAATCTACTAGGGAGGATGATTCAACTCTCCTGGAGAGACTTTGAGACTACATTGGGGTGTGGCTCTACTAGGGATGTTCTGTATTCCGCCGGGGAACAATCTTATATTAAGACTGCCGGGGATGCTTGTTAGGAATGTTTGTATACTCCGCCGGGGAATATTGAGATCTTCTGGGGGATACCCAACTTCCTTAAGGCTGACAGTAGACTAACTCTGCTTGGGGAGAGTATCGCTGACTTGCTGGGGATACTGTGCCTTGTTAGGTTTGATGGGAGACCAACTCTGCTAGGGGAGAGTATTGCTGAGTCTTATCTTACTCGGCAGGGAGTGAAGGTATCTGGGTTACATTCTTCAGCCGAACTTACCTTGGTACCTTGGTGGACAGAGCAATTAGATTGCTTAGACAACTCATTATTTCCCCTGTTTCTGATGTTACCCGTAATTAATCCTTTGTTTGGTATTCAAATATTTATGAGTTAGTAATTAGTGTCAAATGCATATATCACAATTAAACATTGGACGTTCTTTACAAAACAAAACAGAAAAAGGAAAAAACAGTTGGCCATTGGTCTGAAAAGTGAATTTGTATTGATTTTTTGAATTTGCCTGTAAATAGGCGTTTATGTACAAGGGGCTGACGTCCTAGTAAGGGAACGCCGCCGAACGACAGAGTTTATACAATTTTGTGAAAAGGAAAACAAAACAGCTATGTGAAATGAATAATCCCACTGGGTTCCAACTCCGCTATCGCCTTTATATCTTCGAGCGTCTCATCACTTCGCTGCTCAGTTGAAGATGAATTTGATTGATCGATGCCGTCTGAACCTGATAGTTGATACCGAATTCAGGATGCAAGGTGATCCAATAAGACATAGTATTACGCTTATCCCTAACTTTTGCCTGGACCGCCCTTTCGGGTTTTCAGTCCACCGGGATACCCATTTTTGCCCAAGCCGCCTTTTTAGGTTTTCGACTTGCCGGGTGTACAGATTTTTTTTCATTTCATCCCTTATTTTTGCCCGAACCCTTTTGGTTCGCCGGGAAGCCCTAATTTTTGCCTAGGTATGTCTACCTAGCGGGTCTTTTATCATGCGTAGTATCTTTTTACTATGTCTGCATTGGCGGGGTGAGGAAGGTCGTCACCATCCATTTTGGTTAGAATCATGGCTCCTCCTGAGAACACATGTTTAACCACAAATGGCCCTTCGTACGTAGGGGTCCATTTGCCCCTGGGATCACTTTGAGGAAGAATGATGTGCTTGATTACCAGGTCCCCAACTTGATACTCTTGTGGTCTGACTTTCTTGTTAAATTCCCTGATCATCCGTTTTTGATACGTTTGACCATGACAAATAGCAGTGAGTCTCTTTTCGTCAATTAGGTTTAACTGATCAAGTCGAGTCTGGATCCAGTCATCTTCGCTCAAGCTTGCATCCTTCATTATCCGGAGAGAGGGTATCTGGACTTCAATAGGCAAGACCGCCTCCATGCCATAGACCAAGGAAAAGGGAGTTTCCCCGGTTGACGTTCTTGTTGAGGTACGATACCCATGAAGAGCAAACGGTAACATCTCGTGCCAATCTTTATAGGTCACTGTCATCTTCTGCACAATCTTTTTGATATTCTTATTTGCTTCTTCTACAGCCCCATTCATCTTCGGCCGGTAGGGAGAAGAGTTGTGGTGTTGTATCTTGAATTGCTCGCAGAGCTCAGTGATCATCTTGTTATTAAGATTGGTACCATTGTCCGTAATGATCCTTTCCGGGACGCCGTATCGACATATCAGGTTGTGTCGAATGAACCGTGCCACGACATTCTTGGTTACGGTAGCGTGGGAAGCTGCTTCAACCCACTTTGTGAAGTAATCGATCGCTACCAGGATGAAGTGATGCCCGTTTGAAGCCGTAGGTTTAATCTCGCCGATCATATCAATGCCCCACATTGCAAAAGGCCAAGGTGCAGTCAAGACATTCAGAGGGACTGGAGGAACGTGCACCTTATATGCATATATCTGGCACTTATGACATGTCCGAGAATGCTGGTAACAGTCGGCTTCCATTGTGGACCAGAAATATCCTGCCCGAAGGATTTTCTTTGCCATGGTGTGTCCACTGGAATGCGTTCCGAAGGTACCTTCATGCAGTTCTGCCATGATCTTTTCTGCTTCAGTCTTATCCACACAACGCAGTAAGTTTGAATCATGGTTTCGCTTGTAGAGAATGTCGTTGCTGAGGAAGAACTTTGCAGCGAACCTTCTCAGGAACTTCTTGCCGTTGACAGATGCACCCTCGGGGTATTCTTGAGCTTCCAGATACCTCTTCACTTCATGATACCAAGGTTTTTCAGTTACTTCTTCAGCCTCAAGCTCACAGCAATATGCAGGTTCATCCAATTTCCAGATAATGATCCGAGGAGCCTCATTGTCCCATTTGTCTTTAAACATGGAAGACATCGTAGCTAGCGCGTCCGCCAACTGATTCTCCTCTCTTGGGAAGTGTTCAAAAGTTATCTCTGTGAAGTGCGGGATCAATGTCAACACACATTCTTTGTAAGGAATAAGGTTTGGGTGTTTCGTATCCCACTCGCCTTTGATATGATTGATCACGAGAGTGGAATCTCCGAAGACACTCAGAAACTTGATCCTTAGGTCAATTGCAGCTTGAAGACCCATGATACACGCCTCATACTCCGCCATGTTGTTGGTGCAGTTGAAACATAGTCGGGCAGTAAGTGGAGTATGAGTGCCTTTTGGGGATATGATCATAGCGCCGATACCGTTACCCAAAGCGTTGGAGGCTCCGTCAAAGTGCATAGACCATCGGGATCCTTCCTCAGGTCCTTCATCCGGTCTAGGTATTTCACAATCAGTCACTACCATGATGTTCTCGTCGGGAAATTCAAAGTTCATTGACTGGTAGTCGTCTACTGCCTGGTGTGCCAAATGGTCTGCCAATACACTTCCTTTGATAGCTTTCTGAGTTGTATACTGGATGTCATATTCCGTCAAGATCATCTGCCATCTTTCTATTCTTCCAGACAGAGCAGGATTTTCGAAGATATACTTTATTGGATCCATCTTTGATATTAACAGAGTAGTGTGAGTCAGCATATACTGTCTCAGCCGGCGAGCAGCCCATACCAAAGCGCAGCAAGTTTTCTCGAGCAGTGAGTATCGAGTCTCACAGTCGGTATACTTTTTGCTAAGGTAATAAATGGTGTGCTCTTTTCGGCCAGACTCGTCATGCTGCCCCATCACACACCCCATTGAGCTGTCAAGTACCGTCAAGTATAGTATTAGAGGTCTCCCTTCAACCGGTGGCATAATAATGGGTGGTTCTTGGAGATACTCTTTGATTCTGTCGAAAGCGGCCTGACATTCATCGTTCCAACGTACTACTTGATTTTTCTTCAGCAGCTTGAAGATTGGTTCACAGGTAGCAGTTAGGTGCGAGATGAATCGAGCAATGTAATTCAGACGTCCTAGAAAGCCTCTGACTTCTTTCTCTGTCTTTGGAACTGGCATCTCTTGTATGGCTTTAACCTTGGCAGGGTCCACTTGAATACCTTTGTCGCTCACGACGAAGCCTAGCAACTTTCCAGATCTTACCCCGAAGGTGCACTTGTTTGGGTTCAACCTTAGCTTGTACAACTTCAACCGGTCAAACAGCTTATGTAGATGGTCAAGGTGTTCCTCCTCAGTTTGGGACCTTGCAATGATATCATCGATGTATACTTCAATCTCATGATGGATCATGTCATGAAATAAAGCAACCATGGCACGTTGATAGGTTGCCCCAGCATTTTTCAACCCAAAAGGCATGACCTTGTAGCAGAAGGTGCCCCACTGAGTAACAAAGGTAGTCTTTTCCATATCTTCAGGAGCCATCTTGATCTGATTATAACCTGAAAAACCATCCATGAAGGAGAACACCTTGTGCTGAGCAGTATTGTCAACCAGAACGTCGATGTGGGGCAGGGGGAAGTCATCCTTGGGGCTCGCCCTGTTCAAATCCCTGTAATCAACACACATTCGGACCTTACCATCTTTTTTCGGTACCGGAACCACATTGGCAACCCACTGAGGGTAAGAAGTCACTGCTAGAAACCCGACATCAAATTGCTTCATAACCTCAGCTTTGATTTTCTCTGACATCTCTGGACGCATACGGCGGACCTTTTGTTTAACCGGAGGGCAGTCTTCCTTGGTAGGCAGGTGATGAACTACAATGTCGGTATCCAACCCAGGCATGTCTTCGTAGGACCAGGCAAAGATTTCCACATAATCATGCAACATCTGAATCAACCGCCGTTTTACGCTGAGCTCTAGATTGGCACCAATCTTGACTTCCTTTCTGTCTGCCTCAGTACCCAGATTTACCGTTTCCACTGGCTCTTCATGTGGCTGAATGGCCCTTTCTTCCTGGAGTAACAATCTTGCAAGCTCACCAGGCACTTCGCAATCATCTTCACCTTCGTCTTCGGCTAAGTTGATCGGATTTTCGAAGTCATAACTGGCAGTAGCAGAGTCGTTACCAGTGAGATCCAGAGTGGATTGAAACCTGTATAGGTGAGTGTGTGTAAATATAGCTGTTTTGCAATATATAAAGAAAGAAAGAAAGAAAGGGAGCGCAAGATTTGAAATGCGAAAAACGTCCAATGTTTTTATTCATGATATATGGAAATGACAAGTAATAAGCCCTCACAAATGAAGCCAACGGTGCCCCGGGTAAGACACCGGGCCATAAAGTTTCACATTATTGTTCGTTACAAATTTAAAAACAAAGGAGTTCATTACTGAGTAACAAAAGTAACAGGTATGTAGTCTTTTGCAGTCCAATTGTTCAGTCCACCATCGGTCGTTGGGTAGATCCAACCATCAAACTCTGATTCCTCTGCATCGCCTTCAATAGCATTCACTCTCGGGTTGGTGATGAACACGGGAGGTCTTCCGATCCTTGCTTTGCGTACAGCCCTCTGAGCCTCTGTTGTGAAACCCAGCCCAAACTTGTCAGTCTTTGGAGTAAAATCAGGGAGCCTGCCCCAGTTTGCACATTCACCTTTTTCAATCACAGCCCAGGCGTCCTTCAAGGAAGCCATCTTCAAAGGAGGGTCTTCTTCAATTATTGTCTCCGCTGACGCCAATGTTGGAGGCACCTCTTCAAAATGTTGAAAGGGGGTTTCAATGAACTCCCCGTCCATCTCTATATATCGGAACGAGTTAAGATGACTAACCATGTATTCTTCCTCTCCCTGCACTGTAACAATCTTCCCTCTGACAGGGTATTTAAGCTTTTGGTGTAGAGTGGAGGTCACAGCCCCAGCCTTGTGGATCCAAGGACGACCCAGCAAACAAGAATAGGATGGACGAATGTCCATCACATAGAACGTTGAATCAAAGACTTGGGAACCAACCCGGATAGGAATGTCCACTTCACCATGTACCATCCTCTTCGACCCGTCAAAGGCTCGGACAACGATGTTACTAGGCTTCGACTCCAAACCCTCACAATCCAACCTGTTTAAGGCCTTCTTGGGCAATACGTTCAGTGAAGAACCGGTGTCTATCAACAAGTGTGCAAGAATAGTGCCCATGCATTCAATGGAGACATGCAGGGCATCATTATGGTTCTTTCCCTTAGCGGTCAGATCAGCATCAGAGAAACCCAGCCCATTGTCAGCGGTCAAGTTGGCCACACAATCCTTAAATTGATCGGAAGATGTTTCTTGTGGCACATGGGCCGTCTTTAGGAAGGAAATCAGGGCCTTGGCGTGGGCCTCTGAGCACAACAACAATGATAGCATAGAGATCTTAGAGGGGGTATGCCCCAGCTGTTCAACGACGTTGAAATCACTCTTCTTGATAATCTTAAGGATTTCTTCCATCTCTTGCTGTGAAGCTTCAACATTAACAGTCTTCGGTGCCTCCATCTCGGCAAGCACATCAGCAATCCCTTTGCCCCGAGTGTCAGATGACTCGGCAGCAGGGGTAGAAACTTGATCAGGAGGGGAAACAGGCTCACTTGTAGGTGTGATGATAAGAGGTCTTCGGATGACTGGTGGCGCAATGTCAGGCGAGAAGAGCCTGCCACTGCGAGTAACTTTAGCGGGACCGGTGATGTTACTGATGCCGGTACTAGTGTTGAATTCCTTCTTCACTCCAAGCACATACACATCTGCCCCATAGTGCCATGGGACAGCCTTGTCAGATTTATAGGGGAGGGGCCCCGGAACAGTAATGATGATAGGTGCAACAGACATGATTTTGACGGGCTTCCTCGGGGGAGCCTTGGTAGGATTGTTGAAAATGGTGACAACAGATACTTCTCCAGTAGGAACAATAGGGACAACAGCCTTCTTGAACAAGATCTCTTTGATATCCATCAGGTTTTGGATGCCTGACTTCAGCAACGGACAACCAGCAGAGGAAACAGCACACAGAAGGCAACCCTTGCTACAACCCGGAAATAAACCGGCCAACAACAGGTTCCTTTTGACGGTCAATAAAGGGGTAACAACCTCATCCACGGAGACTACATATAGATCTTCCTCAATAGCATTTACTCCATGCTGGGGCATAGGAGCAGTCACAATGTTGGGCCTTTCGGGCGCCTCAAACTGTATTTCCTTAGCGTCGATAAGGTCCTGGACCTTATTCCTCAGGGCCCAGCAATCATCAGTAGAATGCCTCGGGCTATCAGAGTGATAAGCACAGCGGGCGTTGGGATTATACTTCGGAGATGTTGTGTTTACCACCTTCGGAGCTTCTCTGACGGTTACCAAGTTGGTTGATAGCAGTTGTGGCAAGATCTGCGACAAGGTCATACTAAGCCGAGTATATTCTCTTCTGGGTCTCTTACCCCTTGGTTGGTTAGGTTGCCGAGGAGCAGCAGCAGGCTTTGCAATTACCACCACGTTGACAGCTTGGCGGCGTTCCGGTTTGTTTTGCCTCCTGGGGCCATACACAGCACTGGCTTCCTTCTTGAAAGGCTTCTTCTCAGAACTTGAGGACGCACCTTTCTGTATCTTCCCTGATTTCATACCAGCTTCTATCCTTTCACCAGTCAGAATGAGATCTGTAAACCCTACAGAAGAATTACCGATTAGGTGGTTGAAGAACGGCCCGGATAGGGTCCCCAAGAACATGTCCACCAGTTCACGGTCGGTTAACGGTGGCTGCACCCTGCCAGCCAGGTCCCTCCACTTCTGCGCGTACTCTTTAAAACCTTCTCTCGATCCTAGCGACATACCCTGGAGTTGGGTACGTGTAGGAGCGAGGTCGGCATTGTACTGATACTTCTTATAAAAAGCAGTAGCCAAGTCCTCCCAGTTACGAATCTTGGTTCCATCCAGCTGATAGAACCATTCGAGATGAGTCCCTGAAAGAATCTCCTGGAAGAAATGGATCCATAAGTTCTTGTCCACAGTATATGGTTGGATCTTCCGCACATAAGATCTGAGATGTAGCTTAGGGCAGGACGCCCCGTCATACTTTACGAAAGATGGTGCCTTGAACTTATGTGGGATTACCACCCCAGAAGATAAACCCAGATCTCCAAAATCCAACCCAGGCACCTGTTGAATTTCCATGGCATTCAGACGATCCTCTAACTGCTTGTACCTGTCTTCAGCGGGAGGGTACTGCTCTTCATTGAAATCAGTCTCGTTGTCAGAGACCACAGGACTAGGAACCCTTCCCCCTTGGGGACTGCCTTTCCCTACAGAAGAACCAGCTTGGTCAGCCTCATTTTGCAGTGTGTTGCCAAACCTCCGTCCAGTGTTGAATAGTACAGTTCTCTTCTTCTTCTTCTTGACCAGTAAAGCCTTCAACTCCTCTTGACCTTGGGCTAAACTCATGATCAACTCTTGGAACTGGGCGTTTTGGGCCTGGAGGGCCTTGATGGATTGCTCAGTAGATGATTCAGGATTCATGATGAGGCGAGCTGAAATAAACAGCGAAGAAGATTAAGCAACCTGTAAAAAAGAGTACCTGCTATGCACATGATGCATGATATGTTGTTTATGCAATGCATTCAAGGGTTCGAAAGTTCAAATTTGTTGTAGACAGAAAGGAACACACGTTATCATTTAAGAAATAATTGTTCAGTACATCAAGGCCTCATGGGCAAAACATTACAAAGTAAATTAATCCCAAAAGACACTGCACATCCTCTTTGGAGCGATGTAAGTGTTGAGAGTCTTTTCCTCGTGCAGTAGGTGGGTGAGCTCCAAGACCTTCTTCTCACTGGCATGTAGACTGGATTCAAGAGAATTCTGTTCTTCCTTTAGCTAGATCCAGCTCTTCTGCATTTCTTCCCAGGATGTAGGCATGTCAGGATGTGGAATGGTGTATGAGACCTCTCCTTCCAACACTGGCTCTTTGATCACAGGGAGAACATGGGGATATGGCATCACCAGCTTCTGGGAGCGGGCTCGTACCCACTTGAGATAAGGCTCCAATGGGATGGAGTTCTTGTGCCCCAGTGTCTTGCTATCTACCTTGTTGGGCATCCTCCAAGCTCTGATAAATCTCTGGCGAAGTCCTTGTGCATCGTTGTCGAAGTCAAAAACTATGTCAGGAAGCAACATGTCATGAGGGCCATCCCTCCGAGCATATCCGAACTGTCTCAAAGCCAAGCACAGGTTGTAAGTAATACCTCCTCTGATTCCAAGTAAAGGAACATTAGGAAACTCCCTGCAACGATCAATGATAGTGACGTCTTCTCTGGACCGAGAACACCAATGTATATCAGCATGCGTAAGAGTCATTAATCATTGTGACCATCTCAAACCCCGCTTGTTCTTCAAAACTGATTGTGGAAGGTGCGAAATAAACCACCTTGCCAGGAGAGGAGTGCAGCACATGAGAACACCTCTTTTCCTCATGGTTCGAGTGTAACATGAGTGAAGGATGTCCCCAAGCAACGTAGGTATAGGATTCTTGGAAATGAAGATCTTGACAGCATTGATATCTATAAGCTGATCGGGATTCGGGAACAACACCAACCCATAGACAAGGAGAGCCACAACTTCTTCAAAGGCTTGTAGATCAAGGGAGTTCCAACATTCTTGGGCCTTCTCAAACAGGAACTTTTCCAAGAATCCTTTGATACCACTTCTAACTTCCCAATGTCCCTTGATGTCAGATGGTTGTAGGGGTAATGCTTTAGCAACCTCTTCAAGTTTGGGTTCCCTTTCCGTACCGTTGTAGGGTAGTTGACTAAGGATAGGGATCTTCAGAAGCTGGGAGAACTCTTCCAAGGTAGGCACCAGTTGATTATCCGGGAAAGTAAAGCAGTGGTGCAACGGGTCAAAGAACTGGAAGAGGACCTTTATCATGTCTTCTTCAATGTTGGTGTTGACCAAGTTGATGAGTCTTCCATGTTTCTCACTGAAAGAAGAGCTCTCGGGAATCCTGGATGTAAGCTCCTTAAGCTGAGGGGGGGTCCTTACAAGGTTGATCTGAATTGTCTTTCTGCGGATAGTTTCCATGTCCTACAAAACAAGAACAAAGATGAAGATTCGAACCCCTGAAGTGGTTAGTGGATGCATATGATGCTGTATGATGTTATGATATTATGATAAAAACACACCACAAGTATCCATAAAAAGCAAACATGGTAAGGCACACAAGTCACATAAGACAACCCTTAGAGTTTAGGCCAGCATTGCGTCTAGGTATTACCCTCTTGAAGTTGGTGGGCTCAAAACCTGTCCTATCAAAAGTAACCGGGTTCTAAGGATCTCAATATCATTGGATTTTTTTCTGTGTTCATTGTTTCGATTTAGCCATTGAACTGGCGATCAAAATATTCCAAGAAAACAACCCTCAATGAGTGTAGTATCGAGTATCAACCAACTTCGGACTGCACCAAAGTCAGTTATCTCACTACCCCTAAAGAGGCCAGGATGGTCAAGTAAGGTTCCTAAGGTCAGTTGATGCTTCACGACACCACGCGGCAGCCCCGTACTATCCTTGACTTGACTCAAGGGTTACCGGTACTCACCAAAGTGCCACATCAACGTAGCAGACTGCTTCAACCGTGTCGGTATACCCCGCACAGTTCCCTCACAGTCTTGTTGCTACTTTTTAAGAGGTATCCCCCAGATCCGGGTTAGGATCTATAGAACTCCCAAAACAGGCCCACAATATTTAAAGCAATCAAATCAGGCAATTGAAAACATAAGTATGATCTATCCTAAGGTACACCTCACTTTAAAGATTCCCCAGCAGAGTCGCCAGTTCTGTGATTGGTGGAAATAGAACTGATTGTTTTTAAGCTGGATCGCGTATGTCGCGGTAAGCAAGAGTCGCCACCGTCTTTTATTTTCTCCAACATGGAAAGGATAAAAGCACAGCAAAATTCCTTATCGATAATGTTTCTCGGTTTGGGAGGTAGATTTATAGAAAGGGAAGGTGTTAGCACCCTTTCTATCCGTGGTTATCCACGGGCTCTTAGGTACTTGATCTTATGTTTTCAAAATGTTTGCTTTTCAAAATGTGAGTGGGTTTGAAAAAGTTTCATTGAAAGATTTCTGAATGACTCTTGTATCTGTCCTCAAGAGTGTTTGAAAAATTTGTTTTGAAAGCTTTTGAGAGTGTCAGTGTGAAAAGATTTTTGATTTGTTTTTGAAGAGAGCAAGTACCCATGAGTCATCTACCTACCCTAAGGAATTATGCTGTGTAAAAGTCCTTAAGGTAGTGCCATCCCACCATTGAGAGGTAGGTAGCACCACCGTTGGAGGTGTTCGGGTCAATTCGATTGTAGGGACAGTGTGGTCACTGAAGCAATAGTAGGACACTTTAGAAGTAACCCTAATGTCCTAGATCCTTTTTATATCTGAGGCAACCGTTTTGAGGCAACTGGATCTTGGACATAAGAGCGACCGCTAAAACGTCCTATACTTGACGACCACTTTCGAAGGCAACGAGTGAGGCGTACCCTAGAAGTGGTGTGTACATTGTGTGTTATTTTCATGTTTAACAGTTATCTTTGATCATGGCATTGTGAGCTACGAGTTTTTTTTTAATTACCATACATTCTTTCATGCAATTTAGCAGTTTAAGAGTGAGAAAAATAAAATACGGAAAGGTAAAAGCTACGCTATTACAAGGCGCGGGTCTATACATCACCAAAATACAAAGACCCGTTTTTGATAAAGATGCAGAA
Organism: Vicia faba; assembly: GCA_948472305.1. Classification (NCBI taxonomy): domain Eukaryota; kingdom Viridiplantae; phylum Streptophyta; class Magnoliopsida; order Fabales; family Fabaceae; genus Vicia; species Vicia faba. The sequence continues at coordinate 1,311,850,444 of OX451735.1, read as the reverse complement.
AGTAAAAAAGCAATAAACCTAATTACTATTACATCCTTGAACAGTTACATAATAATCAAATAAGAAAATAATGCGCAAAATAGAAATTAAACTGGACGTCCGAGGGTGTTGGACCCTTTTGAGAAATTAAGAGTTTTTGTCCTTTGCTTGAAATTAAAATTAAAACCTAATTATTTAATTAATTATTTACAAGAAAGATGTTTTTTTTTGTATTTTTTGTGTTTATTATGGAAATAAAGAAAAAAAAGAATTAAAATTAGTGAAACCCTAGTTCTAAGTTTATTTTAATAAAAATGTTAAAGTTAACTATTTTAAACTAATTAATTAATTTTCATGTTATTTACAAAAATAATAATTAAATAGTAATAATGGTGATTAATAAAATATGATTAAAAAAAGTCAAGACCTAATTCTATGCAACTTTATTTTTAAGAAAAAGTATTAGAATTTAAACCTAAATTAAACTAAAGTTAATTGTTAACATTTATTTACAAAAATAGGTTAATGATGCAATTAATAAATAATTAAAAATATTTACAATTTTGAGTTTCTGATTTTTATTAGGACAAATTATTTTATGGTGAATTAACAATAATTAAACAATTAAAAGAAATTAAGAGAAAAAGAAAATAAAATAGAAAAAAAAACAAAGCAAACCAAAGGGGTGTCTGGCCCAAAGTGGAGGTGTATTGCTGGAATTCAGGCCCAAGAAGCTTCTAAGCCTGGTTGACTTTTCTGATCGCGTGCATGTTCATTGACTAAGACACGCCCTGGTCTTCACCTCCTGGTCATTGGATAGATCTCATGGCCACTTGGAAAGCCTAGGCGTGAGGCTTATGGTAGGACATTGGATGAGGCGTTGCATTGGAATAGGTTAAGAAAAACATCAAGAATTATATGGGGGACCTGGGAATCGAACCCAGGTCCCAGAGTTCCTTGCCCTTGTGCCTTTGCCACTGAACCATTCAAACGCGTTTGTAATATAAGTGGACAATAATTATTATATAAGAAAAACAATCATAATGGTATAAAACAAAATAAAGCGCGCCAGATTTGAATCTTCCAGTCACATGATGCCACGCACGTCTTCTTCTTCGTTTCCTGAAACAAAAAGCAAGCAAATAGCGGGGGTTTTAAACCCCCACTAACTTCAACAGTGAAAAATAGCGATTAGAATTAGAGACAATATAGAAAGGCCGCGAGGATTCCATTCACTTCGTCTTGAGCTTCTGAGTTTAATGGTATATGTCTCAAGGCCTGATTTTTCCTCAACAAGAAAGCCCTAATTTTCAAGCTTCTAAACCCTAGATTTTATCCATGGTGGATTTTGATTCTGGCAGTTTTAGCACAATTAAACTATATCAAAAGCTTCAGGAAGGCGTCAGCAATACAAATCAATAAGCAAAACATGTCAATGATGCATGGAAATTAGATTTCGATTATGAAAATATTTGATCAAACCGTGACTTTGTTTTACCGTTTCCTTGAGCTATGGAGTTGGAAAGTGCTTGCAATACGTTCAGGAAACTCTCAACAAGGGATTAGAATCAACAAACTTCCTTGAATCGGACTGTAAATTAGAAAACAGTTTTGAGTTTTTTCACTTTTTTTTCAATGTTGCATATGATGTTCTTGCAGCAATTTTTCGTGTGTAGCTTTAGGGTTTCCTTCAGCACATATATGTGAATGGAATTAGGTCAAAAATAAGCCCAAAAGTCCATGGCATTATGACTTGAATGTGTGATTGCCAATCATATCTTTTTTCAATCTTTTCTTTCATGAAACTTTACCAATCATGGATATTTTGCCTTGTTGATTGAGAAACGAGTTGCCAGCTTGCCCTAGCCTTATTTCCTTCACAAAAAGATTTAAAAAGCACATCTTTTGAATTTTCTTATAATTAAAACCAATTAAATGAATTAATATTAATATAAATTTAATTAATTAATTAAAAATAAGAAAATAAGTCAAATTAAACTTAATGGGTCGTGCATAGGATTTGGGTAAAGATTCAAGAAGGAATTTGAGGCCCATTAGCAAAAATGAAGTGTTTTAGGCAAAGTTGACTTTTGAAAGTTCCTAAAAATTTCCCAACTTCTCCAATGCATATCTTGCTCAATTTTGAAGCTATGAACATGTTCTTGGACATTTTGGAAAGTTCTCGAAGTCCTCTAACCAATGCCTTTGGTTCCATGTCATTTTGATTTACCAATATCAAGTTATGGTCTTTGACTTAAAGTGCCTTTTTGTTGACTTTTGAAAATGACCTATAATGTTGAAATTGATAACTTCTTGTGAGAGCATTTCTTGGACTTGGAGTGTGAAGATGAGTTGTAGGAAATGTCATCCCTTCAAAATGAGATTTGGATGGGATTTTTATGATAAACCATGAAAAAGTTATGCCTTGGTCAATTTGCAGTTGACTTTTCAGCTGTCCAAAAATAGAAACTTTTGCATCTTTAGACTTTTTGGGCCATGTTTGTGGAATCATGATCAAGAATTGATCAAATGATGATTATGGCTTCAAAATAACATGTTGATCAAAAATTTTGACTTTTGACTGTCAAATGACCATTTTGCCCCTGTAGTTGACTGTGGAGCAATTAGGGTTTTTGACTGTGCAACTTGACCTTTGTAAGCCTTGAAACTTGACATGTAGATGCTTGACAATGTGTATAGGCATATCGGACTTGATTGGGCCTTTGGAAACCTCAACTTCCTTATAAGAACCAAAACCCTAATTTTGACTGTGTTAGGAGGGTGTTTGCACTGTGCAATCCTTAATCCATTTGAAGCTTGATCTTGCCAAATCTTGAAGAATATGGGAGGGTAAATTTTGGGGTACAACAGCGTCCTAATTCGAATTGCTCATATTCTCAGCATCAGAGTTTCTCCGTTTTAACCACGGTCTACAGGAATTCGAAAGACTCAGAGTTGTCCTTATCAGAGCCCCTTCAATTTTGTCTCTAATATGCATGAATTCGAATGGTCCATCATCAGAGCTTCTGGAAACCTCTCAGTTCCTTCTCTTTTCAATATCATTTTCTCTAACTTGGACAATCAAAATTTCACCCTATTGATATGCCATCGAAGCATCACTTGGTTGACATTCCTGTCGAAAGACACTTTGTATTCCCTAAACTAAAGAAAACCTTACTTAAGATGTCCATCGAAGCTTCCTTGTTTAAGATGCCCATCAAAAGAACCTTTGGCATGCCAATCAAAAGACCTTTTTGCATATGCCAATCAAAGGGCACTTTGTAGATGCCAATCGAAGGACACTTAACCATCATTCAAAAAATTTCTTTTTCTTTAGAAAAATGTTTGTAACTACCCATGCAAGAAAAAATAATGGAAACCCATGAGAGGGCAAATTTTGGGGTACAACAGTGCCCAACATCTGACGGATAGCCATAAAATTCTATTTGAAAAACCTCGATCTGTGAAAAGATTGACCTAAAGTGTATCTTAAGAGTTTGAATACGTGTCCATCATTACTATCTCAAACACTCCTATCAGGATCACCTCCAAAGGTCCTATTAGGATTCTCACTGAACCAAAAATAGCTCCATTAACTATCACCACACCGGGGAAAATCCCTTACTCTTCCGATAAGGTTGCGCCCTGGAATTATGGGGCGAAAGTGTATTACCATGGTATCAAACAAGATTCATGGATTTCCTAAGATGAAATTGATGACATTACGAACATTGCTGGGTCAAGTAAAGTTACTAGGATGGGGAGGATCTTCTCTCTAGATATTTCACCTCCGACAACCACTACTACACTCAATTGTATTACCGCTGTTAAACATGTTATTGATACTCTAGGAAAGGATAAAATGAATGAGACTGCTAGGATGGAGGCGCCCATAAAAGGTATTACCATTGAGGACCCATCTACCCAAGAGATGGAGGAGATTCTAAAAATTATCAGAAAAAGTGATTACAAGATAGTGGAACAGTTGAGGAAAACACCTTCGAAGATTTCCATGTTGTCTTTGTTTCTATGCTTAGAGGCGCATGCCAAAGTGCTGTTAAAATTTCTGAAAAATGCACATGTCTCACAAGAAACTACGACCGACCAATTTGAAAATTGTGTAGAAAGACTAACGCTGATAATGGGTTTGGATTTTCGGATGCAGATTTGACCCTGGCTGGGAAGAATCATAACAAAGCTCTTCATGTTTCCATTGAGTATCAAGGAACCACTTTAGCACATGTGTTAGTGGATATTGGGTCCTCCCTAAATGTCTTTCCAAAAGGCGCTCTAGATAGGTTGGACTGTGAAGGTTTAGTGTTGAAACCTAGTGACATTGTGGTGAGAGCTTTTGACGGATCAAAGAGAATGGTCCATTGAGAGGTTTATCTCTCTATCAAGGTTGAGTCTCAGTTCTTCAACTCGATATTCTATGTGATGGATATCCTCCCAGCTTATTCTTGCCTACTGGTGTCATACCCCAAATTTACCCGCCCTTTTATTTCTACAGTCAAAAAATTTTAAACATTGTTTTTATAATATTATTTAATTTTTATAGATTTTTATTCTCAAGTCCAGTCAAAAATATTTTAAACATTGTTTTTATAATATTCTTTGATTTTTATAAATATTCTCTTCCCAACCTATTTAAAAATATAATAATTTATTCCAAATTATTTGTATTTTTAAAAATAGCAAATATCAACACACCTTTCATATTCTTTCAAATTGAGTTTATTTACAAATGAGTAACATGGTACAATTGGTAAAAGGATGAAGCTTACAAGTGTAAGGTCACGAGTTTGAATCTCTTGTGCCACACTTTCAACATTTTCTTTTTTTTCTTCTATTTTTTGTCACTAATTTTCTTTCCTTTTTAAATAGGTGTTTCTTATTTGCCATTGGATGTCAATTTGTGTCACACCTTATTTTTGATTGGTCAAATTTGTTTTATTTCCAATTTGGATGATTTCTTTATCTATAAATAGGACATGTTTTTCACTTCTAAATCATCTGGAAATTTCACATTTCATCCATAAAAAACTTTCTTTTTTCTTTCAAATTTTTATAATTCTTGTTCTTAGTTTATTATAGAGTTGTTGTCTATATCAAACAACAACGACAATTTCTTTATTAACGGCCGATGATTTCATATGAGCCCCCTTCCTTTTGTTTTCAATTTTTTTATTTTTAATTTGTTAGTTGTTTTTACTACATGGTGATTATCTAATAGTAGTTTATCTTTTAAAATTATATTTATATTATTTTTGTTCGGAGGCCATCTTTGTGCACACTTACAACAACTATCATATGTAATTCTTAAATCCTCATCCTTTTCAATTCCATTTATTTTATTGGTTATTGTTATAACCATATGATGAAATTTGTGATAGTTCTCTTGTTTTTTTTTTAAAAAAAATTATTTATTATTGTATTTTTGCTTTTTGGTTCTTATTTCTTGTTAGAAATAATTTTTAACCATAATTTATAATATTTACTACACAAAATTCACATCACATACATAATTTGCAACCATTTTTTTACACAGTTTCTAAAACTCATCTTTATTAAAAGTTACATACTTTATCTTCTATACATGATTTTCTAACACTATTTCTCAATACAAATCCAGAACATTTGGCATTAGCAATATGCACATTGTTGTTTTTTTAGAAAAAATAAAAGGAGAAGAAAATGAAGACTACTCCTAAAGTCGATGCGGGATATCGACGGAACAAAAACATCATCAACTATGCAGATCTACAGCTTCGACAACAGTCACTCATTCACTCAAGATTCAACGTGTCCTACTGTCATCATCGTTGTTCACGTTCCAGGACAAGAAATATGTTTAGGGATGTTTGAATGGGTCAACAACCTAGTTTTTCTACTATTTAATTATTACTATAATGTTATAATAATAACTATTATTAATATTCTTTTTAATTTTAGTTTTTATTATGATCATTAACTTTACCTTTTTTCCTTTTTTTAATTTGTATTTATGTTTTGTTTTTTTGGCGAGCTGTAACTTTATGATCGTTTCTAGATTTTTTTTTTTTTTTTCATAATTCATTGTTTAAAGATTTTAAATTTTGTATGATAATATTATGATCATAACTAATGCAGCACCTCCCCTAAACATGATTATTATTTTCTTTTCTTTTTTTGCATTTTTTGTTACTATTATTATTATATATTTAATTTATTAGAGTTTGCTTTGATATAGATTTTAGATCCAATTGTAGTCTTCACCTCCTAAAATTCTATTAGCACTTCTTTACTTTGTTTCCATTTAAATTAATTTTAGTTTGGTTTTTTGAAAGATTAATTTAGTTAAATAAGATAATTTAGTTTAGTCATTAGTCTATGTCATATAATTAGCTGCAATTAATCATTTTAGTTTTCTTAAATTTAATTCATTTAATGACTTAATTTTGTTTATTCAATACAAAATACAAAAATGTATCAATTTTATTTCATTTAGTTTTAATCTATTAATTTAGTAATTAATCGTAAACATACACGTAAATTAAGCTTTTGTAAATTTAATTAATTCAACATTTTTATAATGGGATTGATAGATATTTCATCCACCATGTCCTCGAATAAGCGATTGGTCGACTCATCGTCTATCAGTCAATTATTCAAAATCAAATATTAAAACTCACGCAAATACTCCATCTGCGAATGACACGTGACCAATATCTGACCATGTGATAAGGAGACTATATCAGACTCCCTCGCTCTACGTATAAAAAATATTCAATCAAACACCAAATCTTTTTTTTCACAAATCAAATTAATTCGAATAATTAATTTTTGGAAAGGAATACAGATATATTTAAATTAACTGTGCACTTTGTCTAACAAACTCCGCCATTGACACTATTAGACTACGTATGCGGAAAATTCAAATATATTTCGTAATCCATAAAAAATACAAAACAATCCGTGAACTACGAAATAGGACTATGATTCCTCCTAAGAGGATACATATGCATACGATCAAAATTGTGGCGAGTCCCCCTAACTAAAACCAAACCTTTCCCCTAAATAAAATTCAAATTCTTTTTCCCCAATAATAATTAAGAACCCTATTTCCTAAATATCTTGCTTCTAAACCTAGTATCCTTGTGAACAAGGTAGATGAGGGGTGCCTAACACCTTCCCTTCGTCTAGAACTGGGTCCAAATATATAATCTCTAACTTTTAAGGTTATTCCTTTATACTCCCTTCCTTTAGCATAAAAATTAAGGGTGCAGACTCTAAACATTTTTATTATTTCTTTTGGGTTTTATTTTTTATTTTTTAATTATTTACTTATTTTCTTGCCTATTCTTTATTATTCATATTATTTATATATTTGTGGTGGAATTTAAAAATTCTTCAATATTATTCTCAGAACTCTTAGAAAGAAGGTTCGTCTATTAGCTAAGGGGTTACATCAACCCTATGAGTTTATGTGACGACTTCACCTAGAGTCGATGGAATTCCGAAAAAGAAATACCTCTCGAGAGACATCCTCTTGGGAAGTAGGACTTTAGAATGATACCTATAACTCTTTGTACGACCTTTAAACCAAAATCTCTTGATGAGACCTTTCATGACCTAGAGACAAAAGTTTTAGTCTGTAAAGTGACTCCGCTTAAGGGACGCCCTTGTGCCTTTCCCTCTAGTGTCATTCGTGATACCCTTAAGGAAGCTACCTTATGGGGAGGGTATAATATTTGTAGGCCAATACTAAGAACCTACCTTATAAGGATACCTTTCAAAAATCCCACTACAATCTACAAACCTGCAAGGGTTATCCCTTCATTCACTATTATCTCTAGCCCGTAGGGCTTCCGTCTTTATCATCATACATGTCCCGTAGGGACTCCTCGTTGACTTTCATTAGGCAATAATCCTGAAAAAAATTCCTGCATGTCTCAATCTCTGAGATAATGTAGGACATCATCAAATCTATGCCTATTATCACCTTTGTCCTTAAAGAGTCCCTTCATGTCTCGATCTCTGAGATAATGTAGGATATTATCATTTCCATCATTAAACTTGTATAGGGTACCCTCATGTTTACCTTCCTATTACGTCCACTTCGCATTGCATCTCCATGAAATTTTTAGCATACCCTTAAATCCAAAAATATTTTTGCATACACATGCCTTTACATACATTCATAAGTTTGCATCTCATGCATTTCCACCTTCGCCCTTTATTATCCATATGCTAGCTGATTTCCCGGTACTTGCAAACGAACTTAAGAAAATATGAAACCGTGGAAGAAGGAGATTATATACTAGAACCTCAATGGAGCTTGGTCCTACAAGTCTTATTGGAGAGAGAAGGCCGCCCTTCACCATGACAAACTATAGGCCTACACAACGCCTCAAATGCCCCTACCATTGGTGATTCCTTTACATCAAGAGCAATTGTCCTATCAATGAAATAAGTATGCCCAAGAAAAGTCAAGGGTCATCCCCATAATCTGACAAGTCCAAAAACTATGAAGCATCTCCTAAAGCCAGTGGATCAACAAAAAGGCTTATCTCTAGATCATTAGGCTTTAATCATTTCAAACTGTAATTTCTTTCTTGATAAGTGTTATTTGTCATAAACTTTGTACTCTTTGGTCAAGTAATTCTAATAAAATAAGCATGCATGTTTTTGAAATCGATTCATTCCACAAACAATCAATGACTTTCTAATCTTCTCTTCTTTTTCCATTTTTCACTTCAACAAACTTCGATGGAGAATGATGAAAATACAAAATAATCGAATTTTTGTTGACGTATGCTTTTTAATAGTAAGGCTTAGCTGACGATGTAAGGCATTGTTTCACTTCCTAAATAGTGGATATATAAGGAGTTAATCCATAGTTAACCCCCTCGAGCCAGAAGTCAGATTTCTTTCTATTCTCTAAAAAACCTTAATCTTAACCAATGGCAGGGTAGACTTCAATTAATTCGACGATGCATTCAAATCCCAAGAGAATCGAAACGATCTAAGAAAAGGTTCAAGCATATCTCTTTCCTCGATACATCATCGAGAGAAAGATCTAAGCAAATACTGGAGCACATCATCTTCCTCGCATTCATCATCTAGGATTGAGGAATCAACTAAGACAAAGTTCACAACATCTTTCTCCTCGGTGCATCAATCAAGATCGAGGAAGCAATGAAGATGAAGCTTACAACAATCAGCATGTCAGTCACAAATTGTAAAAATCAAAAGAAAAAAAAAAGGTAGTTCAAAAAAAAGTGAAAGGCCGCTAAGTCAACAGAAATAAAAAAATTGACTGAGATAAAAGTTAGGGCATCCCGATGGATCGAAAAAATTCAAAAAAATTCAAAACAAAATCGGTCCATGCAAAAGTAAAGGATTGAAAACAGTAAATTGGAGAACAATCTTGTTATTTCCACCTCAAGAATCATCAGGGCTTCTCATCAATGCTTGGATCTTATCAATACATTTTATCGGTGCTTGGATCTTTATCTACGCTTCTCATCATCTGCGTGACTACGAACTTTCTCTTGAGGATTAAACGCATCTGTTGGATTAATTGGACTTAGGATTGGAGAACATCAAAGAGAATGGGGTGGATTTAAATAAATTTTTGAGCCTTATTTGCTTTTTTTCTTAAACCACTAACCATGGCCACATTACAACCTTCGAAGGTGCTAATTGAAGCTAGGTTCACTATGAAAGCATACTAAACGAAATTTATGTTAAACTGACTCCTATGTTTGTTAAAATTATTTGCTTCTTCAAATATTCGTCTCTAATCATCCATTTCTAATTCCATAATCAAACTTCGACTTCAAAACTTGCATGTGCATAAAACGGAATTACTTTTTCAAAATGTGCAATTTTGTCTACGAATCAATATTTAGAATCAAGGAGATCTCAAATTTGGTTTGATCAAAAGTCATCCTTCCCAGGAAGCTCCTAACTAGGGGCAAAGCATCTAAGGGGATCCCTATATAAGAGGGAAAATACTAATGGTCGTAGGGTATATCACATACTATTGACAAGGGGTGATCATTCTGATGTTCAATCAACTTGGATCAAATTTCAAAGCACTGTTCAACAAGGGGCATACCTTCCGAAGAAGCATTCATGCCACGACAGGATATGACCCGGTTTTCTCATTTTAGTAAACCTCTCAAGGCCTGGAAGCAGGTGAAACCTTCCAAGATTCAAATGTTGGGGCAGTACATACCAAGTTCATCCTACTGTATGTAGGTTCCAAATTCTTCAAGCAACTTCGAGTACAAATCTTTTCAAGCTTCGAATACATGGGGAAACCTATGTTCAGTTCTTGGTGAAGTATAAAGCTCTTTCTGAGGGTATTTCCTCCAGATCCTGGATATTGAGGGGGCACATATTTTCAAATTTTAAATGTTGGGGAAAACTACTGCGAGGCTCGATCAAAAGGAGTTTATTCAAAATGGTTCTATCAAAGCCAAGCATTTTCAAAGATTTGTTAATCAGGGGCATAATACAAAAAAGTGGGGTCATCCACATTATGATCAAACTGTTTCCAAGCTCATATTAAAGAGAATCTCCTCCAAGAACCTACCCATAAATTAAAAAAGAAACAGTCCACAGAGGGGCATGCTCTCCGCACACTTTCAAAATCTCCAATGGGTCTTTCTTCTACATCAGCAGTCTTCAAATTCAAATCGAGCATCATGGAATCACGCAAGCACAACATTATACCATTATGTGACAAGCAACATTGTTGCATAACCATACCTCTACGCTCTAATCATCCATGAACTATCACCGGGGCATCATTCAAAAAAGCATTCAAGTCATAATCATAAAGTATAAGGCTGCATAAATCATGCATTAGGGCTCTTCGATCCAAAACCAGGCTATACTTATCATCTCATCCATCCGACGAAATTCTACAACATGGGTCGAGCATACCTCAAAAGGCCCAATTACGCATTCGCATTTCAAAATCCAACATCCATTCACACATTATCCAAGTCATTCATCACATACATCAATCAATCATCACATCACACACATCAATCAATCATTACACATCATACATCGCATATGGAATTCCTCAAAACCCACTACGAACAAAGCCAGTATCTTAGGACCCTCCAATCAATTTAGGGTCCTCCAATCAATTTAGGGCCCTCCAATCAATTCTTACCTCGGTTAGAAACAAATAACCAGCAAAACCTATTCTCATCTCAGTTTTAGTTAACTAAGATATGGATCACTCAAAACAAATTCCTTTATATTCAAACATATTGTGTCAGCCTCCATGCGACAATGTGTGAATTATTTTACATATTGTGTCAGTCTCCACGTATCGATATGTTATCCCTTTGCGATCTAGCTCATTATGTCAGACTATAGGCAGCAATGTTGCGAAAGAAGCAATTCCACCCATTGTGGCAGCCTCTATGCAACAATGTCCGAAATTTTCAAATTAACTTATTGTGCCAGTCTCCATGCAATAATGTGTTTCTTTCTTAGCTCGTTGTGTCATACCCCATACAGTAATGTTGCAAAGTCGATAATTCCACCTGTTGTGTCAGTCTCTACGCAATAATGTGTGAGTTTTCTACATATAACTTATTGTGTCAGTCTCCATGCAGCGATATGTTTTTCCTTTGCAATCTAGCTCATTGTGTCAGCCTCCATGCAACAATGTTGTGAAATCAACAATTCCACACATTATGTCAGTCTCTATGCGACAATGTGTGAAACTTTCTATATTTAACTTATTGTGTCAGTCTCCATGCAACAATATGTTATTTCTTTGCGATCTAGCTCATTGTGTTAGACTCTAGGCAACAATGTTACGAAAGCAGCAACTCCACCCATTGTGTCAGCCTCTATGCAACAATGTCGTAAATTTTAAAATTAACTTATTGTGTCAGTCTCCATGCAGTAATGTGTTTCTTTCTTAACTCGATGTGTCAGACCCCAGGAAGAAATGTTGTAAAGTCAACAATTCCACCCGTTGTATCAGTCTCTACGCAACAATGTGTGAATTTTCTACATATTACTTATTGTGTCAGTCTCCATGCAATGATATGTCTTTCCTTTGCGATCTAGCTCATTGTGTCGGACTCCATGCAACAATGTTGCGAAATCAGCAATTCCAATCATTGTGTTAGTCTTTATATGACAATGTGTGAAATTTTCTATATTTAATTTATTGTGTCAGTCTCCATGCAACAATATGTTCTTTCTTCGCGATCTAGCTCATTGTGTCAGACTCCAGGCAACAATGTTGCGAAATCAGCAATTCCATTCATTGTGTCAGTCTCTATGCAACAATGTGTGAAATTTTCTATATTTAATTTAGTGTATCAGTCTCCATGCATCCGTGTATTCCTTCCTCTGCGAAATAGTTCATTGTGTCACCTCCATTCAGCAATGTACATAATCAGCAGTTTAACCCATTGCGTCAATCTCCATACATCAACGTGTTTTCCTATCTACAATATAATCCATTGCATCAGTCTCCATGCAGCGATATCACTATCAAATTCCTTCTATTGTGTTGGTCTCCATGCAATAATGCTTTTACCAGATTTTGTCTAATGTATCAATCTCCATGCCACAATATTTTTATCAAGCTTTTTTCATGGTATAATCCACTGCGTCAGTCTCCAGGAAGCAATGTCACCATCAGAGTTTCTTCCTCGACATAACTCATTGTGCCAGTCTCAATGCAACAATGTTTGTTATCAATTTTTCATGCGATATAACTCTTTGCATCAGTCTCCATGCAACATTGCATCGTCCAACTTTGTTTTATCCATCCCCTAGGTTGCGATAAAAAAACAAAATCAAATTAAAACCCGCTATATTAGTCTCCAAGCATTAGTAAATTAGTTTTTTAAACTTGTATCATTTACCTCCTAGGTTACGATAAATAGACAAAAATCTACAATCTTTCTTAAATACTGACGAGTTATCTAGGTCGCCGTATCTAAGTTAAATCAAAATTTTGGTTCAAACGCTGGTAAGATGATGCATCATCATCTATGCCTGCCCTTAATACCTAAAAACAAAATAATTTATGTTGCAGATATCCTTAGAAACAAAGTTGAGACACCAATCATGGTACCTAGACTTTGGGTGTTCAGGACACATGACAGGAAGAAGGAATATGTTCCAAAGCTGGAACTTAAGCTTGGAGGCTCTTTAGGCTTTGGAGGAAATCATAATAAAAATATCATTGGATCATGAACAATTGGTAATAGTTATTGTCCCTCTATTTCTAATGTTTTATTAGTCGAAGGTCTAATGCATAACCTTGTGTTCATAAGTTAATTAAGCAACAATGTGTGATACGGTGGCAGAACCGACTGTTTAATACTGGTTTCATTTTGCGTTTTTTGTTTGCAAAATGTCGCGGTAAGCAAGATTCGCCACCGACTTTTATTTCATCCAATCATGGAAAATGGAAAAGAACAGAAAAAACCTTTTTTTTGAGATATTCTGAGTACAGGGGGTAGATTATAGAAAGGGAAGGTGTTAGCACCCTTTCTATCCATAGTTATCTATGGGCTCTTAGGTACTTGCTCATTTTTCAAATTTCTTGTGTGTGTTTGTCTTGAAAATGTTTTTACTTCGTGATAACCCTTGTATCAGTCCTCAAGGATGTGACAAAGTTTGTTTTGAAAATTGTTTTGAAAGGTGTTTGTGTGAAAATATTTGTTTTGAGAAAGTACCTACTAGCATCTACCTACTCAAAAAAAGATCGTTTATGTTCTATTTCCTTTAGACAGCACTATCCTACTATTAAGGAGTAGGTAGCACCGTCGTTGGAGTTGTAAGGGACATTCGAAAGGGACGTACCATCATAAAAGCAATGTTAAGACACCTTAGTAACCATCTGAGAGTCCTAAAGATCTTTTCCGAGGCAAAATTTCCGAGGCAACATTGGAATGGGACAATTTGATCTTTTGGGACATAGAGGATAGCCTCTAAAACATCATATACTTCATGACCGTTTACCAAAGGCAACCGGAGTGAGAGTATACCCTAAGAGTGAGCATGTGCAAGTGTGATTTTTCAGTTAATGTTATCTTTGCACATTAGGGTTTTCTAACTGTTTTAATTTTTCATTCATTCTTGCCATACAATCCTATTAGCCATACATCTAACAGTTAAAGATTGCGGAAATTAAAATTGCGAGGAAGTAAAACCTAGCTATTAGAAGGCTTCGGGGAGGGGGATTAATTACATAACCAAAAATCGGGGATTTAAAGCAAGAAATAAAACCCTAATTTAACTATTACAAACCTTGAACAGTTACAAAAATAATGGAAAAAATAATTAACAAGCGCGCGGCAAATTAAATACGAGGACGGTAATTAATAACTTAAAACCCTAGTTGAGAGAAAATTTTTGTATGGATTTTTATTTGAGAAAACAATTAAATCACAAATTAATTCAACCTAATTTCTAATTGCTTTTAATTATGATATAAATTAAATTAACCTAATTTCCTAATTTAATTAATTAATTAATTATTAAAAAAAATGTTATTTGTATTTTTGTGATTTGTTGGTTTTATGATTAATTAAAAAAACAATTAATTTTTTAGTGAAAAAATAAATAAACAAAAATAATTAAAACAAAAGAAATAAATAAAGAAGAGAAAAATAATGGGCCTGGAGTGATGAAGCAAACTGGGGGCGTATGCTGAACTTCTGAACCCCAGAAGGATGTCCCAGAGTCTGGCGCCTGATCCAATGAGACCATCTTATGGGGACTCATGGTGGACCTGTGTATGCTGACGTTGGATCTGGTGAATTTAGAGGATGAGATCAGAGGGCGCGTGATGATCCTCAGAAGGTGAGGTATGTTGGATCTGGATGGAGATGGATCCAGAGGATGATGATCCACAGAAGGTGAGGCATGCTGGATCTGACTGTAGATGGATCTAGAGGAGGATGATCAGAGGGCGCTTGATGATCCTCAGAAGGTGAGGTGTGCTGGATCTGACTGGAAATGGATCCAGAGGAGGAGATCAGAGGGCGCTTGATGATCCTCAGAAGATGAGGTATGCTGGATCTTGCAAGGAAACTGGAAGAAAAATAGAAGATGTTGGAGGCATGGGTCGAACCACTGACCTCTCATACACAACGCCTTATCAACCTTCCTGTACGCCACTGGGCCATTTGGCCTTTTGTTAACATAAATAAACAAAATATAATATAATAAAAAACGCATTATGCCTAGAACAAAAACACGCCAACATTCAAACTAGCCAGTGGGACGTTGCCACATCACTGTCTTCTTCCCAGAAACTGTCATTTTGGGTAAAGGTTTTTACCTACGGTTCAATGTCTGTAGCTGTAAACCTGTAAATCTCAAAAATCCAGTACAAGTAAGATAAATTAAATCCAAGCATACAGATCAACTAGGTTTGACCTCGTGAATATGATGGTACCCATCTTTTGCCCTGATTTTACCTGTATCAAAAAGCCCTAAAACGCAAGCTTAAAACCTAACAATGGCAGATGTGCATACATGCGTTAAAACTCATAATTAATCATACCAATGCATTCTAAATGATGATACAAACATGAAGGTATGCTTAAAAATCATTAATCATGCACGTATAGTCATAACCAAAATAAAAAATAGTGTCAAATCGTGATGTATATGGAACGTGATTCTTGATGCTGCAGAGCTTGTCAAGGGTTGGAAAAGCTTCTGGAGGTGTCCAGGAACATGTTGCGATCCTTAAATCTCCTTGAGGATGGTTGTAGTATGGAATCCAATTTGAGATTTTTTTACAAAAGGTTGCAACCTGTCCTTGCTGTTTCACACGATCAACCCTTATCAAATGATGGAAGTTACTTCAAAATGTTGATGTTGACCAAAAATATTGAGGTTTGACTGTATGTGGGCCATAGTTGACCTTTGACCTAATACAGTCGATTCTCAAGCATCTGAGCAGTTGGTTGAGCAAACTTATTGTGCTAGGAATGAAACTTGACATGGATGATCTTGGGAACATATTAGGACCTTGTAAGGAATTTGGGATCCTTTGGACTTAAGCATCTTGATGAAAAATGAAACCCTAATTTGAGGTATACTGCCTTAGGAGAGAGTTGGTATAGTCAAGTCTTGGACTTCCTTGAGCAACTTGGGGACCTAAATTGCCATTGATTGAGTAAAATGGGAGGGCAAATTTTGGGGTACAACACAATGGTTATGACATTATATTCAATCAAAAATCCTGTAAAGTTGTAAGTCAAAAGGTTGGCTATGTATTCTATAGAGGCAAGAGGAATAACAACATTTACAAAATCAAATTATATGATTTAGAAAATCAAAATGTAAAATGCTTTATGATAGTGAGCAAAGGACAATGGACTTGGCATAGACGGTTGGGCCGTGTTAGCATGAGAAGAATCTATCGGCTTAACAAGATTAACTTAGTAAGAGGCCTTCCAAATATGAAGTTTTATTTATATGCTCTTTGTTAGGCATGTTAGAAAGGAAAGTTTTCAAAAACTTCTTTTAAAGCAAAAAAAATGTTGTTTCTACCTCTAGACCTCTGTAACTCTTTTATACTGATCTGTTTGGACTAGTCAAAACAACTTTAGGAAATGGCAAGAGGTATGGATTAGTCATTATATATGAATGCATCAGATGGACATGGGTAATGTTCTTAAATCACAAGGATGAGTCACATTGTGTGTTTACTACCTTCTGTTCTCAAGTGCAAAATGAAAAGGGCTTAACAATTGTTAAAGTCAAGAGCGATCATGGTGGAGAATTTTTTAAATAAAGATTTTGAAAAACTCTTTGAAGAAAATGATAATTCACACGATTTTTGGCGTCCTAGAACTCCTTAAAATAATGGAGTTGTAGAAAGAAAAATCGCACTTTACAAAAAATGGCCAGAACCATGATTAATGAGACAAATGTTACAAAGCACTTATAGGCAGAAGAAATAAACACTGCATGTTACATTCAACACATATGATATCAATAAGACCTATTACGGGTAACACTTCTTAAGAATTATGGAAGATAAAAAAAAACCCAACATTTCTTATTTTCATCCATTTGGCTATATTTGTTTCATGCTCAATACTAAGGAGAAATTAAACAGGTTTGATTCTAAAGCTCAAAAGTGTATCATGTTAGGATACTCTGAACGCTCAAAAGGCTATAGAGTATATAACACTGAAAACAGAATTGTTGAGGAATCAATTCGTGTTAAGTTTGATGATAATCTTGACTCTGAAAACTCAAAGCTAATCGAAAAGTTTTCATATCTAGAAATCATTTATTTAAACTATGTGTTGTACCCCAAAATTTTCCCTCTCATTTCACAAGGGATCACCCTAGATCCCAGGTTTGCTTCTATCAAGTTTCCAGGCCTTGAATTATCAATTTTTCCAAGCAAGTCATTCACAAGGGCAAAAGGGTTATTTGCACACTGAGAAGTCTAACTTTGACTTTTGGATCAAAATCAAATCTCAAAAATCATATTTCATCAAGACATGTTGGAATATGAAGTCTGTTTCATCAGGAAATTTAAAAGTCAAATTTTACTTTGGAAACGTCAAATTTTAAGTACTTAGAAATTTTTCTAAGTGTTTAAGGATTATGACAATTTCAGAACTTCTGACCAGTTATCACCATAACACTTAGCAAATTCTAGACACTCTTAAGGCAGAGTTTGGTCAGAACTTCTGGGCAAGTTTTCACAAAAGCTTCAGTCAGAGTTTGTCAGGGTAATTCAAAGAAGGTTAAGAAGCGTGCTGCAAGCTTTCTAGAAAGTCTAAAAGCTCCTTCAGAACATGCTGGAGCCAGAAGATAAGAGGATCAGAAGATGAGATGCTACGTTAAAGCAGAACTTCTAATCCAGAGTTAAGCTAGGATGCAGAGTTTCACATGGCAGGATTTCAGATTTGATAAATCTCATCATTTATTTTTTCACAACCACTTTTGAGTTGCTATCCAAAGGATTTCCCACGCGTGTACCCCTATTGTCTTGGGAAAACAAACTTTTATGCAAAAGTATGCTAGGCCCATGTGCTGCTTCTACTTTTCCTTAATTCATGCTGACAAATCCAGCTTAGGCGCTGTTAACCATTCTACTTGGTGCATTGAACCACGCTTGTTTAAGCTTACTTCAAGAGTAAGTCAACATCTAGCGTATTATGTTGGTGCCACTTGACCTCTCCAAACTACAAAACCTTTGCCTATAAATATAACACCTTTGGCCATTGAAAAGAGGTCGGAAAAATTTGAGAAAGAGGGGTGGAATTTGAGTAAGAAAAGCCTTGAACCCCTACAAAAATTCCAAGAGGCCAAAAGGATTACAAACACAAAAATATAAAACCTTAGCATTTGATTCTTGCATTAAAACTCCATTTTTCATCAAGTTGTTTCTTGATCAAAACCACCCATACAGTTCCTGATATACATTCAAAAAGCCATCCAAATTCTATAGTCAAACAATAACACATTCTCCACCAATATCCACCTCAAAGTCATAACTTTGTCCCTTGGTAGTTCCAGAATTTTCTAATCATTTACAACCCAAGTTGAACGTTACCAACCTGCTGAAAACATGAGGAAGCTGTTCAGAACATCACAAGTGGTCAGAACCAGATTCTAGCTCCCAGAGTATTTTCCAGCTGCAAGGTAAGTTTCTGCTGACTCTCACCATATTATTTAGGAATTGTCAGATTTTGCATATTTAACATAATGTAGATATTCTGATTATGAGGGTGTACATATTCTGAGATTTCATGCATCAGCCTGCCTAAGTAGAGAGAATTCCAGTTCAGAGTTTCATAAAGAACTTAGGACTTAGAATTAGGAATAGCGAATTCATGTTTGCTTCTGATTTATGCTTCTGATATCTCTTGTTTCTAAAACATTATGAAACTTGTCATAATTGTCATGTGTGCAACTTCTGTTCTGTTGAGAAATGACCAAGTTGTAGATGTTCTGACTAGCATGGAGAAGAGAGGCAAAGTTATGTCAGTTGCATCAGAACTTCTAAAAACTTCTGAATTCTCATAAGATCCAGAACTTCTGAACTTCCATATTTTTACTAACGCTGTTTCTGTTTGTGCATCACGTCAGGGTCAGAACTTTTGACCTCTTATGTTTCAGCATTTACGATGGTTCTGTCTTCTTTCCTTTATTATTATTTTTATTTCTTCATCACTTTCATCTTTCATTAATCAAAAAACACCAAAAATATTTCATATTCATATATCATATTTTATTTCTTTTAACAGAAAAAGACAAAAAATATTTTCTCAAACAAAACTTATTTCTTTTCTTAAATAAATAAGCATTTTACATTTCCTGTACATTCTTATCCATTTCAATATGGTTTTAATAGTAACTGAGGATTTAATTTGCAATCCCCATTTGAAATTTGTACACCCCATCCCCCTAAATATTGTAATAGCGCAGGACTTTACATTCCTGCACTTTTATTGCTTTCATATATTGTTAGTAATTAGGGCGTGTATGGAAAGACTAAAACCAATGTTAGAAAACCCTAATTCAAGACAAAATTATGCATGAAATCAAATACACTTGCACACTAGCACCCCTAGGGTGATTCCACTTGTTTCCTTACAAAAATGATCATGTTATGCATGTGGGATGTCTTAGCATAAACAAAAATACAAGATCATAGTCCCTCTATGACCCTATCAAACTTGCCTTTCGAAAATGATCCTAGTCCCTAGAGAAAAATGCTAAATCATCTCACAACATTGCTATCATGGTTATACGATGACCCATGCCCGTCCCTTCACATCCAACGATGGGGATTCTTACCAAAACAAATGGTAAGATAGCAACGTCTAAAGGAGGAGGAAAAAGAACACCTAAGACCTTTTGAGTAGGTAGATTGCTCCTAGTTACTTGCTCAATTTCAAAACAAACATCCTCGCTATTTTCAAAAACAATCACATACACTTTCAATACACTTTCAAAACAATTTCCAAACGTGAAATATTTTCAAAAGCTCAACACTTTTGTATGCATTCTTACGAACGAGGATCATTACAAAAATTTTCCTAAACGATGGCGCCTTTTCAAAATACTTTAAAAAAAACCACACAAAGCATATTTTCAAACTAAAGAAAGTGATCTAGCAAGTAACTAAGAGCCCATGGAAAACCATGGATGAAAAGGGTGCTAATACCTTCCCTTTTCATAATCTACCCCCGAACTCAAGAATATGTCTCTAAAGGTCTTTCCTGTGCTTTTTCACCTTTCCTTTTTGGATAAAAGATAAGTCAGTGGCGACTCTTGCTAAACCGTGACATTTGCAAACACAAACGCAAAACCTCAAGTCAGTTCTCCCACCGTATCACAGAACTAGCGGCTCTACTGTGGAAAAGTGGGGTTACCTTAGGGTTAAATCACATTTACTTGCTTTCTTTGTTTGATTTGTATGCTTTACATTATGGTTCTCTGTTTGGGCTTACTTTGATCCCCCACCCGGATCTGGGACACCTTTTTAGGTAAGTAGCAATAGATTGTGGAAACTCTACGGTGTAGACCGATATGGTTGAAGCAATGGCTACGTTAGTGTGACGCATTTGTGGGTAGCGGTATCCCTCGTGGTGAATCAAGGAGAATACGGGGCCGCTGAGTGGCGTCATGAAGCACTAACTGACCTTAGAACCCTAATTGAACAAACTTGGCCATTTGGACGTAGTGAGATAACCGATTTCGGTGTGGAGCTGAAAATTGGTTGATACTCGATACCACACTCATAGAGGCTGTACTTTTGGGATATCTCGGCTGCAAGAAAAGATTAGTTGTGCTGAGACAATGCCTAAAAGAAAGGTCGGTGATATTGAGATCCTTTAGAACCCGATCACTATTACTAGGACAGGTTAAGCCAACTAAACTTCAAGAAGGTACTTGCCTATAAGACCTCATGCAATCCTAAAACATAGGGATTTGTTTGCTTTGTGTGTATATACTTACTTGTAAATAACATCATAAACATCATAAGCATCATACGCATACTCACTAACCATTTCAAGGATTTAGAAATTTATCTTTGTTTTTGTTTTGTAGGTCATGAATTCCGTCCGAAGAAACACAATCCGAAACAGCTTTGTAAAAGAACACCCTCAGCTTCAAGAGTTAGCCTCAAGAGTGCCCGGGGATTCTCCTTTTACAAAGAAATATGGTCGAATCCTCAGTTTGGCTACATCCAACTTCCAAGAGGAGATGATATGTGTGCTGTTCCAATTCTTTGATCTCGTACATCATTGTTTCACTTTGTCGGACTATCAGTTGGTACCTACACTGGAAGAGTTCTCTCTACTCTTAGGGGTTCCCGTGCTTTATTAGATATCGTTCATCGGCCTAGAAGGGATTCCAAAGCCTGAAGTCATCGCTGAAGTTTTACAACTGAAAAGAGCTAACATCATAACCAATTGGGAGACAAGAAGCAAGGTCAAAGGTTTCCTAGCCAAGTTTCTATTGGAAAAAACTCGTTCATTCTGGGATGACATGGATTTCCAAGCTTTTGAAGACGTCCTAGATCTTCTCATTTATGGTTTGGTTCTGTTCCCCAACTCGGACCAATTCATAGATGTTAATTCCATCAAAGTCTTTCTCTCTCGCAATCTCGTACCTACATTATTGGGAGACATCTTGCATTGCCTTCATACCCGCACCATGAAGAAAAGAGGTACTCTCTTGTGTTGTATTCCCTTACTCGCCAAATGTTTTGCCTCACATCTACCTCAATCAGTACTGAAGAACGAGAAAAGATTGACATGGTCTCAAAGGATAATGTCCCTCACCCATTCTGACATCCGTTGGTGTTCAAGATCCTTGGAAGATGTCTCCATCATTGACCGCTGTGGGGAATTCCCTAATGTCCCTTTGCTTGGTATTATGGGAGGTATCACCTACAATCCTTGTTTAGCTCTTCAACAGTTTGGGTATGCCCAAACAGACGGCCCTCATGAGATGCTCATTCGAGGTCTGGTGTTCGACTATGACAAAGAAGACCAAGATTATCGCCAGAGGTTTACACGAGCTTAGAGAATGGTAAACAAGGCGGACAGTAGGACTTTGGGACATAAAAACTCTATCCCTCTCGAGCCTTACCTCAGGTGGGTACGGGCTCGCGCTCAGACACTTGTGATGCCTTATCCTTCCAATTTACCAGTCATCATGGAGCCTGTGGGAGAAGGAGATGTTTCCTACACTATCCTTCATCCCGACATGCCTACGTCTCTCGAAGACTTACAAAAGGGTTGGATCCAGTTGAAGGAAGAAAGAAATACTTTCGAGGCTCAGTTCTATGCTAGTGAGAAGAGGGTCTTGGAGCTTATGAGACAGCTACAAGAAGAGAAGAATGTGAATGCTTATCTCGCGCCAAAGAGGATGCGTTCGGTCTTTTTATCATATAAAGATATTTTGTAAGCCCAAGGGGCATAATGTAACCTTTCTTGTTTGACTAATTAAAGTTAACGTTTGTTCATTATTTTGTCTATGCAAATTTAAATTTCGTTAATCCTTGAAACCATTAGCATATTGCATATTCATGCATCATGACATGACAGGTTTTCGCATAACAGGTTTCCTTATCTCTCCGTTGTTTATTTCAGCAAGATGGATCTAGAGAAAACTGTGACGGAACTCCAAGCCCATAATGCTTAGTTTCAAGAAGCTTTATTCGCCCTGGACAAGGGGAAGCAAGATATGATGGCTTTGTTGGCCATTAAGAAGAAGCCAAAGAAGAAAGCTCTACTCAACATGGGTAGAAGGTTCAAGGAGACAATCCGTCAGATCCCAATAGGAGAAGACTCATCTAAAGAGGATGAAAACCAAGTTGGCGAGGTCAAAAGTACTCAGGCTGAGTATGCCAATGATCAAGAATTTGATGTTGATTATTTTAACAAACAGTATCCACCCGCTGATATCAAATACAAGAAGTTAGAAGACAGGTTGAAAGCTGTTGAAATCCAAGCCGTCCCCGGTTTAGATTTTGACGATTTGGGCTTAATCTCTGGGGTAGTCATTCCCCATAAATTCAAAATACCAACCTTTTCAAAATACAATGGAGTCTCTTGTCCAAAGCTCCATTTGAAGTCTTATGTGCGCAAGATACAACCGCACACTGCCGATAAAAAGCTATGGGTTCACTTTTTCCAAGAGAGTCTGGCTGGAACACAACTTGAATGGTTTTATCAGTTGGATGGCTCTAGCATCAATACTTGGGAGGGTCTAGCTACTGCCTTATACCATCAATATTAGTACAACATCGACTTGGCGCCAACAAGGGTCCAATTGCAAGATATGACCATGGGGAAAAACGAAGGATTTAAAGAATATGCGCAAAAGTGGAGATACCATGCTAGTAAGGTACAACCTCCCCTGACTGATAGGGAGAATATCGATATGTTCATAGGTACTTTATCTGGTCATTTCTTTAATCTGTTGGTTGGCTGCTCTTCTTCTGGTTTCATCGAATTAATCTTAATCGGTGAAAGAGTTGAAAGTGGCATCAAAAGTGGGAAAATCTCTGTGGCATCTACCTCCACTCCCAATCCTATCAAAAACCCTTTTGCTACAAAGAAGGAAGTTAATGTTATGTATGGGGCAAGGGACCATACCAAGAAGAATAATCATCCATATGTCAATGTTGTTTGAATCTCCAATCCAACTCCTACTCCAAGACCATCTGCAAATCATCGACATTTTTAAGCTCCAAGAAGACAGTTTGTGAGGTTAGGCAACTCGCTATCTCAAGCCCTTCAACATTTTCTCAAGGATAATTTAGTGACATTGAGTGATCCTCCCACCAATCCCAACACCTCATCACTAAAATATAATCTGAATACAAAGTGCGCTTACCACTCAAACAGCCCCGGGCACGAGACTGATCAGTGTTGGGGCTTGAAAAACAAGATCCAGGATTTAATTAACAACAAGACTATTGAATTTGATCCTCCTCCGATGCCAAATGTAATTACCGCTCTAATGCCAAAGCATGACAAAGGTGTTAATGTTGTCGAAGATACAATTGTCATTGCCTCTGTTGAAGAACTGACTACTCCGCTGAATATAATAAAGAACAATCTATTGAAAGATGGGATTTTCCCTGGCTGTGAAAAAGACTGTGTGTGCTGTACGAAACAATACAATGGTTGTGAAAGGATGAAGAAAGGTACACAACGCCTGATGGATAGCCACGAAATTCTTTTTGAAAAGACTCCGCCCGCCAAGAGTTTGGTTAACAAATGTGAAGACCTCTCCATTATTACCATCTCCAACAAACCTATTAGAATCACCTCCAAAGGTCCTATTAGGATTTCAAATGAACCCACTATTGCTCCCTTAATAATTACCAATCCCGGACCAATTCCATACTCTTTAAATAAAGAGGTACCATGGAATTACGGTGCTGAAGTGTTCTATCATGGGATTAAATAAAATGTCTGGATCGAAGAGGAAAAAGATGACAACATTGGAAACATAGCTGGCTCAAGCAAAGTAACTAGAACTGGGAGAATATTCTCACCCAATATCTCACCTCCAGTAATTACAAGAACGCCCATTCGCATTACTGCTGCCAAGCCAAACACCGATACCAGAGGGAAGGGGAAGGTTGTTGAGCCTGATGTGATTGAGGTACCTCCCAAATATGCAACTAACGAAGAACCCTCCGCCCGTGAAATGGACGAGATTTTGAAGATCATCAAGAAAAGTGACTTCAAAATTGTAGAACAATTGGGGCAAACCCCCTCTAAGATTTCAATGTTGTCATTACTACTTTGCTCTGATGCCCATGCTCAGACATTAATCAAGTTCCTAAAAAAGGCTCATGTCTCCCATGAGACAACAACAGACCAATTTGAGAATTGTGCGGCTAGCCTGACAGCTGATAATGGCTTAGGGTTTTCAGATGCTGACATAACACCCCTCGGGAAGAATCACAATAAAGCATTACATGTGTCAATCGAGTGCAAAGGGACTACCTTAGCACATGTGCTAGTCGACATTGTTTCTTCTCTAAATGTATTACCCAAGGGGGCATTAGATCGTCTCGACTATGAACACTTAATCTTGAAACCAAGTGATATCATTGTAAGGGCGTTTGATGGATCAAAGAGGACCGTTCATGGGGAAGTAGATCTTCCAATCAAAGTGGGTTCCCAAACCTTCAACTCCACCTTCTATATTATGGATATTCTTCCGGCCTATTCTTTCCTGTTAGGTTTCCCGTGGATTCATAAGGTTGGGGCAGTAACCTCAACCCTCCATCAGAAACTCAAATACCCAGTCAAAGGCAAAATAGTCACCGTCTGCGGGGAAGAAGAGTTTATGGTAATCCACCTTAATTCTTTCAAATACGTAGAGATGGACGGAGAATTCATTGAAACCCCATGTCAAGCCTTTGAGGTTGTACCACCTATGGTTGCTGCTACTAAGTGTTCTTCTGATGTGTCTAAAGCTGTTAAGGCCACGCCAAAAATGGTTTCAGTCAAGGATACCCGTGCGGCAATGGAAGAAGGAAACTGTGATACTTGGGGGCAACTCCTCGATATCCCTTTTAAAGCAGACAAATTTGGTTTGGGCTTCACCGTCAAAGCTCAGAAGGAAATGAGGCGTACTCGTGCTGGAAAGCCACCTCTCCGCATTGGAAGCCATGGAGTCAACGCCGTGAGTGATTATGAAGAAGAGACTACATTTGAATAGTGGGTGTATCCAACTACAACAGATCTGAAGAATTGGCATACAAAGGACTTTGTGCCCATCTCCTTCATTGAGGAGTAATCTACTTGTTATTAATTTTCCGTCAATTCAAGAACCTGTTGCCTGTAATATTTTTGATAATGACTTTTAAAGCCATGTGCCTAGCCCGGGGAACTTTGGTCCATTTGTCAAGGGTGTTATTTATGTTCATCTAATCATATGATCATTCAGTACATTGGACTCTTTTGCATTCAAATATTTGTGTTCATTATCTTTTCTTTCTTTCAAATACATTTTCAAAATAGCCATGTATCTTACATGCACACACACACACACTCTTGCAGGTCTACATCCACTATGGATCCTATTGCCAATGACTCTACTATTGCTGACTATGACTTTGAATACCCTATAGACCAAGCCGAAGACGAAGGATAGGAAGATTGTGACATATCAGAAGAACTAGCCAGACTTCTATTACAAGAAGAAAAAGTTATTCAACCACATGAAGAGTCAGTTGAGGTTATCAACTTGGGGACTGAGTCAGATAAGAAGGAAATCAGGATCGGTGCTAATTTGGAAAGCAATGTTAAGAGAAGGTTGGTTCAGATGTTGCATGATTATGTGGAAGTATTTGCTTGGTCTTATGAAGATATGCCTGGGTTGGATACCGACATCGTAGTTCATCATCTACCAACGAAAGAAGATTGCCCTTCTGTCAAGCAAAAGGTTCGCCGCATGAGGCCTGATATGTCTGAAAAGGTCAAAGCTGAAGTGATGAAACAATTTGATGCAGGGTTCCTAGCTGTGACATCTTACCCTCAATGGGTTGCCAATATAGTGCCAGTTCCCAAGAAATACGGTAAAGTTCGCATGTGCGTAGACTATAAGGATCTGAATAGGGCAAGCCCCAAAGATGACTTCCCTCTACCACACATTGACATCTTAGTTGATAATGCTGCTCAACATAAGGTCTTCTCATTCATGGATGGTTTCTCAGGCTATAATCAAATAAGGATGGATCATGAATATATGGAAAAGACTACTTTCGTTACGCAATGGGGCACATTTTGCTACAAGGTCATGCCGTTCAGATTAAAGAATGCAGGGGAAACATATCAAAGGGCTATGGTTTCTTTATTTCATGACATGATTCATCATGAGATAGAGGTATATGTGGATGATATGATTTCCAAATCACAAACCGAAGAAGAACATCTCGACCACCTGCATAAACTATTCTAGAGACTGAAGAAGTACAAGCTGAGGTTAAACCCTAAAAAGTGCACATTTGGAGTATGCTCTGGAAAGCTTCTAGGTTTTGTTGTCAGCAATAAATGCATTGAAGTTGATCTTTCCAAGGTAAAGGCCATCCAAGAAATTCCAGTCCCCCATTCTGAAAAAGAAGTCCGAGGATTCTTGGGTCGTCTTAATTACATTGCCCGTTTCATATCACACTTAACTGCTACTTGTGAGCCACTCTTCAAACTCTTGAAGAAAGATCAGGTAGTCAGGTGGAACGATGAATGCCAGATTGCCTTTGACAAAATCAAAGAATACCTACAAGAACCTCTTATTCTCATGCCTCCAGTTGAAGGAAGACCCTTGATCATTTATTTGACTGTACTAGAGAACTCTATGGGGTGTGTGTTGGGCCAACATGACAAGTCTGGCCGAAAAGAGCATGCTATTTATTACCTGAGCAAAAAGTTTACCGACTGTGAAACCAGATATTCACTGCTCGAGAAAACTTGCTACGCTCTGGCATGGGCTGCTCGCCGGCTAAGACAGTATATGTTCACTCATACCACTTTGTTGATTTCTAAGATGGACCCAATCAAGTACATCTTCGAAAAACTTGCCCTCTCCGGACGGATAGCCAGATGGAAAATGATCTTGACCGAGTACGACATCCAATACACAACTCAAAAAGATATCAAAGGAAGTGTAATAGCAGATCAAGCCCACAAATTCCAATGAACATCACTTCATTCTTGTTGCTATCGACTATTTCACCAAATGGGTCGAAGCCGCCTCATTTTCCTCAGTTACCAAGAATGTGGTAGCCAGATTCATCAGACATAACCTCATCTTCCGTTATGGTATCCCCGAAAGGATCATCACCAACAATGAGACTAACCTCAACAATGATATGATCAGGGAGTTGTGCACTCAGTTTAGGATCAAGCATCACAATTCTTCTCCGTATAGACCAAAAATGAACGGCGCAGTCAAAGCGGCCAACAAAAATATCCAGAAAATTATGCAGAAAATGGTAGTAACCTATAAAGATTGGCATGAGATGTTGTCGTTTTCTCTACATGGCTACCGTACTTCAGCTAGAACATCAACTGGGGAAACTCCTTTTTCTCTAGTCTATGGCATGGAAGTTGTTTTGCAAGTGGAAGTTCAAATTCCCTCGCTGAGGATTATGACTGAGGAAGGCCTAGGCGAAGATGAGTGGATTCAAACAAGATTGGATCAACTGAACTTGATTGACGAAAAACGATTAGCTGTTGTTTTTCATGGTCAGACATATCAAAAACGGATGATCAAGGATTTCAACAAAAAGATCAAGCCTCGAGTATATCAAGTTGGTGACTTGGTGATAAAATGCATCATTCTACCACAAGGCGACCCTAGAGGAAAATGGACTCCCACCTATGAAGGGCCATTTGTTTTCAAGAGAGTTTTCTCTGGCAGTGCCATGATGCTGACCACCATGGACGGTGAAGATTTCCCACATCCTATAAACGCGGACATAGTTAAAAAATACTACGCATAAGAAACCCGCTAGGTTGATACACCTAGGAAAAATAAGGGCATCCCGGCAAACCAAAAGGTTTGGGCAAAAATTAGGGATATATGCAAAAGATGGTACACCCGGCAAGTTAGAAACCCGAAAGGGCGACTTGGGGAAAAAAGGATATCCTGGTGGACCGAAAACCCGAAAGGGCGGTCCAGGAAAACATAAAGGATTAAAAGCGTACGACCATGTCCCATAAAATCCATAGTCAATTCTATCACCAACGTCCAAGTTCAAATGGTCCAAAATCAATCCAATCAACTTCGATCAACGGCAAGGGACGTTCGAAGACATTGGGGCAATAGTAGAGTTGGAAGGTAATGAGATCATTTCACGCGGCTATTTGTTTTCATTCTCAATTTTGTTTTCCTTTTTGACGATTTCCTCTTACTAGGATTTCCGTATCTATGTACAAAAAACGCCTATTCATGGTCAAAATATCAATACAAATACATTTTGAAGTGCAAAATTTGTTGTCTTTGTTTTGAATGAAAATTTGTCTAATGACTAAAATTGAATGAACATATGCATATGAACGTAATTAAAACTATTTGGCACATGTGTCCTGCTAAGCAGCAGCATCAACAACAGAGAATCAACACACAACAGCAGTAAGCATCTCTTTAATGTATATTAAATAGCCCCACAAAGTTATCTCATCATCATTATCCCCACCAGGACGACGACAATAAACTTTCCCCAACGGAGTTGCCCACAAAGTCTCTTTGCATAGGGAAATCCCTAACAAAAGTCTCAACCTCTTGGGCGTTTATTCCCCAGCTAAGTCGATTTTTACAAGATTGAAGCCTCAGGAATCTCTTCCTAAAGGAAATCCACTTCGTCAACAGGGTTTATTTCCCAAACAGAGTTATTTCCTCGGCCGAGTTCAAATTACAACAATCAAGACACCACGAAGTTCCCCAACTGAGCCTATTATCCCCAGCTGAGCATATCATCCCCAACCAAGGCTTTTATCTCCAAACGGAGTCTATCATCCCCAGTTGGGTGTATCCTCCACAAGCTGATTCTACCTTACCCGACTGAGTCTATACTCTCCAGTTTGAATTTCCCTTTCAAATTACTGCAAGTCACAAGGCCATAACCCTTAATCCCCAATAAAGCCGTCAGCAAAGCCTTCATTATTTCAAGATGCTATGAAGCCTGGATCTGACCAGATATTATTATAATTTTCAAGTCAATTACTGAAACCTAGATCCGACCAGATAACGGTTTGACTTATTTAATTACTGAAACCTGGACTCGACCAGATAACAGTTGGAGTACCTGAAACCTGGATCCGACCAGATAACAACTGATCTCAATTCCAAGATGCTATGAAGCCTGGACCCGACCAGATAATAGCGTAACTCTTCCAATATATAGAAGAACCTGAACTCAATCCGACCAAGGTTTAACCTCTTTTCCACAGTAGAGTTGCCTCCATATCCCCAACAGATTGCTGAGAAACCTGGGCCCGACCAGATATCATATTTCATTTCCATCTTTTCAGGCAAGTTGTTATGAAACCCGGATCCGACCAGATAGAAATCATCCTTAGAGATTTGTTGTGAAATATGGAAACCGACCAGATAACAACTAAATCCCCAAGCAGTTTATTGTGAAACCTGGACCCGACCAGATAACAATTGACCGCACCGACCTCAGAAATCTGCAAAGCCTGGACCCGACCAGATAACAGTTTTCAAGCAGTTTATTGTGAAACCTGGACCCGACCAGATAACAATTGACCGCATCGACCTCAAAAATCTGCAAAGCCTGGACCCGACCAGATAAGAATTTTCAAGCAGTTTATTGTGAAACTTGGACCCGACCAGATAACAATTGACCGCATCGACCTCAGAAATCTGCAAAGCCTGGACCCAACCAGATAACAGTTTTCAAACAGTTTATTGTGAAACCTAGAGCCCGATCAGATAACAATTAACTATGATCCCTAGAAAGACACTATGAAGCCTGGACTCGACCAGATAATAATGCATCTTTCCCAAAGGACCATGAAGCCTGGATCCGACCAGATAACTATTCAATTTCAAGGAATTTTCTGTGAAGCCTAGAATCCGACCAGATAACAGTTAATTCGTCTTTTCCTGCGGTAAGTTACTGCGAAGCCTGGATCCGACCAGATAACAGTTAAATTTTGTATCCCCAGCAAGTTGTTGTGAAGCCTGGATCCGACCAGATAACTATTCAATTTCAAGGAATTTTCTGTAAAGCCTGGGATTCGACCAAATAATAGTTAATTATTCTCATCCACTTGTAAGTTGTTGTGAAGCCTGGATTCGACCAGATAGCAGTCGACTAATTCATCCTCGACAACTGTGAAGCCTGGATCCGACCAGATAATAGCTGACATTGGAGCGATCTTCCCCAGCAAAAGCATCCTTTCAACAAAATTTGAAGATATGCATATTTTTCATCTCCAACAAGCAATCAGGGATTCAATCTCCCAGAATTTCCTCAGCAGTAGTCAGGGATTTATTTTCCCGGACCAAAAACATATACCTCACATTCATACATCATAGCATGTACATACCATACACATTTGGCATGATACCACATCTGGTGAACATCATGCAAGCATTTGCATTTTACTAACCCTTTTCTCATAAGTAGAACATCAAGTTTTAGTGTAAATCGACAAGAAGATTTGTGCTGATACTTCTTCTAGCGTTTACCAACATTCCTCCAAATGGCATCTATAAGCCCATTCACCATCCATCTTCGACAGCAAATTTCTGGGCACTTTAATGTTCAATCATTTTTCACCTTCAAGTCACGAATGGCGGATCCACCAATCTAACTCTTTAGATTCAAGATGTTTGAACAGGGGCAGTTGTTGTACCCCAAAAGTTTCCCTCTCATTTCACAAGGGATCACCTTGGATCCCAGGTTTGCTTCTATCAAGTTTCCAGGCCTTGAATTATCAATTTTTCCAAGCAAGTCATTCACAAGGGCAAAATGGTCATTTGCACACTGAGAAGTCTAACTTTGACTTTTGGATCAAAATAAAATCTCAAAAATCATATTTCATCAAGACATGTTGGAATATGAAGTCTGTTTCATCAGGAAATTTAAAAGTCAAATTTTACTTTGGAAAAGTCAAATTTTAAGTATTGAGAAATTTTTCTAAGTGTTTAAGGATAATGACAATTTCGGAACTTTTGACCAGATTATCACCATAACACTTAGCAAATTCTGGACACTCTCAAGGCAGAGTTTGGTCAGAACTTCTTGGCAAGTTTTCACAAAAGCTTTAGTCAGAGTTTGCTAGGATAATTCAAAGAAGGTTAAGAAGCATGCTGAAAGATTTCTAGAAAGTCTGAAAGCTCCTTCAGAACATGCTGGAGCCAGAAGATAAGAGGATCAGAAGATGAGATGCTACGTTGAAGTATAACTTCTAATCCAGAGTTAAGCTAGGATGCAGAGTTTCACATGGCAGGATTTCTGATTTGATAAATCTCATCATTTAATGGTCACAACCACTTTTAGGTTGTTATCCAAAGGATTTCCCCCGCGTGTACCCCTAATGTCTTGGGAAGACAAACTTTTGTGCAAAAGTATGCTAGGCCCATGCGCTGCTTCTACTTTTCCTTAATTCATGCTGACAAATCCAACTTAGGCGCTTTTAACCATTCTACTTGGTGCATTGAACCACGCTTGTTTAAGCTTACTTCAAGAGTAAGTCAGCATCTAACGTATGATGTTGGTGCCACTTGATCTCTCCAAACTACAAAACATTTTCCTATAAATAGAACACCTTTGGCCATTGAAAAGAGGTCGGGAAAATTTGAGAAAGAGGTGTAGAATTTGAGAAAGAAAAGCCTTGAACCCCTACAAAAATTCCAAGAGGCCAAAAGGATTACAAACACAAAAATATAAAACCTTAGCATTTGATTCTTACATTAAACCTCCATTTTTCCTCAAGTTGTTTCTTGATCAAAACCACCCATACAATTCCTGATATACATTCAAAAAGCCATCTAAATTCTGTAGTCAAACAGTAACACATTCTCCACCAATATCCACCTCAAAGTCAGAACTTTGTCCCTTGGTTGTTCCAGAATTTTCTAATCATTTAAAACCCAATTTGAAAGTTTCCAACCTTCTGAAAATGTGAGGAAGCTGTTCAGAACACCACAAGTGGTCAGAACCAGATTCCAGCTCCCAGAGTATTTTCCAGCTGCAAGGTAAGTTTCTGCTGACTCTCACCATATTATTTAGGAATTGTCAGATTTTGCATATTTAACATAATGTGGATATTCTGATTCTGAGGGTGTACATATTCTGAGATTTCATGCATCAGCCTGCCTAAGTAGAGAGAATTCCAGTTCAGAGTTTCATAAAGAACTTAGGACTCAGAATTAGGATTAGCGAATTCATGTTTGCTTCTGATTTATGCTTCTGACATCTCTTGTTTCTAAAACATTATGAAACTTGTCATAACTGTCATGTGTGCAACTTCTGTTCTGTTGAGAAATGACCAAGTTGCAGATGTTTTGACTAGCATGGAGAAGAGAGGCAAAGTTCTGTCAGTTGCATCAAAACTTCTGAAAAATTCTGAATTCTCAGAAGATCCAGAACTTCTGAACTTCCATATTTTTACTAACGTTGTTTCTGTTTGTGCATCACGTAAGGGTCAGAACTTCTGACCTCTTCTGTTTCAGCATTTACGTTGATTTTGTCTTCTTTCCTTTATTATTATTTTTTTATTTCTTCATCACTTTTATCTTTCATTAATCAAAAAACACCAAAAATATTTCATATTCATATATCATATTTTATTTCTTTTAACAGAAAAAGACAAAAAATATTTTCTCAAACAAAACTTATTTCTTTTCTTAAATAATTAAGCATTTTACATTTCCTGTACATTCTTATCCATTTCAATATGGTTGTAATAGTAACTTAGGATTTAATTTCCAATCCCCATTTGAAATTTGTACACCCCATCCCCCTAAATATTGTAATAGCGTAGGACTTTACATTTCCGCACTTTTATTGCTTTCATATATTGTTAGTAATTAGGGCGTGTATGGCAAGACTAAAACCAATGTTAGAAAACCCTAATTCAAGACAAAATTATGCATGCAATCAAATACACTTGCACACTAGCACCGCTAGGGTGATTCCACTTATTGCCTTACAAAAATGATCATGTTATGCATGTGGGATGTCTTAGCATAAACAAAAATACAAGATCATAGTCCCTCGATGACGCTATCAAAGTTGCCTTTCGAAAATGATCCTAGTCCCTAGAGAAAAATGCTAAATCATCTCACAACATTGCTATCATGGTTATACGATGACCCATGCCCGTCCCTTTATATTCAACGATGGGGCTTCTTACCAAAAAAATGGTAAGATAGCAACGTCTAAAGGAGGATGAAAAGAACACCTAAGACCTTTTGAGTAGGTAGATTGCTCCTAGTTACTTGCTCTATTTCTAAACAAACATCCTCGCTATTTTCAAAAACAATCACATACACTTTCAAAACACTTTCAATACACTTTCAAAACACTTTCCAAACTTGAAATATTTTCAAAAGCTCAACACTTTTGTATACATTTTTACGAACGAGGATCATTACAAAAGTTTGCCTAAACGATGGCGCCTTTTCAAAATACTTTTAAAAAAAACAACACAAAGCATATTTTCAAACTAAAGCAAGTGATCTAGCAAGTAACTAAGAGCCCATGGAAAACCATGGATGAAAAGGGTGCTAATACCTTCCCTTTTCATAATCTACCCCCCCTAACTCAAGAAAATATCTCTAAAGGTCTTTCCTGTGCTTTTTCATCTTTCCTTTTTGGATAAAAGAAAAGTCGATGGTGACTCTTGCTAAACCGTGACATTTGCAAACACAAACGCAAAACCTCAAGTCAGTTCTCCCACCGTATCACACTATGAAGACAAGGTCTATGCGGGTAAAGACTCTGGACATGCTCAAAATGAATCTGATCAGTCAGAACCATAAACGGTTAAAACATTAATACCTCAGAAGAAGTACTAGAACATATTCTCTCATTCTGAAGAACTGATTATGGGTGAAAAGACAGAACCTGTCAGAACCAGATCCTCATTCAAACAACATGAAGAAATGCTTTTAGGTTTCTTGTCTATCACAAAACCAATAACCATTTGTTAGGTTTTGGTTGGTTGGCTGCATTTTGTTAAAACAACTAGTTTAGCAAGATGTTGGACAAGATGTTGTGACATGTTGGTATAACATTGTAGCTGTGACGTTTCCAGTTTTGGATGATTTATTTTGTGGTTTAGAAGATTTGGTTGTTGTTCCTTGTGGACCAATTTGTGCATTTGGATATTTGATTTACTGAAGATTTAATTCAATCCAGGATTATATGAAGATTTAGTTCTCAAAATAGATTGTCAAAACATTATTGAAAACATATTTTTTTGCACCAAAAGATTTGATTTGATTTATAAAATATTTGTTTGGCCAAATTTAATATCCAAGCCCAGACGCTTTTGTGGCTATAAATAGAAGCATTCTAAACCTAAAGAATTACGAAGCTTCACATGAGAGTATAGACTTTACAGTTTCGTCTTTTTTGTTGTTCATTGTGAGCCACTTTTGTATCTTGTTAATACATGAGTTAGACTATTTAGTTGAGTTATAATTTGTGAACCAATCATAAGCTATGAAGCAGTAGTGTGTTTTGTTTAATTGGAAGTGTATCTTCTATTTTGGTTGCCTTTGTTGTAATTGCAAATGTTGTGTGACTGAGGTGAAGTGATAGGGGTCTCATATCTAGGAGTTTCTAGGTAGAAATTGCACGGGTAGAGATTAGGTGAGAAGTTTATAAACCAGGGGTGTTCGTAACTTCAAACTAATACTATTATATTGATTTTCCTTCCCGGCTTTGGTGCCCCTAGATGTAGGGTAGGTTACATTAAACTGGGTAAACAATTTATTTGTGTTTTTACTTCTTACATTATTTCTTATTTTGCTAACTGTCTGGTATGTGATGCATTAACATTGTATTTGACATATGTTTTGTAAAGTGCCAGAATTTCAATTGGCATCAGAGAAGGAACTATGTTCTATTTTGGGTGAGCTCCATGGAAGATATTTTTTTGCACTATGGACAAGGAAGGAGGAAATACTAACAGACCACCCATGTTGGATTACACCAACTATGACTACTAGAACACACGTATGGTTGCCTTTCTAAAATCTATTGATAGTTGTTGTATCCCAAAATTTTCCCTCATGGTTCTAACCTTATTTGGCTTTTGTTTCACATTTATTTGCATCTTCTATTCGGTCATGACAATCCCAACCATGCATATCATTTGATTTCTAAGGTATGGGATCAAGGATTTCTTGTGATTCGGGTTTTCGCCATTTCATGGGTGATTCATCTGACTATCACGCTCAAGTTGAGTCAAGAGATGGGTTCTCATCATCATCAAGTTAGAAGTACATCAGGTTATTCAAGGTTCCTCAAGAAAAAAACAGCACGCTAGGGTTTCATCATGTTTTCAACTGAGGTTTTCCCTAAGATAGGGTTTTGGTGGTTCGAATTATATCAACTTTTTTCTCTTTATTAATCTCAAGAGACTAGGGTTTCATCACCATTGGTTTAAGATACACGTTCATTACCAATTTTCGTTCAAATTCGCTCATGATTAGGGTTTTGGTCAAAGTCACCATAAGGTTGACTTTTTGAACAAAATTTGATTCCATGGTTTAACGTATGATTCAAGGGTTCTTTATACATATTATTGGCTTTCTAAAAGTGATTCAAGATGATAGTTGAAGGAATAAATGAATTTGGTTTTGCAGGGGGGCTTGGGTTTAAAAATAGTCTGCAATGGAATATTGTTGGAATAGGGAAGCACATGTCTACAATGAAATTGTCTTCAAGAAAGGTAATCTTTGGGTCAAGTGGGTTCACCATGTTTATATCAAAGATGATGAGTGGGAGGGGCACAAAGCTTATCCTCAAAGTAGCTGGTATTGGAAGAAAATAGTATAAGTAAAATAAAATTTCAAAGCATGTACTAATTTGAATCAATTTCTCAATCAGTAATATCATATCAAGACAGGGTGTAAGCTGCTTCAGGGATACTTGGAAAAGAATCCATGGGATAAGATAGTTTGGGCAAGATTTAATATTCTCAAGCATAAATTCATCTTTTGGTTGGCAATTCAAAATAAAATGAAAACTCGAGATAGGCTAAAGAAGATGGAGATGATTCAAAATTCTGTTTGTTTATTATGTAGTTCTTATGAAAAAGCTATTAATCACATTTTCTTTGAGTGTGATTATAGTAACAAAGTATGAACCATGTGAAACGATGGCTGGACTGGAATGCTATAACAAATGACTTACAAGTAGCTCTTAAATGGCTGACCAGGGCTAAGCAAAGTAAATTCAAAAGAATGGTTTTGCTGCTACAGTTGCTGCTTTGGTGTACCAAATTTAGATGTGCAAAAATGATGCATTATATAATGGTAAGCTAGAAAAACCTAAAAGAACAACCAACCGTGTGATTGAGTTACCGAAAAATCGTATCAATAGTATCAATCCTGAAACTCTTACTCAGGTCCATACTAGTTGGTTTATAAGTCTAGTGTATTAGCTTATTTAATTGACCCTTAGGGGTTCTTTGAGTATGTACTGATTGTTTGTTGGTAATAATATATTTCTGATTTTAAAAAAAATGAATTTGGTTCAATTGGAAAAGTCAACAAAAAGGCCTATAAGTCAAAGCTTGATTCTAGGGTTTTTTTTGTCAACCTCGTGTTTCAAGTAAATAGGTCCATAGCATATTCAAAGTGATGTCAAATATCAAGTGGAGTCATGAAAAATCAAGAGAAATGGTGAAAAGTACAAAAAGTGAGAAATTGAAATTTTCACTTAAGTCCACAATGAGCATGTCAAGTAAGCAACTTTGTAATCATGTAGTGAATTGCTCAAGCCTCCATTTGAAACAAACAACGGCTACATTTAATGGTCTCATTTGATACTACAACGTGGTGCATGAGTTGGATTTATAATCATGCAAGAGTTGGTTGAAAAATCATGTGAAACATCATGCTTTAATAAGCAAAAACACTTAGAGATATTTTTGAGTGCAAGTCAGTTTTGGAACATGGATTTGAGGTCAAGTTATCTTGTCATACAAGAAGGTTCTCAATCAAGTTTCAACACCAAAATTACTCTTTGTCGTTTCTTCTTTCCAGTGACCCCAAAACCAAGCAAAAATGAACCTTTGAGCGTAAAGATAAAGTGGAGCAAAGTCATGATCGTGTAGCTGCAAAATCAATCAAAATTGCTATCAAAACTGAACAAAAACTTGATTCCAATTGCTTTCTTCACTCAGGTTCACTACTCCTTTACCATACATGATCACAAGCACTCATATATTTCCCAAATAGTGCTAACACACACCTACACTCTTATTCCAAATATTCTAAAATTGCCAAAGAAAGAAAAAGTGAATTTGCAATTTAAACTTGTAGAGCAATTTGTACTATTTCCATCTCACCATGCGCGAAATAACAACCTTTCATGACCTCAAACCAAGCCTAAAAACCTCTCATCCATGCTTGAACCCGAGCTTACCACACATTTGCATTTTTCTTACTCAACAAATTTCTAAAGCATTGCAACCAATTCCAACCCTAGCCTCGTGTCCAAACCACTTCATCCAACCCGAAACAGTTACACTATTAGTACACACTCCCTCCAAAAGCTGGAAACACTAATTTCTAGATCTGAAAATTTCATACCATTCTCTCAGCTTCTCAGTTTTTATTCTTCTTTATCTTTAAAGTTCTTTGAGATTTTTTCATAATATTTATCAAGACACTTGATATGAGCTACTGTATGCATAGTTGAGCTTTTGTGTTCATCATTTTTCTCTGTCTAAGTTCATCTTCTTCACATTGCATTTGGACTTGGTCTGAGAGGTTCAGAGAGGTTCAAGGCAAATTGAGAATAACATCACGTTCCTGAAGCTTCAAGCAAGCTATTGGCATTTCTTTCTTATCATTTTCGTGGCTAAGAAGAAGCATCAGACTATCTCCAGTTGGTAAGCTTTTGTGAACTTGTATCCTCATAAATTCGTCATCATTTACACTCATTTTTGTTCCATAATGAAAGTATAATGTGCCTTGGTGCTGAAGTCCTAATTTATTAGGCAATGGATGTGCATTTCCTTGTGTATTTTGATATCTATGTGATTAGGGTTTCTTCGTTTTTGTATGATTTCATGAGATTTTAGTGTGAATTTGTGAAAATGATGATGATATTTGAACTCGGTGCATAATTTCGTTTGAGATGGTGTTATTGTTTGGTATTTCTCGGCATAAATGACATATTAATGGACTGGATAATCAATGCGTGATATTTACATGTTTATTTTGTGAAAAAATTAGTCATGCATGATATTTTAGAATTTTATTTTTGACTTTTTATTTTATTTTTTATATTATCTTTAAATGTTTGGATATATGTGATACCATGCTATTGATGAATCTTTGATCAACTTCCTTCCATGTCTTGATGTTTTCTAGTGCCATGAACTTGATGTTTACACTCACTAATTTTGATATCATCTCTTATTGATTTTTGGTGAAGTGTTGATGTATGAACACGGGGATTGGAAATTGATTTTCATCTTTGTTTGTTCAACTCTTGTATGGATCATTGATGCAAACCGTAATGACATGAACCAAATTCCATTTACTTGACACTTTTCCATTGATGCTTGAGTTGATACTTTAAAAGTTTTGAGATATTGTTTTTGGTGCTTGAGTTAAGTTTCAACTTGGGTTTGCTTTCTTTCGAAGTCATTTGTTGGATTATTTTTAATTTCATGATGTTTTGACTTAATAATTGTTGAGTCTCCTTCGATAACTTTAGGGACTTGAAATGTGTTTAATCTTGACATATTTTGATGCTTTCTTTGTGGACTTATTTTTTTTATTTTAATACCAATTCTTATGTCATGCCTTTGATACATGTCTTTATTGAACACTTTGGTTGATATTTGAGATGCTTAGGCTTGATGATTGATGTTGACATGTTCATATTGTTTACTTGGTTCATGTTTAGATGATTCTCTTGAGTAGTTTTTTTTGCCATGATACTTGATGCTCTCTTTGATTGAATATTGATGATTTATTTTGTTAAGTTATGACATCTTTTCCCTTCTTGATGTTTTATCCTTCATTTGCTTTGAGCTCAACTTTTTTCTCGAGACTTGTTTTTTATTGATCATTGCCTTGTGGTTTGTTGTATGCTTGCTTTGTGCTTCACATGTTCCTCTTGGGCTTCTTAGTTCAACTTAATCTTTGATTAAGATTGAATTTATATAGGCATTAGGATTCTATCCAAGCATGACAACATGATTAGGGTTTCCCTTTCATCTTTACTTTAGAGCCATTGATGCATGATAACACTTAGGCTAGAATTTTCCCTTGACAACTCAACTTTAAGTCCACTTTGCATGATAATAATTAGGATCAAGTTCCCTTTAGATTTTGTTTATTTCTTTTTCATTGCATCTTCTTAAACAAAATCTTCTTTTTTTAATCAAACTCAAAACACTTAAGAAATAAAGATGTGAATCGTACGTCATTGAGCCTTAAGTAATGGAAAAGAATGATGCGTTGTATTCCTAACCTTGTCGTTCTTCCATTCATAGAGTTTAGTATGATTCAATTCACAAAAATTTCCAAATTTAAAGGTGGAGAAGTAGCTATGTTCCTTGTACTGGGAGTCATTTACTATTATCCCCAATAAAACACTTCACAAGTTTAAACATTTTTGCCTTCAAGATTTTCCATTAAAAACCTTTTCAAAAAGGGCATGTTATTTCCAGTATACGCAATACAACAATGTGTGACTCTCCAATGGTCGAGCATCCATGTTAAGTACTAGAATGCAAATATAACATCATCAACTAAAAACAACCAACAAACAAACATTTTTGAGAATAACTATGGAGTTCTGATTTCTTCATTGCACCATGAGAAT
The DNA here is from genome assembly GCA_948472305.1 of Vicia faba. Classification (NCBI taxonomy): domain Eukaryota; kingdom Viridiplantae; phylum Streptophyta; class Magnoliopsida; order Fabales; family Fabaceae; genus Vicia; species Vicia faba. Next base: position 1,311,809,907 of record OX451735.1, on the reverse strand, counting down.
ACATAGGCATTGGGTTGTAAAATATGGATGAACTCAATAATAAAAACCTTTTGTTTATCCCTTCAATCAATTCCTTTATGCATTCCCTTAGCAAGTAATCTTTATATAACACACTATTTGATTAGAACAATCAGAGTGGAGTCCATTGAGTACAACGAACCTGAGGGGTGCTAACACCTTCCTTCTACGTAATTGAATCCCAAACTGGAATATTAGTCGTAAGACCATATTCTCCCTTTCTTTGAGTTTTTCTTGATATTTTCCTTTCTCTCTTTAGGATAAATAAAGTTCAGCGACATCGGGAGACTCTGCTAGGGAAACCTAAGCAAGTAAGTCTGAGCTCTTGTTTGTTTTCTTTTCTTTGGGTGAGTATTACTTTCTTCATTCATTTGTATTCATTGCATTTTACTTTTACTACTCTATTATTCTGGATACTGCTGTGTTGTTGGGTTGGGTGATGTTACTAAGAGATAAGCCCATTATCCAGGCTTGAGTATTACACACATGATTAGAGTGGATAATCATGATGCCTACTAGGTACAACCCTACTAGAGTGATTGTTAGAGCCATACTCAAACAAGGTTCATTTGGGGATATTATCTTCATGCATGTCTTGGTTACGATGATATATCTCCATGTGGACTCATGACTCTAAGGACCTTTTAGGAACCACCTTCAAGGCTAAAACCCACATGTGAGAGGGATTTGGGTTTTTCTAGGAAACCTTGACCTTTATCCTACCTGGTTTTCTTGTGTTCCGAGACGGGTCTAAACCTTTGAACCTGTTATGTTCAACCTATTCAGATATCAATGTAAAAACTATCTAAATTATATGGAGTCTTGATCCCATATTATTTCATTTACATCATGGCATTATAAAAAAACAAAAGAGAAACTAATTTGCATATGCATGTCATTCCAGGGTATCCAAGAGTCGTTGTTTTCGTTAAATATGACAAGCAAGATGGGTACAGGTAAGAAGGACACCTTCAGTTACATGTTTTCTAAGTTTAACCTGGAACCGTTAAGATATTTGGGTGCACGTGTGGTTATCAAAATCTGTATGACTTCAAAGATAGTTATGGAAATCTCTTGTCCCTGGTGAACACCAAGGTTGATACTATAGCCATCAACACGCTCCTGCAACTTTACGACCCTCCTTTGATATGTTTTACATTTAAAGATTATCAGCTTTCTCCCACTCTGGAAGAGTATGCTCACATATTGGGTATCAAGATTAAAGATCTCATGGATTTTGTTAGTTTGCTGGAAGTTCTACAGTTTCAACTAATCGTCGAGGCTCTTTATTTGAGCATGAAGGACATAAAGGAAAATTGGAAGCCTAAAAGTGACACTTTTAGACTCCCTTTGAAGTTTTTGATAAACAAGGCCATATTTTTAGCAGACAGTGGGAGTTGGTATGCTTTCAACGCATTGCTAGGTCTTATGATATATAGGGTGATTCTCTTCCCAAATTTGGAGAACTTCGTTGATCTGACTGCCATTTGTGTCTTCATGAACAAGAATCATGTGCCTACTCTTCTAACTTACATGTATCATTTTATCCGTTCGAGGAATGGGAAGAGAAGATGAGCTTTTACTTGTTGTATTCCCTTACTGTATAAGTGGTTCATGTCTCACCTGCCTGTAAATGGATCATTTGTGGATACCACAAACTCTCTTAAGTGGTCACAAAGGCTTGTGGCACTTACTTCTTATGATATTATATGGTACAGTAGGGTGTGTTAGTACCATGGTTTTAGGATTGGCAATAATTTTTCTAAAACATGGTTCTATTGATGTTATGCAAGATGTTATAATATCTGCATTAACTATCATAATAGTCCAGCTGTTATATGTTTTTAACCTTCTGTCGAAGATAGATGTCATGACATCTTGGTCTAGTACAACAGGTGTTTTTGTTTTATATCTTAACTGATTTGATTTGTTTTTATGAGTTTCCTTTTGGATTTATCTCAGTTATTTTCACAGGTCAAGGATATTAAAATCTGGAGCATTTTGATTTATCTCCAGCTGTATACAAGTTACCAAAATCAGGCTTTGAGACAATTAAGAAAACCTTGTATTGTGTTCAAAGATTCAAGGAGATTTTTCTGCACATATTGGTGCATCTCTAAGCATGGACAAAAAGCCAAACTACAAAGACATCATCTGCTATGAGTGTAACGAGCAAGGGCACTACAAAAGTGATTGCCCAAAGCTTCAGAAGGAAAATCCCAAAAAGAAGTTTGGCAAAGAAAAGAAGAAAAGTCTCATGGCTACATGGGATGATTCTGATACATCTGAAGCTGACTCAGAATCAGATGATGAAAGAGAAAACATAGCTCTCATGGCAAACGTCTCTGAAGACAGTGAAGCTTCTGAGTCAGACTCTGAATCAGAGATAAAAGAGGTATTCCCTGACTTTACTATAAATTTTACTAAGGCTGAATTAGCTGAAAGCCTTAATGAAATTCTGGAAAGGTATCAGCAGATCAGAGTCAAATTCAGAAACCTGAAAAGGAATCTTGCTTCTGACTCTGATAAGACTGAGAGTCTCAAATTGCAAAATTCTGAGTTAAAAGATAAAATTTCAAAATTAGAAAATCAATTGCAAAACTCTCAGAAGGAAACAATCCCTGAAACTCCCAGCAATGCTGATGAGATCATCAAAAAGTATGATCACAGTTTTCAGAAGTTTCTAGCTAAAAACATAGACAGAAGCAAAATGGCTTCAATGATCTACGGGGTTAGCAGAAATGGAAGAAAAGGGATAGGATATCAAGGTAAGGTTCCTACACCAAAAAATGCCATGGATTTAGTTATAAAGCGTACTCCACTTAATTCACACTTTACATATGGGCACACACATGACATAAAATATACAAGTAGTGATTACTCTGTCAAACCAAAATTCAACCAGAGTTTTGGTAAAACTAACAAATCAGGACCCAAGAAAGTGTGGGTACCTAAGGATAAAATAATACATGTGGCAAATAACTTTACCAGCAAAGCAAAGACACCAGTCATGGTACCTGGACTCTGGCTGCTCACGACACATGACGGGAATAAGGCATATTTTCCAAAGCCTGGAACTTAAGCCTGGAGGCCACGTAGGTTTTGGAGGAAATCAGAGGGGAAAGATTATTGGCTCTGGAACAGTAGGTAATGGAAATCTTCCCTCAATTAGTAATGTTTTATTAGTTAATGGATTAATGCATAACCTGTTATCCATAAGTCAATTAAGTGATAACGGTTATGATATAATCTTCAATCAAAATTCATGCAAAACTGTTAGTCAGAAAGATGGGACTATCCTATTTAATGGAAAGAGGAAAAATAACATTTATAAAATCAAACTTTCTGAACTGAAAAGTCAGAATGTAAAATGTCTTTTGTCTGTTAACAACGAGCAATGGATCTGGCACAGAAGATTGGGACATGTTAGTATGAGAAGAATATCTCAGATTAACAAACTCAATCTGGTCAGAGGACTTCCTAACTTGAAGTTCAATTCAGATGCTCTGTGTGAAGCATGTCAGAAAGGCAAGTTTTCAAAACTTGCTTTCAAATCCAAAAATGTTGTTTCCACCTCTAAGCCATTAGAACTTCTGCACATTGACTTATTTGGACCAGTAAAAACTGCCTCAGTCAGTGGCAAGAAGTATGGGTTAGTAATCGTAGATGACTATAGCAGATGGACATGGGTAAAGTTCTTAACGAACAAGGACGAGTCACACTCTGTGTTTGTTACCTTCTGCAACCAAGTTCAGAATGAAAAAGATCTTAGAATCATCAAAGTCAGAAGTGATCATGGTGGAGAATTTGAAAATAAAGATTTTGAATTATTCTTTAATGAAAAAGGCATTCTGCATGACTTCTCTTGTCCTAGAACTCCCCAGCAAAATGGAGTTGTAGAACGAAAGAACAGAACATTGCGAGAAATGGCCAGAACCATGATCAACGAGACTAACGTTGCTAAGATCTTTTGGGCAGAAGCAATAAACACAGTGTGTTATATTCAGAATAGAATCTCCAAAAGACCTATTCTGGAAAAGACTCCATATGAATTGTGGAAGAACAGAAAACCCAACATTTCCTATTTTCACCCATTTGGATGTATATGTTTTATTTTGAATACAAAAAATTATTTGAACAAGTTTGACTCTAAAGCACAAAAGTGCATTATGTTAGGATACTTTGAACGCTCAAGAGGGTACAAAGTATACAATACAGAAACACAGATTGTTGAAGAGTCAATCAGTGTTCGGTTTGATGATAAGCTTGACTCTCAAAAGTCAAAGCAGAATGAATTCCTTGCAGGTATGGAAGTTGAACTCACATGTACTGTAGACAACTCAGAGGCTCTCAACAGTGAAACTCCCTCAACATCAGAAAGAGTCACTACAAGCAACCCAGCACCTTCTGCTGATCAACTCCAGAAAAGACCATCCAGAAGCAGAATTGATCACCCGGAAGAAACAATCTTAGGAAGGAAGGAAGATCCAATCAGAACAAGATCTACCTTCATAAACTCTGAAGAATCCTTCATGGGACTGGTTTCTCTGATTGAACCAACAACAATTGATGAAGCACTTTTGGACAATGACTGGATTCTGGCAATGCAAGAGGAACTAAATCAATTCACAAGAAATGACGTATGGGATCTGGTTCCCAAACCAAAAGGATTCAACGTCATAGGTACAAAATAGGTGTTCAGAAACAAACTGAATGAACAAGGTGAAGTCATAAGAAACAAATCACGGCTGGTAGCACAAGGTTATAGTCAGCAAGAGGGGATAGACTATACAGAAACCTTTGCTCCAGTCGCCAGGTTAGAATCTATCAGACTTTTAATTTCATTTGTTGTTAACAAAGGCATCACTTTGTATCAGATGGATGTCAAGAGTGCATTCTTAAATGGCTATATAGAAGAAGAGGTTTATGTGCACCAACCCCCTGGTTTTGAAAGTTCCAAAAATCCAGAATATGTTTTCAAACTAAAGAAGTCACTCTATGGTCTGAAACAAGCTTCCAGAGCTTGGTATGAAAGACTAAGTAACTTCCTGTTAGAAAAGGAATTTACCAGAGGGAAAGTGGACACAACCCTGTTCAGTAAGACAGTTAAGAATGACATCTTAGTATGTCAGATTTATTTTGATGACATTATATTTGGATCCACTAAACCCTCTCTGGGAAGAGAGTTTGCTAAATGTATGCAGGCATAATTTGAGATGAGCCTAATGGGGGAACTAAAGTTCTTTCTGGGCATTCAGATTAATCAAACTCCAGAAGGAACCTACATTCATCAGAGAAAATATGTCAGAGAACTTATGAAGAAATTTGATCTCTCAGAATGTAAGCCCTCAAGGATTCCAATGCATCCCACGTGCATTCTGGAAAAAGAAGAGGTAAGTAACAAGGTAGAACAAAAGGTCTACAAAGGTATGATTGGTTTTCTTCTCTATCTGACGGCTTCAAGGCCTGACATTCTATTCAGTGTTTGCATTTGTGCTAGATTCCAATCAGATCCTAGAGAATCTCACTTAACAGCAGTTAAGAGAATTTTCAAGTATCTGAAAAGTACTACTAATCTGGGTCTATTTTATAGAAAATCAAGTGATTACAGATTAGTAGGATATTGTGATGCTGATTTTGCTGGAGACAAAGTAGAATGTAAAAGCACGTATGGAAGCTGCCAGTTTCTAGGAGAAAATCTGATCTCATGGTCCAGCAAAAGGCAATCCACAATAGCTCTATCAATAACAGAAGATAAATACATTGCAGCAGCTGGATGTAGCACGCAAATGCTCTGGATGAAAAGTCAACTTGAGGACTTCAATATATTTGAGAGTAACATCTCTATCCTCTGTGACAACACTTATGCTATTTGTCTCAGTAAAAATTCTATCTTGCATTCTAGGGCTAAGCATATAGAAATAAAACATCATTTTATTAGGGACTATATTCATAAAGGGATTCTCAATTTAAAATTTTTTAACACAGACCATCAATGGGATGATGTCTTTACAAAACCTTTTTCTGAAGATAGGTTTAACTTCATTCTGAAACATCTCAGCATGAAGCTTTGCCCAGAATAAAACAGTTTTATCTTCATATCTTAACCTTTAGAATTTTGGTTATTTTCTGTGAACTACTGATCAACCTGCCTTCAGATCTTTAGAAGTACAGATTGTATCAGAATCTATCCATGAAGATCTGAGCGCTTCATTTCAAGGATAGAAATGTGTTGTTCACTCAAGCAAACAGTTGTCATCCATTCATCAGCTACTTTCTGAGGCTGAACACGCGTTCACTTTTCTGAAAGGCCAAAAGCGTTGATTGGATGCATTGGGACACATGTCATGGGTAATCGTTCCAATATCTTTCTGAATCCCCCAAAATCAGCTGTCATTAATGCTCATAATCATTATAATTTATTTCTCTCTCTTTCCGTTTACGTTTTCAAAATCTTTTTCAAAATCTATTTACACACATTTCTCATTCTTTACACTCTTTCACGTTCACTTTCTCTACAATCTAATTGATTTCTGTTTTCATCCTTTTCAAAACCCTTTCAATTTCTTCTCAACTTTCTGTGTGAATATGGATTCCTCAAGCAACCAAACTACCAGTACTCAGAGAACAGATTCCTCAGAACAATATGAAGAACCCTTCAGAACTCTCCTCACGCCCATTAAAAATCTAGAAGTACTCTCAGAATTGATTGTGGACTTTAACAGTCTTCAAGAGAACGGGTTCAATCTCTCTGAAGAAGTAAAGGCTCAAGGATGGAACAAGTATTTTGACCGTCTGGTAGGTCCAACGTTCCCAATCCTTGTGAAGGAATTTTGGATTCATGCTTCATCTTCCAACCATCAAGTTACTTCGTACATAATGGGGAAGAAGATAGTCATAACTGAAGACCTTATTGCAAGGTAGATAGGCTACAGTGGTGGTGGCGTAAGATGCATAAACATGGCTAAAAGATGTGCTGATGTCGCCCTAATTGCTAGAGAAATCTTCACTCTGGGTCTTCCCTCCAGCAAGATAAGGGATCTGAAAGACCATCAAAGAATATGGGCTAAGATTATTCTGGGATGCATAAACCACAGGAAGCCAACCAGCTCTCCTGACTACATCAACATTGATCTGCAGTTTCTGATCTACTTCATCTCCCAGAAGATTAAGGTGAATCTGGCTCATCTGCTGTTCAACCATCTAAGGATTAGTGTTAAGGAGACCAGAGAAGAGGAGCGCACAAAAAGGGACTGGATACCCCTAGGAAGGCTCATATCAGATATTCTAACAGAGAATAAGCTGATATATCATCTAACAGAAGCTCAGGAAATCAGCACTTTAGAAGTAACTGTTGGAAAACAGTTGAATGCAAAGAATCTGAAGAAGATGAAGATCATTGAGAACATCAAGAAGGAACCCAGTGTCACTTCTTTTGCAACAATATCCAGCAGAAGAATCCCTCTGGATAACTTTCCCATGTTCTCAGAAATTGATTCTAAACCTGAGATAATAGTCAGATATCTGGATGCATGCAAGGTAGCTGGTACATCACCAAATTTAAACATTCAGGATCTGCAGCAGAAGGCTCCAGAAGTTGTGCTGAAGAGAAACAAGAAAAGAAAGACTGCAGCAGAAGGATCATCCCAGCGGACTCCCAAAAAGAGAGGTAACCTTCTTCTGTAACTGTTTTAGATTCAGTATCTGTATCAACATCTGTACCAATCCCCACTCAATCAGAAAACCCTACTCCACAAACACTTGATGACTTTGACATTGAATTTGACCCCTCAGAAACTTTAACTCTTAGAGGATCTCACTCCCTACCTACAAATCCAAATATAGAAGTAACTCAACAAGCACTTGAAAAAGTTCTATCAGATATTGAAACCTTTGACCAGCATATATCTGCTCCCATACCAGTAAACCCAAACTCTGAAACCATTTCAGAAGCACCTCAACCAGAAATTCCACTCTCTCCTCTACCTTCTCCACAACCTGAACCATTACAACCAGAAGTACAAACTTCTGAGGTCCAACCCCCTGAATCCTACGAACAAGAACTTCATCACCGTTAATCCACCCAAAATATTGATTCTGATCCCATTCCCATTCCTGGAATCACTGAACCTCTGACCATCAGTATACCCCTGACCATTCTGGATATCCACCAAATTCCCTCTTCACTAGAATCAACTCCACCAAACACCCCAACTAGTCCAATAATCATTCTAGACTCTCCCACTTCCTCACCAAAGATCAATCCAAATGACAATGCCAAAATTGTCATTGATATAATTGTCTTTGAACGCCTGGCTGCCATAACCAACAAAATAGCCATTCCAAAACCAAAACCATCTGAACCTACACCAGATTTTGGTACCAGTTTACTGATATTTGAAACAGAAATGCAGAAATGGATAACTTCACTAAAGCAAGCTAGTCTTGAGCTGATTGATCCTACTGCATCAGATTATCTTTGGACAAGTTTCAGAAAATGGGTATGTTCTGAAACTCATATAATGCAAGAACAAAGCTATGGACAAGTTCAACAAAACTTCAGTAACCTGCTAAAAGTTTTTGAAGATCAAGTGATGAGCCAGCTACTCAAGGAAGAAGTTCTCCCTCTGGACAATGCTCCCTGGTCTGAACATCGTCTAGCAGAAAAAGTTCAACTAGTGTCAAAAGATCTCAATCTGACTGATACTCCAGAACATATGATTCCTGCAGAAGAACTGGGTCAAAAAGAGGACATTGCAGAGTGCTCTGAGAAGCATCCAGTGGCTGAAGATCCTCAAGCTTCCTCCTATGAAAGGCAGACTCTGGAAGACCTGAAGAGATCTGATATTTTGATGCAGGAAAGAATGGATAAACAGGATGACAAAATTTCAGAAATCAAGATCATGTTAACCAATAAAGAGGAAACCAACATCCAGATCAAGGGCTTGTTGGAAGCTTTATTCACGCGTCTTCCTCCTCCCTCTTAGATTTTCCTCTGTTTAAAAATTTGTTTATCTGTAATATTCTCTACATTGCTCTGAACTTATCATTGACTCTGTTTTTAATCTAAACTCCTTTTGGCTCTGATTATGTGTTCTTTTTGATAACTGACAAAAAGGGGGAGAAAGAAAAAGATATTTTCAATAACGGATTACTGAGACATTCTAATCTACTAATATTGTCTCTTCTAAAAAGCTTGAACAGGTACAAACTCTGCTGAAAGATACAGTAAGATTCTGATGCTCAAAGACTCATGGAGTTAAAGGGAAGTAATCAACTCAGGGGGAGTTTTTCTTCTTAATTCTATACTTTTTATCCTTTATTCTTTATTGAAAAATCTGGTTTTTGTCATCATTAAAAAGGGGGAGATTGTTAGAACATAGTTTGATTCTACAACCCTTGATTAGAGTTTTGATGATAACAAAATACAAAGAATAAATTATTTCAAAGATATATATATACAAAGAACAATTATGCTCCTTAAAAGTATGTTTTGTATATGCAGAAGTTCTGATGAAATCAGCATCAGAATGGAATCAGCATCAGAAGATCAGCAATCTATATTACACGCTGAAACCACCAGACCACAGTAAAGTTTGATGACCAGAAAGTGCACCTAAACAAATACACTCTGACTCTGATCAAAGACATCCTTACCAAGTCATCAACACTCTGAAGCATTATCAGCAGATACAGCAAAGAAGACTCTGAAGCGTTACTGGTATTCAAGACTGAATTAAATACTAACGGCTTTCTTCAGACAAATATCGTCTACAAAAGGAAAGTGCATTATTATCATTAAACTTGCTTTATGGACAACGTATCCTTGCTTGCCTATATAAACAGGACTGCTTGTGAAAAGAAGCACGTACGTACGCACCCAATATTTTGATAAGTTATAAAAACCACGCTCATTCAAAGCTTAAGCAAAGTCATTTTATTCCAAGCTTATTTTAGTGTAATTATCACAGTTGTGATATACAATTTTGTAAGAAAACAAAAACACACTTGTTAAATTCATTTGTAAAAGAAGTTCCTTGAGATTAACCGGATTGTGGTTGTACTCAAGAAGACTTTAACAGTTGTTAAAGTAGCTGTTGTATTTCTTTGAGAATAGTGGATGAAGACCTCGTTGGAGAGAGGCGAAATCACCTTGACGGGTGGACTGGAGTAGTTTGAGATCAAACGAACCAGGATAAAAATACTGTGTTGTCAAGCCTTTTGATTTAAGTTTTACAATTTAACCCCCCCTTCTTGTGTTTTTCACATCTTCACACTATTACCTTATTTTTATACTGCTTCGACTTTCAGAGGAGCAAGGTCGACAGAAAATAGGGATGGGTTTCCCTGAAGTAAGGCAACGGGAAGCTATTTAAAGCTTGTTTGGAGTTCGTCCGCCACTTCAAAGGTAAATATATTTTGGTGCAGCCTTCTTCGAGCAAGGCGATGTTGAACGTCTTCAGGATCGTGCCGATGCTAAACAAGGATGGCACTCCCCGTCTGAACGAGCTAGGAGAGCCTGTTGCAAAGCTGGTTTACAAGTTCCTGTTCCTATGGACGAGGAAGCATTTTGATATCAAATTGGACTCTTATGTCTGAAGAGAGGGAGAGCTTGGAGACGAGGACCTGGAAAGCTTGCACGTCCTGACCGCATTCGTGGCTCAGATCCCTCACGTCCAACGAGTTTTCCGGGGAGGTAGGTCCGTGATCGACAAGAACGGGGAGGCTACGTATGAGTCGGACCTCATAAACGTCAAGGAGCTCCTCAGAAGCGAGGACCCTGTTAAATATTTGGCTATATATATATATATATATATATATATATATATATATATATATATATATATATATATATATATATATATATATATATATATATATATATATATATATGCTTCTATCAGTGGTAAGTGGTCATCATTTATTTGACTCCTCATTTACTGACTATGTTTCTTTTTTGTTTGTTTTGTAGATAACATGAATCCTTCTCAGGAGCATTTGGCCAAGACCCTTGCTCCCAGAGCGAGCAGGGCTCAAAGGGATGCGCAGATTGGCTCAGGGCCCGCTCCTGCCTCAGGGTCGGGAAACTCATCCTCTTCCCCAGCTATAGTTTCTCTTTCTCCTTTCTTTGTTTCCTCGAAAGGGAAGATACCACATCCCGAGGGGAGCGTAAATCTGATCGGGGAAAAGGGGATAAGAACTTATGACTTTCACCCTGCTGGATGGAGAAGTCTTTCTTTGATGGTGCAGCTCTCCGTCTTCCCTGACCGAATCTCTCCATCTCGAGGGAATGGATCGCCCAAATAAGAGGGCGATGCTGTTGTATAATGTCGGCAGTTTGATGCGGATCTTGGAGATAGAGGTCTCCTACACCAAGGGAAATTCCTCTCAGGAGACAGAGCTGAAGAATCTTCGGGCAAAGCTGGCAGCGAGCGAAAAGGCTCGGGATGAGAAAGAAAAAGCCCTGAAGCTGTCTGATGAAGAATCAGGGAGGCTCTCCGAGGAACGCAGGGTTCTCTTGCTTGAGAAAAAGGACCTTGAGGAAAAGGTGGAGGCCCATAATGCCTAGGTTACGCCCGTTGAAGACGATTCGGAGGATACTAAAGATATGAAGACTCAGGCAAAGTCGGGGACTCGTTTTCAGTTGGTCATGGATGATGCTCAGGCTGCTTCTGAGAGGAGTTTCGAGAATGTTGTAAAGAAGATGCCAGTGTTGAACCTCGATGTTGAGCTCAACACCTCAGGAATGGGGGTCAATTATTACGTGGTTACTGGCCAGATTCTATTCCCTGATTATCTCAAGGATTTCGTTGCTCAACCGATCGAGGGTCCCACCGAGCTATCGCCCGTCGCTGAAGAGGAAGTTGACGGTTGATTGTTTGTTGTTTATTTCAGTTTGCGTGTCGTATTTGTTGTATTTTATTTTCCAGGCTTTTGCCCGTTTATGTAATATTCGCACATTAACAACCCAAGTAGTCATTTTATTTAACTTCTGGCCAATGGTCATTTTCTTTGAATATTTAACTTGTGTTGTTTACATGTTTGTTGACAAACTAGCCCGTTTAGGGCGTTTTTTATTTTTCCAAGAGCTTATAGTGGGGATTTTCTCGTTAGGTATGTTCATCAGTGTGGGGTAACTGATCAAACAACCATGGTGGATATCGGGCGTGGGCCAGAACCCAGGTCTGATTTTGAGGGACTCAGGTTCGGCCGTGTGAACTTCCCATCGCGAGCCGGGTGTTCTACCGTCGTGGCACAAGGACTATGGAGCTCGGTCGAGTTATCTATGTTGGGATAAAGGCGCACTAGTTATAAGAACGGAGCCTCTCCCCCACTGAATACTTTCGGTGCTACTTGTTGTACCATAATCTTTGCCCCTAAGATTTCTCTATCATTTCATAACATCACAATGCAACAAGATCACATTATGGTTGGTTTTTTCCTCTTTTTCTATCTCATATCTTTAAGTTTTCTATCGAGGAATCTCCAAGCACCTTAGTTGTGTATTTTATATATGTTTCGTTGACCAACTTCTAATCAAAATACAAAAAATATTTATCTTTTTATATTTGTGTTTTGTAAGTACCGAGTCAAAGCATCCGGCAAATAAGGTTTTCTGGTATTATTTCCCTAAAATCTCTATTTCAAAGGAAAAATAATTAAAATAATTTCATTTTTTTCACTATACAATTGATTTCTCTTAGAGTGTAATCGATTGCACAAAGTGTATTTTGTGCCATTTTTGAAAAAAACACTGATACAATCGATTGCACAATATGAAAATTTGAAAAAAAATCAGCAATTTCAAGATTGTCAATTTTGGCGCCAATTTTTCATTTTTTGAAATATATATCATTAATTCACATTTTGGTGCCAATTTTTCATCTTTTGAGATATATATCATTAATTCAAATTTTGGCGCCAATTTTTCATCTTTTGAAATATATATCATTAATTCAAATTTTGGTGCCAATTTTTCATTTTTTGAAAGATATATCATTAATTCAAATTTTGGCTCCAATTTTTTATTTTTTGAAAAATATATCATTAATTCAAATTTAGGCTCCAATTTTTCATTTTTTTGAAAGATATATCATTAATTTAAATTTTGGCTCCAAGAATGAATTACCAGACCACCATTAATCCCAAGCCGAAACTCTATAAATAGAGCCCTTATTTCATTCAAATCACAAGCTTTTGATAGCTAAATCCACCTTTCTAAAAAATCTCTCAATTCACTCCATCTACCAAATTCACTCAAAGCTCCATTTTCAAAAAAAGTTAGTAAGCTTTGCATTGAAGCTTACTAATCTTTGAGATAAACCTTCATCCAAACACTTTTTCTTCATTAATTCTCTACATCCAAGCTTGGGCAATTGATTCTTGGGGTTGAATTGAAGCCAATTCTTGAAGTTGTTTTGATAATTCTCTAGATCTACCTTTGCTAAGTTGGATTTTTCATCTTTCACAATGTGATCTCTTGTTGATCGTTGGGTTTTATTCCTTGAGCATTGTTTTGTGATTCCATTGGTGCTATTTTCTCATAATTTGATGGAATTTTCGTGCTCAATTGAAACCATGATCATAAGGTGTTTGATGGAAAGTTTGAAAAATAATTTGGCCTTTTGAAATTCTATTTTTCTAATTTTAACAGGGTGCTATCAATTGCTGTAATAGTGCAATCGATTGTCACAGCAAAATTTCACATTTAAAAAAAAAGCACTAATGCAATCGATTGCATCACCAGTGCAATCGATTGTAACAGAACAAAAATGAATTTTCTGCCTTGTTTTAGGGTTGTTTAGATCCATATATATTTTTCTACTCACTCCTTTTGATGGTTGATTTGGATTACAATTTTAAATGTCCAATTTCTCTTTAAATTCAATGCACTTTTGGTGTAGATGAAGTTGGATAAATTTTCATGGATTCAAATCTACCAAAGAGTGAATTATTTAATTCATTTTTTGTGCTTTCGATTAATGATATGTTTAGTACTTTAATCCATCTAGATGAGTGATTAAATTTAAAGATGAAAGAAATTTGAGGTAATGGTCCAAATTAGCTTATCATTCCCCTCCCTCTTCATCTTATCCCTTTCTTCTTTATTTGTGCTACATGTTAAGGGATGATGATCTCTATATCATTTATCCAAACATGAAGTACATAGATTGTTATTAACCGCCCTCAAAATAGGTACGACTTCTACATAAATTCACTTACGATTGCTTAACATAGCGCTAAATTTTGTCCCGATTTGAGAAAATGATCATTAGTGGCCCAAACCTATGTTTGCAAGCCCAAGTATGTTAATTTGAACCCTTTGATCCAATAACCTTGAGATTCATTGTTAGGAGGCTTTGGTTCTACCAATCCTCTAAAGGATCTTCATCAATTTTGGTCAATGCAGATCACTTAAACATTGCTGATCATTAAATGTTTCCTTTAGAATTCCTAAATGGATTATATACTTGCAAAAAGAAAATGTAACTTGTTGTTGAGAGGCTTTGGTTCTACCAATCTTCTAATGAGTTCCAAATGCAAGTTTCAAGATGGTCATCCAACTAACCATTAACTTCTAACTATTGACTTTATTTTATGCTTTTACTTTATGTACCATTTACTTTAGAATTTACATTTCATGCTATTTTCATATTTTCTCACTTGAGCATTTAATTTTATGCCACTTTTATTTTGCTCACTTGAGCATTTAATTTTATGTCATTTTTATTTTGTTCACTTGAGCTTTTCTTTTCTATTTGAGGATACTTAATAATCAACAGAACCATAAAACATTAATAATACTTGGACTATTTGTTTACTATCCTTGGCATTATGGAGTATTGGACTTCTTGGACTTAGGATTAGAAACTTTGGCCTATGTTGGAGATCTTGTGATCTTAATTGATATTTTGTCTGGAGTTCTTGAGGTTTATCTCAAGACATTGGGTTGTTAGTTTGTTTTATATGCAGGTTATTATGATTACATACTTTGTCTGTAATCTGGAATTCATCTGTATACAGCCGTTACTCTGCCCAAATTTTGTGAAGACTTAATGCACTTGAAGCTTGGTTCTCTCAAGAGGTCTAGTATCTTTACTTGCTTGGTTTCAATCCAAAGAATGAGAATTATATCTTGACTTATAATGTCAAGTGTTGGCTTCTTGTTGGTTAGATGGTTCTTCTCCTTAGCTTTTACCTTATGCTTTAGGATAGTCTCTTCATCTCCTCCCATCTTCTTTAATTTCAAAAATCTTCTCCCTCCTTTTGAAAACTCTTCTTGTTTCTAAACTTGGAGTTAGGTCCATGTATTTTCAAAACATTTTCGTAAATAAACTTTAATCAATTTAACAATACCTTGACATTTTTGTGAGAAGACTAAAAGTAAATCAATCTCATTCAAACTATTTTTCCACTTTGGCTCTTATCTTTAAAATTTTCTCAAAAAAAAATTAGACTCTTGTCAATCCTTGTAGTGATGCAAACGACTATACTTCTACAATATGTAGTAAAGTGAGATATTTTTCATTTGGGTATTAAATGAGGTTTTGTTGATTTTAAAATACAAGCCATATCCTCCACTTTGAGATGACGCGAATTCTCCTTTCTCATGATTGTGGGTAGTAAGTATGTTTTCCACACGGATAATGACGATGATGTCTTATCTCATAAAATTAACCAACACACTTGTGTTTTAAATATTTTTAAAGGTGATCTACGAGTACCCTAATCCCCTATTGCATGGAAGGTGGTAGGTAGGCACTAAAGGTTCGCAACCGCGGCGGGTGCAAAAATCATTAAAAAAATATTTCTTTTTCTCATCCCCACAATCTATTTTATATACAATATTCTATAGCCAAGATATACAAATTTTACAAAGAGGTTCCTGCGGAGTACCGTAGATGTTTAGGGTGCTAATACCTTCCCTTTGCATAACAAACCCCCTTACCTTGAATCTTCCCCCCTCTCTTGGGTTATTCGCTCTTTTCCCATTCCTTTGGAAACAATAAAGCGTGGTGGCGATTTTGATTTTGATTTGTACAAGTCTAGTGAATCCAACGACTTAGTCTTAAATGTTTCTACCGTTACAGAAAAAAATGGTGACTTCACTGGGGATCGATTGACCTCCTGCTGGTCCATCCCTAAGTGGGTTGAGCATATCTTTGTTTATATTTTTATATGTGTGTTGTACCCCAAAATTTTCCCTCCCATTTTTATTCAAGATACTATCCTAGGTTTTCTCGAATAATCAATTTGGCTCAGAAGTTGATCAGACAGATTCTCTTCCTAGGAAGTAAGTCAACAATTAGGGTTTGGTGTTTCTTAAATAAAATTGATTCTTCAAGGTTTCAAATGGTCTTCATAGATCTTCATGTCTCCTCAAGGATGTTCATGCCGAGTTTCAAACCTCACATTGCAAGTTTGTTAAGTCAATGGTTCAGACGACTGAAAATGACTCCATTAACCCAAAAAGTTGACCTTTTGCGAGACCAAGTTCAAGCGATTGTAACTTCTTCATTATTCGATATTTTTGAGCGGTTCTTCTTGCGTATGACTCTCCTCGATGTCATCTCCAATTTCTCTTCACAAATTATGAGCTGATAACATGTAGAAGATCACCAAAATTCGAATGTGTTAGAAGTCACTTCATGGATTTTGACCTAATCTTAAGTAATTGTCGCCTGGTTTCTAAGAATTGTGATTTCCTCAAATTACAAGATCTTGCGATGATTATTTCTGCATATGGTCATAAGTGATGTCGCTCACGAGTTTGTCTTCAAAGATGGAAAGAAAATTGTGTTTGGAAGACTTTGAAAGTTATCGAATCGTCGCAAGTCATTTGTTTGATTTCGAATATTCTTAACTACAATTTGTTTTCCTCAGGACTATGTTTCTCATGTTGAAGTTTGTTAATTCTACAAGATTGGTGAATGTTCTTAAAGAATGTTTGTTTTGACAATGAAGTTCCATTTTTATCGAGCATGGCGTGCGAGTTCATTTTGAATGCAAATTAGATTTGGACGAGATGTGAAGATTAAGACTTTCATTTAAATAACCATGGTTTTAAGTTCGAGTTAAACAAGTGGAATTGAATTCTTAAACATTTATTTTGTTAAGGATTTTGATTGGAATACAAGGCGCATGGTTTATTTGAAATACAAGTTATAAAATTCATTTGAGATTACTTGAAGTTCAACTTACCAAACCAATATGTATCTTTCAAACCATTCAAATTGAGAATTTCAAAATTCAAGCAAAGTTTAAGATTCGTATAATAAATTTCATCATTTACAATCTTTCTCAAGGTTTTGTGTTCATTACACTACAAATGAAATAAATTACAAATGTTTGTCTTGTTTACAAAGAATTACAAATTTCTTGTTTACAAAGAAATAAATTTTGTTCTATTTCTTCAAGTCTTTACTTCATCTTCAAGCAATCCATCCACTCCTCGTGTTCATGTAACAAAAAAGAAAGAGTTAGCAATGATCAACATGAGAAAAGATTCCAAACAAGAAGTATTTGTTAAAAGAGGAAGGCTCGTCATTAGGATTTGCATTTGGAATTAGAACTAAAAGGTTTTGTTTTCATGGTCTATCTCCTACTTTTGAAAATCACAAAAATTTGAATTTCTTGGTTCACAAAAGGGAAAAATAAATTTGCAAATATTTTCTATTAAGCAAGGTCAAACAGCAGCAACATAGCAAGCAAGCTGCCCAAATGATGCCAAACACACAAGCCAACAAATCTGCAACAAACAGAATAGCAGGGAAAAGCTGCAACATGGAAGCAGCAACATAGTAGCAGCAACATAGTAGAAGCAACATAGCAAAGGAAACATCACAAAAAAACAAAAAAGCATTATAAAAATGGCAGGCAAGCGCAGCAGCTAAGCTGCAAGATAAAGCAATTAACAGCAAAACAACAGACTAGCGTAGTAGCTAGGCTGCCAAACAGCAGCCAACAAAAACAAATATAAGCAAGCAAAATTTCCAAGGCTGTCAAAATAGCACAACAACAATTCAAAAATACAAGCTAACATTGATTCCCGACCCTTATGTCATCATCTTCTAAAAAGTGAAAGTCCTTTAGAAAATTGTGTGAAAAGCAAATGGCTTTATATTTCATTGAAAGATAAAAGAGGAAAAGATATCACCTAGTCTGCACAATAACCCTGTCAATACAACCCCAAAATCTCTCCAAAAACCTGTCCAATAAATTGCACACAAATAGCAAAATTGAAACCTGCATCTCAAAAGACGAAGGTCAGCATACCAAAATTGTTCAACCCTCAAATTTTCCCCCCACTTCTCACCCTTATTCCAATATAATAAGGCCACTATTTCATTGAACAAACCAAGAGCCAAATAGCCAGCATAAGCAGATAACAGAACCGGATTTCAAACCAAGAGGCAAAAACAATATAGAAAACGATCCAGAAAAACCAAGAGAGCTAAAAAACCAATCCGAAAAAAACCAACAAACAAGAAAACAACAGTCATCTTCAAACCCTCTTTAAGGTTTCATTAAACCAACATACCTGCAGATTTCCATCAAACAATTTCAAAACAAAACTCTCCCAAAAAACAAAGCCTACTAACAACCTTCAATATTCCTCACTTTCTCAAATCACAGTGTTGTAACTCTTATCCAAACTTCACGAATTTTACTCATTCTCAAAACTCACTTCACCTTCAACCGAGTTCCACTCATATCCTAAACTTCTGTTACAATTTCTCTAATCCTCCATCACACGAAAATTGAACACAAACCCTCAATACATTAACCAAAATCACAGCACTCATAAACTCCCTCAAGGTCACATCCAACACCGACAGTTCTGTAAATTATCATAACACACTATAGTTCAGAAGGAAGAAGCAGACGATTAAAGCATAGAAAATATTCAGATACCATACTTGACCTTGAAGACCCTTCGGAGGAGCTCCGATTCAGTACTTTTTCTAAATCTACACTCATACTCCATCTTTACCTTCAATTTATCTACATTTTATTCTTTACATTAAGTTGTTGTTGTTACTGCACAAACCACTTTGTTGTTGTTGAACCACGAACTCTGATTTGAGTGAAACCGAAAGAAACCGAAAGGATCTATGGTTTTTTGTTCTGAGGAAGAAAGAGAAAGGTTTCATTTGAAAGTTTTGTTATCATTTGAGAAACAGAGTTCAGGGTGAGTACGGTTTTGGAGATAGGTATGTTTGTAGAACAGAGAAAAAAAACGGAAGCGTATAATTCGTTTTGAGAAGTGAGAAGGAGGCGCTGTTGGATTTAGGGTTTCCTCAGAATCCAATCTTTCTTGTTTGAAGTGGGAGCTGGGTCCGGATCCGGGTTAACCCGGCTTGGCCCAACATTTCTTTTTGTGTTTTCTTTTCTTTTGTTTGCAATTTTATTTTTAGTATTACTTTGGGCCTTTCCTCCCTATCAACAGTCCATGTGAATTCCATATCACCCCATTTTCAGTTTCACTTTTCTTTTTATAATTATGTTAGTTTAGATTAATATTTTTAATAGTTTAGATTTAAACTTTATTACTAACTTAGTTTACAGTTAATTTAGTTTAGATATAGTATAGTAATTTTATATTTTTTTTAATAATTTTAGTTTAGATTTAAGTTTATTTAATCTTTAGTATTAATTTTTGAATTTAGCTGAATAAAAACATATAAATTTCAAAATTAATTTATTTTCTTAATTAGTTTAGGAATTTGTGAATAATTTTATTAATTAATATTTTTAGTTAAATTTATTTTAAATTGTTTAATCTCTTCATGATATAGAAAATAAAACACCAAAATATGATTTAATTTCTTTTAGTCATTTATTTTATCTTTCTAGAATAGGTTTTATTTCCCCTTTAAAATTTCTCAGAAACAAAAATACCAAAAATTTCTATACTTTGTCAATCAATTTTATTTCATAAGCTGTTATAATTTCGATTAATTTCTCGATTAGATTTGGTTGTATTGTTTGCCTATTTGGACATTTAATTATACTAATCCATCCCCATTTGTAAATTTGTACCCCCATTCTCGAAAGCTCTGTAATAGAGTAGAATTTTAATTTCCGCAATTTACTGTTTTCCTTATACTATATAGTAATTAGGCGTGCATGGAAAGATTCAAAATCAGTCGGTAGATAACCTAATTTCAAGAAAATTCAATTGAAAACAAATCACTTTGCACACGCGCACCTCTAGGGTAACCTCACTCGTTGCCTCAGAAAAACAGTCATGTCCCTCGAATATGGGATGCTTTAGCAAAGACCCTTCGATAAAAAAGATCGTAGTCCCTCGATGTTGCCTTCGGTAAAACAATCTAGTCCCTTGCAAAAAATTGCTAAAACGTCTCACAAGTTTCCTTCTATGACTGCACAAAATGACCCGCGCCTATCCCTTCACATCCAACGATGGGGCTTCTTACCAAATCAATGGTAAGATAGCAACATCTAAAGGAGGAGGAAAATAAACATTTAAAGACCTTTAGAGTAGGTAGATTTGCTCCTAGTTGTTCGCTTGCTCACAACCAAACATTTTACACCAACACTTTCATATTAAAACCTTTTTTCAAAAGACAAAAGCTTTTTGTATACGTTCTTATAGAGACGAGAACCATTACAAAAATATCTTTCCAAATACTTTAAAAAAAAATACACTCCACAAACACATCTTTGAACTATTTTCGAAACAAACACTTTGTACACGTTCTTATAGAAACGAGAACTATTACAAAGATATTTTCAAAATCCTTTCAAAAACCACACAAAGCACATTTTCAAACAAAAGAAAGTGATCTAGCAAGCAACTAGGATCCCATGGAAACCCATGGATGAAAAGGGTGTTAATACCTTCCCTTTTCATAATCTACTCCCCGAACTCAAGAAAACATCTCAAAGGTCTTTCCTGTTCTTTTCAGCCTTTCCTTTTGGATAAAAGAAAAGCGGGTGGCGCCTCTTGCTATCCGCACAATTGCAATCAAACGCAAAACACCCAAGTCAGTTCTCCCATCGCATTACAGAACTGGAGACTCTACTGGGGGTATACTTAAAAGTGGGGTTACCTTAGGTCTAGATCATATTTACTTGCTTTCTTTGTTTAACTTGCATGCTTTATATTATGGTTCCTTGTTTGGGTTTGCTTTAATCTTACACCCGGATTTAGGGAACCTTTTTAGGTATGTAGCAATAAACTGTGAGGGAACTGTGCGGGGTATACCGATACAGTTGAAACAGTAGCTACGTTGATGCAATACTTTGGTGTGTACTGGTAGCCCTTTAGTAATCAAGGAGAATATAGGGTCGCTGCGTGGTATCATAAAACGTCAACTGACCTTAGCACCTTAATTTACCAACTTGGCTTTTAGGACGTAGTGAGATAGTCGTCTTTGGTGTAAACCTAAAGTCAGTTGATACTCGATACTACACTCATTGAGGTTCTACCCTTGAATTTTGTTTGGTGGCAAGTCATTTGTCTATCGGAACGAGATTTGGGGGAAAGACCGGTGATATTGAGATCCCTTAGAACCCGGTTACTATATTTAGGACATGTTGAACCAACCCAACTTCAAGAGGGTATCACCTTAAAATCCATGCAAGCCTTAAACCTAAGTTTTTTGTGTGACTTGTTTGTGCTTGCTATATCTGCTATATCTGAGCATAATCACGACATCCTAACATAGCATGTCATGCTAACCATTTCAAGGATTCTTAGAGTTTATTTTTGTCTTGTTTTGTAGGACATGGCTCTCGCCCGCAAATTCACTATCCAAATCAGTCTGGTAAAAGTACCTCCTCAGCTTAAGGACTTGGCATCAAGGGTTCCTGAATGCTCTGCATTCGCAGAAAGACATGGTAGGCTTCTCAGCTTGGTCACTTCAAGCCCTGATGAAGAAATGTTAAAAGTGCTCTTTCAGTTCTTTGACCCTCTACATCACTGCTTCACTTTTCAGGATTTCCAGTTAGTGCCTACTATGGAGGAGTTTTCTCTGTTGTTGGGGGTTCCTATCCTTAATGAGGTACCTTTAAATGGTATGGAAAGAGACCCAAAATCTGAAGAGATTTCTAAAGCTTTATCCTTACAACGGTCTGACATAGTAGCTAATCGGGAAACCAGGAGAGGTGTCAAGGGTTTTTTGGATAAGTTCTTGTTCGAGAAAGCTCATCATTTCTGGGATATCTTAGACTTGCAAGCTTTTGAAGAGGTGTTAGATCTTCTCATCTATGGGTTGGTATTGTTTCCTAATCCGGACTAGCTCATAGACGTGAATGCGGTTAAGATTTTCCTGTCACATAATCTGGTACCTACTTTGCTTGGAGATATCCTACATTCGTTGCATACTCCCACTATAAAGAGGAGAGGAACCCTTCTATTTTGCACACCTCTTTTGGCTAGGTGGTTTATTTCGCACCTACCCCGATCCGTCTTGAAGAATGAACAGGGTTTGAAATGGTCTCAAAGGCTGATGACTCTTACACATTCAGGCATTCATTGGTGTCCCCGATCCTCAGAGAATGTTAGCATCATTAATCAATGTGGAGAATTCCCTAATGTTCCTATCTTAGGCATTAGGGGAGGAATCACTTACAATCCTTGTCTGGCACTACGACAGTTTGGATATGCAAGAAGGGATGGTCCTCAGGATGCACTTATTCAAGGAATTGTCTTCGACTACGAGAATGATGCTCAAGATTACCGCAAAAGGTTCATGCGAGCTTGGGGAATGGTACATAGAGTTGATAGAAAGACACTGGGACACAAGAATTCCATCCCTTTTGATCCTTATCTCAAATGGGTACGAGCTCGTGCTCAAAGTCTTATGATGCCTTATCCCTCTATTCTCCCAGTTATTATAGAACCTGTTATGGAAGGAGATGTCTCGTACACTATCCTTCATCCTAACATGACCACCTCTCTTGAAGACTTGCAAAGGGATTAGATACAGCTTAAGGGGGAGCAAGACACTTTTGAGGCCCAATTCTACGCCAGCGAGAAGAAGGTTTTGGAACTCACTAAGTAGCTTCATGAGGAGCAGAGTCTGAATGCCTACATCACACCAAAGAGGATGCGCTCAACTTTTTTGTCTTAGTTGTTTGTATTTTCATTTCTTTCATTATAAGCCCAAAGAGGCATGTTGTACTCAAACTTTGATTTATTAATATAACGTGTTTTCTTTTTTAGTCTAAAGCAAATTTAAGTCTCTAATTTCCTTAAAATCATTACATATGCATCTTCATTCATCATAACATAAGCAGGTTTCTTACCACAAGTCTCCTTATCTTTCTACTGTTTATTTCAGTAAGATGGATCTTGAGCAGACAAAGAAAGACCTCCAGGCACAGAATGCTCAGTTTCAACAGATGTTCTTGACTCTAGCCAAAGGACAGGATGAGTTGAAAGCCTTGTTGATCAAAGAAAAGAAGAAGAAAGCAAAGAAATCAATCGGTGTTTTGAATATGGGAAGAAGGTTCAAGGGACAAGCCAGGTGGACTCTAGACTTCGCAACATCGTCTGGTGAAAAATACAATCAAGAAGGGAAATGCAAGGAGGCGGCTGCCCAGCTAGAATCTGAAGAAGAAGAAGAGGATTACTCTGAAGAACAGTATCCTCCGGCCGACGACAAATACAAACATTTGGAAGAACGTCTAAATGCAATGGAGATTCAGAAAGTGCCCGGGCTGGACTTTGAAGAGTTGGGTTTGGTGTCTAGGATTGTTATTCCACCAAAATTCAAGGCACGAGTGTTTGATAAGTATGACGGGGTTTCGTGTCCCAAGATGCACCTCTGGTCTTATGTGAGGAGGATACAACCTTACACTGCCGACATCAATTTTTGGGTCCACTTCTTTTAGGATAGTCTATTCGGGACTCGGCTAGGTTGGTTCTATCAACTAGAAAGGGCCATTATCCATAATTGGGAAGACCTTTCTGCTTCTTTTTATAAACAGTATCAGTACAACACAGACCTTTCTCCCACCCGTACTCAACTCCAAAGTATGGCTATGCTTTCAAGAGAATGTTTCAAATATTACGCTCAGAAATGGAGGGACTTAGCAGGAAGAGTCCAGCCTCCCCTATCTGAAAGAGAGCTAGTAGACATGTTTCTTGGTACCCTGTCCGGTCCTTTCTTCAATCATCTAATTGGAAGCTCCTCAACAGGCTTCACTGAATTAATCTTGACCAGAGAAAGAGTGGAAGCTGGGATTAAGACTGGGAAGATCCAAAAAGAGGTATCCTCCAATGCCGTGAAAAAAACATTTATTGGGAAGAAAGAGGTTGGTGTTGTGTACCATCAGAACAGAACTGAACACCGTCCAACGGTAGGGGCCGTCATGATCCCTAAGCCTGTACCTACTCAACAAAGGAACAACCAGCCTATAATAGAAATACCGGTAAGAAAGTTTACCTGGATAAATATGACGCTGTCTCAAGTCTTGCCACATTTGTTGAGATACAACCCAAACGCCCGTTGTGCTTACCATTCAGACAATCCAGGTCATGATACAAACGACTACTGGGTTTTGAAAAACAAGGTGCAAGACCTCCTCGAAGCTAAAGAAATTGCATTTGATGCTCCCGAGATCCAAAATGTTATCACCGCTCCTATGCCCAAGCACGGCCGTGGTGTTAACGCTGTTGAAGACGATGTGTTTGTTGATATCGTTGATGAACTTGTTACTCCTCTCCTGACCGTCAAGAGGAACCTTTTGAAGGCCAGTTTATTTCCAGGTTGTGGTAAAGGCTGCCACCTCTGTTTATCTCTACCGACTGGTTTTCATTTATTAAAGGCATGTGTCCAGCGCCTGATGAATGATAAAGAGATTTTGTTTGAAAAGACTCCCGTTCCAACCATTGTTTACAAGGATGTTTCAATAGTAACCATTTTCGCCAATCCTTCTAGGGTCTCCACCAAAAGACCCGTTAGGATTACATCTGTTCCTAAAGTGACTCCATTGATAATTACTATGCCAGGGCCGAGTTTGTATTCCTCATATAAAATTGTCCCATGGAATTATGGGGGTGATGTCTACTATCAGGGTGTCAAACATGATTGTTTGGCTGATGAACACTCGATTTTTGGGAAGGAGGACCCCGACATCGGCAACATTGCGGGAACCGGCAAGATAACCCGAAGTAGAAGAGTATTCTACCCAGAGATTACTCCTCCGAAGACTGTTACCAGTCCAGTAATCATCCCTACTTCTGTTCCTGTTGACACTACTACTACAATTCCTATGGTTATCCCTACTGACACACCTACCACTGAGTCGACCGAGACTTGGGGAAAAGGCATTCTGGTTGAGCCTTTCCGGATGAAGGCGTAATCAGTATCTATCCCGGAAGCCTCACAAAAGGAGATGGAAGAAATTCTGAAAATTATAAAGAGAAGCGACTACAACATGGTCGAACAGCTAGGGAAGACTCCGTCAAAGATTTCTATGCTAGCTTTATTGTTGTGCTTCGAGGCTCATGCGAAGGCCATGGTGAAATTTCTTAAAACAGCCCATGTGCCACAAGAAACCTATGCTGATCAGTTACAAGACTGTGTGGCCAGTTTGACCGCTGACAATGGTTTAGGCTTTTTTGATGCTGACTTGACACCTAGTGGGAGGAAGCACAACGAGGCATTGTATGTCTCTGTCGAATGTCGGGGCATAACTTTGGCCCATGTCTTGGTTGATATCGGTTCGTCTTTGAATTTTCTTCCTAAGAAGGCTCTTGATAGACTCGACTATGAAGGTTTGACCTTAAAACCCAACAACATAGTGGTAAGGGCCTTCGATGGTTCAAAAAGAATGGTGCATGGGGAGGTGGACATCCCCATAAAAGTTGGAACTCAAACCTTTGATTCAACTTTTTACGTAATGGACATTCGCCCTTCCTATTCTTGCTTATTGGGCCGACCATGGATTCACAATGCTGGTGCCGTCACCTCTACATTACATCAGATGCTAAAATACCCAACCAAAGGGAAAATCATTACTGTCCATGGAGAAGAGGAATATATGGTCAGTCACTTGAACTCCTTCAGATACGTGGAAATGGATGGTGAATTCATCGAAACTCCATTTTAGCATTTCAAGGAAGTCCCACAAACCGTGGCAGTAACCAAGGCTATTTCCCAAGTACCGAAGATTACAAGACCTCCGCTAAAGATGTCTTCATTGAAAGATGCCAAGGCAGTGGTCGAAGAAGGTGGGTGTATTATTTGGGGCCAACTCCCGGATATCCCTTACAAATCTGATAAATTTGGTTTGGGTTTCACTTCAGGAGCCCAGAAAGCTGTTCGTCGTGCTCGTGTCGGGGGACCACCTTTAAAGATTAGCAACCACGGAGTCAATGTAGTGGAGGATGATGAGGACAACTATGACCCGGAGGAATGGATTTTCCTAACTGTCAACGGAGGACTCAGCAATTGGGAAGCTAAAGACTTTGTCCATATTACTTTTATCCAACAGTAATTGTCTTTAAAATTTTATCGGACCTGAAATAACTAAACAATTCAGACTTTTAAAACCTTGTGTCTTACCCGAGGCACAACTGTCTATTTGTAAGGGTTTGTTACCTCATTTTCATATGTCATCAATGAATCATGGACGTTTTTGCATACAAACTTTGTGCTCTTTGTCTTTCTTTTCTACATTTTCATTTCTGTCAAAGATATCTATACTCTTACACACACTCACATTCAAAATGCAGATCTACATCCATTCGGGATCCCATGGGTAACAATTCTGCTATGGCCTTTTGTGACTCTGAAAATCTAATCTACCAAGCCGAAGACGAGGGTGAGGAAGATTGTGAAGTTCCAGGGGAACTAGCCAGGTTACTACAACAAGAAGAAAGGACCATACAGCCCCGCGAAGAACCAGTGGACACAATTAACCTAGGTACCGAACAGGACAAGAAATAATTCAAGGTGGGTGCCAATCAGGAACCCAGTGTGAAGAAGCGTCTAACTCAGTTGCTACATGATTATGTTGAAGTTTTGCCTGGTCATAAGAAGACATGCCAGAACTTTATGCTAATATCGTGGTCCATTTTCTACCGACAAAATAAGACTGCCCTCCGATAAAACAAAAACTTCGTCGCATGCGGCCAGACATGTCAGAGAAGATCAAGGCCGAAGTCATGAAACAATTCAACACTGGATTCTTAGCCTTTACCTCATATCCACAATGGGTCGCCAATGTTTTTCCAATGCCTAAAAAGGACGACAAAGTATGCATGTGTGTGGATTACCGATATTTGAATAGGGCAAGCCCTAAGGATGATTTCCCACTTCCCCATATCAATATTTTGGTTGACAAAACCGCACAGCATAAAGTGTTCTCATTCATGGATGGTTTCTCAGGATACAATCAAATCAAAATGGCACCTGAGGACATGGAAAAAACGAATTTCGTCACACAGTGGGGCACATTCTGTTACAAGGTTATGCCATTCGGGTTGAAAAATGTTGGGGCAAATTATTAACGTGCCATGGTAGCTCTATTTCACGACATGATCCATCACGAAATAGAAGTCTATGTGGATGACATGATAGCCCGATCTCAAACTAAAGAGGAACATCTTGACCATTTGCAAAAATTGTTTGAGAGAATAAAGAAATACAAGCTGAGGTTGAACTCGAATAAATGCACATTTGGGGTAGGGTCCGGTAAAATCCCAGGCTTCGTCTGTAAAATCAAGCTTCTCAAATCACTTTTATTTTGATGAAGAAAAAACATGATTGACAAATAAGGCAAAGATTATTGATCAAGCTAAAAGCATCTATGGATAACGTCTTCAGTTCAAGCACTTAGCAAATTTCAATGTATAATGATAATACTTACTTTGAACTTAAGACATAGATGCTCAATGGTGAAAAGAAATATTTTATATTGTCCAAACCTTTACTCAAGTTTTTCTAAGCTAAAAAACTTTTTTCACTTGAGTGCAATCGATTTGCATATTAGTGTAATCGATTGCAAACTTCAATTTTTCAAAACATTTGCTACTGTTTCTCAATGCAATCGATTTGCATGTTTGTGCAATCGATTGCACTCAATCAATTTTTGCTACTTACTTCACATGCAATCGATTTACACTCTTGTGCAATCGATTGCACACTCAAAATATTTGAAAATCTAGCTGTTGAAACCCCGTGCAATCAATTTACACAAAGGGTGCAATCGATTGCATGCTGCACGATTTTGAAAAACAACAGCTTTGCACATGCCTGTTCATAACACCATTTTATGGAAACCTTTCACTCAATCTTGGAAATTGTTCATGATTCATTTACAGAACTTTATGTTGTTTCAAAAAGGTGCTATGAACAGATAAATACTCATTTTCAAAATCATTTTCAACACCTCTTCCAATTATATTTTCTGAATTTTCAAAAATCAAACTAAAGCTGCTATACATTTTCATACACAAGTTTTCTGCACACTTTCAGATATTATTAACCAGAAAACTTTGAGCATTATATATCTTGAGTCATTGTATACTATTATCATTGGAAGTGAATATCAATTCATTGATTAAATCACTCAAAGTGATCATTACTACTCAAACTCACTCAAATCAAATATTGATAAATACTTACTTATTTTTCAGGATTATTGGAAATAAGTTTAAGTGGTTTTATAAATCTTGTCTTTCCAAGATTGGTGGATACAAGTGAAGTCACTTTGAGAGGATTGTTCTCATTGTTGACATAGTGAAAATCCAAGAGGATTGTTCTTGGTTTTGGGTAGTTCTTGTTTAAGTTTTCCCCAATAAGGAAATCTCTTTCATGTCGAAAGGGGAGTGGATTACTCTCGGACTGTAAGGGGAACTGGGATATATCGCTTGTGTCTCTTTATTTTTCTACACTTTACTCTTTCATAAACTCACCATAATATATAAAAATAATATCCATCATCACTAAAACTAGAATATTTTAAAAGTACCTAATTCACCCCCCACCCCCACCCCCCCTCTTAGTCACACTTCATACTTACAATTGGCATCAGAGCAGGTTATAGGTAACTTATTCCTAAAAGATCCAGAATGGCTTCCGCAAATCAAAATACCATTTTCAGAGATGGTGGTTGTAACAACAAGCCTCCTCTATTTTGTGGTGAATATTTTGACTTCTGGAAAATACGCATGAAAGCACATCTAGAAGCACAAAGAGAAGAAATATGGGATGCCGTTGAGAATGGTCCATTTATCCCTATAACGGTAATCAATGGTGCTGGCTCATCAAAGCCTAAAACTGCATGGGACAAAGATGATAAGAAGAAGGTTCTCTATGATAAAAAGGAAATAAACCTTCTTCAAGGTGCACTTAGCATGTATGAATTCTTTTGTGTCTCGGCATGCAAAACAGCAAAAGAAATATGGGATACCTTGGTACAAACTCATGAAGGAACTGCTGAAGTTAAAAGATCAAGACTAAATACCCTGAGTCAAGAATACGAATTATTTTGAATGCATCCCGGAGAAACCATTCTTGACCTACAAAAGATATTTGTGCACTTGACAAATCATCTAAGTGCTCTTGGTAAGACTTTGACGAATGATGAACTAAATCTGAAAGTACTTAGGTCCTTAACTAGGGAATGGAAACCAAAGGTAATGGAAATTTTAGAAAAGAAAAGTCTCTCCTCCATGACGTCTGCAACATTGTTTGGGAAACTTCAAGAATATGAAACGGAACTCAGAAGACTTGAAAAACATGAAAATCAAGAGAAGAAATCCAAGAATATTGCTTTGAAGATAGATTCCAAGGAAGTTGAAAAGGAAGACAATCCGGAAGAAGATGAAAATATCATGCTTCTTGTTAAAAGGCTTGGTAAGTTCTTTGGTAGAAATGAAAAATCATTTTCTCATTCAAAAGGAAAAAAACAATTTAAGAAAAAGGAAGCTTCCACGTTAACAAAAGAAGTCACATCTGTTGAATGTGGTAAGCAAGGTCATATCAAGCCAGATTGTCCGAAACACTCCGAGAAAGGTGGCTACAAAAGCAAAAAGGGATTCAAGAACAAAAAGTCCTATGTTGCATGGGAGGATAATGAAATAAGTTCCTCATCCGATTCCGATAGTGATGAAAGTGAAAATATAGCATTGATGGCCTCACACCATTTAGATGATGAATACAATGAGGTATGCTTGAAGACCACATGCAATATTTGGTATATTAACAGTGGCTGTTCAAAGCATATGACGGGAGACATAAACCAATTTTCAAATCTAGTTCTAAAGGCCAAGGGTTTTGTCACTTATGGAGACAATAATAAGGGAAGAATTCTTGGCAAAGGCAAAGTTGGTGCTCCACCTTTCACATCCATTGAAGATGTTCTTTATTTTGAAGGACTAAAGCACAATCTTTTTAGTATTATCCAACTTTGTGACAAAGGCTTCAAGATCAAGTTCACCAAGGATGAATGCTTGATAGAAGACGAAGTCACACATGAGGTTATACTAAAAGGTAAAAGAATCAAAAATATATTCATGATTTCCCTTGATGATCCATCTTTGAAGGTAAAATGTCTCATGGTGAAAAACGATGACTCATGGCTGCGGCATAAAATAATTGCTCATATTCACAAGGAACACTTGAATAAACTAATCAAGCATGATCTTGTCATTGGGTTGCCTAAGAGAAATTTCGTCAAAGATAGACTTTGTGATGCTTGTCAAAAATGGAAACAAACAAAATCAACTTTCAAATCTAAGAATGTGGTGTCTACTGCAAGGCCACTACAATTGTTACATATGACTTATTTGGTCCATCAAGAACAAGAAGTTTCAGAGGTAATGTATATGCTTTGGTTATTGTTGATGATTTCTCTAGATATACTTGGACATTCTTTTTAGGGAAGAAAAGTGATGCATTCAAGGCATTCAAGAAGTATGCTAAACAAATTCAAAATGAGATGTCTCTAACAATTGCCTCCATAAGAAGTGATCATGGCGGAGAATTTTAAAATGCTCTATTTGATGAATTTTGTGGAGAACATGGAATATCTCACAACTTCTCAGCACCAAGGACTCCTCAACAAAATGGAGTGGTAGAAAGAAATAATAGGTCTCTTGTGGAACTTTATAGAATTATGCTTAGCGATTCAAATCTTCCAAAATATTTTTGGGTAGATGCGGTGAGCACGACATGTTTTGTTAGCAATAGAGTTAACATAAGACCGATCTTGAAGAAAACACCATATGAACTCTTCAAAGGGAGGAAACCAAACATTCCTTTCTTTCACATTTTCAGATGAAAATTCTTTGTATTAAACAACGACAAAGAAAACCTTGGTAAGTGTGATTAATGAAAAAATAAAGATGATGGCAAAAATAATAAAAGAGAAAGCAAACCAAAATCAGCGTAAATGCTGAAAATAGAAGAAGTCAGAAGTTCTGACTCTGACTCGCTGCATAAACAGAAACATGTTAGTAAAAATATGGAAGTTCAGAAGTTCTGGATCTTCTGAGGATTCATAAGTTTTCAGAAGTTCTGATGCTTCTGTCAGAACTTTGCCTCCCTCCAAGCTAGTCAGAACATCTGCAACTTAGTCATTTCTTAACAGAACAGAAGTTGCATATATAACAGTTATGACAAATCTCATGAAATATCAGAAGCACAAATCAGAAGAAACATGAATTTGCTAATCCTAATTCTGAGCCCTAATTTCATTATGAAACTCTGAATTGGAATTCCCTCTATTTAGGCAGGCAGATGCATGAAATCTCAGAATATGTACATCATCAGAATCAGAATATCTACATTGTGTTAAATATGCAAAATCTGATAATGCCTAATTAGTATGATGAGAGTCAGCAGGAACTTACCTTGTAGCTGGGAAATATTCTGGGAGCTGGAATCTGATTCTGACCACTTGTGGTGTTCTGAACAGCTTCCTCACGTTTTCAGTAGGTTGGAAACTTTCACCTTGGATTGTAAATGATTAGAAGATTCTGGAACAACCAAGGGATAAAGTTATGATCCTTTGAAATGGATATCGGTGGAGAATGTGTTACTGTTTGATTACAGAATATTGGATGGCTTTTTGAATGTATATTAGGAACTGTATGGGTGGTTTTGTTCAGGAAACAACTTTGAGAAAAATGGAGCTTTAATGCAAGAATCAAATGCTAAGGTTTCTGTATTTATGTGTTTGCAATCTTTTTTAATTCTTGGAATTTTTGCAAGGGGTTCAATGCTTTTCTTTCTCAAATTCCACACCTTTCTCTCAAATTTTTCTGCCCTTTTCTCAATGGCTAATGGTGTTCTATTTATAGGAAAAAGTTTTGTAGTTTGGAGGGGTCAAGTGGCGCCAACATCATACGCTAGATGCTGACTTACTCTTGAAGTAAGATTAAACAAGTGTGGTTCAATGCATCAAGTTGGATGGTTAGCAGCGCCTAAGCTGGATTTAGCAGCGTGAATTAAGGAAAAGTAGAAGCAGCGCATGGGCCTAGCATACTTTTGCACATAAGTTGGTATTCCCAAGATAGTAGGGGTACACGTGGGGGAAATACTTTGGATAACAACTCACAAGTGGTTGTGAGAATTAAATGATGATCAGAAATCCTGCCATGTGAAACTCTGCGTCCTTGCTTGACTCTGGATTAGAAGTTTTGCTTCAGCGTAGCATATCATCTTATGATCCTCTTATCTTCTGACTCCAGCATGTTCTGAAGGAACTTTCAGACTTTCTAAAAATCTTGCAGCACGCTTTTTAACCTTCTTTGATTTATCCTGGAAAACTCTGACTGAAGCTTTTGTGAATGGCTTGCCCAGAAGTCCTGACAAAACTCTGTCTTGAGAATATCCAGAATTTGCTGAGTGCTTTAGTGATAATCTGGTCAGAGGTTCTGAAATTGTCATAATCCTTAAATACTTAGAAAAATTTCTAAGTACTTTAGAATTTGACTTCTCCAAAGTAAAATTTGACTTTTAAATTCCCTGATGAAACAAACTTCATATTCCAAAATGTCTTGATGAAATATGATTTTTGAGATTTGATTTTGATCTAAAAGTTAAAGTTAGACTTCAGTGTGCAGATGACCATTTTGCCCTTGTGAGTGACTTGCTTGGAAAAATTGATAGTTCAAGGCTTGGAAACTTGATATAAGCAAACCTGGGATCCAGGGTGATCCCTTGTGAAATGAGAGGGCAAATTTTGGGGTACAACAACTGCCCCTGTTCAAACTTCTTGAACCTGAAGAGTTAGATTGGAGGATCCGCCATTCGTGAATTGAAGGTGAAAGATGATTGAACATTAAAGTGCCCATAAATTTGCACTCGAAGATGGATGGTGAATGGGCTTATAGATGCCATTTTGAGGAGTGTTGGTAAACGCTGGAAGAAGTATCAGCACAAATCTCTTGTTAATTCATACTAAAACTTGATGTTCTACCTTTGAGAAAAGGGTTAGTAAAATGCAGATGTTTTCATGATGTTCACCAGATGTGGTATCATGCCAAATGCGTATGGTATGTACATGCTATGATGTATGAATGTGAAGTGTATGTTTTTGTCCGGGAAAATAAATCCCTGACTACTACTGAGGAAATTCTGGGAGATTGAATCCCTGATTTCCTGTTGGAGATGAAGAGTATGCACATCTTCAAATTTTTTTGAAAGGATGCTTTCGCTGGGGAAGACCGCTCCAACGTCAACTATTATTTGGTTAGATCCAGGCTTCACAATTATTGAGGATGAAGTAGTCGAATGTTATCTGGTCAGGTCCCGACTTCACAACTACTTACTAGAGGATGAGATGAATTAACTGTTATCTGGTCAGATCCCAGACTTTATAAAAAATTCCTTGAAATTGAATAGTTATCTGGTCGGATCCAGGCTTCACAACGGTTTATGCGAAAGGATGGAAATGAAAACTGATATCTGGTCGGGTCCAGGTTTCTCAGACATTTGTTGGGGATATGGAGGAAACTCTACTGGGGAAAAGAGGTTAAAACTTGGTTGGATTGAGTTCAGGTTCTTCTATATGTCTGAAGAGCTAGGATATTATCTGGTCGGGTCCAGGTTTCATAGCATCTTTAAGATCAACTGTTATCCGGCCGGGTCCAGGCTTCAGTAATAATTTGAAAATTGTGCTAATATCTGGTTGGATCCAGGTATCATAGCATCTTAGAGTTGAGATCAACTATTATCTGGTCGGGTCCAGGCTTCAGTAATAACTTGAAAATTGTGATAATATCTGGTCGTGTCTGTAGCGGTAGAAATGTTCAAGACTAAGCCATTGGATTGACTAGACTTTATACAAATCAAAATAAAAATTGCCACCGCGCTTTATTGTTTCCAAAGGAATGGGAAAAGAGCGAATAACCCAAAAAGGGGGAAAGATTCAAGGTAAGGGGGTTGGTTATGCAAAGGGAAGGTATTAGAACTCTAAACATCTACGGTACTCTGCAGGAACCTCTTTGAAAAATCTGTATATTTTGGTTATAAAAATGTGTTATATATAAAAATGGATGGTGGAGATGAGAAAAGAAATATTTTTATGATTTTTGCACCCGCCGCGGTTGTGAACCTTTAGTGCCAACGTACCGCCTTTCGTGGAATAGGGGATCAGGGTACACATAGTTCCTCTTTTAAAAATTTGAAACACAAGTGTGTTGGTTAATTTTATGAGAAAAGACATCATCGTCATTATCCGTGTGGAAAACATACTTACTACCCACAATCATGAGAAAGGAGAATTTGCATCATCTCAAAGTGGAGGATATGACTTGGATTTTAAAATCAACAATGCCTCACTCAACACCTGTGATCGGTTGATCTGGAACTGACTGTTTAACACTGGATCGCGAAATGTCGCGGAAGCAAGAGTCGCCACCGTCTTTTATTTTCTCCAAATGGAAAGGACAAAAGCACAGAAAAATTCCTTATAGAGATTGCTCTCGGTTCGGGAGGTAGGTTATAGAAAGGGAAGGTGTTAGCACCCTTTCTATCCATGGTTATCCATGGGCTCTTAGATACTTGCTCATTTGTGTTTTCAAAATTGTTTGTTTGCTTTTCAATGTGGGTTTAAAAAGTTTCTTTGAAAAAATTTCAGTTCGACTCGTGCGTCAGAGTGTTTGAAAAAATTTGCTTTGAAAGCTTTTGAAAATGTGTTGGTGTGAAAAGTATGTTTTGGTTTGTTTGAAATTAGAGCAAGTATCCTAGAGAACCTACCTACCCTAAGGAATTTGTCTGTGTAAATGTCCTTTAAAGTAGCGCCATCCCACCATTGAGAGGTAGGTAGCACCACCGTTGGAGGTGTTCGGGTCAATTCGAGTTTAGGGACATGGTGATCACCGGAGCAATAGGAAGATACCTTAGAAGCTACCCTCATGCCAGGTTCCCGGATCATGAGGACTTACTAAGACATCCTCTACTCGACGATCACCTTTCGAGGCAAGGCAACAGTGAGGCGTACCCTAGGGGTGGTGTGTGAATTTGTGTGTCATGTTTCAATTATTTGTCTTTTGTCATGTCATTGTGATCTACGCTTGATTTTAATTAAGACATTCATTCTTGCATGCTTTTTTAACAGTTATAAGTTTGCGAAAAATAAATCTAAGGCTATTACAAAGGCGCGGGTCCACATCGCCAAAATTAAACCGGACCCGATTTAGCGGAAAATAAATAAAGCGAAAAAATAAAGTGCGAAAAGTAAAGTTACATGGCTTTGGGAGATTTACATAATTATAATGAACGACGTAAAGTAAATATGCGCAATTAAATTAAAACAATGGGCGTTGGACCCTTTTGCAAACAATTAAAATTAATAAGGAATTTAAGATTAAAATTAAATGAAAATGGTATTTTTGTATTTTTGAGATTTAATGAGAAAAAGGAGTTAATTGAAAGTAAATTAAACGGCAAACCCTAATTCTAATATTTTTTATTTATTATGAAAGAATTAAAATATAATCTACATTAAACCCTAATTTATTTATGTGCAATTTAATTATAAAAAATAAATAAATAAATAATTATTACTGTGGAAAAAAAAAAGGGAAAAAATTAAAAAGGAAGAAAAAGTGTTTATTAACCTAATTCTATATTTTTTACATTTTTGTGAAAAAAGAATTAAACTTATAACCTAATTTACTAAATTATTTACATGTTTATTTGAAAATAATCATAATAAAATAAATATTATATTTTTTATATTTTCTGATTTTTGTGTGTTTTTGTATTTTGTTAAAAATAATTAATTAAATAAACATAATTAAATAAAAGTAATTATTAAAACAAGAATAAAAATAAATAAAAAAGATTAGGGAAGGCAAACCAGGGTGGGGTGTAGCCCCAGATTGTGAGGTACAGGCCTGGGAATTCTGGCCCAATTATTTGTGAGTTCGTTGACTTTTCCAGTTCGTATGCCAGCGTGTTGACTTGGTCCTAGCATGTTCTTTGCATCGTGGTCGTTGATCTGGTTGTGTAGGACGCGTGGATGATCATGCTTGGAGGTCCATGGTACGTCTTGGACATTAGCGCTACACATGATTTTAGATGGAAAAATAATAGGAAATTTTATACAGACCTGGGAATCGAACCCAGGTCTTGGACTTGGCAAAGCGACACCTGCACCACTGAAGCACTTTGAATTCTTTTAATATATATTAATCAACAAATATTATAAAAGAAAAAGGTTAGTCCCCTTTGAACTACGCGCGAGATTTTGAATTGGCCTGTCCCCGGATGACACGACATCATCGTCTTCCTCACCCTGTAAAACAAAACACTATGGGAACGGTTTTCGTAGCGTTGCAAAAAGGTGTCTATTGAAAAATAGCGATTAGAGTTATGAGCTTCATAAATTGTTCGCGAGATATGTCTCTTGTTCGTTGGAGCACGCTGATTGCAATGGTAATGATCTTGAGTCCCAATTGTTCCTTGGGTGAGAAACCCCAATTCAAGAACTCTGAAAACCTAAATTTCGATCATGGTGAAATCTCATACACGATGCAAAAATCAAATTGAATATAAAGGTTAGCTTTGGAATATCATGAGGAACACGAATCAATCAATGAAATGTCATGAAAATGCGTAAAATATAGAATACGATTTTGGAATTTCCATGGAATTCCTTGAGTTCTGTACCCCAATTCTTTGAGCTTTTGTGGTTGATATTGATTGGAACACCTTCAGGGATGCTTAAGGATGTTGATAGAACGAAAATTGAAGCTTGAATCAACCTTGAGACTAGTTTTCAGTATTGGCTTTCTTGGAGATTTTTTCAATTTTGTAAGTGGTTTCTGAGCGCAGCTTGCAATCTCCAGGCATTAGGGTTCTATTCCTGATCATATAGTGAGTGATTAGGTTAAGAAAAATTGGACAAAATCCATTGCTTTGATGATTTTTGAATATTTGATTTCAAGGATCTTTTCTAATCTTTTTCTCATGTATTTTGTATCAAATCTGATCAATTAGCACCAAATCTTTCCCTATTAACATGTGCACGAATTATAGAAGCCAAATCATGCATAAAAAGATTTTTTTAGGTTAGGTTTATATTTTTCACATATTTAAAATGATTTAAATGAATTAATATTAATATAAATTCAAATAAATAATTAAAAAATGAGAAAATACTTCCCTTTGGGCCTAATAGTCGTGCATAGGCTTGGCATGAAGAAACTTGGAAGAAAAATGGGCCCATTAGCATTTTTGGATCATCTGCATCATTGTTGACTTTCAAAAATTTCCAAAAATTTCCCAACTTCCACAAGGCATAACTTGGTCAATTTTTAAGCTTTTCACATGTTCTTGGACATTTTGGAAAGGTCTTTGAGTCCTTTAACCAATGCCTTTGGTCCCATGTCATTTTGATTTACCAATCTCAAGTTATGGTCTTTGACTTAAAGTCCCTTTTTGTTGACTTTTGAAAATGACCTATAATGTTGAAATTGATAACTTTTTGTGAGAGCATTTCTTGGACTTGGAATATGAAGATGAGTTGTAGGAAATGTCTTTCTCTTCAAAATGAGCTTTGTATGGAATTTTTCTGATAATCCATGTGAAAGTTATGCCCTGGTCAATTTCAGTTGACTTTTTCAGCTGTCCAAATATAGCAACTTTTGCATCTTTGATGATTTCTGAGCCAAATTTTGAGAATCATGATCAAGCATTGATCAAATGATGTTTGTGACTTCAAAATGATATATTGACCAAAAATTTGAACTTTTGACTGTCAAATGACCATTTTGCCCCTACAGTTGACTGTAGTGCAATCTAGGGTTTTGACTGTGCAATTTTGAGCTGAATGCCTTGAAACTTGACATGAGGATACTTGACCATCTTTGTAGGCATATGAGACTTGATTGGGCCTTTGAAAAGTTCATTTGCTTGACCAGAACTCAAACCCTAGTTTTGACTGTCTAGGAGACAGTTGAGCTGCACAACCCTTGGGGAATTTTGTGACTTGGCTTAGCAATTTCTTGAAGAATATGGGAGGGCAAATTTTGGGGTGCAACAGTTGCCCCTGTTCAATCTTCTTAGACCTGAGGATGCAGATTGGCTGACGTGCCTTTCGTAATCCGAGGGTAGAAGATGATTGGACACTAGAGTGCCCAGAAATTTGCGCTCACATAATAACAGTGATGGGGGAATGGGCTTACAGATGCCATTTAGAGATTGCTGGATAGGGTGATGGGCTTATAGATGCCATCTGAATGTTGATTGCGGGGAAGATTCCTTAGCTAGAACCTGTATACCTGCAAAATAGAAAACGAGTACCTGACACGTTGCAGGAGCTGATTTTTTAGATGCTTGGTATAGATGTGTCCTGACTAGTTACAGGAGCCGAATTTGGAGCTTCAAACGCTGATGAATGAACCAGGGATGGTTACTACCTTAGCATGAATGATAAGAGAACCTTGGGTGACTTTAATCTCAACAACGCTCATTGAGAAAAATCTTGGTGGGAAATACCATTTTTGCAACATCGGGAAGAAAACCATAAGCTATTATAATTTGGAAGGAATGATCACCTCACACTCATCGTCGGAGAGGGAAACATCTGGAAAAGGGATTACTACCTCACACACCGTTGGAGAGGGAACCATAGGGAGAATATCACCTCACACTCATCGTCGGAGAGGGGAACATCTTGAAGGGATTACTACCTCACACACCGTTGGAGAGGGAACCATAGGGAGAATATCACCTCACACTCATCGTCGGAGAGGGGAACATCTTGAAGGGATTACTACCTCACACACCGTTGGAGAGGGAACCATAGGGAGAATATCACCTCACACTCA
Source organism: Vicia faba (assembly GCA_948472305.1). Lineage (NCBI taxonomy): Eukaryota > Viridiplantae > Streptophyta > Magnoliopsida > Fabales > Fabaceae > Vicia > Vicia faba. Next base: position 1,311,770,621 of record OX451735.1, on the reverse strand, counting down.
TCGTCGGAGAGGGGAACATCTTGAAGGGATTACTACCTCACACACCGTTGGAGAGGGAACCATAGGGAGAATATCACCTCACACTCATCGTCGGAGAGGGAAACATCTAAAAAGGACTTCTGGAAGCAGTATCAGAACGTCACCATATCTGGTTTACATCTGAAACTATATCTGGAAGGAAATCTGGAAGCAGTATCAGAACGTCACCATCGCTGGGTTTACATCTGAAACTATATCGAGAAGGAATTCTGGAAGCAGTATCAGAACGTCACCATCGCTGGGTTTACATCTGAAACTATATCGAGAAGGAATTCTGGAAGCAGTATCAGAACGTCACCATCGCTGGGTTTACATCTGAAACTATATCTGGAAGGAAATCTGGAAGCAGTATCAGAACGTCACCATCGCTGGGTTTACATCTGAAACTATATCTAGAAGGAATTCTGGAAGCAGTATCAGAACATCACCATCGCTGGGCTTACATCTGAAACTATATCTAGAAGGAATTCATCGCTGGGTTTACATCTGAAACTATATCGAGAAGGAATTCTGGAAGCAGTATCAGAACGTCACCATCGCTGGGTTTACATCTGAAACTATATCAAGAATGAATTGCGATTAGTTGATAGTAGTCATTTTTGTATTGATCTTTTTCCTGAAAAGGCGAAACATAATTGGATGCAAAATCATGATGCATGAACTGTATGTCTTCAAAATCAATGAGAGTCGTGTAGTATGATGCATACGCATGCTATAATGGTGTATGTGACGTTTTATGAATGTATGTTTGTCTAAGAAAATAAATCCTTGACGGGTGCCGGGAAGTCGTATCCTGGGCTGACGTTGAAGAATAGTTGTAAGAATTCCAATAGACGAAGATAACTCTGTTGGGGAATAAACTTGGCGAATGGAGGATTCTGCGGGGAGAAAAAGATATTCTAGCGACCATGCTGGGAAGAAATACTCTGTGGGGAGAAGCTTTTGCTGAATTGTTGAGGATGACTCGCTGAGGATACCTTGCTGTATTGGAAGTATGAATGGACTTTGCTGGGGATAAGAAGACTTCGGCGACGACGTTCTTTCCGTGGCTTTTGGCTGAGGATAACCCAGTTATATCCTGTTAAGGAAATAACTCTTTAAATCAAGCCGGGCGACGCATTCGTGCCTTGAGAGGGGTAAGCTTCCGTAACTTACTGGGGATAAGCTTACTGCTTGGGGAGATGGATTCCAACTTTCCTGGGGAGACTTTGATTGGACTCTTCTGGGGGGAGTATTGAACTGTATTGGTTAAACAGGACCTGCCCTGATACTTTGGAGAACAATCAGACTGCTCAGACCAACCTTTATTGCCCCTGCTGATAATTGTTTGATGGGCAAACCTTCTTCTGGTAGACAGATGTCAAGAAGACGGGACATAGTCGTACGCTTTAATCCCTAACTTTTGCCTGGACCGCCCTTTCGGGTTTTCAGTCCACCGGGATACCCATTTTTGCCCAAGTCGCCCTTTCAGGTTTTCGACTTGCCGGGTGTACAGAGTTTTTCCATTTCATCCCTTCATTTTGCCCGAACCCTTTTGGTTCGCCGGGAAGCCCTTATTTTTGCCTAGGTGTGTCAACCTAGCGGGTCTTTGATTTTGCGTAGTATCTTTTCGACTATGTCCACGCTCTTAGAATGCAGGTAGGTGCCCCTGGCTGCTTGTGTTGCCATATTACCAGAAGGTGTTTGATCAGGCCAGATTCGTTGTTGGAACGCCCCAAGTGACTCAGGCAGAGATTTGCCCCAGGCTTTTTGGCCTTTTGAGAGATTCTCTGGATCTTGACTTAACTGCCCCAGATGGTGGACAATAATCATGCCATGCCCCTTGATTGGAGATACTCTTGTTCATTAGACTTTCGTCGTGCGAATTACTAGGCTGTTCAAACAAAAAGTCATATGCAAACAAAGTTATGTTAAAAATGCAAAAGTATATGTCTGTCTTGAATTTTGAAAATGCATTTTTTGTAATACAGTGAGATGTCAACTCAAGATCTTACAGCAAACCTTCAGGAGTCAGGATACCTTCGTAACAGTATGCTTTCGAACTAGCCCATGCTTCAGCTAGGACTTTTAAGGGTTATATCGTGGCCTGGTTCACAGTTTAAGAAACAAAGGATAAAGGCTCAAATTTTATTTGTACCCACCCGCTCTTCGTGATGTTCTCCAAACCTAAACTCAGTTGATCGTGCGTTAGACCTTGCTTGAGTCTTTGCTTTGATGTTCCAATAATGGTTCAGATGTTGATAACTTATTTTGAATAGGCAGTCATTCCCTTTTTTGCTGAGGGTTTGTAGGACCTCTTTCCCTTTTTTTTTTGTTATCCCTGTTTTTTGCCTGAACTGTTTCTTTTTGAATTTACAGTCAGCGGGATGCCCCAGTTTTGTAAGTCCCCTTTGGAGGTTTAGACTTCTTGGGCTTTTCATTTATGAATTTTGATGGTGACTGCCTGTCCTTTTGATTGTTCTGAACCATCACTGTCTTTCTTCGTTTTGTAAAGACTTTTTGGTGCCATTCGTCATGCACTTGAATCAACTGAGAGACTACCCTGCCCCAGGTTATGATTAAGGGTTTTGATTTTCGAAAATAAAAACTCCTATTTCTTTGGCTCTGATGGGTTGACGAGGGATTATCATCCTTATAACTCCAGTGTTTAGGGGTTGAAACAATGCCTGTACCTCATCAGCGGAGTTTGTTCAAAAGCATACTGTAACGATCGCGGTATCGTTTTCGTCATCCTCCCTCAAGAGGCTTAGAATTATTAACCGAGAGTTGACATCAGAAAAATATGAAAAGATATTTGAACATAATGAAAATAATTGTATTAATTTCTAAAACAGACATATGCGATGCATTAATAGAATAAAGGAATTTGCTATGACATTAATTGTTTGTATAAGCAAAGAAAAATACAACTCAAGAATTCAAATAAACAAAGGCTTCAACGATTGGGTAACGGAGCAGTGATTATGTTTGGAGTCTCTGGCACTTCAAACTGAATCTCTCCAGCGTCGATCATATCTTGAATTTTGTTCTTGAGAGGCCAGCAGTTGTCTGTAGTATGCCCCGGGCTATCTGAATGATATGCGCACCTATTGTTGGGATGATAGTTGGGTGCAGAAGTGTTCGGATTCTGGAGAGGAGCCCTTAAGGTGATCAGCCCTGCCTTCAACATTTGTTGCAGTGCTTGATCCAACGACATGTTGAGTTTGGTATACTGTCGTTTCTCCTTACGCTGCTGCCCCTGTCCTTGTTGAGCAGGTCCGGGATTGGAGATTTGGATTGCCCCTGCCTCATGACGGCTCTTTTTACCGTGCACAGCATTGGACTCTTTCTTTCCATGATGAGGCTTTTTGTCAGAAGGTGCAGCCTCTTGAATTTTCCCAGACCGGATGCCAGCTTCAATTTGCTCTCCAGTCAAGATAAGATCTGTGAATCCAGCAGACGAATTCCCAATCAGGTGGTTATAAAATGGACCAGACAAGGTCCCCAAGAACATGTCCACAAGTTCCCGATCAGTAAGAGGTGGTTGTACCCTTCCAGCAAGATCCCTCCATTTCTGCGCATATTCTTTAAAACCTTCACTTGACCCTAACGACATACCCTGGAGTTGGGTACGCGTAGGAGCAAGGTCGGCATTGTACTGGTACTGCTTATAGAAAGCAGTTGCCAACTCCTCCCAGTTACGAACTTTGGTCCCATCCAGCTGATAGAACCATTCGAGATGAGTCCCTGAAAGACTCTCCTGGAAGAAGTGGATCCATAAATTCTTGTCCACCGTATATGGCTGAATCTTCCGAACATAGGACCTTAGATGCAGCTTGGGACAAGACGCCCCGTCATACTTAGAGAAGGATGGTACTTTGAACTTATGGGGGATGATCACACCGGTTGACAAACCCAGATCTCCGAAATCCAGCCCAGGTACCTGTTGAACCTCCATAGCTTTCATTCTGTCTTCCAGTTGCTTATATCTGTCATCAGCAGGAGGGTACTGCTCTTCATCAAAATCTGTCTCGTTGTCGGAGACCACTGGACTGGGCACCTCTCTCTCATGATGACTGCTTTCCCTCACAGATGGGGTTGTCCTCTCAGTTTCAGTCTGCGGTGTATTCCCAGATCTGCGTCTAGGGCTGAACAGAACAGTCCTCTTCTTCTTCTTGTCCTTCTTCAAGAGCAGAGCTTTCAGATCTTGCTGCCCCTGGGTCAGATTCATGATCAGCTCTTGGAACTGGGCGTTCTGAGCCTGAAGATCCTTGATAGTCCGCTCGGCTGATGATTCAGGATTCATGACGATCGGCTGAAATAAGCAGCGGAGAAGGGTAAGCAACCTGTCAAAGGGATACCTGCAATGCAATGAGATGTATGACATGCATGTAATGTTTTCAAGGACCTCGCGGGGTAAACAGAAAAATTTGTTAGCATTTGGAACCGGTGGCTTGATTGAAGGCACTGCATATTTTTGAGAGTCTTTCTTCAAGGGTCAAAGGCTCACCATATCCAGTGGGTCATAGCCCCTGACAACCTTAGCTAGAGGGAAATAAATCCTCTTTGCCCCTTGCTGGGATAGTTGTTCATCATGACCTGCATCACAAGCCCTTGAGATCCTCGAAATGGGTTAGGATGTATGCAATGGTATGATGTCATGCTATGCATGGGGTGATGTAGGTAAACCCTGCTATGAGTCCCAATTAGGGACTATAAACAGACCCTGCAAGAAATTCAGTATACTTTGTTATGAGTCCCAATTAAGGACTATAAACAAAACCTGCAAGAGATCTAGTAAACCCTGTTATGAGTCCCAGTTAAGGACTATAAACAACATCTACAAGAAACCTAAGTAGAACCTGTCATGAGTCCCAATTAAGGACTATAAACAGAACCTGCAAGTGGTTAGTACACCCTGTTATAAGTCCCAATTAAGGACTATAAACAACACCTGCAAGAAATTTGGTACACCCTGTCATGAGTCCTAGTTAAGGACTATAAACAAGACCTGCAGGACACAAGTGTCAGGTAACAAGTACGCAAGTAGGCAAGTACAAAGGCACACAAGTCACACAAGAGAAACCCTTAGGGTTTAGGCCAGCATGGGGTCTGGGTAGTACCCTCTTGAAGTTGGTGGGCTCAACCTGTCCTATTAGAAGTAACCGGGTTCTAAGGTTCCCAATATCACGGGATTGCTTTCATTGTTCATCGTTTCGATTTAGCCACTGAACTGGCGACCGAAATATTCCAGGAAAGCAACCCTCAATTGAGTGTAGTATCGAGTATCAACCAACCTCGGACTGCACCAAAGTCAGTTATCTCACTACCCTGAAGAGGCCAAGATAGTTCAATTAAGGTTCCTAAGGTCTGTTGATGCTTTACGACACCACGCGGAGGCCCCGTACTCTCCTTGACTGAACTCAAGGGTTACCGTACACACCAAAGTGCCACATCAACGTAGCAGACTGTTTCAACCATGTCGGTATACCCCGCACAGTTCCCTCACAGCCTTGTTGCTACTTTCTAAGAAAGGTATTCCCCAGATCCGGGTTTAGGATCTATAGAACTCCCAAGCGACCCACAATTTAAAGCACACAAGGAAACAATTGAAAACATAGTTATAAGCTAGCCCTAAGGTACACCTCACTTTAAGTATTCCCCAGCAGAGTCGCCAGTTCTGTGATCGGTTGATCTGGAACTGACTGTTTAACGCTGGATCGCGAAATGTCGCGGAAGCAAGAGTCGCCACCGTCTTTTATTTTCTCCAAATGGAAAGGACAAAAGCACAGAAAAATTCCTTATAGAGATTGCTCTCGGTTCGGGAGGTAGGTTATAGAAAGGGAAGGTGTTAGCACCCTTTCTATCCATGGTTATCCATGGGCTCTTAGATACTTGCTCATTTGTGTTTTCAAAATTGTTTGTTTGCTTTTCAATGTGGGTTTAAAAAGTTTCTTTGAAAAAATTTCAGTTCGACTCGTGCGTCAGAGTGTTTGAAAAAATTTGCTTTGAAAGCTTTTGAAAATGTGTTGGTGTGAAAAGTATGTTTTGGTTTGTTTGAAATTAGAGCAAGTATCCTAGAGAACCTACCTACCCTAAGGAATTCGTCTGTGTAAATGTCCTTTAAAGTAGCGCCATCCCACCATTGAGAGGTAGGTAGCACCATCGTTGGAGGTGTTCGGGTCAATTCGAGTTTAGGGACATGGTGATCACCGGAGCAATAGGAAGATACCTTAGAAGCTACCCTCATGCCAGGTTCCCGGATCATGAGGACTTACTAAGACATCCTCTACTCGACGATCACCTTTCGAGGCAAGGCAACAGTGAGGCGTACCCTAGGGGTGGTGTGTGAATTTGTGTGTCATGTTTCAATTATTTGTCTTTTGTCATGTCATTGTGATCTACGCTTGATTTTAATTAAGACATTCATTCTTGCATGCTTTTTTAACAGTTATAAGTTTGCGAAAAATAAATCTAAGGCTATTACAAAGGCGCGGGTCCACATCGCCAAAATTAAACCGGACCCGATTTAGCGGAAAATAAATAAAGCGAAAAAATAAAGTGCGAAAAGTAAAGTTACATGGCTTTGGGAGATTTACATAATTATAATGAACGACGTAAAGTAAATATGCGCAATTAAATTAAAACAATGGGCGTTGGACCCTTTTGCAAACAATTAAAATTAATAAGGAATTTAAGATTAAAATTAAATGAAAATGGTATTTTTGTATTTTTGAGATTTAATGAGAAAAAGGAGTTAATTGAAAGTAAATTAAACGGCAAACCCTAATTCTAATATTTTTTATTTATTATGAAAGAATTAAAATATAATCTACATTAAACCCTAATTTATTTATGTGCAATTTAATTATAAAAAATAAATAAATAAATAATTATTACTGTGGAAAAAAAAAAGGGAAAAAATTAAAAAGGAAGAAAAAGTGTTTATTAACCTAATTCTATATTTTTTACATTTTTGTGAAAAAAGAATTAAACTTATAACCTAATTTACTAAATTATTTACATGTTTATTTGAAAATAATCATAATAAAATAAATATTATATTTTTTATATTTTCTGATTTTTGTGTGTTTTTGTATTTTGTTAAAAATAATTAATTAAATAAACATAATTAAATAAAAGTAATTATTAAAACAAGAATAAAAATAAATAAAAAAGATTAGGGAAGGCAAACCAGGGTGGGGTGTAGCCCCAGATTGTGAGGTACAGGCCTGGGAATTCTGGCCCAATTATTTGTGAGTTCGTTGACTTTTCCAGTTCGTATGCCAGCGTGTTGACTTGGTCCTAGCATGTTCTTTGCATCGTGGTCGTTGATCTGGTTGTGTAGGACGCGTGGATGATCATGCTTGGAGGTCCATGGTACGTCTTGGACATTAGCGCTACACATGATTTTAGATGGAAAAATAATAGGAAATTTTATACAGACCTGGGAATCGAACCCAGGTCTTGGACTTGGCAAAGCGACACCTGCACCACTGAAGCACTTTGAATTCTTTTAATATATATTAATCAACAAATATTATAAAAGAAAAAGGTTAGTCCCCTTTGAACTACGCGCGAGATTTTGAATTGGCCTGTCCCCGGATGACACGACATCATCGTCTTCCTCACCCTGTAAAACAAAACACTATGGGAACGGTTTTCGTAGCGTTGCAAAAAGGTGTCTATTGAAAAATAGCGATTAGAGTTATGAGCTTCATAAATTGTTCGCGAGATATGTCTCTTGTTCGTTGGAGCACGCTGATTGCAATGGTAATGATCTTGAGTCCCAATTGTTCCTTGGGTGAGAAACCCCAATTCAAGAACTCTGAAAACCTAAATTTCGATCATGGTGAAATCTCATACACGATGCAAAAATCAAATTGAATATAAAGGTTAGCTTTGGAATATCATGAGGAACACGAATCAATCAATGAAATGTCATGAAAATGCGTAAAATATAGAATACGATTTTGGAATTTCCATGGAATTCCTTGAGTTCTGTACCCCAATTCTTTGAGCTTTTGTGGTTGATATTGATTGGAACACCTTCAGGGATGCTTAAGGATGTTGATAGAACGAAAATTGAAGCTTGAATCAACCTTGAGACTAGTTTTCAGTATTGGCTTTCTTGGAGATTTTTTCAAGTTTGTAAGTGGTTTCTGAGCGCAGCTTGCAATCTCCAGGCATTAGGGTTCTATTCCTGATCATATAGTGAGTGATTAGGTTAAGAAAAATTGGACAAAATCCATTGCTTTGATGATTTTTGAATATTTGATTTCAAGGATCTTTTCTAATCTTTTTCTCATGTATTTTGTATCAAATCTGATCAATTAGCACCAAATCTTTCCCTATTAACATGTGCACGAATTATAGAAGCCAAATCATGCATAAAAAGATTTTTTTAGGTTAGGTTTATATTTTTCACATATTTAAAATGATTTAAATGAATTAATATTAATATAAATTCAAATAAATAATTAAAAAATGAGAAAATACTTCCCTTTGGGCCTAATAGTCGTGCATAGGCTTGGCATGAAGAAACTTGGAAGAAAAATGGGCCCATTAGCATTTTTGGATCATCTGCATCATTGTTGACTTTCAAAAATTTCCAAAAATTTCCCAACTTCCACAAGGCATAACTTGGTCAATTTTTAAGCTTTTCACATGTTCTTGGACATTTTAGAAAGGTCTTTGAGTCCTTTAACCAATGCCTTTGGTCCCATGTCATTTTGATTTACCAATCTCAAGTTATGGTCTTTGACTTAAAGTCCCTTTTTGTTGACTTTTGAAAATGACCTATAATGTTGAAATTGATAACTTTTTGTGAGAGCATTTCTTGGACTTGGAATATGAAGATGAGTTGTAGGAAATGTCTTTCTCTTCAAAATGAGCTTTGGATGGAATTTTTCTGATAATCCATGTGAAAGTTATGCCCTGGTCAATTTCAGTTGACTTTTTCAGCTGTCCAAATATAGCAACTTTTGCATCTTTGATGATTTCTGAGCCAAATTTTGAGAATCATGATCAAGCATTGATCAAATGATGTTTGTGACTTCAAAATGATATATTGACCAAAAATTTGAACTTTTGACTGTCAAATGACCATTTTGCCCCTACAGTTGACTGTAGTGCAATCTAGGGTTTTGACTGTGCAATTTTGAGCTGAATGCCTTGAAACTTGACATGAGGATACTTGACCATCTTTGTAGGCATATGAGACTTGATTGGGCCTTTGAAAAGTTCATTTGCTTGACCAGAACTCAAACCCTAGTTTTGACTGTCTAGGAGACAGTTGAGCTGCACAACCCTTGGGGAATTTTGTGACTTGGCTTAGCAATTTCTTGAAGAATATGGGAGGGCAAATTTTGGGGTGCAACAACACCCAAGTGGAAAATATCTCTCTTTACTACATATTGTAGAAGTATAGTTGTTTGCATCACTACAAGGATTGACAAGAGTCTAATATTTTAAGAAAAGTTTTTAAAATAAGAAGCCAAAGTGGCGAAAATGGTTTGAAATGAGATTGATTGACTTTTAGTCTTCTCACAAAAATGTAAAGGTGTTATTAAATTGATTGAAATTTATTTATGAAAATGTTTTGAAAATGCATGGACCTAAGTCCAAGTTTATTATGAAAGTGTTTCAAGTTTAGAAATAAGAAAAGTTTTTAAAAGGAGGGAGAATATTTTTGAAATTAAAGAAGATGGGAGGAGATGAAGAGACTATCCTAAAGCATAAGGTAAAAGCTAGGGATAAGAACCATCTAACCAACAAGGAGCCAATACTTGACATTATGAGTCAATATAGAATTCCCATTCTTTGGATTGAAACCAAGTAAGCAAAGATACTAGACCTCTTGAGAGAACCAAACTTCAAGTGTATTAAGTCCTCGCAAAAATTGGGCAGAGTAACGACTATATACGGGTGAATTCCAGATTACAAACAAAGTATGTAATCACAATAATCTGCACACAAAACAAACAAACAACCCAATGTCTTGAGATAAACTTCAAGAACTCCAGACAAAATATCAAATAAAGTCACAAAGTCTCCAAGATAGGCCAAGGTCTCTAATCCTAAGTCCAAGAAGTCCAATACTCTATAATGCCAAGGATAGTAACCAAATAGTCCAAGTATCATTAAAGATTTTTATGGTTCATGTTGATTATTAGGTGTCTTTAAAAGGAAAATAAAAAAAGCTCAAGTGAGCAAAATAAAAATGATATAAAATTAAATGCTCAAGTGAGCAAAAAATAAAAAAAATGGCATGAAATGTAAATGCTTAAATTAAATGGTACATTAAGTATAAAAAATAAAAGCATAATGTAAAGTCAATTGTTAGAAATTAGTGGTTAGTTGGATGACCATCTTGAAACTTGCATTTGGAACTCGTTAGAGGATTGGTAGAACCAAAGCCTCCACACAACAAGTTACATTTGCTTTTTGTCAAGTATATCATCCATTTTGGAATCCTCAAAAGTAACATTTAATGATCAACAATGTTTAAGTGATCCGCGTTGACCAAAGATGTTGTAGATCCATTAGAGGATTGGTAGAACCAAAGCCTCTACACAATGAATCTCAAGGTTACTAGATCAAAGAGATCAAATTAACATACTTGGGCTTGCAATCATAAGTTTGGGCCACGAATGATCATTTATTCGAATCGGGACAAAATTTAGCGCTATGTTAAGCAATCGTAAGTGGACTTATGTAGAAGTCGCACCTATTTTGAGGCCGGTTAATAGCAATCTATGTACTTCATGTTTGGATAAATTATATAGAGATCACCATCCCTTAACATGTAGCACAATCAAAAAGAAAGGGATAAGATGAAGAGGGAGGGGAATGATAAGCTAATTTGGATCACCATTTCAAAATTCTTTCATCTTTAAATTCAACCACTCCTCTAGATGGATTAAAGTACTAAACATATCATTAATCCAAAGCACCAAAAATGAATTAAATAATTCAATCTTAGATAGATTTGAATTGATGAACATTTATCCAACTTCATCTACATCACAAAGTCTATTGAGTTTAAAGACAAATTGGACATTTAAAATTGCAATCCAAATTATCCATCGAAGAGAATGAACAGAAAAATATTTGAGTCAAAACAACCTCAAAATAAGGCAGAAAAGTATTTTTGACACTGTTGCAATTGATTGTGCTTCGACAACAACCTATTGCATCAGTGCAGTTTTTTTAAAATCAATTTTTTGTGCCAAACAATTGCAATGTTACAACAATTGATTGCAACCTGTGATCGGTGAAAATAGAACTGATTGTTTTTTAAGCTGGTTTCGCGAAATGTCGCGGTAAGCAAGAGTCGCCACCGTCTTTTATGTTCTCCAACATGGAAAGGACAAAAGCACAACAAAATTCCTTCTTTGAGAATGTTTCTCGGTTCGAGAGGTAGATTTATAGAAAGGGAAGGTGTTAGCACCCTTTCTATCCGTGGTTATCCACGGGCTCTTAGGTACTTGCTCTTATGTTTTCAAAATTTGTTTGCTTTTCAAATGTGTGTGGGTTTTGAAAAAGTTTCGTTTGAAAAATTTCTAAGTAACTCTTGTATCTGTCCTCAAGAGTGTATGAAAAATTTGTTCGAAAACTTTTAGAAAGTATGGGTGTGAAAAGTTGTTTTTGTTTGTTTTGAAAAGAGCAAGTACCCATGAGATCTACCTACTCTAAGGAATTAGGCTGTGTAAGAGTCCTTTAGATAGTGCCATCCCACTATTGAGAGGTAGGTAGCACCATCGTTGGAGGTGTTCGGGTTAATTCGATTAAGGGACATGTGTGGTCACCGAAGCAACGGTAGGACATCTTAGTAGTAACCCTAATGTCCTAGATCCTTTTATCCGAGGCAACCGTTTCGAGGCAACTAGATCTTTAGACAAAGGGCGACCTCTAAGACACCCTATACTTGATGACCACGTCGAGGCAACCAGTGAGGCGTACCCCTAAGGAGTGGCATGTGCTTTGTGTGTTGTTTTTCAGTTAAGGTTATCTTGTATGTTATTTGTGAGCTACAGATTGGTTTTATTTTTCATACATTCTTTCATGCATTTTTTAACAGTTAGGAGTGCGGAAAATAAATTGCAGAAATATAAATCTAGCTATTACAAGGCGCGGGTCTATACATCGCCAAAAAAACAAAAACCCATTTTGAAATAAGAATGCGAGAAAATAAATAAAACAGTAAAAGAGGTCCTAATTAACTATTACGTTTCCAGAAGCAGTTACATAAATATAATGAAAATAAATTAAAGCGCGAGAGAATCGAATCGGGATGTTTTAGGGTGTTGACCCTTTTTTAAGAAAGAATTGAATTTTTTGTCTTTTTTTTGTGATTAAATGAAATTAGAATTAGTGACTAATTAATTAATTTATTAAAAGAAAAATGTTTTTGTATTTTTATGTTTTTTTAATGAAAATAAAATAAAAGGAAATAAAATTAAAAGATAATAAAAACCTAATTCTAAATTTATTTTAGTTATTAAGAAAAAAAAAGGTTAAAGTTGCCTAATTAAAGCTAATTCAATTTATTAGTATTGATTTACAAAAATAAAATGAAATTCATAATAATAATAATATTAGTTCTTTTTTTTTTGGATTTTTATGAAAAAAGTTAGTTATGTTAATTTAATGATAATTAGAAAAATTAATTAATAAACAAACAAAATAGAAATATAAAATAAGAAGAAAAAGGGATGAACCAAAAAAGGGGGTTAAGTGAAGCAATCTGGGCCCAATAGTGATCAAGCCCTTTGCTGACTTTTGGAATTGCCTGCGCCTGTGTTGACTCCTGATCATGGTGCTCCTCACCTCTTGGCCCTTGGATGGACGCTTGGGACACTTGGCGCGTTGGATATGTGGGATGCATGGTGGCACGCTGTGGACTGCATGTACATGAATATGTTAAGGAAAAAATGAAACAATTAATTGGGGGACCTGGGAATCGAACCCAGGTCCCAAAGATTACCAAGCCAACACCTATACCACTAGACCACTCATGCGCATTTGTAAGCATAATGAGAACTAAATATTATATAAAAAGAATGCATTATATGCTGGATCAAAGAAAAAGCGCGCGCCTATTTGAATGTACCAACCCCATCCTTCCACGTAATCATCTTCTTCGTTCCTGAAACAAAAAGAACAAACAAATAACGGGGGTTTTAAACCCCTACAAAATTCCAATGTCCAAAATAGCGATTAGGCGCTCAGTGTATATAAAAAGGGCGCGAGGTGTCTAATGGATTCGTCTCATCAAGCCGGTTTCAACCATGGGTGTTTGGAGGTTTAATTTACAGCATGTGCAAAGCCCCAATTCGAAAGCTCTGAAACCCTAGAACTTAACAATGGAAACTTTCATTCTAGAGCATCATAATCAAATTAAATTATATAGAAAGCTTCGTATGGGTCCTGTGAACATAATACAATCAATGAAAAATGTTAAAAACGCATGAATTGATGATTGTCACTTTGAAAAAAGAAGGTGAACCGTATGACTGTGTAGTACAAGTTCTTGAGTGTTAGGACTTGTTTATGCTTGCAATAGGTTCCTGGCAATGCTGGGAATGTGTTTGGATCAAAAGAAAGGTTTGAATTATGCTGGAATATAGATTTCAGTTTGTGACTTTTCTTTGGAATTTTTGAATTTTGTTCTTTTGTTTCAGAGGTTTCTAGGTCGTGAATGAGGTATGAGAGGCTTGCATATATGGTTCTGAATGAGAATCTGTCACTATTATGAACCTTTAACCATTGCAATGAAGTTTGAGATTTCTCCATAACCACCATTAAAGCAACTTGCCATTTTTGTTCAAAATTTGAATTTCATGCTCATAATAGGCTTGGCACAAATTTGGTATGTGACTTATGCTTCATCAAGGTTATTCAAACCACAAGATATCCGTTGATTAATTTTTTTGATTTTTATTTGAATTATTATGAATTAAAATGAATTAAATCCATAAAAATTAAATTAAAATGGAAAAATAATTATTTGGTCTTGAAATTAACCATGGGGCACATGGGTGGCATGGCAAAGCTGAATCAAGTGGAAAAAGTGGGCCCTTTTGTCAAAAAATGAAGTTTCAAGGATAGTTGACTTTTGCCATTTCACAAAAATTTCCCAACTTCTCCAATGCATATCTTGCTCAATTTTGATCATATGAACATGTTCTTGGACATTTTGGAAAGGTCTTGAAGTCCTCTAACCAATTACTTTGGTCCCATGTCTTTTTGATTTACCAATCTCAAGTTATGGTCTTTGACTTAAAATGCCTTTTTGTTGACTTTTGAAAATTACCTATAATGTTGAAATTGATAACTTTTTGTGAGAACATTTCTTGGACTTGGAATGTGAAGATGAGTTGTAGGAAATGTCATCACCTTCAAAATGAGCATTGGATGGGATTTTTATGATGAACCATGAAAAAGTTATGCTTTGGTCAAGTTACAGTTGACTTTTCAACTGTCCAAAAATAGAAACTTTTGACACCTTGATGATTTTTGAGCCATTCTTGTGGAATCATGATCAAGACTTGATCAAATGATGATTGTGGCTTCAAAATGAGATGTTGACCAAAAATTTTGACTTTTGACTGCCAAATGACCATTTTGCCCCTGCAGTTGATTGTGAAGCAATTAGGGTTTTTGACTGTGCAACTTGACCTTGTGAGCCTTGAAACTTGGCATGTAGATGCTTGACAATGTATATGAGAATATGGGACTTGATTGAGCCCTTGAAAACCTCAACTTCCTTGCAAGAACCAAAACCCTAATTTCAGTTGGCTTATGAGGCCTTTGAATTGTGCAATCCTTGATCCATTTGAAGATTGATCTTGACAAATTTTGAAGAATATGGGAGGGAAAATTTTGGGATACAACAGTTGCCCCTGTTCAATCTTCTTAGACCTGAGGATGTAGATTGGCTTGCGTGCCTTTCGTGATCCGAAGGTGGAAGATGATTGAACACTAGAGTGCCCAGAAATATGCACTCACATAGTAGAATATCAGCAGTGTGATGTCGGGAATGGGCTTACAGATGCCATTTGGAGAGATGGTGGATAAGAGGATGGGCTTATAGATGCCATCTGGAGATGTGACAGAACCTTGTCGGGAATGGGCTTATAGATGCCATTTGGAGGTATAGTGAATGGTTGAATATGAGTAAGAAATAGAGTAGCTTCCATGTCTGGAGCATATCTAGTCTGTACCAAATTTGCTGACGTCTGAACGAGTAGTAGAATGATCACCGTGTCTGGGGTATATCCATACTGCACCTGAATGAGTGGCAGAATGTCATCCGAATCTGGACTGCTTCTTGAAGGAAATCTGGACTAAACAATAGAATAACATCCAGGTCTGGAGCATCTCTGAGTTATCTTTAGAAGTTTGAATCTGAATAAGCAATAGAATAACGTCCAGATCTGGAGCATCTCTAGGCCATCTCCGGAGAGAAAATATGAATAAGCAGTAGAATAACATCCGGGTCAGGAGCATCTCTAAGCTATATCTGAAAGGAAATCTGAATAAGTATCAAAATGTCGCCATGTCTGGGTTGCATCTGAACTATCTCTAGAAGGAAATCTGAATAAGCAATAGAATAGCATCCGGATCTGGAGCATCTCTAGGCCATCTCTAAAAGGAATCTCTGAATAAGCAATAGAATAACAGCCGGGTCCGGAGAATCTCTGAGCTATTACTGGAGAGAAAATCTGAATAAGCAAAAGAATAGCATCCGGGTCAGGAGCATCTCTAAGCTATATCTGAAAGGAAATCTGAATAAGTATCAAAATGTCGCCATGTCTGGGTCGCATCTGAACCATCTCTAGAAGGGAATCTGGAATAAGCAATAGAATAACATCCGTGTCCGGAGCATTTCTAAGCTATCTCTATAAGGGAGTCTGGAATAAGTATCAGAATGTAGCCATGTCTGGATCACATCTGAACCATCTCTAGAAAGAATCTCTGAATAAACAATAGAATAGCATCCGTGGTTGGAGCATCTCTAAGTTATCTCTGAAAAGAAGCCCTGAATAAGCAACAAAATAGCGTCCGGTTCTGGAGCATATCTGAACTATATCTGAACCAGCAACTCTGAATAAGCAATAGAATAACGTCCATCTCTGGAGCATTTCCCAGCTATATCTGAAAGGAAACTCTTGAATAAGCAAAAGAATAACATCCATCTCTGGAGCATTTCTAAGCTATCTCTGAAGAGAAAATCTGAATAAGCAAAAGAACAGCATCCATATCTGGAGCATTTCCCAGCTATATTTGAAACTTTGAATAAGCAAAAGAATAGCATCCATCTCTGGAGCATTTCTACGCTATCTCTGAAGAGAAAATCTGAATAAGCAAAAGAACAACATCCATGTCTGGAGCATTTCCCAACTATCTCTTTAATCTCTTTAATGTAGATATGCCCTGGCTAGATACAGGTATCGAATCCACAATCAATCGCTCACAGATATGCCCGGGCTAGATGCAGGTATCGAATCTGGAATTGCGACAGTTGATAACAATCGTCTTTGGATTGACCTTTTTCCTGAAAAGGCAAGACGTCAGTTGTATGCAATGTCATGATGTATGAACTGCATGATGTCATGATGTTCTAAAAAATAAATGAGATTGCGTGTTTATGATGCGTATATGCATGCGTCATGGTGTATGATAATGTAATGTTTATGAATGTATTTTCGTCTAGGAAAATAAATCCTTGACGAATGCCGGGAGCTTGAATCCTGGGCTGATGTTTGAAGAGTAGAGTTCTTCATTTCCGCTGGGGATGACGGTTGTAAGAATAACCAGTAGGAGAAGATGACTCCGTTGAGGAATAAACTTGCTGGAGAGATTACTCTGCGGGGA
Organism: Vicia faba; assembly: GCA_948472305.1. Taxonomy (NCBI): domain Eukaryota; kingdom Viridiplantae; phylum Streptophyta; class Magnoliopsida; order Fabales; family Fabaceae; genus Vicia; species Vicia faba. The sequence goes on along the minus strand of OX451735.1, from coordinate 1,311,753,722 downwards.
ATTACTCTGTGGGAAGAGATACACTTCGCTGAGATTTCGATGAGAACTCCGCTGGGGATTCCGTTGATAAGTTTTGTTAGAGGATTTGAGGAACTCCGCTGGGGGATAGGAAGAACTTCGCCGAGGACGATCTTTCCGTGGTAATTAGCTGAGGATAACCCAGTTATAAGCTCTGGTGAGGAATAACCTTTGAATAATGCCGGGGGGACGCGTTCGTGCTATGCAGGGGATAAGCTTCCAGAATTTACTAGGGATAAGCTTCCAGAGTCTACTGGGGAGATGGTTCAACTCTCCTGGGTAGACTTTTTGAGACTGTACTGAGAAATGGCTCCACTGGGGTGTCTGGTATTCCACCGGGGAACAATCTTAGATCAAGACTGCCGAGGATGCTTGCTTAGGAACATCTGTATACTCCGCTGGGGAATATTGAGATTTTCTGGGGATACCCAACTTCCATAAGGCTGACTGTAGACTAACTCTGCTTGGGGAGAGCGTTGACTGACTTGTTGGAGATACAATGCCTTATCGGGGCTGATGGGAGGCCATCTCTGCTTGGGGAGAGTATTTATGATTTGTCTTACTCTGCGGAGAGTGGAGGTATCTTGGTTACGTTCTTCAACTGAACCTACCTTGGTACCTTGGTGGACATGGCAACTAGATCGCTTAGACAACTCATTATTGCCCCTATTTCTGCGGGAGAAGGTACCCGTGGATGCCTTGATAACTGCCGATTGACAAATCTTCTTCGGGTAGGCAAGTGACGAGATGACGGGACATAGTCATACGCTTTGATCCCTATCTTTTGCCTGGACCGCCCTCTCAGGTTTTCAGCCCATCGGGATACCCATTTTTGCCCAAGCCGCCTTTTTAGGTTTTCGACTTGCCGGGTGTACAAATATTTCTATTTCATCCCTTATTTTTGCCCGAACCCTTTTGGTTCGCCGGGAAGCCCTTATTTTTTCCTAGGTGTGTCAACCTAGTGGGTCTTTGATTATGCGTAGTATTTTTCGACTATGTCCGTGCTCTCAGGATGTAGGGAGGTGCCCCTGTCAGCAGTGTTACATTGTCCTACTACCAGAAGATCTTCGTTTGATCGTCCAATGCCCCAAGTGATCCAGATGGAGATTTGCCCCAAGCTGGTTGGCCTTTTGAGAGGTTCTCCGAATCTTGACTGGACTGCCCCAGATGATAGACCATAGTCATGTCTGCCCCTTGGTTGGAAATACTTTTGTTCACTTAGATATTCGTCGTGTGAATTTCTCTGTTGTTCGAACAAAAAGTCATATGCAAACAAAGTTATGTTAAAAATGCAAAGCTTATGTCTGTCTTGAAATTTTTGAAAAATGAAGTTTTCAATAAAACAAGTGAATTTTTTGTAAACTGTGATGTCAACTCGTTATTTTACCGCGAGCCTTAAGGAGTCAGGATACCTTTCGTAACAGTATGCTTTCGAACTAACCCATGCTTCAGCTAGGACTTTTGAGGGTTATAACGTGGCCTAGTTCACGGTTTAAGAAACAAAGGATAAAGCTCAAAATGTATTTGTACCCACCCGCTCTTCGTGATGTTCTTCAAACCTAAACTCAGCTGACCGTGTGTTAGACCTTGTTTGAGTCCTTGCTCTGACATTCCGGTGATGGTTCGGATATTGACAATTTATTTTGAACAGGCAGTCATTCCCCCCTTTTTTTTGGAGGGTTTGTGGGACCTCTTTCTTTTTGATTTTGTTATCCCTGTTTTTTTTGCCTGAACTGTTTCTTTAGTGATTACAGTCAGCGGGATGCCCCAGTTTTTGTAAGTCTCCTTCATAGGTTTTGACTTGTTGGGCTTTTATTGTGAAAGATAATGACTGCCTGTCCTTATGATTATTCGGAACCATCACTGTCTTTTGTTTTGTAAGGACCTCTTTGGTGTCATTCGTTGCACACTTGGATCAACTGAGAGAACTACCCTTCCCCAGGTTATGATTAAGGGCTTTAATTTTCGAAAAGAGAACTCATACTTCTTTGGCTCAAAGGGGTTGACGAGGGATTATCATCCTTATAACTCCAGTGTTTAGGAATTGAAACAATGCATGTACCTCATCAGCGGGGTCCGTTTAAAAGCATACTGTAGATTGTGGTATCGTTTTCGTCATCCTCCCTCAAGAGGCTTAGAATTATTAACCGAGCGTTGATCATCACAAAAAAAAATATGAAAGCAATTTGAATATAGTGAAAATAAATGGATTAATTCAAAAACAGACATACGCAGTGCATTAATGAGATAAAAGAGTTTGCTATGACATTAATTGTTTGTATAAGCAAAAAAATACAACTCGGAAATTCAAATAAACAAAAGCCTTCAATGATTAGGCGAAGGAGCAGTGATTATGTTTGGAGTTTCTGGTGCTTCAAACTGAATCTCTGTGGCGTCAATCATGTCTTGGACCTTGTTCTTCAGAGCCCAACAGTTGTCTGTAGTATGCCCCGGGCTATCAGAATGGTATGCGCACCTATCATTGGGATGATAGTTAGGAGCAGAAGTGTTTGGATTCCGGAGAGGAGCCCTTAAGGTAATCAGCCCTGCCTTCAACATTTGCTGTAGCGCTTGATCCAGTGACATGTTGATCTTAGTGAACTGTCTCTTGGGTGCGACCTCCTTACGTTGCTGCCCCTGTCCTTGTTGAGCAGGCCTAGGATTAAAGATCTGGGTTGCCCCTACATGTTGATCATGGCGACCCTTTTTACTATGCACAACATTGGACTCCTTCTTCCCACTGTAAGGCTTTTTATGAGCATCGGCAGGTGCGGCTTCTTGAATCTTTCCAGCCTTGATACCAGCTTCAATCCTCTCCCCGGTCAAGATCAAATCTGTAAACCCAGCAGAAGAATTCCCAATCAGATGGTTGAAGAAAGGACCAGACAGGGTCCCCAAGAACATGTCAACGAGCTCACGGTCAGTTAAAGGCGGCTGCACCCTTCCATCCAGGTCTCTCCATCTTTGCGCATACTCCTTAAAACCTTCACCCGTCCCCAGTGACATACCCTGGAGTTGGGTACGCGTAGGAGCGAGGTCGGCATTATACTGATACTGCTTATAAAAAGCAGTTGCCAAGTCCTCCCAGTTACGAATACTGGTTCCATCCAACTGATAGAACCATTCGAGCTGAGTCCCTGAAAGACTTTCCTGGAAGAAATGGATCCATAGATTCTTGTCTGCCGTGTAGGGTTGGATCTTCCTTGCGTATGAACGGAGGTGCAACTTAGGACAGGAAGTCCCGTCGTACTTTGCAAAGGCAGGTGCCTTGAACTTGTGAGGGATCACCACCCCAGAAGATAAGCCTAGGTCTCCAAAGTCGAACCCAGGCACACGTTGAATCTCCATAGCATTTAACCGGCCCTCCAGCTGTTTGTACCTGTCCTCAGCAGGAGGGTACTGTTCATCATTGAAGTCTGTCTCGGTGTCAGAGACTACGTGACTAGGAACCCTTCCCTCTTGGTGACTGCCTTCCCCAACAGATGGAGTAGTCCGCTCAGCTTCATTCTGCAGTGTATTCCCAGATCTGCGTCTAGGGTTGAACAAAACAATCCTCTTCTTCTTTTTCTTCAAAAGCAGAGTCTTCAATTCCTGTTGTCCTTGGGCTAAGCTCATGACCAGCTCCTATAACTGGGCGTTCTGGGCCTGGAGGGCCTTGATAGCTTGTTCATTGGATGATTCAGGATTCATGATGACCGCTGAAATAAACAGCGAAGAAGGTAAGTGACCTGTCAAAAGGGTACCTGTAATGCAATGATATGTAAGTATGCATGCAATGTTTTCAAAGATCTTGCGGGGTAAACAAGAAAAATTGTTAGAATCTGGTAGCTTGATTGAAGGAACTTCATGTTGTTGAGAGTCCTTCTTCAAGAGTCAAGGCTCACCATATCCAGTGGGTCATAGCCCCTGACTCGAGTCACAACCTTGGCTAGAGGAAAATAAGTCCCCTTTGCCCCTTGCTAGATGGTTGGTTCATCATGACCTGCATCACAAGCCCTTGAGATCCTTGAAATGGATTAGTCTTTATGCAGGATGCATGCAATGGTATGATGTTATGCTATGCATGGAGTGATGTAAGTAGGCCCTGTAATGAGTCCCAATTAGGGACTGTAAACAAAACCTGCAAGGAACCCATGTTGTTAGATTACAAGTATGCAAGTAGCTCAAGTTTGAAGGCACACAAGTCACACAGAGAGCCCTTAGAGTTTAGGTACTACCCTCTTTCAGTTTCGTTGGTTAAGACCTGTCCTATCAAAAGTAACCGGGTTCTAGAGGATCCCAATATCACTGACTACCCTCAATCGGTCATAACTCCAACGTCGCAATCTTTTCTTGCGGCCAGAACCATCGCGAGAGTTTAGCCTCAATGGGTGTAGCATACTGCTACTGTTCTATGGCCAAGTTGGGTCAATTTAGGGTTCTAAGGTCGATTGGTGCTTAATGACTCCTTAGAAGACCCATATTCTCCTCGTTGCAACACAAGGGATATCGGTACAGACTAAGGTGCCACACCAATGTAGCCACTGCTTCACCCGTGTCGGTCTACGCCGGACAGGTCCCTCACAGCTTATGCTACCTAAAAGGGTATCCCCAGATCCGGGTTAGGATCTATGAAACTCCGATGCAATGCCCACAATATTAAAGCAAACAGAGCAAGCAATTGAAAACATAAGAGTGGTCTAATTCCTAAGGTACACCTCACTTTTATATTCCCCAGCAGAGTCGCCAGTTCTGTGATCGGTGGAAATAGAACTGACTGTTTTTTAAGCTGGTTTCGCGAAATGTCGCGGTAAGCAAGAGTCGCCACCTTCTTTTATGTTCTCCAACATGGAAAGGACAAAAGCACAGCAAAATTCCTTATTTGAGAATGTTTCTCGGTTCGGGAGGTAGATTTATAGAAAGGGAAGGTGTTAGCACCCTTTCTATCCATGGTTATCCACGGGCTCTTAGGTACTTGCTCTTATGTTTTCAAAATTTGTTTGCTTTTCAAATGTGTGTGGGTTTTGAAAAAGTTTCGTTTGAAAAATTTCTAAGTAACTCTTGTATCTGTCCTCAAGAGTGTATGAAAAATTTGTTCGAAAACTTTTAGAAAGTGTGGGTGTGAAAAGTTGTTTTTGTTTGTTTTGAAAAGAGCAAGTACCCATGAGATCTACCTACTCTAAGGAATTAGGCTGTGTAAGAGTCCTTTAGATAGTGCCATCCCACCATTGAGAGGTAGGTAGCACCATCGTTGGAGGTGTTCGCGTCAATTTGATTAAGGGACATGTGTGGTCACCGAAGCAACGGTAGGACATCTTAGTAGTAACCCTAATGTCCTAGATCCTTTTATCCGAGGCAACCGTTTCGAGGCAACTGGATCTTTAGACAAAGGGCGACCTCTAAGACACCCTATACTTGATGACCACGTCGAGGCAACCAGTGAGGCGTACCCTAAGGAGTGGCATGTGCTTTGTGTGTTGTTTTTCAGTTAAGGTTATCTTGTATGTTATTTGTGAGCTACGGATTGGTTTTATTTTTCATACATTCTTTCATGCATTTTTTAACAGTTAGGAGTGCGGAAAATAAATTGCAGAAATGTAAATCTAGCTATTACAAGGCGCGGGTCTATACATCGCCAAAAAAACAAAAACCCGTTTTGAAATAAGAATGCGAGAAAACAAATAAAGCAGTAAAATAGGTCCTAATTAACTATTACGTTTCCAGAAGTAGTTACATAAATATAATGAAAATAAATTAAAGCGCGAGAGAATCGAATCGGGATGTTTTAGGGTGTTGACCCTTTTTTAAGAAATAATTGAATTTTTTGTCTTTTTTTTGTGATTAAATGAAATTAGAATTAGTGACTAATTAATTAATTTATTAAAAGAAAAATGTTTTTGTATTTTTATGTTTTTTTAATGAAAATAAAATAAAAGGAAATAAAATTAAAAGTTAATAAAAACCTAATTCTAAATTTATTTTAGTTATTAAGAAAAAAAAGGTTAAAGTTGCCTAATTAAAGCTAATTCAATTTATTAGTATTGATTTACAAAAATAAAATGAAATTAATAATAATAATAATATTAGTTCTTTTTTTTTTTGATTTTTATGAAAAAAGTTAGTTATGTTAATTTAATGATAATTAGAAAAATTAATTAATAAACAAACAAAATAGAAATATAAAATAAGAAGAAAAAAGGATGAACCAAAAAAGGGGGTTAAGTGAAGCAATCTGGGCCCAATAGTGATCAAGCCCTTTGCTGACTTTTGGAATTGCCTGCGCCTGTGTTGACTCCTGATCATGGTGCTCTTCACCTCTTGGCCCTTGGATGGACGCTTGGGACACTTGGCGCGTTGGATATGTGGGATGCATGGTGGCACGCTGTGGACTGCATGTACATGAATATGTTAAGGAAAAAATGAAACAATTAATTGGGGGACCTGGGAATCGAACCCAGGTCCCAAAGATTACCAAGCCAACACCTATACCACTAGACCACTCATGCGCGTTTGTAAGCATAATGAGAACTAAATATTATATAAAAAGAATGCATTATATGCTGGATCAAAGAAAAAGCGCGCGCCTATTTGAATGTACCAACCCCATCCTTCCACGTAATCATCTTCTTCGTTCCTGAAACAAAAAGAACAAACAAATAACGGGGGTTTTAAACCCCCACAAAATGCCAATGTCCAAAATATCGATTAGGCGCTCAGTGTATATAAAAAGGGCGCGAGGTGTCTAATGGATTCGTCTCATCAAGCCGGTTTCAACCATGGGTGTTTGGAGGTTTAATTTTACCGCATGTGCAAAGCCCCAATTCGAAATCTCTGAAACCCTAGAACTTAACAATGGCAACTTTCATTCTAGAGCATCATAATCAAATTAAATTATATAGAAAGCTTCGTATGGGTCCTGTGAACATAATACAATCAATGAAAAATGTTAAAAACGCATGAATTGATGATTGTGATTTTGAAAAAAGAAGGTGAACCGTATGACTGTGTAGCACGAGTTCTTGAGTGTTAGGACTTGTTTATGCTTGCAATAGGTTCCTGGCAATGCTGGGAATGTGTTTGGATCAAAAGAAAGGTTTGAATTATGCTGGAATATGGATTTCAGTTTGTGACTTTTCTTTGGAATTTTTGAATTTTGTTCTTTTGTTTCAGAGGTTTCTAGGTCGTGAATGAGGTATGAGAGGCTTTCATATATGGTTCTGAATGAGAATCAGTCACTATTATGAACCTTTAACCATTGCAATGAAGTTTGAGATTTCTCCATAACCACCATTAAAGCAACTTGCCATTTTTGTTCAAAATTTGAATTTCATGCTCATAATAGGCTTGACACGAATTTGGTATGTGACTTATGCTTCATCAAGGTTATTCAAACCACAAGATATCCCTTAATTAATTTTTTTGATTTTTATTTGAATTAAAATGAATTAAATCCATAAAAATTAAATAAAAATGGAAAAATAATTATTTGGTCTTGAAATTAACCACGGGGCACGTGGGTGGCATGGCAAAGCTGAATCAAGTGGAAAAAGTGGGCCCTTTTGTCAAAAAATAAAGTTTCAAGGATAGTTGACTTTTGCCATTTCACAAAAATTTCCCAACTTCTCCAATGCATATCTTGCTCAATTTTGATCATATGAACATGTTCTTGGACATTTTGGAAAGGTCTTGAAGTCCTCTAACCAATGCCTTTGGTCCCATGTCTTTTTGATTTACCAATCTAAAGTTATGGTCTTTGACTTAAAATGCCTTTTTGTTGACTTTTGAAAATGACCTATAATGTTGAAATTGATAACTTTTTGTGAGAGCATTTCTTGGACTTGGAATGTGAAGATAAGTTGTAGGAAATGTCATCCCCTTCAAAATGAGCATTGGATGGGATTTTTCTGATGAACCATGAAAAAGTTATGCTTTGGTCAAGTTACAGTTGACTTTTCAGCTGTCCAAAAATAGAAACTTTTGACACCTTGATGATTTTTGAGCCATTCTTGTGGAATCATGATCAAGACTTGATCAAATGATGATTGTGGCTTCAAAATGAGATGTTGACCAAAATTTTTTACTTTTGACTGCCAAATGACCATTTTTCCCCTGCAGTTGATTGTGAAGCAATTAGGGTTTTTGACTGTGCAACTTGACCTTGTGAGCCTTGAAACTTGGCATGTAGATGCTTGACAATGTATATGAGCATATGGGACTTGATTGAGCCCTTGAAAACCTCAACTTCCTTTCAAGAACCAAAACCCTAATTTCAGCTGGCTTATGAGGCCTTTGAATTGTGCAATCCTTGATCCATTTGAAGATTGATCTTGACAAATTTTGAAGAATATGGGAGGGCAAATTTTGGGGTATAACACAACCTGTTATAATCAGTCAAAAACATCATCTGAAGGATCAAATTCTTGTTCCAACTTTTCAACAAACACCTTATAATCATGGATCCAATTGAGCATGAAAATTCCATCATATTATGAGAAAATAACACTAATGGAATCATAAAACAATGCTCAATGAATCAAAACCAGAAATCCACAAGAAATCACATTGTGAAAAATGATGATCCAACTTACCAATGGTAGAATTAGAGAATTATCAAACAACTTCCAGAATTTGCTTCAATTCAACAAAATGTATCAATTACCAAAGCTTGGATGTAGAGAATTGATGAAGAAAAAGTGTTTGGATAAAGATTTAGCTCAAAGATTAGTAAGCTTCAATGAACAACTTACTAACTTTTTGAAAATGGAGCTTTGAGTGAATTTGGTCGATGGAGAGAATTGAGATTTTTTAGGAAAATGAGTTTGGCTATCAAAAGCTTGTGATTTGAATGAAATGAGGTCTCTATTTATAGAGTTTTAGGATGGGATTAGTGGTAATTTGGTAATTGATTCTTGGAGCCAAAATTGAATTAATGATATAATTTTCAAATTATGCAGAAAAATTAGAGCCAAAAAGATGACAGATTTGAAATTGCTGGCTTTTTTTCAAAAATCACGTGTATGTTGTTGTTATGAGTCGATACATGGGTGGTATGCGTCGACACATCCTAGTTGTATAGAACATCATGTGTTGATACATGCCTCTATGTGTCGATACATACTGCTTCTTCAACACATTACAGAATCACACAATCTGCATGAGTCGACACATAACACGTATGTGTCAACACATGCTAGTTATACAAACAGGATGAGTCGATACATACATGCATGTGTCGACACATGCTATTTATACACAACAGGATGAGTCGATACATACATGCATGTGTCGACACATGCTAGTTATACACAACAGGATGAGTCGATACATACCTTTATGGGTCGATGCATGCTGTCTTTCGCCACAATACAGAATCAAATCAAATTGCATGAGCCTTATTTGTTGGATGCTTCGACTTGGTACCTACAAAACACAATTTTGCAAAGACAAGGACAAATATTTTTTTGTATTTTGGTTAGAGGTTAATTAACAACACATATACAAAATACAAAACCAAGGTGCTTGGAAATTCCTCAAGAGCAAACTTAAAGATATGAGATAGAAAAAAGAGGAAGAATAAACCCTCCTGTGATCTTTTTATGATCAAGTTGACATGATATGATAGGGGAATCTTAGGGGCAAAAATTGGGGTACAACAGCTTCCCTTATTTAAGTGTCTTCTATCCAGAGATACGAAGGTTAAAAATCTTCGTGTCGACGCGATTGAAGATACCTAAATATAAAACAAACCCTATTTTTGTCTCTAAGATGCCATGCAATGCTTATGATTATGAATGCATATGAACAGAACAAAAGAGACGCAAAGTATCACTGGGGATGCCACAAAAATGAAGAAACAAAGGAGCAACCCCACCAGGAAAATAAATCACTGGTGAACAAAAGACAAGACTCTATTGGTGTAAAACCCAAAGAAGAGATAAGGTAGCATCAACTCAAATATTGAGGAAAAAGTAGAGAATGATAACCATCGACAGATAACTGTGAACTACCAACTCAATAGTTGAAGGTAGAGAGAAAAAGATATACCGACTCACAGATGACGGTGAAATACCAACTCAATAGTTGAAGGTAGAAGATAAAGATATACCGACTCACAGATGACGGTGAACTACCAACTCAAAAGTTGAAAGTAGAGAGAAAATACATCATGCCATCGCTGTTCACTGACGATGAACTATCAACGTTCACTGATGATAGCAAAAAGATAAGAAACACCGACGTTCACTGCCGATGTACTACCAACATTCACTGAAGGTAGAAGGAGAATATCATACCACCGCAGTTCACTGACCATGAACTATCACCATTCACTGATGATAGCAAAAAGATAAGAAACACAGACGTTCACTGCCGATGTACTACCAACGTTCACTGAAGGTAGATTTGAATATCATACCACCGCCGTTCACTGATGATGAACTATTAACGTTCACTGATGATAGCAAAAAGATAACAAACACCAACGTTCACTGGCGATGTACTACCAACGTTCACTGAAGGTAGATTTGAAAATATCATACCACCGCCGTTCACCGACGATGAACTATCAACGTTCACTGATGATAGCAAAAAGATAAGAAACACCGACGTTCACTGCCGATGTACTACCAACGTTCACTAAAGGTAGAAAGAGAATATCATACCACCGCCGTTCACTGACGATGAACTATAACCATTCACTGATGATAGCAAAAATATAACAAACACCGACGTTCACTGCCGATGTACTACCAACGTTCACTGAAGGTAGCAAAAAAATATATCAAGTTTTTTCCAAAATTCTGGTGTTTTGCCTAGAACGGGTCTCAACTTCTTCTGTAACCAAGGCACTCTGCCTGGAAAGGGTAATATGCAAGCTTATCTCAAATAAAGAGACTTCCACTCATTGCCAAGGGGAATTGCAAAGAGAAATGATTTTCTGGGGATAGAAATATGGCTTCCTGGGGAAATAGATATGACTTCCTGGGGAAATGCCACGGTATTCCTGCTGAGGAGATAAAGTCTTCTTGTGCAAAATAAATGTACAAACCAAAACTCAAAGTTATCAGAAATACAAAGTAAATAATATCGTCATGCAATCACGAATCAAATTAGAAACAAACTGGAGCAAGACGGCCAACGAAGATACATCCTTTGAGAAATAAACTCAAGAGGGAAAAACAAATCCACCTAAGCAAGGAGCGCTGCAGGAAGGTTAGAACACAATGTCAATGAAAAATGATTTGTAGCAATGCATGATGCATGTATGAATGTATGAGTGATATCGTGCATATGCTGGTAAAAGGATACATAATCAGCACAAACAAACAAAACCGCCTCAGGTACCAACAACATTGGGATAAACTTCAATCAGAAAGATCGATCCAAGAAAGGTAAAAGCAACCACCGAAACCAAACCTATTGCGTTTCCTAACTTCACTGAGGAGAAACATAATCCGGATGTAGCTAAATCAAATAGATACCGAGATAGAACATCTTTCTTTCGGTTTCATCGGAGAAATCAGTTTTTCAAAAGCAACATACCTACTGGAGATTGCATGACCAGCCTCAAATAAAGCAGACTGACGCCGATACAATCAAACTTTACTGGGGAATTCAGATCCACTTTGAAGGAGAAAAAACATACAGACTTCAATAAGGGAGACAATTCTTTATCATCGAGACATCCATTGGGGACTTCATGCTGACTTCATTAGGGAGGTCAAAACCACATCATCGAGCGGAAACCAAGATAAGTTCTTCACTGGGGAAAACGGAGATACGTTATCCACTGGGGAAAACGGGGGTATGTTCTCCGCTGGGGAAACCAGAGATACGTTCTTCGAGAGTAATTATTGCACCAACTTCTTTGGTGAGAAAGGACTTCTATCAAATAAACGAGGCCTTCACTGGAGAAAATTGGATTGAGTCTTCATATCATACAAACCTATTCCAACAAAAGATGCCTTGGTATAGTCTTCCTGGGAAATCAAGAAGTCAACACTAATGCCAATACTGCAAAAATAACGATATCTTAGCATACCAAGGGAATAAAACCTTGCATCATATGAGGGAAAACTTCACTGGGGAATCTGAGACGAAGGCTTCTGACCATGCAAACCCAAAATTAAAAGCGAACCAAGACTTGGCCGGGGATAATGGGATCACAAACCTAATAATGTACCTTGCACCCACTGGTATCGTCTTTGACTATCTGAGAAACACACAAAGATTGCGCACATACTAACAAGATGACCTGAGAAAAACCTTCATGAAGGAAGTAAATCTCCTTAAAACAACCGGTGTTTGTTCATTCCTGGGATCGCCATTTTTGTTGTCATTGTTTCATCACAAATCCCAAAGTAAATTGAATTGTGAAGATCTCCCCTTCTTTTTTTGAAAAGTCAATTTTGCTTTTTAATCTTTTTGCTTTAAAAATTATTATCAGTATAAATGGAGTCTTTGCAAGCTAAATAAAAATAAGAACACAAAGAACTGGGAAAAAGCTCGAATTTCATTAATAGAATGGTAGTCTGTGAATGGCGAGACTCCATGGATGATTACAAAGTTTGGGAAATGGTAATATATAATGGAAAAGATACATTGATATACAATGACCACTATTCCCCCTAACAACTTTTGAAATCCTGAGCAGCAGCTTTTGTTGAAGTATGGTGAGGATCCGAGAAGATTGTTGCTTCAACGATCAAGTCTTGTCTGACGTAGTTACTTGCCAAGAAAAATCCCTAACTTTTTTCTAAGCTGCCCTTGTGGATTTTCAACTTAGCGGGAAATTTATTCTGTTTATGTCTCTAATTTTTGCCTAGACCGCCCTTTCGGGTTTTCAGCCTACCGAGACGCTCCTTTTTGACTAAGCCGCCCTTTCGGGTTTTCAACTTAGCGAGCTGTTATTTTATTTATTTAGGCGAAGTATTTCTTGACTGCGTCAGCATTCATGAGACGTGGGAACTCCTCGCCATCCATAGTTTCAAGAATTAATGCACCACCAGAGAAGGCTTTCTTGACAACATACGGGCCTTCAAAATTGGGAGTCCACTTGCCCCTAGAATCAGTGTTGAAAGACATGATCTTCCTGAGCACGAGGTCGCCTTCTCTGAATTCATGAGGTTTGACCTTTTTATCAAATGCTTTATTCATTCTTTTCTGATATAACTGCCTATGACATAAAGCTGTCATTCTCTTCTCTTCAATCAAACTCAATTGGTCAAACCTGTTCTGGACCCATTCATCCTCTGTCAACTTGGCTTCCACTATCACACGTAATGAGGGAATCTCTACCTCAACAGGGAGTACAACTTCCATTCCATATACCAGGGAGAACAGGGGTTGCTCCTGTTGAAGTGCGGACATATGTTTGATATCCATGCAGAGCAAAAGGGAGGATTTCATGGCAATCCTTATAAGTAAACCATTTTTCTAGATAATTCTCTTGATATTCTTATTAGCAGCTTCAACAACCCCATTCATCTTTGGCCTGTATGGAGACGAATTGTGATGGACAATCTTGAATTCTTCACACAGTTATGTCATCATCTTGTTGTTCAAATTTGAGCCATTGTCAGTGATGATTCTACTCGGCACACCATACCGCCATATAAGATTGTTTTTGATGAAACACACGACCACCTGTTTGGTAACATTGGCATAAGAAGCAGCCTCTACCCATTTGGTAAAGTAGTCAATTGCTACCAAGATGAAACGGTGTCCATTTGAAGCTTTAGGGAGGAAATCATGTCTATACCCCACATAGAGAAAGGCCATGGGGAGGAAATCACATTGAGAAGTGTCGGAGGCACATGGACCTTGTCTGCATAAATCTGGAATTTATGGCACTTCTTTGCAAATTTGTAACAGTCAGATTCCATTGTCAACCAATAGTAACCTGCCCTTAGCATCTTTTTAGCCATCGAATGCCCATTAACATGAGTGCAAAATGAACCTTCATGAATCTCATGCATCAACATGTCTGCTTCGTGTCTATCCATTCATCTGAGCAAGACCATGTCATAATTTCTCTTGTATAACACATTCTCACTGAGGAAGACACTTCCTGCCAATCTTCTTAGTGTCTTTCTATCTTTCCTCGACGCACCAATCGGGTATTCCTGAGTCTGAAGAAAATGCTTGATGTCATAATACAAGGGTTTTTCATCTGCTACCTCCTCTATTGCAAACACATGAGCGGGCCTATCCAGCCGTCGAACTGTAATACGGGGTATATCATTCTAAGTATTCACTTGGTACATGGAAGCCAGAGTTGCCAGAGTATCCACCATTTGATTTTCATCTTTAGGAATGTGATGGACTTCAAATTTATTGAAGAAGGGTAGTAATCTTCTAGCATAATATTTGTAAGGGATCAAGCCAGGGTGACGAGTATCCCATTCTCCTTTAATCTGATTTATTACCAAGGCTGAATCACCATAAACATCTAGAATTTTGATTCTGAGATCAATAGCTTCCTCAAGACCCATGATGCAAGCCTCATATTCTGCCATATTATTAGTGCAATCAAATGTTAACCTTACAGTAAAAGGAATGTGCGATCCATGAAGAGTGACGATCACATCACCAATTCCTTTACCATAAGCATTCACCGCTCCATCAAATATCATACTCCAATGAGATTCAGGGTCGGGGCCTTCCTCAGGCAATGGTTCATCACAATCTTTCACTTTTAAGAACATCAGATCCTCATCGGGGAATTTATATTCTGCAAACTGATGATCTTCCACTGGCTGGTGAGCAACGTAATCTGCCAACACACTACTTTTGATAGCTTTTTGAGTGCGATACTCAATATCATATTTAGATAACAACATCTTCCAGCGGGCAATTCTCCCAGTAAAAGCAGGCTTCCCAAAAATATACTTGATTGGATCCATTTTGGAGATCAACCAAGTGGTATGATTCAACATATACTGCCGCAAACGCTTTTCCGCCCATGCCAAAGCACAACATGTCTTTTCTAGCATGGAATACCGTGACTCACAATCAGTGAACTTTTTGATGAGATAATAAATGGCGAACTCTTTCTTCCCTGTTTCATCCTGTTGTCCCAGAATACAACCCATGGATTTATCTAACATTGTCAGATACATAATCAACTGTTTTCCTTCTACGGGAGGGAGCAAGATAGGAGGTTCAAGCAGATACTCTTTAATACTCTCAAATGCCCATTGGCAGTCATCCGTCCATACATAACCTTGATCTTTCTTTAACAACTTAAAGATCGGTTCACACTTTGTAGTCATGTGGGAAATGAATCTGGAAATATAATTCAAACGCCCGAGGAAACCCCTGACTTGCTTTTCAGTTCTTGGTGCTGGCATTTCTTGAATTTCTTTGACTTTATCAGGGTCGACTTCAATTCCTTTCTGGCTAACGATAAAACCCAACAATTTCCCCGATCTAACTCCGAAGGTGCATTTATTTGGATTCAAGCGGAGACGATACTTCCTCAAACGCTGAAACAACTTCAACAAATCTTTTATATGCCCTTCTTCAGTTTGGGATTTTGCAATCATATCATCAACATATACTTCGATTTCCTTGTGCATCAGATCATGGAATAGGGTTGTCATAGCCCTCTGGTACGTTGCACCAGCGTTCTTCAACCCGAAGGGCATCACTCTGTAACAGAATGTTCCCCAGGGTGTGATAAACGTTGTTTTTTCCATGTCCTCTGGAGCCATTCTTATTTGATTATACCCGGAAAATCCGTCCATGAACGAGAATACCTTGAATTTTGTTGTGCTGTCAACTAATATGTCAATATGAGGCAATGGAAAATCATCTTTCGGACTAGCTTTATTTAGATCTCTGTAATCTATGCACATGTGGACTTTTCCGTCTTTTTTCGGTACTGGGACAATATTGGCAATCCATTGAGGATACACTAACATCACAAGAAAACCAACATTAATCTATTTTAGGACCTCCTCTTTGATCTTTACTGCCATATCTGGGTGGGTTCTTCTCAAATTTTGTTTAACTGGCGGACACTCTGGCTTCAACGGCAAACGATGCTCGACAATGTCTGTATCTAGACCAAGCATATCTTGATAAGACCAAGAAAAAAATATCCACATACTCTTTCAACAGCTCAATCAACCCGCTCTTCACATCAGGATGCAACGATGCTCTAATCTTAACTTCCTTCGGATCTTCTTCTGAACCTACATTAATCACTTCCAAAGGCTCCTTATATGGATGAATGGTATTTTCCTCGTGCTCAAGCAACCGTGAGACCTCTTCTAGAATCTCATCATAATCTTCTTCTTCAACCCCAAACATAGGACAATCAAAGTTGGGAGAGGGTGCAGGATCATTGTATTCAACGGGTTTTTTAATTAATCTGCACATGTGATTTATGATTGCTTTTAGAAACTGACACATATAACAAGTGATCATGCAGATTAATTTTAAGTTATTATTTATTTTGAAAGGGTTCTTTATTTGATTACCATTTCCCAAGAAAAAGTAGAAAATAAAGACATATTTTTGGAAGCAAAAACAACTTTTATTAATGATCTTAAAAATCAAAGCAAACAGATAAGCCCATACAATACTTTCACCTTGGGGAGAGTGAAAGCTTTTCAAAATAAAGAAACAGATTAACAAAACAAATTACTTTGAAATATGTATGCAAGAAGGAACATCAATGGTGACCCAGTTTTGAACTCGGACTCCATGCGTCACGTAATTCGATACTTCCTGCTCTGCTTCATCCTCTTCAACAACATTAATTCCAGAACCAATAAGATGGAGGTAGCCTCCGCTGCGGAAAACATCATGATAACTGTTCACAGAAGACTTTGACTTCAAACTTTCGCCTTTGACATTCTTCAAAGAGAAACCCAAACCAGTTATGTTTTTGTTCACGGGTGGATCCACAAGTTGTCCCCAAACTGCATTATGACCATTGCGCACAAGCTGCTGCGCGTCCTTCAGTGAAACCACAGAATTCTCATTCCTCCTTATGTTGTCAATAAATAGGGCCTGGAACTGGTTTCCAACAACAACCTCATCCGCTTCTACAATACTGAAAGAGGATAGATGGGATATCAACAATGCTTGCTCCCCATTTATGATCACCACCTTCCCTTTGCGCACAAACTTTAACTTTTGATGCAGAGTTGAAGTGACATCCCCTGCTTCGAGTATCCATGGCCGTCCAAGAAAACAACTATATGCAGGAATAATGTCCATAACCTGGAAGGTTATCAAGAACAAATATGGTCCTATATGGATGGGCAAGTCCATTTCACCGATGACAGATTTCCTCGACCCATCAAAAACCTTCACAATGATGCCACTCGGGTGCATAGGTGCTCCTTGATACTTTAACTTCATGAGGGTACTCCTCGGTATAACATTCAGCGCGGATCCGTTATCAATTAGCACATTGGACAGCGAATCATTCTTGCAATTCATAGATATGTGGAGGGCCAGGTTGTGATTCCTCCCTTCATCTGGTAAGTCATCATCGCAGAAACTCAAATTATTAAATGACGTAATGTTTCCAATTACGCTGCTGAATTGATCTAATGGTATGTCATTCTCCATAAAAGCTTGGTCTAGTACTCTCATCAATGATTCTCTATGAGCATAGGAATTCATCAACAAAGCTAGGATGTATATCTTTAAAGGAGTCTGCAATAGCTGATCTACAATTTTGTAGTCGCTCATCTTAATTATCTTCAAAATATCATCCACTTCTTTCTCTAATGTAGCTCCACTAGTCTCTCCTGCATACTTCTTAGGCTCATTGTTCTCAGCAATTTTCTTTCCAGCAACATCATCTCTTCGAATAACCGGCGCAAACACATAATCGCTACGTGTCATCCTTCTATTATCAGCTATATTTCCAACATTTGTCATTGGCTGGATGGGAACCTCCACCCCATCTTCTATGATTGTAGTGTTGTATTTGTAAGGCACAACCTTATCTGATTCATAGGGAACAAGACCTGGCCGACTAATTACCAATGGGGTAACAGCTGGTTTGCTATGGTACTCCACCTCAAGATGAGTGGGTGCACCAAAACAAGGTACAATGACGTTTACCCCTTCCTCAACACAATCAACCATCAAAAAGTCATTTCCGGCAAACAAATCTTCGTCTGAAGAGAAATACTCATTTGTGGAGGCATACTCTTCCTCTGACTCTTCTTCCATCAAACAAACTTCAACCATATCAATCCCATTATAATCATCTCTCTGACCTGTGATCTTGATAGTTCCATTGTCTAACAGCAATTGAACACCTTCCCTCATAATAGAACATCATAGGGGGTTTCGACAACAAACTATGCAAGATCCATATTGGTGTTCCACCTGACCAGCAGTACGGCAGAAGGTAGCATGAAACTGCACGAGATCCTCATTAAAATGATCCACATCAAAAATTCTAAATTCACCCGGACATCCAGAAACCATATTCAATTCCTCTTCATATTCCTTCCTAGACCTGATTATATGGATTAAACCTTCATACATCATCTCCTGTAAATCAGCCTTTATCTTCTCGCAACCCTGTATATCTGTACTGCAAATAGCACATTCGGCGTGGTCATGTGTATAATAACTGAATTCACAGAGGTCTTCATGCATCTTCACCAAATATCCTATAACCAGATTAATGTAAAAAATTCAAAAGTCTCCTGGACAACCGGCCACCATATTTACAGCATTCACTCCCCCGTGCTTGGGTAGAGGATTGTCTTTCACATTAGGTCCCATGTCTTTGAAAGATAAAATTCCAGACTTCACAAACCTTTGCACTTCAGTCCTCAAAGGATAAAAATTCTCAACACTATGCCTTGGTGCTCCCTAATGAAAGGCACACATCTGGTCTGCTTTGTAATACCAAGGCAATGGTGATGGTATGGCGGGAGGTGGTCGTGTCTGGACCAACTTCTTCTGTATCAATGCTGGTAGTAGCTCTGCATAGCTCATGGGAATATGATCATAGTTCTCCCTTCTCTGATTATACCCTTGATTCCCCTGCTGGGACGGTCTCTGATAAGCAACGGTAGTCGGAGCGGAATTCATAACAGGAGTAACTGAGGCGACCTGCTGATGACGCTGATAATTATTTCTAGGAGCGTTTACCCTTCTCTCTTGCATAACAGCATTTGTATCCCCCTCTTTCTTCTTGGTAAACCCATAAGATTTCTTTTTCACACCTCCAGATCCTTCACCCTTTGTCAAACGGCCTTCTCTTACTGCCTCTTCTAGGAGGACACCCATTCCTACCATCTTTGTAAAATCACTTGGGGCACTTGCTACCATTCTTTCATAGTAGAAAGCGCCTAGCGTCTTTAGAAAAATCTTAGTCATTTCTTTCTCTTCCATGGGAGGAATCACTTGTACAGCCACTTCGCGCCATCTTTGCGCATACTCTTTGAACGATTCTCTGTCTTTCTCAACCATGGCCCTAAGCTGGTCACGGTCAGGCGCCATGTCCACATTGTACTTGTATTGTTTAATGAATGCTTCTCCCAAATCATTAAAAGTATGGATGTTTGCGCTGTCTAAACTCATGTACCATTTCAACGCTGCGCCGATCAGACTATCTTGGAAAAAGTGAATCAGCAGACGCTGATCATCAGTGTGGGTAAACATTCTTCTCACGTACATCACCAAGTGAGAACGAGGGCAAGTGTTGCCCTTGTACATCTCAAATTCCGGGACCTTGAACTTAGCAGGCACTTTAACATTCGGGACCAAACACAGCTCATTCACATTCTGCCCAAATAGCTCTTTTCCCCTAAGAGCCTTCATCTCTCTTTGAATTCTATCAAACTGCTCTTGGAAATCATCCATTCTGTCATAAAGACCCAAGTCTTCACTCGACGGAGGGAAAGGACGACACATATCTTCATTAACAAACGAAACCAAATTCACCGAAGGAGGTGCATCAGGAACAGTATGCACCACAGGAGGTGCAGGAGTAACAACATTTTGAACCACTGGAGCATCTTGAGGGCCAAGATTGAAACCTTCAGGTGAAAAAAATTCTCTGGCATTCCCCATGGATAACCCTGAGGCATACGGTTTAGAACAACAGCCAGAGTAGCGGATACAGGAACAGTAGGAATTTCAGAATTTGCCCTTGTTGGTTGAGGTTGAACACTCAGTGGATGATTCTGAGCAACCACCAGAGCTTCCATCAGAGTAGTCAAGTTGGCCAAGCCAGCCTTCAAAGCAGAAACTTCTTCGCGCAGCTTGCGATTCTCCTGTTCTAAGTTGTCCATCTTCTTTTTGAAATTAGCCCGAGTGTTGTAGTGATGAGTCAGCTTGCTGAGTGAAGTAAAGAAATTGGGTAAGACACTTGGATATGAATAACAAATGCAAGAAATATGTGCAATATGATGCATGATATGCAATGCATATGATTATTTTTACTTTATCATTTAATATTTCAAGGGATTTATGGTTTATAGACACATTGCAAACATCCAAGTAATAAAACTTTTGAAATACTGAAATTTTTTTATTGTAATAACTTCAAAATGGATTACAAGTTTCAATGATCCCAAGTACAAGATGAAAATACAATCTAAAATCCTGATAAGAGGAACTAATGGAGATCAATCTGTACGCTAGTGCTTCCCTGTGAGCCTGACAATCTGAGCTCTCAACCTCTGATTTTCTTCTACATGTCTGATGGCAACCTCCTTCCAATCATCTGAAGCAGGAAGTGAGTAATCAACACCTATTTGAGTCTTAGGATAAAATAAATCCCCTTGCTTCTCCATAGACTCCACCGCTCGACTCTCAAGGATCTCGATTAAATGATCTTTCTCCTTCAGGTCAGCTCTGTAGGAACTCTCTAAAGTATGGAACTTGTTCTTCCAAGCATCCCTTTCCTGTTGCATCCTAACCAAAGCAAGCTGCAACTCCTCTAGATCATCTAATAAGGGAGGAGTGGTCTTCACAAACAAATCAGGCATGGGTGTCTCCCAAGTATACGACATCTTCAACTGAATGGCTCTCGATCGGACCCACTGAAGATATGGCTCCAAAGAAACAACACCTCTAGGTCCCAAATCCTTCCTACTCTTCTTATCAATGTGATGCCAGGCCTTTGCAATCTGCTCCCTAGCTTCCCTGTGGTCTTCTCCTTCCTTCAAAAAGAAACTACTCAAATGAATACTATTTGGTTTATCCCTCATCGGGTAACCAAGTTGTCGCCATGCAAGAACAGGGTTATAGTTAATTCCTCCCTTTGTACCAAGAAGAGGCACATTGGGGAAACTACCACAACTGTCAATAATCTCCACATCCTGGTAAGCTCGATGATACCAATCAATATCTGAGTGAGTAAGTGCCATGATCTTAGGATCCCAACAGGGTTCCTTCTTGACATCCCAAAAAGCATCAGACTGAGGCATATGAGAGATAAACCACCGGTACAACAAAGGCGTGCAATAGATAATCATTCCCCCATGATAGGAACTCCGAAGATGAACAGAGTAATAAGCATCACCAAACAGTGTAGGAACCGGGTTTCCAATCATGAAAATCCTGATAGCGTTAATGTCGACAAACTTGTCCACATTAGGAAATAAGAATAATCCATAGGCGAGTAAAGAAAAGATGGCCTCAAAAGCAACCGTACTCTTCATCCTGGAAAAGTAACGAGCTTTCTCCAATAAGAACTGAGCTGGTAATCCTCTAATCCCTCCTTTGGTAGTCATATGGGCTTCCACCTCAGACTTCCCCAGATGAATCAAAGCAGCAATCTCATGTGGTTTTGGCTCACCCTCCAAACCAGTAAAAGGAACACAATCGGTAACAGGTAAATCCAATAGATAGGAATACTCTTCCAGTGTTGGCATCAACTGATAATCGAGAAAAGTAAAGCAGTGATACATCGGATCATAGAACTGGACCAAAGTTGAGAGAATACCCTCCTTCATCTTCAGCTTCATGAGAGGAATAACAGATCCATACTTCTTCTGAAAGTCTGCAGAACACTCGATCTCTGGAATTAGACTGATTAACTCATCTATCTTAGGATCCTTGAAATTGTATTTCCTGGTCTTTCTCTTTCCAGAATCCATGGTTTAAAAGTACCTGAGATATTCACAAATAGTCAACCTTTAAATCCCTTGAAATATTGTTTTCTTCAAAATATGCTCATGAGTTCATGGATGCATGATGCAACAATCACACACAAGATGACACATATAGGGTTCATAGGTTCAACGTCACGAGCATGAGGTCGAAGGTACTACCCATAAGGTATTGGTCTAAAAATTTATCACCTGCTGAACAAGGTTCTAAGAGGTTCCTAGAGTCTACATCCTTCCTTCGGATATTACTAACTTCCCGATTAACTCGGTAATCAGTAATATTCTCAAGAAAGACTCGTCCGAGCATAGTATCGCGTGACAACTATTTCCGGATTACTCCGTCATAGCTTCCGCACTACACCTAAAAGTACAAGATGGGTTAGGTAATCTACGATCCTCAGCTTCAACAGGCTCCCAGGTCGAAAGTAGTACGTCTTCCCAATTACTCGGTAAATGACACTACAATCAAAGGGGCCTCCACTGAGTGGGGGATCTCATGCCTCCTTTTTTGGGATTACTCCCTTAAAGTTAACATGACTATACCTCCCGTCATATCTTAAAGTTTGCCCAAGTCTGGGTATAGGACTTATGAGTAATCACCAAGCACCCTGTAAACCAGGAAAATCCAGACAAACATATATACAAGATATAACACATAAATAGAATAACACATATACAGATGATAAACAAAAATAGGCTTAACCCACTTAGGGATGGACCAGCAAGAGGTCAATCTTTCCCCAGTGAAGTCGCCATTTTTCTGTAGCGGTAGAAATATTCAAGACTAAGCCATTGGATTGACTAGACTTTATAAAAATCAAAATAAAAAATTGCCACCGCGCTTTATTGTTTCCAAAGGAATGGGAAAAGAGCGAATAACCCAAAAAGGGGGAAAGATTCAAGGTAAGGGGGTTGGTTATGCAAAGGGAAGGTATTAGAACCCTAAACATCTACGGTACTCCGCAGGAACCTCTTTGAAAAATCTATATATTTTGGTTATAAAAATGTGTTATATATAAAAATGGATGGTGGAGGTGAGAAAAGAAATATTTTTATGATTTTTGCACTCGCCGCGGTTGCGAACCTTTAGTGCCTACGTACCACCTTTCGTGCAATAGGGGATCAAGGTACACGTAGTTCCTCTTTTAAAAATTTGAAACACAAGTGTGTTGGTTAATTTTATGAGATAAGACATCATCGTTATTGTCCGTGTGGAAAACATACTTACTACCCACAATCATGAGAAAGGAGAATTTGCATCATCTCAAAGTGGAGGATATGGCTTGGATTTTAAAATCAACAATGCCTCACTCAACACCCAAGTGGAAAATATCTCTCTTTACTACATATTGTAGAAGTATAGTTGTTTGCATCACTACAAGGATTGACAAGAGTCTAATCTTTTAAGAAAAGTTTTTAAAATAAGAAGCCAAAGTGGCGAAAATGGTTTGAAATGAGATTGATTGAATTTTAGTCTTCTCACAAAAATGTCAAGGTATTATTAAATTGATTGAAATTTATTTATGAAAATGTTTTGAAAATGCATGGACCTAAGTCCAGGTTTATTATGAAAGTGTTTCAAGTTTAGAAATAAGAAAAGTTTTTAAAAGGAGGGAGAATATTTTTGAAATTAAAGAAGATGGGAGGAGATGAAGAGACTATCATAAAGCATAAGGTAAAAGCTAGGGATAAGAACCATCTAACCAACAAGGAGCCAATACTTGACATTATGAGTCAATATAGAATTCCCATTCTTTGGATTGAAACCAAGCAAGCAAAGATACTAGACCTCTTGAGAGAACCAAACTTCAAGTGTATTAAGTCCTCGCAAAAATTGGGCAGAGTAACGGCTGTATACGGGTGAATTCCAGATTACAAACAAAGTATGTAATCACAATAACCTGCACACAAAACAAACAAACAACCCAATATCTTGAGGTAAACCTCAAGAACTCCAGACAAAATGTCAAATAAAGTCACAAAGTCTCCAAGATAGGCCAAGGTCTCTAATCCTAAGTCCAAGAAGTCCAATACTCCATAATTCCAAGGATAGTAACCAAATAGTCCAAGTATCATTAAAGATTTTTATGGTTCATGTTGATTATTAGGTGTCTTTAAAAGGAAAAGAAACAAAGCTCAAGTGAGCAAAATAAAAATGACATAAAAGTAAATGCTCAAGTGAGCAAAAAATAAAAAAATGGCATGAAATGTAAATGCTTAAATTAAATGGTACATAAAGCATAAAAAATAAAAGCATAAAGTAAAGTCAATTGTTAGAAATTAGTTGTTAGTTGGATGACCATCTTGAAACTTGCATTTGGAACTCGTTAGAGGATTGGTAGAACCAAAGCCTCCACACAACAAGTTACATTTGCTTTTTGTCAAGTATATCATCCATTTTGGAATCCTCAAAAGTAACATTTAATGATCAACAATGTTTAAGTGATCCGCGTTGACCAATGGTGTTGTAGATCCATTAGAGGATTGGTAGAACCAAAGCCTCCACACAATGAATCTCAAGGTTACTGGATCAAAGAGATCAAATTAACATACTTGGGCTTGCAATCATAAGTTTGGGCCACGAATGATCATTTATTCGAACCGGGACAAAATTTAGCACTATGTTAAGCAATCGTAAGTGGACTTATGTAGAAGTCGCACCTATTTTGAGGCCGGTTAATAGCAATCTATGTACTTCATGTTTGGATAAATTATATAGAGATCACCATCCCTTAACATGTAGCACAATTAAAAAGAAAGGGATAAGATGAAGAGGGAGGGGAATGATAAGCTAATTTGGATCACCATTTCAAAATTCTTTCATCTTTAAATTCAACCACTCCTCTAGATGGATTAAAGTACTAAACATATCTTTAATCCATAGCACCAAAAATGAATTAAATAATTCATTCTTAGGTAGATTTGAATTGATGAACATTTATCCAACTTCTTGTACATCATAAAGTCCATTGAGTTTAAAGACAAATTGGACATTTAAAATTGCAATCAAAATTATCCATCAAAGAGAATGAGCAGAAAAATATTTGAGTCAAAACAACCCCAAAATAAGGCAGAAAAAGTATTTTCGACGCTGTTGCAATTGATTGTGCTTCAACAGCAACCTATTGCATCAGTGCAGTTTTTTTTAAAATCAATTTTATGTGCCAAACAATTACAATGTTACAACAATTGATTGCAACCTATTAAAATCAGTCAAAAACAACATCTCAAGGATCAAATTCTTGTTCCAACTTTTCAACAAACACCTTATGATCATGGATCCAATTGAGCATGAAAATTCCATCAAATTATGAGAAAATAGCACTAATGGAATCATAAAACAGTGATCAATGAATCAAAACCAGAAATCCACAAGAAATCACATTGTGAAAAATGATGATCCAACTTACCAAAGGTAGAATTAGAGAATTATCAAACAACTTCCAGAATTTGCTTCAATTCAACAACAAGTATCAATTACCAAAGCTTGGATGTAGAGAATTGATGAAGAAAAAGTGTTTGGATGAAGGTTTAGCTCAAATATTAGTAAGCTTCAATCAAAGTTTACTAACTTTTTGAAAATGGAGCTTTGAGTGATTTTGGTAGATGGAGAGAATTGAGAGATTTTTTAGCAAGATGAGTTTGGCTATCAAAAGCTTGTAATTTGAATGAAATGAGGTCTCTATTTATAGATTTTTAGGATTGGGATTAGTGGTAATTTGGTAATTGATTCTTGGAGCCAAAATTGAATTAATGATATAATTTTCAAATTATGCAGAAAAATTGGAGCCAAAAAGATGACAGATTTGAAATTGCTGGCTTTTTTTCAAAAATCACGTGTATGTTGCTGTTATGAGTTGGTACATGGGTGGTATGCGTCGACACATCCTAGTTGTATAACACAGCATGTGTCGATACATGCCTCTATATGTCGATACATACTACTTCTTCAACATATTATAGAATCACACAATCTGCATGAGTCGACACATAACACGTATGTGTCAACACATGCTGGTTATACCAACAGGATAAGTCGATACATACATGCATGTGTTGACACATGCTAGTTATACACAACAGGATGAGTCGATACATACATGCATGTGTCGACACATGCTAGTTATACACAACAGGATGAGTCAATACATACCTTTATGGGTCGATGCATGCTGTCTTTCGCCACAATTCAAAATGAAATCAACTTGAATGAGCCTTATTTGTTGGATGCTTCGACTTGGTACCTACAAAACACAATTTTGCAAAGACAAGGACAAATATTTTTTTGTATTTTGGTTAGAGGTTGATTATCAACACATATACAAAATATAAAACCAAGGTGCTTGTAAATTCCTCAAGAGCAAACTTAAAGATAGGAGATAGAAAAAAGAGGAAGAATCAACCCTCATGTGATCTTGTTATGATCAAGTTGACATGATATGATAGGGGAATCTTAGGGGGAAAAATTGGGGTACAACAGTGTCCAGGCTTCAAAGCATCTTGGAAATAGTAAATGCTTTGCTGATGGCTTTATTAGGGATTAGGGGTTGTGGCCCTGTGATTTGCAGTATTTTGAAAGGGAAATTCAAATTAGAGAGTATAGACTCAGTCGGGTAATGTAGACTCAACTTGGGGAGGATAGGTGTTGCAACCTAAAATTTTCCCTCTCATGTTTTCCAAAGTCTTCCCCCTGCCTGGTTGATCACAAACTCTTGCCTAAGGAAAAAGATGATTTTTGAGTGGTACTTCAAATACCTTTCGATTGGCATTCTGAAGGAGTATTTCGATTGGCATTCTGAAGGAGTATTTCGATTGGCATTATGGACAAGCATTCGATTGGAATTATGTCAAGGCAATGTCGACATGCATGTCAACCATGTCCTTAATTTGGCATGAACAACACCTTTTGATTGGCCTGTTAACAGAGCATTTCGATTGGAATCCTTCGATTGATATTTGGGCCAGACCCATTCGAAGGGTACGTAGGGAGTCCATTCGAAAGAGGCAAATCAGGACTAATCGAAGAGCATGGCCTGAAAGCACTCGAAATCCAAGCGTCCAGGTTCATTCAAGGGACACGAATGTTTCAAAAAAGGAAATGATTTAATGTGTTTGATTTTTGTCCAGAGCGTTAAAGGCCTATTTTAATGGTTGTCCCTTTCCATTTTCGTGCACTCCCACACTCCTATAAAGAGGAGGCCAGTGACACATTACAACACACACAAAAAAAAATTACACGAAAAATCACACGAAAATCATAGAACGAAAATTATACACATTTCTTCAAAAAATCTGCAGGAGAACAAAACATTGGAGAGACGCTGCCCAGAATTTTCCAAGCCAAAGCAGTCCCTCAGATAGAAGGTGTCTACGCCCAGAAGCCCTCAAATCAAAAGTGCCTACATCCAGGAAGTGCCCAGATCAGGAGTGCCTGCGCCCAGAAGCGCCCAGATCGAAAGTGCCTGCGCCCAGAAATCCCAGATTGAAAGTGCTCCCATCCAGCCAGTGCCCAAATCGAAGACTCAATCTGCAGGTAAGAAAGGGTAAATTGTCCAACCTTACATTTGCGTAAATGCATTATTACTTGTTGTTACCTTTGACCTGCCATCTTAGACAGGATCGAAAGGCCTGGGTTTGGCACCCAGGTCACATTTCTCGTGTGCTAACATTTGCTGCAGATTTAGCCTGAAGAGACCCCAACAAGTGCAGGATCGAAGGGCCTGGGATTCAATACCCAGGCCCTGCATTTTTGTTTCGCTCACATACTTTTGCAGGTATAACATCCCAGATCGAAGGAGAGCCCTTCTCTGGATCGAACCCATTAGCGTGCTGGATCGAAAGAGGCATCTCATCCCTGGATCGAAAGCCATGACCTCCATGATCGAAGGGCAATCCTCTTCCCTGGATCGAAGGCTACTCACGCCTTACTGTCTAGCCCAATCGAAAGGACCAGGACCCTCTTTGGACCGAAGCAGTCCATTCCCTCCCTGGGTCGAAACTCCTTTTTTCCCTGGATCGAAGGATCCCTCCTGCACTTTATTTTTTTGTTTTTATTCTCATAGACTTCTTTTTATCTTTTAATTAACATTAAAATAAAAAAAATCACAAAAAAAAACATTAGGTTAGTTTTTTTATTCAAATTAATTTTGTAAATAAATAAATTAATTATTTTAACTTCATTTTATCAATTTAAAATAAACTAGGCTTTGGAGTATTTAATTCAAATATCTTCTTAATCAAAAACAACAAAAAGAGTTCTTATTCTTAGGATTTTTTTTAGATTCACGCGCGTTTATTTTACTGGTTTGTAATAGTTTAGCTTAAATTTTTACTTTATTGCTTTTTATTCCCCAATTTTGGACATGTAAATAATCCCCCTCCCCGAAAGCCTTGTAATAGCGTAGGGTTTACAATTCCCGCACTTTAAATTCCTGTACATATATTAAACTTCTTAGATGTATGCTAACTAGGATTGCATGACAAGATTAACTCTTAAACTTAAAAATCACCAATAGTTCACCATGACATGCAAGAGTAAAATAACTGAAAATTGACACACTTGCACATGCCACTCTTAGGGTACACCTCACTTGGTTGCCTCGAACGTGGTCATTAAGTATAGGATGTTTTAGAGGTCGTCCTTTGTCCCAAGATCATAAGTTGCCTCGAAATGGTCGCCTCGATAAAAATGATCTAAGATATTAGGATTACCACTAAAACGTCCTAACGTTGCTTTAGTGACCACATGTCCCTAATAATCGAATTGACCCGAATAACTCCAACGACGGTGCTACCTAATTCTCAATAGTGGGATAGTACTGTCTAAAGGACTCTTACACAGCTTAATTCCTTAGAGTAGGTAGATTTCTCCTGGGTACTTGCTCTCTCAAACAAACAAAAACATCTTTTTCACACCTACACTTTCAAAAAGTTTTTTCAAACGAATATTTCATACACTCTTGAGGATAGATACAAGAGTTACCTAGAAATTTTTCAAACGAAACTTTTCCAAAACCCACCCACACTTGAAAAGCAAACAAATTTTGAAAACATAAGAGTAAGTACCTAAGAGCCCATGGATAACCATGGATAGAAAGGGTGCTAACACCTTCCCTTTCTATAAATCTACCTCCCGAACCGAGAGATATCTCAAATAAGGAATTTTGTTGTGCTTTTGTCCTTTCCATGTTGGAGAACATAAAAGACGGTGGCGACTCTTGCTTACCGCGACATTTCGCGAACTAGCTTAAAAAACAGTCAGTTCTATTTCCACCGATCACAGAACTGGCGACTCTGCTGGGGATGCTTTAAAAGTGAGGTGTACCTTAGGATTAGACCACTCTTGGTTTTCAATTGCTTTTTTTGTTTGCTTTAAAATTGTGGGCCTGTCTTGGAGCTTCATAGATCCTAACCCGGATCTGGGGGGATACCTTTTAGAAAGTAGCAACAAACTGTGAGGGAACTGTGCGGGGTATACCGACACGGTTGAAGTAGTTTGCTACGTTGATGTGGCACTTTGGTGAGTACCGGTAACCCTTGAGTCAAGTCAAGGAGAGTACGGGGCCACCGCGTGGTGTCGTGAAACATCGACTGACCTTAGGAACCTTACTTGACCATCCTGGCCTCTTTAGGGGTAGTGAGATGACCGACTTTGGTGCAGTCCGAAGTTGGTAGATACTCGATACTACACTCATTGAGGGTTGTTTTCTTGGAATATTTTGATCGCCAGTTCAGTGGATAAATCGAAACAATGAACATACAAAACAACCCAATGATATTGAGCTCCTTAGAACCCGGTTACTTTTGATAGGACAGGTTTGAACCCACCAACTTCAAGAGGGTAGTACCTAAACTTCATGCTGGCCTAAACTCTAAGGGCTGTCTTGTGTGATTTGTGTGCCTTCAAACTTGAACTACTTGCATGCTTGTTATCTAACACATGAGTTTCTTGCAGGGTTTGTTTACAGTCCTTAATCTGGGCTCATAACAGGGTTTACTTACGTCATTCCACGCATAGCATAACATCATACCATCATACCATTGCATACATCCTACATAAGGACTAATCCATTTCAAGGATCTCAAGGGTTTGTGATGCAGGTCATGATGAACCAAATGTCTAGCAAGGGGCAAAGGAGATTTATTTTCCTCTAGCCAAGGTTGATAACTTGAGTCAGGGGCTATGACCCACTCGATATGGTGAGCCTTGACTCTTGAAGAAGGACTCTCATCAACATGAAGCCCCTTCCATCAAGCTACAAAATTCAAGTTCTAACAATTTTCTTGTTTACCCCGCGAGATCCTTGAAAACATTGCATGCATACATACATATCATTGCATTACAGGTACTCCTTTGACAGGTCACTTACCATCTTCACTGTTTATTTCAGAAATGGCTTCCCAACAAGGCAACCAGGATCTTCATGCTCAAGAGACTCGGTTAAGGGAGATCCTCCTAAATCTATCCAGGGGGCAGGAAGAGCTGAGAACACTCCTCATGGGGACTTTGGTCAGGAACAGTCCAGAAGACGATAAAGACGAACAACTGAAACGTCTGCAAGCTGAGGTAGATACAATGAGAACCCAGATGCTGGGGCAGATGGCTCTCATTCAAGACTTAGCTCAAAGACAAGAAGAGCTCAGGGTTCTCGTCAACCAACTGCTTCGGGATAACCAACTGGGGCAAACATCTAAGGTTGAAGATCAAGTTATCATTCAACCACCTTTGGGGCAAGAAGACAAGGGAAAAGCTCCTCAGCTTGCTTCAGGGTCACAAGCCCAGCATCAACCTCACCAAAAGCAACGGGTTGACCGAAGGAAATTTACCAAGCTCAACATGCCGCTGTCTCAAGCTTTACAACACCTGTTAAGATTGAATCTGGTGACATTAAGGGACCCTCCTAAGAATCCCAACACAGCCTCCCCAAGGTACAATCCTGATGCAAGGTGTGCATACCATTCTGAAAGTCCTGGACATGACACCAACGACTGTCGGACTTTGAAGAACAAAATTCAAGACCTGATTGATGAGGGAGCAGTGGAATTCACCCCAGATGGTCAGGTCGAGTTCTTTTACTATCCCTGCGAGATTCACCATTTGAAGTGACAAGTCCTGAGACTAGAAGACTTTTTGTTCATTCGAATGTTCAAGTTGTATTTTCTTTGTTTATACAAACAATTATTGTCATAGCAAACTTTATTACTTTATCAATGCATCGCATATGTCTGTTTTGAATCAATATATTCGCATTCGCTATATTCAAAATTGCTTTCATTTTTTGTGATGTTCAACGCTCGATTAATAATTCTAAGCCTCTTGAGGGAGGATGACGAAAACGATACCACAATCTACAATATGCTTTTGAACAGACCCCGCTGATGAGGTACATGCATTGTTTCAATTCCTAAACACTGGAGTTATAAGGAAGATAATCCCTCGTCAACCCCTTTGAGCCAAAGAAGTAGGAGTTTTTCTTTTCGAAAATTAAAACCCTTAATCATAACCTGGGGCAGGGTAGTCTTCTCAGTTGATCCAGGTGGACAATGAATGGCATCAAAGGAGTTCTTCCAAAGCAAAAGACAGTGATGGTTCCTATAATCATAAAGATAGGCAGTCATTATCTCCTCAAACTAAAAGCCCACTAAGTCAAAACCTATGAAGGAGACTTACAAAACTGGGGCATCCCGCTGACTGTAATCACAAAAGAAACAGTTCAGGCAAAAAACAGGGATAACAAAATCAAAAAAGAAAGAGGTCCTACAAAACCTCGACAAAAAAAATGACTGCCTATTCAAGATAAATTGTCAACATCCGAACCATCACCGGTATATCAGGACAAAGACTCAAACAAGGTCTAACGCACGATCAACTGAGTTTAGGTTTGAAGAACATCACGAACAACGGGTGGGTACAAATAAAATTTGAGCCTTTATCCTTTGTTTCTTAAACCGTGAACCAGGCCACGCTACAACCCTTAAAAGTCCTAGCTGAAGAATGGGTTAGTTCGAAAGCATACTGTTACAAAGGTATCCTGACTCCTTAAGGCTTGCGGTAAAATAACGAGTTGACATCACAGTTTACAAAAAAAATTCACTTGTTTTTATGAAAAATGCATTTTCAAAAACTTCAAGACAGACATAAGCTTTGCATTTTTAATATAACATTGCTTGCATATGACTATTTGTTTGAACAACATAGAAGTCCGCATGACAAACGTCTAATGAACAAAAGCACCTCCAATCAAGGGGCACGGCATGATCATTGTCTATCATCTGGGGCAGTTAAGTCAAGATTCAGAGAATCTCTCAAAAGGCCAACCAGCTTGGGGAAAATCTCCATCTGGATCACTTGGGGCATTGGACGATCAAACGAAGATCTTCTGGTAGTAGGGCAACGCAACACTACTGACAGGGGCACCTCCCTACATCCTGAGAGCACGGACATAGTCAAAAAAATATTGCGCATAATCAAAGACCCGCTAGGTTGACAAACCTAGGCAAAAACAAGGGCTTCCCGGCGAATCAAAAGGGTTCGGGCAAAAATAAGGGATGAAAATGAAAAATCTATACACCCGGAAAGTTGAAAACCTGAAAAGGCGGCTTGGGCAAAAAAGGGTATCCCGGTGGATTGAAAACCCGAAAGGGCGGTCCAGGCAAAAATTAGGGATTAAAGCGTACGACTACGTCTCGTCATCTCGTCACTCGCCTACCAGAAGAAGATTTGTCAATCGGCAGTTGTCAAGCTTCTCATAGGCCTTCTTCTCCCGCAGAAGCTGGGGCAATAAGAGTTGTCCAAACTGTACAGCTGCTTTGCTCACAAGGTACTAAGGTAAGTTCAGCTGAAGAACATGACCAAGTTACCTCCACTCCCTGTGGAGTAAAGACAAGATTCAGCAATACTCTCCCCAGGCAGAGTTGGTCTATCAGCAGCCGTAAAAAGGCACAGTATCCCTAGCAAGTCAGCAATACTCTCTCCCCAAGCAGAGTTAGCCTACTGTCAGCCTTAAGGAAGATGGGTATCCTCAGAAAATCTCAACATTCCCCAGCGGAGTATACAGATGTTCCTAAGCAAGCATCCCCGGCAGTCTTAATATAAGATTGTTCCCCGGCGGAATACAGATACCTCCAGTGGAGCCATTTCCCCAGTGCAGTCGTAAAGTTTCCCCAGGAGAGTTGTATCAATCTCCCTAGTAGATTTTGGAAGCTTATCCCCAGTAGATTTTGGAAGCTTATCCCCTGCAGAGCACGAACGCGTCTCCCCGGCTTTATTCAAAGGTTATTCCCCACCAGGGTATAACTGGGTTATCCTCAGCTAATTTCCACGGAAAGATCGTCCTCGGCGAAGTTCTTCCTACCCCCAGCGGAGTTCATCAATTCCCCAACATAACATATCAATGGTATCCCCAGCGGAGTTATCATCAAATCTCAGCGAAGCATCTCTTCCCACAGAGTAAATCCCTGCAGAGTAAGACAAGATTCAACAACACTCTCCCCCGAGCAGAGTTGGTCTCCAATCAGCCCCGAAAAGGCACAGTATCTCCAGTAAGTCAGCGATACTCTCCCCAAGCAGAGTTAGTCTACTGTCAGCCTTAAGGAAGTTGGGTATCCCCAGTAAATCTTAATATTCCCCAGCGGAGTATACAGATGTTCATAAGCAAGCATCCCCGGCAGTCTTAATATAAGATTGTTCCCCGGCGGAATACAAGACACCCCAGTGGAGCCACTTCCCCAGTACAGTTCAAAAGTTTCCCCAGGAGAGTTGGATCAATATCCCCAGTAGATTTTGGAAGCTTATCCCCAGTAGATTCTGGAAGCTTATCCCCTGCACGAACGCGTCTCCCCAGCTTTATTCAAAGGTTATTCCCCACCAGGATATAACTGGGTTATCCTCAGCTAATTTCCACGGAAAGATCATCCTCGGCGAAGTTTTCCCTACCCCCAGCAGAGTTCATCAAATTCCCCTGCATAACATATCAACGGAATCCCCAGCGGAGTTATCATCAAAACCTCAGCAAGGTATCTCTTCCCACAGAGTAATTCCCCACAGAGTAATCTCCTCAACAAGTTTATTCCCCAACGGAGTCATCTTCTCCTACCGGTTTATTCTTACAACCATCATCCCCAGCGGAGACGAAGAACTCTACTCTTCAACATCAGCCCAGGATTCAACAAACTCCCGGCATTCGTCAAGGATTTATTTTCCCAGACGAGAATACATTCATAAACATCACATCTTCATACATTATAGCATGCATACGCATCATACAACATAAATCTCATTTATTTTTGAGAACATCTTAAAATCATGCAGTTCATGCATCATGACATTGCATACGACTAATACTTTGCCTTTTCAGGAAAAAGTCAATCAAAAGATGATTACCATCTACCTTTACAGTTCCAGATCAACACAGGTAACAAGCCAGGAAAATTCTGTGGACGACTGATCGTGGGTTAATATCCGAAACCAAACAGGACAATTATCTACTTGATCATCCTCAGGTAACCCTACACCGGTTCCTTTTCTTTCAGAAGAAGTCTTACACGGGCTCATCAATAGGCAACCCTACACCGGTTCCTTCTCAACCTCAGATGTAGTTTTACACGAACTCATCATCAGGCAACCCTACACCGGTTCTTTCTCAATTTTCAGACGAAGTCTTACACGGGCTTATCATCAAAGTAACCCTACACCGGTTCCTTTTCTTTCAGAAGAAGTCTTACACGGACTTATCTCAAGATGACCTTACCCCGGTTCATCCAGAAGTTTTACACGAACTTATCCTGCAGTAACCTTACCCCGGTTCCTCCAGAAGTCTTACACGGACTTATCTTAAGATGACCTTACCCCGGTTCATCCAGAAGTTTTACACGAACTTATCCCGCAGTAACCTTACCCCGGTTCCTCCAGAAGTCTTACACAAACTTATCTCAAGATGACCTTACCCCGGTTCATCCAGAAGTTTTACAGGAACTTATCCTGCAGTAACCTTACCCCGGTTCCTCCAGAAGTTTTACACGAACTTATCCTGCAGTAACCTTACCCCTGTTCCTCCAGAAGTCTTACACAGACTTATCTCAAGATGACCTTACTCCGGTTCATCCAGAAGTTTTACACGAACTTATCCTACAGTAACCTTACCCCGGTTCCTCCAGAAGTCTTACACGAACTTATCTCAAGATGACCTTACCCCGATTCATCAAGAAGTTTTACACGAACTTATCCTGCAGTAACCTTACCCCGGTTCCTCTAGAAGTCTTACGCTGACTTACCCCGAAGTAACCTTACCCCGGTTCCTCCAGAAGTTTTACACGAACTTATCCCGAAGAAACCCTACACAGGTTCTCTCTCTCGAGACGTAGTCTTACACGGGCTCGTCGTCAAAGAAACCCTACACAGGTTCTCTCTTCCCAAAGATGCAGTTTTACACGGACTCGTCATCAGAAACCCTACCCAGGTTTTACTTCTTCCAAGATGCAGTTTTACACGGACTCGTCATCAGAAACCCTACCCAGGTTTTACTTCTTCCAGGATGCAGTTTTACACGGGCTCGTCATCAGAAACCCTACCCAGGTTCAATCATCTTCCACCCTCGGATCACGAAAGGCACACAAGCCAATCTACATCCTCAGGTCTAAGAAGATTGAACAGGGGCAACTGTTGCACCCCAAAATTTTCCCTCTCATGTTTTCCAAAGTCTTCCCTCTGCCTGGTTGATCACAAACTCTTGCCTAAGGAAAAAGAACATTTTTGAGTGGTACTTCAAATACCTTTCGATTGGCATTCTGAAGGAGTATTTCGATTGGCATTCTGAAGGAGTATTTCGATTGGCATTATGGACAAGCATTCGATTGGAATTATGTCAAGGCAATGTCGACAGGCATGTCAACCATGTCCTTCATTTGGCATGAACAACACCTTTTGATTGGCCTGTTAACAGAGCATTTCGATTGGAATCCTTCGATTGATATTTGGGCCAGGCCCATTCGAAGGGTACGCAGGGAGTCCATTCGAAAGAGGCAAATCAGGACTAATCGAAGAGCATGGCCTGAAAGCACTCGAAATCCAAGCGTCCAGGTTCATTCAAGGGACACGAATGTTTCAAAAAAGGAAATGATTTAATGTGTTTGATTTTTGTCCAGAGCGTTAAAGGCCTATTTTAATGGTTGTCCCTTGCCATTTTCGTGCACTCCCACACTCCTATAAATAGGAGGCCAGTGACACATTACAACACACACAAAAAAAAATTACACGAAAAATCACACGAAAATCATAGAACGAAAATTATACACACTTCTTCAAAAAATCTGCAGGAGAACAAAACATTGGAGAGACGCTGCCCAGAATTTTCCAAGTCAAAGCAGTCCCTCAGATCGAAGGTGCCTACGCCCAGAAGCCCTCAAATCAAAAGTGCCTACATCCAGGAAGTGCCCAGATCAGAAGTGCCTGCGCCCAGAAGTGCCCAGATCGAAAGTGCCTGCACCTAGAAATCCCAGATTGAAAGTGCTCCCATCCAGCCAGTGCCCAAATCGAAGACTCAATCTGCAGGTAAGAAAGGGTAAATTGTCCAACCTTACATTTGCGTAAACGCATTATTACTTGTTGTTACCTTTGACCTGCCATCTTAGACAGGATCGAAAGGCCTGGGTTTGGCACCCAGGTCACATTTCTCGTGTGCTAACATTTGCTGCAGATTTAGCCTGAAGAGACCCCAACAAGTGCAGGATCGAAGGGCCTGGGATTCAATACCCAGGCCCTGCATTTTTGTTTCGCTCACATACTTTTGCAGGTATAACATCCCAGATCGAAGGAGAGCCCTTCTCTGGATCGAACCCATTAGCGTGCTGGATCGAAAGAGGCATCTCATCCCAGGATCGAAAGCCATGACCTCCATGATCGAAGGGCAATCCTCTTCCCTGGATCGAAGGCTACTCACGCCTTACTGTCTGGCCCAATCAAAAGGACCAGGACCCTCTTTGGACCGAAGCAGTCCATTCCCTCCCTGGGTCGAAACTCCTTTTTTCCCTGGATCGAAGGTTCCCTCCTGCACTTTATTTTTTTGTTTTTATTCTCATAGACTTCTTTTTATCTTTTAATTAACATTAAAATAAAAAAAATCACAAAAAAAAACATTAGGTTAGTTTTTTTATTCAAATTTATTTTGTAAATAAATAAATTAATTATTTTAACTTCATTTTATCAATTTAAAATAAACTAGGCTTTGGAGTATTTAATTCAAATTTCTTCTTAATCAAAAACAACAAAAAGAGTTCTTATTCTTAGGATTTTTTTTTAGATTCACGCGCGTTTATTTTACTGGTTTGTAATAGTTTAGCTTAAATTTTTACTTTATTGCTTTTTATTCCCCAATTTTGGACATGTAAATAATCCCCCTCCCCGAAAGCCTGGTAATAGCGTAGGGTTTATAATTCCCGCACTTTAAATTCCTGTACATATATTAAACTGCTTAGATGTATGCTAACTAGGATTGCATGACAAGATTAACTCTTAAACTTAAAAATCAACAATAGCTCACCATGACATGCAAGAGTAAAATAACTGAAAATTGACACACTTGCACATGCCACTCTTAGGGTACACCTCACTTGGTTGCCTCGAACGTGGTCATTAAGTATAGGATGTTTTAGAGGTCGTCCTTTGTCCCAAGATCATAAGTTGCCTCGAAATGGTCGCCTCGATAAAAATGATCTAAGACATTAGGATTACCACTAAAACGTCCTAACGTTGCTTTAGTGACCACATGTCCCTAATAATCGAATTGACCCGAATAACTCCAACGACGGTGCTACCTAATTCTCAATAGTGGGATAGTACTGTCTAAAGGACTCTTACACAGCTTAATTCCTTAGAGTAGGTAGATTTCTCCTGGGTACTTGCTCTCTCAAACAAACAAAAACATCTTTTTCACACCTACACTTTCAAAAAGTTTTTTCAAATGAATATTTCATACACTCTTGAGGACAGATACAAGAGTTACCTAGAAAATTTTCAAACGGAACTTTTCCAAAACCCACTCACACTTGAAAAGCAAACAAATTTTGAAAACATAAGAGCAAGTACCTAAGAGCCCATGGATAACCATGGATAGAAAGGGTGCTAACACCTTCCCTTTCTATAAATCTACCTCCTGAACTGAGAGATATCTCAAATAAGGAATTTTGCTGTGCTTTTGTCCTTTCCATGTTGGAGAACATAAAATACGGTGGCGACTCTTGCTTACCGCGACATTTCGCGAACCAGCTTAAAAAACAGTCAGTTCTATTTCCACCGATCACAATAGGTTCTGTTTGGAGAAAATAGCCTTGGTTGGAGAAGATGCACTCAGCTGGGGAAGATAGGTTTAGTTGGGGAAGATAGGCTCAACTGAGGATGATGGGTTCATCCGGGAAATTTGTGGTGTCTTGATTGTTGTATGTTGAGGCTTTTGAACTTGGCTGGGGAAATAACTCTGTTGGGGAATAAACCCTGTTGAGGAGGTAAATTTCCTTTAGGAAAGAACTCCCTAGGCTTCAAAATTGTCAAAATTGACTTAGCTGGGGAGAATGTGGCCAAGAGGTTGAGACTTTGGTCATAGATTTTCCTATGCAAAAAGACTTTGTGGGCTGCTCTGTTGGTGAAAGGTTTGTTGTTGCCATCCTTATGGGGATAATGATGACGAGATAACTCTGTGGGGCTATTTCATATATATTAAAGAGATGCTTAATGCTGTTGTGTGTTGATGCTCTGTTGTTGATGTTGTTGTTGTTGTTGATGTTACTGCTTAGCAGGACACATGTGCCAAAAGTTTTAATTATGTTCATATGCATATATTCATTCAATTTTAGTCATTGGACAAATTTGCATTCAAAACGAAGACAGAAAATTTTGCATTTCAAAGTGTATTTGTATTGACATTTTGCCCATGAATAGGCGTTTTTTTTTTTACAGAGAGACGGAGATCCTAGTAAGAGGAAATCGTCAAAAGGAAAACAAAATTGAGAATGAAAAACAAATAGCCATGTGAAATGATCTCATTGCCT
Organism: Vicia faba; assembly: GCA_948472305.1. Classification (NCBI taxonomy): domain Eukaryota; kingdom Viridiplantae; phylum Streptophyta; class Magnoliopsida; order Fabales; family Fabaceae; genus Vicia; species Vicia faba. The sequence continues at coordinate 1,311,714,582 of OX451735.1, read as the reverse complement.
TCCAGCTCTACTATTGCCCCAATGTCTTCGAACGTCCCTTGCCGTTGATTGAAGTTGATTGGATTAATCCTGGACCATTTGAATTTGGACCTTGGTGATAGAATTGACTGTGTTGATTCCACGGGACATAGTCATACGCTTGTAATCCTTAATTTTTTCCTGAACCGCCCTTTCGGGTTTTCGGTCCACCAGGATACCCTTTTTTGCCCAAGTCGCCCTTTCGGGTTTTCAACTTGCCGGGTGTACAACCTTTTGCGTATATCCCTAATTTTTTCCCAAACCTTTTGGTTTGCCGGGATGCCCCTTTTTTGCTTAGGTGTGTCAACCTAACGGGTCTCTTATGCGTAGTATTTTTTAACTATGTACGTGTTTATAGGATGTGGGAAATCCTCACCGTCCATGGTAGTCAGCATCATGGCACCATCAGAGAAAACTCTCTTGACAACAAATGACCCTTCATAGGTGGGAGTCCATTTTCCTCTGGGGTCACCTTTTGGTAAAATGATGTGTTTTATCACCAAGTCACAAACTTTATATACTCGGGGCTTGACCTTTTTGTTGAAAGCCTTAATCATCTGTTTTTGATAGGTCTGATCATGGCTGTGATCGGTGGAAATAGAACTGACTGTTTTTTAGCTGGTTTCGCGAAATGTCGCGGTAAGCAAGAGTCTCCGCCGTCTTTTATGTTCTCCAACATGGAAAGGACAAAAGCACAGCAAAATTCCTTATTCGAGAATGTTTCTCGGTTCGGGAGGTAGATTTATAGAAAGGGAAGGTGTTAGCACCCTTTCTATCCATGGTTATCCATGGGCTCTTAGGTACTTGCTCTTATGTTTTCAAAAGATTTTTTTGCTTTTCAAGTGTGAGTGGGTTTTGAAAAAGTTTTGTTTGAAAAATTTCTAAGTAACTCTTGTATCTGTCCTCAAGAGTGTATGAAAAATTTGTTTGAAAACTTTTAGAAAGTGTAGGTGTGAAAAGTTGTTTTGTTTGTTTGAAAAGAGCAAGTACTTAAGAGAAATCTACCTACTCTAAGGAATTAGGCTGTGTAAGAGTCCTTTAGATAGTGCTATCCCACCATTGAGAGGTAGGTAGCACCATCGTTGGAGTTGTTCGGGTCAATTCGATTATCGGGACAGTGTGGTCACCGAAGCAATGGTAGGATACCTTAGAAGTAACCCTAATATCTTAGATCCTTTTATCCGAGGCAACCGTTTTGAGGCAACTGGATCTTTAGACCAAGGGTGACCTCTAAGACGTCCTATACTTGATGACCACATTTCGAGGCAACGAGTGAAGCGTACCCTAGGAGTGGCATGTGCTTTGTGTGTTGTTTTTCAGTAATTTTCTTTGTACATGTTATTTGTGAGCTACGGATTAATTTTATTTACATACATTCTTTCATGCATTTAACAGTTAGGGGTGCGAAAAGTAAATTGCGGAAATATAAATTCTACGCTATTACAAGGCGCGGGTCTATACATCGCCAAAAATACAAAGACCCGTTTTGGTAAATAAGTACGAGAAATTAAATAAAGCGATAAACCTAATTACTATTACATTCTTGAAAGCAATTACATAATAATCAAAGTAAAGTAAACGCGCGCGAATAAAATTTAATCGGGAACGTTCTAAGGGTTTTGACCCTTTTAAGAAAAGAAATTGATTTTTTTTTTGTCTTTTTTGAATTAAATGCAATTAATTAAATAAAGCCTAATCTAATTAATTAATTTATTAAAAGAAAAATGTTTTTCTGTTTTTTATGTTTTTTAATGAAAATAAAATAAAGGAATTAAAAATTCAAAGTTAATTAAAAACCTAATTCTAAACTTATTTTAATCATATAAAAAAAAGTTAAAGTTGCTTAATTAAACTATTTTATTTGTTAATATTTATTTTACAAAAATAAAAATAAAAATGAAATTAATAATGTTAGTTCTTTTTTTGATTTTTTATGAAAAACATTAATTGGTTAATTGTTAATAAAAGGAAAAATAAAATAAGACAAATAAAATATAAAAAAAAGAAAAATTGCAAACCCAAGGGGGGGGGGGGGGTTGGGCCAAAGGAGGTGTGTTGAATTCTGGCCCATTAAGAAGCCACGTTTGACTCTCCTTGATTGTCCAGAGCGCGTTTTACTTGGAACATGGTATTCCTCACTTTTTGTCCTTTGGATCTGCACTGATGACACATGGCATGTTGGAAGTGTGAGTCTATGGTGTGTTGTCGTTGGAGGGCCTACACGTGATTACCTGGGAAAAAATGAAACAAGGAAATTGGGGGACCTGGGAATTGAACCCAGGTCCCAAGGGTCTATACACGTCCATCCAAGCCACTGAGCCAAGCGTGTTTGTTTGTAAACCTAATAAACAAAGAAAATTAAATATGAAAACAAGCCAATCACATGGAGGCACGTACAAAAATCCGCGCGCTTATTTGAACTGGCCAATCACATGGAGGCACGTCCTTCATCTTCTTCGTTCCTGTAAAAAACATAAAACACATAGCGGGGGTTTTAAACCCCCACAAAATGCAAGCATTTGAAAATAGCGATTAGGCGCTCGTTGCATATAAAAAGGGCGCGAGGTGTGTTTTAGATCCGTCTTGTCACGCTGATTTCAACCATGCATGTTAGGAGGTTTAATTTTACAGCATGTGCAAAGCCCCAAATTACAAGCTCTGAAAACCCTAGGATTCGCTAATGGCAGTTTTCATTCCAGGGCATTATAATCAAATTGAATTATATGGAAAGCTTCGTATGGACCCTGTGAGTACAATGCAATCAATAAAAAGTGTTAAAAATGCATAAATGGATGATTGTGATTTTGGAAAAGAATGTAAACCGTATGAGTTGTGTAGCGCTATTTCTTGAGTGTGAGGACTTGTTTGTGCTTGCAAAAGGTTCCTGGTAATGCTGGGAATGTGTTTGGATTAAAGAAAATGCCTGAATTGCACTGTAAGTTTGATTTCAGATTGTGACTTTTCTTTGGAATTTTGGAAATTGCTTTGGCTGTTTTAGAGAGTTCTAGGTCGTGTGAATGGTATGGACCAATTGCATATATGTTAGTCAATGAGAATCAGTCACAATAAGGAGTCTTTAAGCCTTGCAATGAAGTTTTGATTTTCTCCATAACCACCATTGAACAACTTGCCATTTTTGCTCCAAATTTGAATTTTATGCTTGGAATAGGTCTTGCACGAATTTGGTATATGTTTCATGATGCATCAAGGCTATTCAAACTCAAAGATATCTGTTAATTAATTTCTTTGATTTTTATTTGAATTTTAAAGATTTAAAATGAATTAAATCACATAAAATTAAATAAAAATAGAAAAATTAATTTTTAATCTTGAAATAAATCATGGAACACGTGGGAGGCAAGGAAAAGCTGAACCAAGTGGAAAAAGTGGGCCCTTTTTGTCAAAGATGAAGTTTCAAGGATAGTTGACTTTGGCCATTTCACAAAAATTTCCCAACTTCTCCAATGCATATCTTGCTCAATTTTGAAGCTATGAACATGTTCTTGGACATTTTGGAAAGGTCTTGAAGTCCTCTAATCAATGCCTTTGATCCCATGTCATTTTTATTTACCAATATCAAGTTATGGTCTTTGACTTAAAATGCCTTTTTGTTGACTTTTAAAAATGACCTATAATGTTGAAATTGATAACTTTTTGTGAGAGTATTTATTGGACTTGGAATGTGAAGATGCGTTGTAGGAAATGTCCTCCCCTTTAAAATGGGCATTGGATGGGATTTTTCTGATGAACCATGAAAAAGTTATGCCTTGGTCAAGTTACAGTTGACTTTTCAGCTGTCCAAAAATGGAAACTTTTGCATCTTGATGACTTTTGAGCCATTCTTGAGGAATTATGATCAAGACTTGATCAAATAATGATTGTGGCTTCAAAATAAGATGTTGACCAAAATTTTTGACTTTTGACTGCCAAATGACCATTTTGCCCTTGTAGTTGATTGTGAGGCAATTAGGGTTTTTGACTGTGCAACTTAACCTTGTGAGCCTTAAAACTTGGCATGTAGATGCTTGACAATGTATATGGGCATATGGGACTTGATTGAGCCCTTGAAAACCTCAACTTCTTTGCAAGAACCAAAACCCTAATTTTGACTGGCTTAGGAGGATGGTTTGACTGTGCAACCCTTGAGTAGACTTGAGCAAATTGAGATGATGCTTGTCAAAACTTTGAAGAATATGGGAGGGCAAATTTTGAGGTACAACAGTTGCCCCTGTTCAATCTTCTTAGACCTGAGGATGTAGATTGGCTTGTGTGCCTTTCGTGATCCGAAGGTGGAAGATGATTGAACACTAGAGTGCCCAGAAATTTGCACTCACATAGTGAGGTATCAGCAATGTGGTGTTGGGAATGGGCTTACAGATGCCATTTGGAGAGATGGTGGGTAGGAGGATGGGCTTATAGATTCCATCTGGAGCTGTAACGGAGCCTTGTCGGGAATGGGCTTATAGATGCCATTTGGAACTGTGATGGATAATTGTGGAGATGGGCTTATAGATGCCATCGGGAGGTGTAGATCGCGTAAGAGATTCCTTAGTAAGAACTTGCGTACCTGAGAAAGAAAGATAATTACCTGGCCTGTTACAGAGGTTGATCTTCACTCAGTCGCTCACAGACATGCCCTGGCTAGATACAGGTATCGAATCTGGAACTTCAAAAGGTTGATGGGTTGTCTCTACTGACAGGTTATCTCAGAAAAATCTTTGGGATTTAACTTAACCAGAGGAGGTTTTGTCTTTCTTGACGAGTTGTCTCTTTGGACAGGTTGTCTTCAACGACGAGTGATCTTCAATGACGAGTCGTCTTTAATGACGAGTTGTCTTCAATGACGAGTTGTCTTCAATGACGAGTTGTCTTCAATGACGAGTTGTCTTCAATGACGAGTTGTCTTCAATGACGAGTTGTCTTCAATGACGATTTGTTTTCAATGACGAGTTGTCTTCAATGACGAGTTGTCTTAAATGACGAGTTGTCTTAAATGACGAGTTGTCTTAAATGACGAGTTGTCTTAAATGACGAGTTGTCTTCAATGACGGGTTACTTCAATGACGGGATGTCTTCAATGACCGGATGTCTTTAATGACGGGTGTCTATACTGACAGGTTGTCTTCAATGACGAGTTGTCTTCAATGACAAGTTGTCTTCAATGACGGGTTGTCTTCAATGACGAGTTGTCTTCAATGACGAGTTGTCTATAATGATGGGTTGTCTTCAATGACGGGTTGTCTATAATGACGGGTGTCTATAACGACGGGTGTCTATAATGACGGATTGTCTTCTTTGACTTTAGGAAGTAATTTAACTGGACCTGTCTTCTTTGACTGGATGAGCATCAGAAAAACCTTTGGGATTTAACTGGACTTGTCTTCTTTGACTGGATTTGTCTTCTTTGACTGGATTTGTCTTTTTTGACTGGATTGGTCTCTTTTGACTGTATTTGTCTACTTTGACATAGCTGATTATTTAATTGTATTCTTCCTGAAAGGTAAAGGTCAGTCGTATACAATGCATGATATGGATCAAGCAATGATGTTCTTGACATAAATGAGATTGTATGACATGATGCGCATATGCATGATGTGATGTTTATGAATGTATCTTCGTCTGGGAAAGTAAATCCTTGACGCATGCCGGGAAGTTGAATCCTGGGCTGATGTTGAAGAACAGAGTTCTTCGTTTCCGCTGGGGATGATGATTACAAGAATAAACCGGTAGTAGAAGACGACTCCGTTGGGGAATAAACTTGTTGAAGAGATTACTCTGCGGGGAATTACTCTGTGGGAAGAGATACTTCGCTGAGATTTTGTGATAACTTCGCTGGGGATTCCCTTGAGAAGTTATATTGAGGAATTTGATGAACTCCGCTGGGGATAGGAAGAACTTCGTCGAGGACGATCTTTCCGTGGTAATTAGCTGAGGATAACCCAGTTATAGGCTCTGGTGGAGAATGACCTTTGAATAAAGCCGGGGAGATGCTTTTGCGCTCTGCAGGGGATAAGCTTCCAGAATCTACTGGGGATAAGCTTCCAGAATCTACTGGGGAGATTGATTCAACTTTCCTGGGGAGACTTTTGGACTGTACTGAGGAATGGCCCTACTGGGGTGTCTGGTATTCTACCGGGGAACAATCTTAGATCAAGAATGTCGGGGATGCTTGCTTAGGAACATCTGTATATTCCGCTGGGGAATGTTGAGATTTTCTGGGGATACCCAATTTCCTTAAGGCTGATAGTAGACTAACTCTGCTTGGGGAGAGTGTTGCTGACTTGCTGGAGGTACTGTGCCTTTTAGGGGCTGATGGGAGACCAACCCTGCTTGGGGAGAATTGTTGAATCTTTTCTTACTCTGCGGGGAGTGAAGGTATCTTGGTTATGTTCTTCAGCTGAACTTACCTTTGTACCTCAGTGGACAGAGCAACCAGATCGCTTAGACAATTCTTATTGCCCCTGTTTCTGTGGGAGAAGATACCTGTGGAGGTGCTTGATGACTGCCGATTTGACAAATCTTCTTCTGGTAGACAAGTGACGGGATGTCGGGACATAGTCGTACGCTTTTGATCCCTAACTTTTGCCAGGACCGCCCTTTCGGGTTTTCAGTCCACCGGGACACCCATTTTTGCCCAAGCCGCCTTTTCAGGTTTTCGACTTGCCGGGTGTACTGATTTTTTCATTTTCGTCCCTTATTTTTGCCCGAACCCTTTTGGTTCGCCGGGAAGCCCTTATTTTTGCCTAGGTGTGTCAACCTAGCGGGTCTTTGATTATGCGCAATATTTTTTTTTCCGACTAGGTCCGTGCTCTCAGGATGTAGGGAGGTGCCCCTGTCAGTAGTGTTGCGTTGCCCTACTACCAGAAGATCTTCGTTTGATCGTCCAATGCCCCAAGTGATCCGGATGGAGGTTTGCCCCAAGCTGGTTAGCCTTTTGAGAGATTCTCCGAATCTTGACTTAACTGCCCTAGATGATGGACAATGATCATGCCATGCCCCTTGGTTGGAGGTGCTTTTTTTCATTAGACATTCGTCGTGCGAACTTCTATGATGTTCAAACAAATAGTCATATGCAAGCAATGTTATATTAAAAATGCAAAGTTTATGTCTGTCTTGAAGTTTTTTTGAAAAATGCATTTTTTCCATAAAAACAAGTGAATTTTTTTTTGTAAACTGTGACGTCAACTCGTTATTTTACCGCAGGCCTTAAGGAGTCAAGATACCTTTCGTGACAATATGCTTTCAAACTAAACCCATGTTTCAACTAGGACTTTTTAAGGGTTGTAGCGTGGCCTGGTTCACGGTTTAAGAAACAAAGGATAAAGGCTCAAATTTTATTTGTACCCACCCGCTCTTCGTGATGTTCTTCAAACGTAAACTCAGCTGACTGTGTGTTAGACCTTGTTTGAGTCTTTGCTATGATGTTCTGGTGATGGTTCGAATGTTGACAATTTATTTTGAATTGGCAGTCATTTTTTTTTGTTGAGGGTTTGTGTGGCCTCTTTTGTTTTTTATTTTGTTATCCCTATTTTTTTGCCTGAACTGTTTCTTTTGTGATTACAGTCAGCGGGATGCCCCAGTTTTGCAAGTCTCCTTCATAGGTTTTGACTTATTGGGTTTTTATTTCTGCAAGATAACGACTGCCTGTATTTATGATTATTCGGAACCATCACTGTCTTTCGTTTTGTAAGGACCTCTTTGGTGTCATTCGTTGCGCACTTGGATCAACTGAGAGAACTACCCTGCCGCAGGTTATGATTAAGGGTTTTAATTTTCAAAGAGAAGAAACTCCTACTTCTTTGGCTCGAAGGGGTTGAATAGGGATTATCTTCCTTATAACTCCAGTGTTTAGGAATTGAAACAATGCTTGTACCTCATCAGCAGGGTCCGTTCAAAAGCATACTGTAGATTATGGTATCGTTTTCGTCATCCTTCCTCAAGAGGCTTAGAAATATTAACCGAGCGTTGATCATCACAAAAAATATGAAAGCAATTTGAATATAGTGAAAATAATTGGATTAATTCAAAAACAGACATATGTAGTGCATTAATGAAATAAAAGAGTTTGCTATGACATTAATTGTTTGTGTAAGCAAAAATTACAACTCGGAAATTCAAATAAACAAAAGCCTTCAATAATTGGGCAAAGGAGCAGTGATTATGTTTGGAGTCTCTGGTGCTTCAAACTGAATCTCTCCGGCGTCAATCATGTCTTGGACCTTGTTCTTCAGAGCCCAACAGTTGTCTGTAGTATGCCCCGGGCTATCAGAATGGTATGCGCACCTATCATTGGGATGATAGTTAGGAGCAGAAGTGTTTGGATTCCGGAGAGGAGCCCTTAAGGTAATCAGCCCTGCCTTCAACATTTGCTATAGCGCTTGATCCAGTGACATGTTGATCTTAGTGAACTGTCTCTTGGGTGCGACCTCCTTACGTTGATGCCCCTGTCCTTGTTGAGCAGGCCTAGGATTAAAGATCTGGGTTGCCCCTACATGTTGATCATGGCGACCCTTTTTACTATGCACAACATTGGACTCCTTCTTCCCACTGTAAGGCTTTTTATGAGCATCAGCAGGTACAGCTTCTTGAATCTTTCCAGCCTTGATACCAGCTTCAATTATCTCCCCGGTCAAGATCAAATCTGTAAACCCAGCAGAAGAATTCCCAATCAGATGGTTGAAGAAGGGACCAGACAGGGTCCCCAAGAGCATGTCAACGAGCTCACGGTCAGTCAAAGGCGGCTGCACTCTTCCAGCCAGATCTCTCCACCTTTGCGCATACTCCTTAAAACCTTCACCCGTCCCAAGTGACATACCCTGGAGTTGGGTACGCGTAGGAGCGAGGTCGGCATTATACTGATACTGCTTATAAAAAGTAGTTGCCAAGTCCTCTCAGTTACGAATATTGGTTCCATCCAGCTGATAGAACCATTCGAGTTGAGTCCCTGAAAGACTCTCCTGGAAGAAATGGATCCATAGATTCTTGTCTGCCGTGTAGGGCTGGATCTTCCTTACGTAGGAACGGAGGTGCAGCTTAGGACAGGAGGCCCCGTCGTACTTTATAAAGGCAGGTGCCTTGAACTTGTGAGGGATCACCACCCCAGAAGATAAACCTAGGTCCCCAAAGTCCAACCCAGGCACACGTTGAATCTCCATAGCATTCAGTCGGTCCTTAAGTTGCATGTACCTATCCTCAGCAGGAGGGTATTGTTCATCATTGAAATCTGTCTCGGTGTCAGAGACTACCGGACTAGGAACCCTTCCCTCTTGGTAACTGCCTTCCCCAACAGATGGAGTAGTCCGCTCAGCTTCATTCTGCAGTGTATTCCCAGATCTGCGTCTAGGGTTGAACAAAACAGTCATTTTCTTCTTCTTCTTCAAAAGCAAAGTCTTCAATTTCTGTTGTCCCTGGGCTAAGCTCATGACCAGCTCTTGGAACTGGGCGTTCTGGGCCTGGAGGGCCTTGATAGCTTGTTCATTGGACTATTCAGGATTCATGATGACTGCTGAAATAAACAGCGAAGAAGATTAAGCAACCTGTGGAAAAGAGTACATGTAATGCAATGATATGTATGTGTGTATGCAATGTTTTCAAGGATCTCGCGGGGTAAACAAGAAAATTGTCAGCATTTGGATTTGTAGCTTGATTGAAGGAACTTCATGCTGTTGAGAGTCCTTCTTCAAGAGTCAAGGCTCACCATATCGAGTGGGTCATAGCCCCTGACTCGAGTTATCATGCTTTGGCTAGAGGAAAATAAATCCCCTTTCTTGCTAGACATCATGACCTGCATCACAAACCCTTGAGATCCTTGAAATGGATTAGTCCTTATGTAGGATGTATGCAATGGTATGATGGCATGATGTTATGCTATGCGTGGAGTGATGTAAGTAAACCCTGTTATGAGTCCAGGTTAAGGACTATAAACAAACCCTACAAGAAACTCATGTGTTAGATAACAAGCATGCAAGTAGTCAAGTTTGAAAGCACACAAGTCACACAGGACAACCCTTAGAGTTTAGGCCAGCATGAAGTTTGGGGTACTACCCTCTTGAAGTTGGTGGGCTCAAAAACCTGTCCTATCAAAAGTAACCGGGTTCTAAGGAGCTCAATATCATTGGGTTATTTTCTGTGTTCATTGTTTTGATTTAGCCACTGAACTGGCGATCAAAATATTCCAAGAAAACAACCCTCAATGAGTGTAGTATCGAGTATCAATCAACTTTGGACTGCACCAAAGTCAGTCATCTCACTACCCCTAAAGAGGCCAGGATGGTCAAGTAAGGTTCCTAAGGTCAGTTGATGCTTCACGACACCACGCGGCGGCCCCGTACTCTCCTTGAATTGACTCAAGGGTTACCGGTACTCACCAAAGTGCCACATCAACGTAGCAAACTGCTTCAACCGTGTCGGTATACCCCGCACAGTTCCCTCCCAGTTTGTTGCTACTTTCTAAGAGGTATCCCCCAGATCCGGGTTAGGATCTATGAAACTCCCAAAACAGGCCCGTAATTTTAAAGCAAACAGATCAAGCAATTGAAAACATGATGATGAACTATTCCTAAGGTACACCTCACTTTATTAATTCCCCAGCAGAGTCGCCAGTTCTGTGATCGGTGGAAATAGAACTGGCTGTTTTTTAGCTGGTTTCGCGAAATGTCGCGGTAAGCAAGAGTCGCCACCGTCTTTTATGTTCTCCAACATGGAAAGGACAAAAGCACAGCAAAATTCCTTATTCGAGAATGTTTCTCGGTTCGGGAGGTAGATTTATAGAAAGGGAAGGTGTTAGCACCCTTTCTATCCATGGTTATCCATGGGCTCTTAGGTACTTGCTCTTATGTTTTTAAAAGATTTGTTTGCTTTTCAAGTGTGAGTGGGTTTTGAAAAAGTTTCGTTTGAAAAATTTCTAAGTAACTCTTGTATCTGTCCTCAAGAGTGTATGAAAAATTTGTTTGAAAGCTTTTAGAAAGTGTAGGTGTGAAAAGTTGTTTTGTTTGTTTGAAAAGAGCAAGTACTTAAGAGAAATCTACCTACTCTAAGGAATTAGGCTGTGTAAGAGTCCTTTAAATAGTGCTATCCCACCATTGAGAGGTAGGTAGCACAATCCTTGGAGTTGTTCGGGTCAATTCGATTATCGGGACAGTGTGGTCACCGAAGCAATGGTAGGATACCTTAGAAGTAACCCTAATGTCTTAGATCCTTTTATCCGAGGCAACCGTTTTGAGGCAACTGGATCTTTAGACCAAGGGTGACCTCTAAGACGTCCTATACTTGATGACCACGTTTCGAGGCAACGAGTGAAGCGTACCCTAGGAGTGGCATGTGCTTTGTGTGTTGTTTTTCAGTTAATTGTCTTTGTACATGTTATTTGTGAGCTACGAATTAATTTTATTTACATACATTCTTTCATGCATTTAACAGTTAGGGGTGCGGAAAGTAAATTGCGGAAATATAAATTCTACGCTATTACAAGGCGCGGGTCTATACATCGCCAAAAATACAAAGACCTGTTTTGGTAAATAAGTACGAGAAATTAAATAAAGCGATAAACCTAATTACTATTACATTCTTGAAAGTAATTACATAATAATCAAAGTAAAGTAAATGCGCGCGAATAAAAATTAATCGGGAATGTTCTAAGGGTTTTGACCCTTTTAAGAAAAGAAATTGAATTTTTTTTTTGTCTTTTTTGAATTAAATGCAATTAATTAAATAAAGCCTAATCTAATTAATTAATTTATTAAAAGAAAAATGTTTTTGTGTTTTTTATGTTTTTTAATGAAAATAAAATAAAGGAATTAAAAATTCAAAGTTAATTAAAAACCTAATTCTAAACTTATTTTAATTATATAAAAAAAGTTAAAGTTGCCTAATTAAACTATTTTATGTGTTAATATTTATTTTACAAAAATAAAAATAAAAATGAAATTAATAATGTTAGTTCTTTTTTTGATTTTTTATGAAAAACATTAATTGGTTAATTGTTAATAAAAGGAAAAATAAAATAAGACAAATAAAATATAAAAAAAAGAAAAATTGCAAACCCAAGGGGGGGGGGGTTGGGCCAAAGGAGGTGTGTTGAATTCTGGCCCATTAAGAAGCCACGTTTGACTCTCCTTGATTGTCCAGAGCGCGTTTGACTTGGAACATGGTATTCCTCACTTTTTGTCCTTCGGATCTGCATTGATGACACATGGCATGTTGGATGTGTGAGTCTATGGTGCGTTGCCGTTGGAGGGCCTACACGTGATTACCTGGGAAAAAATGAAACAAGGAAATTGGGGGACCTGGGAATCGAACCCAGGTCCCAAGGGTCTATACACGTCCATCCAAGCCACTGAGCCAAGCGTGTTTGTTTGTAAACCTAATAAACAAAGAAAATTAAATATGAAAACAAGCGTTATTCTGGAAACTAACAAAAATCCGCGCGCTTATTTGAACTGGCCAATCACATGGAGGCACGTCCTTCATCTTCTTTGTTCCTGTAAAAAACATAAAACACATAGCGGGGGTTTTAAACCCCCACAAAATGCAAGCATTTGAAAATAGCGATTAGGCGCTCGTTGCATATAAAAAGGGCGCGAGGTGTGTTTTAGATCCGTCTTGTCACGCTGATTTCAACCATGCATGTTAGGAGGTTTAATTTTACAGCATGTGCAAAGCCCCAAATTACAAGCTCTGAAAACCCTAGGATTCGCTAATGGCAGTTTTCATTCCAGGGCATTATAATCAAATTGAATTATATGGAAAGCTTCGTATGGACCCTGTGAGTACAATACAATCAATAAAAAGTGTTAAAAATGCATAAATGGATGATTGTGATTTTGGAAAAGAATGTAAACCGTATGAGTTGTGTAGCGCGATTTCTTGAGTGTGAGGACTTGTTTGTGCTTGCAAAAGGTTCCTGGTAATGCTGGGAATGTGTTTGGATTAAAAAAAATGCCTGAATTGCACTGTAAGTTTGATTTCAGATTGTGACTTTTATTTGGAATTTTGGAAATTGCTTTGGCTGTTTTAGAGAGTTCTAGGTCGTGTGAATGGTATGGACCAATTGCATATATGTTAGTCAATGAGAATCAGTCACAATAAGGAGTCTTTAAGCCTTGCAATGAAGTTTTGATTTTCTCCATAACCACCATTGAACAACTTGCCATTTTTGCTCCAAATTTGAATTTTATGCTTGGAATAGGTCTTGCACGAATTTGGTATATGTTTCATGATGCATCAAGGCTATTCAAACTCAAAGATATCCCTTAATTAATTTCTTTGATTTTTATTTGAATTTTAAAGATTTAAAATGAATTAAATCACATAAAATTAAATAAAAATAGAAAAATTAATTTTTAATCTTGAAATAAATCATGGGACACGTGGGAGGCATGGCAAAGCTGAACTAAGGGGGAAAAGTGGGCCCTTTTTGTCAAAGATGAAGTTTCAAGGATAGTTGACTTTGGCCATTTCACAAAATTTTCCCAACTTCTCCAATGCATATCTTGCTCAATTTTGAAGCTATGAACATGTTCTTGGACATTTTGGAAAGGTCTTGAAGTCCTCTAACCAATGCCTTTGGTCCCATGTCATTTTTATTTACGAATATCAAGTTATGGTCTGTGAATTAAAATGCCTTTTTGTTGACTTTTAAAAATGACCTATAATGTTGAAATTGATAACTTTTTGTGAGAGCATTTATTGGACTTGGAATGTGAAGATGAGTTGTAGGAAATGTCCTCCCCTTAAAAATGAGCATTGGATGGGATTTTTATGATGAACCATGAAAAAGTTATGCCTTGGTCAGGTTACAGTTGACTTTTCAGCTGTCCAAAAATGGAAACTTTTGCATCTTGATGACTTTTGAGCCATTCTTGAGGAATTATGATCAAGACTTGATCAAATGATGATTGTGGCTTCAAAATAAGATGTTGACCAAAAAATTTGACTTTTGACTGCCAAATGACTATTTTGCCCCTGTAGTTGATTGTGAGGCAATTAGGGTTTTTGACTGTGCAACTTGACCTTGTGAGCCTTGAAACTTGGCATGTAGATGCTTGACAATGTATATGGGCATATGGGACTTGATTGAGCCTTGAAAACCTCAACTTCTTCGCAAGAACCAAAACCCTAATTTTGGCTGGCTTAGGAGGATGGTTTGACTGTGCAACCCTTGAGTAGACTTGAGCAAATTGAGATGATGCTTGTCAAAACTTTGAAGAATATGGGAGGGCAAATTTTGGGGTACAACAATGGCAAATAACAACTAATCGTTTTTTGTCGATCAAGTTCAGCTGATCCAATATCGTTCAAATCCACTCGTCTTCGCCTAAGCCTGCCTCAATCATAATCCTTAACGAGGGGATCTGAACTTCCACTGGCAGAACAACTTCCATGCCATAGACTAGAGAAAAGGGAGTTGCCTCAGTTGATGTTCCAGCTGAAGTACGATAGCCATGTAGAGAAAATAGAAACATCTCATGCCAATCTTTATAGGTTACTATCATCTTCTGCACAATCTTCTTGATATTTTTGTTGGCCGCTTCGACTGCACCATTCATTTTTGCTCTATATGGAGAAGAATTGTGATGCTTGATCTTAAATGGAGTGAACAACTCCCTGATCATGGCATTGTTGAGGTTAGTCCCATTTCCGGTGATGATCCTTTCGGGGATGCCATAATGACATATGAGGTTGTGTCTGATGAATCTGGCTACCACATTCTTGGTGACTGAGGAAAATGAGGCGGCTTTGACCCATTTGGTGAAATAGTCAATAGCAACAAGAATGAAGTGATGTTCGCTGGAAGCCGTAGGTTTGATCTCTCCGATCATGTCAATGCCCCACATGGCAAATGGTCATGAAGTGGTCATGATATTCAGAGGGATAGGAGGCACATGGACCTTGTCAGTGTATATTTGGAATTTATGACAAGTCTTTGAATGTTGATGGCAATCAGTCTCCATCGTTGACCAATAGTAACCTTCTCTTATGATTTTTTTAGCCATCGTATGTCCACTTGAGTGAGTACCGAAAAGACCCTCGTGCATGTCTTCCATAATCTCCTCTACCTCCTTCTTGTCCACACATCGGAGTAGAGTTGAATCATGTTTGCGCTTGTACAAAATCCCATTACTTAGGAAGAATTTGGCTGCAAATCTTCGTAAGAAATTTCTGTCATTGATAGATGCCCCTCTAGATACTCTTGTGCTTCAAGGTATCTCCTTACCTCATGGTACCATGGTTTTTCTGCATCTGTGTCAAGCTCATAGCAATGCGCAGGTTCATCGAATCTTTCAATTGTAATCATAGGGGCTTCGTTATCCCATCTGACCTTGAACATTGAAGACATGGTTGCCAAAGCGTCAGCCAACTGGTTTTCTTCCCTAGGGAGGTGCTCAAAAGTGATCTCTTCGAAGTGAGGAATCAGGGATAGCACAAGTTCCTTGTAGGGGATAAGATTAGGGTGTTTAGTGTCCCAATCTCCTTTTACTTGGCTGATCACTAAGGAGGAATCCCCGAACACATCCAAATGTTTGATCCTTAAGTCGATAGCAGCTTTCAGACCTAAGATTCATGCTTCATACTCGGTCATATTGTTTGTGCAATTGAAACTTAGTTTGGCAGTGGAAGGAGTGTGGCAACCTTCAAGGGAGATGATCACTGCACCAATACAATTACCTAAAGCATTGGAATCCCCATCGAATACCATAGTCCATCGGGATCCTTGTTCAGGTCCATCATACGGTCCAAGTTTCGCACCGTCGGTTACCAGCATGATGTTTTCATCAGGGAAGTCTAAATTCATTGATTGATAATCTTCCATGGCTTGATGGGCCAAATGATCTGCTAGTATACTTCCTTTGATGGCTTTTTGAGTCGTGTATTAGATGTCGTACTCGGTTAAGATCATTTTCCATCTGGCTATCCGTCCGGAAAGGGAAGGTTTCTCGAAGATGTACTTGATTGGGTCCATTTTAGAAATAAACAGAGTGGTATGAGTCAACTTATACTATCTCAGCTGGTGAGCAGCCCATGCCAGAGCGCAACAAGTTTTCTCATGCAGTGAATATCTAGTTTCACAGTCGGTAATCTTTTTGCTCGGGTAATAAATAGCATGCTCTTTTCGACCAGACTCGTCATGTTGGCCCAAAACACACCCCATAGAATTCTCTAGTACTGTCAAGTACATGATCAAGGGTCTTCCCTCAACTGGAGGCATGAGGATAGGAGGTTCTTGTAGGTATTCTTTGATTTTGTCAAAGGCAATCTGGCATTCATCGTTCCAACTGACTACCTGATCTTTCTTCAAGAGTTTGAAGAGTGGCTCATAAGTAGTAGTTAAGTGTGATATGAAACGGGAAATGTAATTGAGACGACCCAAGAATCCTATGACTTCTTTTTCAGAATGGGGGACTGGCATTTCTTGGATGGCCTTTACCTTGGCAGGATTAACTTCAATGCCTTTATCGCTGACCATAAAACCTAGAAGCTTTCCAGAGCATACTCCAAATTTGCACTTGTTAGGGTTTAACCTCAGCTTTTACTTCTTCAATCTTTCGAATAGCTTTTGCAAGTGATCGAGATATTCTTCTTCGGTTTGTGATCTGGGAATCATATCATCCACATATACCTCTATCTCTTGATGAATCATGTCATGAAATAAAGCAACCATAGCCCTTTGATATGTTGCCCCTGCATTCTTTAATCCGAATGACATGACCTTGTAGTAGAAGATGCCCCATTGCATAATGAAAGTAGTCTTTTCCATATCTTCGGGAGCCATCTTTATTTGATTATAGCCTGAGAAGCCATCCATGAATGAGAAGACCTTACACTGAGCAGTATTATCGACTAAGACGTCAATATGTGGTAGAGGGAAGTCATCCTTGGGGCTTGCCCTATTCAAATACCTATAGTCTACGCACATGCGAACTTTCCCGTCTTTCTTTAACACTGGAACTATATTGGCAACCAATTTAGGATAGGACGTTACAGCTAGGAACCCTGCATCAAATTGTTTCATTACTTCGGCTTTGATCTTTTCAGACATATCAGGCCTCATGCAACAAACCTTTTGTTTAACAGGAGGGCAGTCTTTTTTAGTTGGCTGACGATGAACCACGATGTTGGTATCCAACCCAGGCATATCTTCATAAGACCAAGCAAATACTTTCACATAATTGCACAACATCTGAACCAATTTGTTCTTAACACTACTTTCTAAATTAGTGTCGATCCTGATTTCCTTCTTATCTGACTCAGTACCCAAGTTGATAACCTCTACCGACTCTTCATGTGGTTGAATAGCTTTTTCCTCTTGTAATAGAAGTCTGGCTAGTTCTCCTGGTATATCACAATCTTCCTCGCCTTTGTCTTCGTCTTGGTGAATTGGATGTTCGAAATCATACTTGGCAATAGTAGAGTTGTTAACAATAAGATCCAGAGTGGATGATGATCTGCGAATGTGTGTGTGTGTGCGCATGTAAGATACATGGCTATTGAAAAATGTAATAAAGGGAATGAAAGACAATGAAAATAAAATTTGAATGCAAAGAGGTCCAATGGTTTATATTAAATGATCATATGATAGATGAAACATGAGAAAAACCCTCAACAAATGGACCAAAGTGCCCCGGGCAAGGCACATGGCTTAAAAGTCATTATTTGGAAATAATTTTACAGACATAGAGTTCTTGAATTGATAGAAAAAGTAAACAATAATTACTCCTCAATGAAAGAAATAGGAGTGAAATCCTTTGCATGCCAATTGTTGAGCTTCCCTTTGGTTGTTGGGTAGATCCAGTCTTCAAAAGCGCACTCATCATCGGAGTCTTCTACAACGTTTACTTCATAATTTTTGAGGTGGAGAGGCGGCTTTCCAGCACGAGCCCTTCTAACTTCTTTCTGAGCTTTGGAGGTGAAACCTAACCCAAACTTGTCTGCCTTGAATGGGATATCGAGGAGTTGACCCGCATCGCATTGTTTCCTTCTTCTACCACAGCACGAGCATCCTTAAGGGAAACCATCTTGGGGATAACTTTATAAGCTCTTGGAGTATCGAAGGAGATTTTAGCGGCGGCCACAACTTCAAACGTCTGGCAAGGAGTTTCTATGAATTCGCCATCCATTTCTACGTACTTGAAAGAATTGAGATGGCTTACCATAAATTATTCCTCGCCGCAAACAGTGAAAACCTTCCCCTGAACTGGATATTTTAACTTCTGGTGGAGAGTAGAAGTGACCACTCCTGCCCCATGGATCCATGGGCGCCCAAGAAAGCAAGAATACGCAGGCCGTATGCCCATTATATAGAATGTGGAGTTGAAAATATGTGAACCAACCTTAATTGGGAGATCCACCTCTCCATGAACCATCATTTTCGACCCATCAAATGCCCTCACGACAATATCACTTGGCTTCAGAACCAAACCTTCACAATCTAGCCGATCTAAAGCGCCTTTAGGTAACACATTTAACGATGAGCCTGTGTCAACCAAAACATGTGCCAGAGTGGTCCCGTTACATTCAATAGAAACATGCAAGGCTTTATTGTGATTCTTTCCCATGGGAGTTAAATCTGCGTCGGAGAACCCTAGACCATTGTCAGCCGTCAGACTTGCTACGCAGTTCTCAAATTAGTTAGATGTGGTTTCTTGAGGCACATGAGCCTTTTTCAAAAACTTAATCAAAGCTTGTGCATGGGCGTCAAAACATATCAATAAGAACAACATTGATATTTTAGAAGGGGTTTGCCCTAACTGCTCTACTATTTTGAAGTCGCTTTTCTTGATGATCTTTAGAATCTCCTCCATCTCTTGAGTGGATGGTTATTCCATAACAAACTTTTTAGCAGGTTCCTCTTCCCTAGCAAGCTCACCTTCTTTCCCTTTCCCTTTAGTACTGGCACCTGAATTGTCATTGGTTATGTGAACTGGAACTGTGGTAGTGGTTGGTGGTGAGATAACAGGGGAAAAGACCCTTCCTGTTCTTGTGACTTTACTAGAACCAGTAATATTAGTAACACTAGTTTCATTATCATCAATCTAAGAATCTTGTTTTACCCCATGGTAATAAACCTTGGCACCGTAATTCCATGGTACTGCTTTATCAGAGATGTATGGAACAGGTCCGACAGCAGTGATTATGAGAGGAGCAATGATCAGTTCGTTCAAAATCTTGATAGGACCTTTGGGTGAGATCCTGAGAGGTTTGTTTGAAATTATTATGATGGCCAAATCTTCAGCTTTGTCGATTGAATTTTTGATAGTGGGAATCTTTTCAAATAGAATCTCATGGCTATTTATAAGGCATTGCATACCTTTCTTCAGTAGCTCACATCCATTTTCTCGTTCATCACAACAGGCACAATTTTTGGAACATCCAGGAAACACATCGGCTTTTAGCAAATTAGCTTTCACAATGGTCAAGGGAGTTGTTAAGTGTTCGACAGAGGTGATAATAGTAACATCATCAATGGCATTAACCCCTTTTCCATGTTTAGAAATTGGCGCGGTTATCACGTTTGGAGTAGCGGGTGGATCAAACTCAATTGTCTTGTTATCTATCAAATCTTGAATTTTGTTCTTCAAGGCCCAACACGGATCAATCTCATGGCCGGGGCTGTTGGAATGGTATGCGCATTTCGCATTCGGTTTGTAATTAGGTGAGGAAACATCAGGGTTGGATGGTGGATTGCGCAGAGTCACCAAATTGGCCTTTAGCAGATGTTGTAAGGCTTGTGATAATGACATGCTTATTCTTGTAAATTGTCGTCGGGGAACTTCAGGTCTCTGATTGTTGGAGGGTTGCCTTTGAGGGTTGGAAATTAACACATCGTTTACAGATGAATGATGGTACTTCTTGGTATGGGCTCTTTCCCCATACACAACATTTGTTTCCTTTTTTCCAGTGAAGGGTCTTTTGACGGAGTTGGATGTGGAACCAGATGCCATAGGAATTTTACCGCTTCTAATACCGCTTTCAATCTTTTCACCAGTTAAAATCAACTTGGTAAATTCGGACGAAGAACTTCCGATTAACAGGTTGAATAATGGACCAGTTAACGTAACCATAAATATATCAACTAGCTTTCTTTCGGTCAAAGGTGGTTGGACCTTACTGGCCAGGTCCCTCCACTTTTGGGCATATACTTTAAATCCTTCGTTACTTCCCATGGTCATATTCTGAAGCTGAACTCTCGTTGGTGCCAAGTCGGTGTTGTATTGATACTGGTGATAGAAGGCAGTGGCCAAATCCTCCCACGTATGGATGCGGGAACCTTCTAATTGATAAAACCACTCTAGCTGAGTTCCAACTAGACTCTCTTGGAAAATGTGAATCCACAATTTTCTGTCAGTAGTGTGTGGTTGTATTTTACGCACATAAGCTCTTAGATGTAGTTTGGGACAGGAGACTCCATCATACTTGGCGAAGACTGGTGCCTTGAATTTATAAGGAATGACGACCCTAGGGACTAGGCCCAAATCACTAAAATCCAAGCCAGGTACAACTTGAATTTCAACTGCCTTTAGCCCATCCTCCAATTCTTTGTACTTTTCTTCACCAGTAGGTGGGTATTGTTCATCAAAGTGATCCTCATCTTCAGAAGCTTGATCAATCACACCATCAACACGGGTGCTTCTTTCCTCTTATGCTTGGTTCTCATCCTCCTCGGATGAGTCTTTGACTACTTGCGTTTGGCGAATCGGTTCTTTGAATCTCTTCCCCATGTTGATGAGGGACTTATTTTTCTTATTTTTAGTTGTCAATGTTGTCATTAGCTCTTGCTGCCCTTTGGCCAAGGTCATCAAGGTGGCTTGGAATTGAATGTTCTGAGCTTGCAAGTCCTTCACTGTTTGTTCGAGATCCATTCTTACTGAAATAAATAGTAGAAGGATGAGGAAACCTGTTTTTGAAATGCTTGCTTATGATATGATGCATGAATATGTATAAGAAAATGATTTCAAGGATTTAAAGAATTTAAATTTGTATAGACGAAGAGTGAACACATGTTAACTTGCATTAAAGAGTTCTGATTTGAATACAAACACGCCTCTTGGGCTTACAACAACAGAAATAAGCATAAAGTAAACTCCTAAGATAGAAAAGTTGTGCGCATCCTCTTTGGCGCAATATATGTGTTTAAACTTCTTTCTTCATGAAGCTCCCTTGTGAGCTATAATATCTTCTTCTCGCCTTCATAGAACTTAGCTTCAAAGGTGTCTCGCTCTCCTCTTAACTGGATCCAAGAATTTTGCAAATCTTCAAGAGAAGTAGGCATATCAGGATAGAGGATAGTATGTGGAACGTCTCCCTCAACTACTGGCTCCATGATAATAGGTAAGACTACTTCATAAGGCATCTTAAGACTTTGAGCGCGAACCCGCACCCATTTAAGATAAGGTTCCAAAGGAATGGAATTATTACGCCCCAACGTCTTGCTACCAATTCTGTTAATCATACCCCAAGCTCGTATAAATCTTTGATGTTAACCTTGGGTATCGCTTTCATAGTCAAACGCAATTCCTTGGATGAGTACCTCATGAGGGCCATCTCTCCTAGCGTATCCAAATTGTCTCAAATCTAAACAAGGGTTGTAAGTAATGCATCCCCTAATGCCAAGTAGAGGGACATTAGGGAATTCCCCATAGTGATCAATGATGGTAATGTCTTCCAAAGAGCGATAATACCAACGGATATCAGCATGTGAAAGTGACATCAATATTTTAGACCACCTCATACCTTGTCCTTTCTTCACCAAGGATCGAGGTAGGTGCGAAATAAACCACCTAGCCAAAAGGGGAGTGCAACACATCAAAGTACCTCTTTTCTTCAAAGTGCGAGAGTGAAGAGAATGCAATATGTCTCCAAGCAATGTAGGCACCAGATTACGAGATATGAAAACTTTGATCGCATTTATGTCTATAAGTTGGTCAGGATTGGGAAATAGTACCAACCCATAGATGAGAAGAGGCAAAATTTCCTCAAAGGCTTGTAGATCCAAAGTATTCTAACACTCTTGAGCCTTCTCCAACAAAAACTTGGTTAGGAACCCTTTGATACCACTCCTTGTTACCCAATTTGCCACTATGTCAGATGGTTGCAAATGTAAAGCTCGAGCAATTTCCTCATGTTTAGGGTCTCTTTCAATACCGTTGAAAGGTAACTGATCAAGAATAGGGATCCCCATGGGTTGAGAAAATTCTTCCAAGGTGGGCACAAGTTGGTAATCAAGAAAAGTGAAACAATGATGCAAAGGGTCGAAGAATTGGACAAGCACCTTTACCATATCTTCTTCAATACTTGAGGTAACCAAACTATGGAGTCGACCATATCTTTTGGTGAATGGAGAATCTTCAGGGACCCTTGATACTAAATCCTTGAGTTGTGGAGGTATCCTCACGAGACTGACTTGAATAGTGTTCCTATGAGCGGAAGCCATGTCCTACAAAACAGAACAAAGATAAATCCAAAAATCCTTGAAATGGTTAGTGAGTATGAGAATGATGTTTATGATGCTTATGATGTTTATGATGTTATGTACAAGTATATACAAAGCAAATAAGTCCTTAGGTTTAGGCTTGCATGGAGTCTCATAGGTAAGCACCCTCTTGAAGTTTAATTGGCTCAACCTGTCCTAGTTAGTAGTAATCGGGTTCTAAGGGATCTCAATATCACTGATATTTCCCACAAACTTCATTTCAATTGACAACTGACTTGCCACCAAACAAAGCTCGGGAGCCAAATCTCAATGAGTGTAGTATCGAGTATCGACCAACTTCGGACTGCACTAAAGCCGGTCATCTCACTACGTCCTAATTGCCAAGTTGGTCAAGTAAGGTTCTAAGGTCAGTTGATGCTTCACGACACCACACGGCGGCCCCGTACCCTCCTTGATTGACTCAAGGGTTACCGGTACCAACTAAAGTGCCACATCAACATAGCTACTGCTTCAACTGTGTCGGTATACACCGCACAATTCCCTTACAGTTTATTTCTACTTACCTAAAAGGTGTCCCCAAATCCGGGTGTAGGATTTTAAAACTAACCCAAACAAGGAACCAAAATGTAAAGCATGCGAATCAAACAATGTAAGCAAGTAAATGTGATCTAACCCTAAGGTAACCCCACTTTTAAGAGTCATCCCCAGAAGAGTCGCCAGTTCTGTGATTAATGAAAAAATAAAGATGATGGGAAAAATAATAAAAGAGAAAGCAAACCAAAATCAGCGTAAATGCTGAAAATAGAAGAAGTCATAAGTTCTGACTCTGACTCGCTGTAGAAACAGAAACATGTTAGTAAAAATATGGAAGTTCAGAAGTTCTGGATCTTCTGAGGATTCAGATGTTTTCAGAAGTTCTGATGCTTCTATCAGAACTTTGCCTCCCTCCAAGCTAGTCAGAACATCTGCAACTTAGTCATTTCTTAACATAACAGAAGTTGCATATATAACAGTTATGACAAATCTCATGAAATATCAGAAGCACAAATCAGAAGCAACATGAATTTGCTAATCCTAATTATGAGTCCTAATTTCTTTATGAAACTCTGAACTGGAATTCTCTCTATTTAGGTAGGCAGATGCATGAAATCTCAGAATATGTACACCATCAGAATCAAAATATCTACATTGTGTTAAAAATGAAAAATCTGAATATGCCTAATTAGTATGATGAGAGTCAGCAGGAACTTACTGAAATTCTGGCTGCAGATACTCAATGTCACGTTCAATATTATGACACCGTATCTGACTTACTATATGACAGTAAATACAAAAACAATAAAGAACACAGTCAATTGTTTACCCAGTTCAGTGTGCAACAACACCTACTCTGGGGGCTACCAAGCCAGGGAGGAAATCCACTATAAGAGATGTTAATTCAGGAATAAACCAACCAGTTTATCTCCTTCACTTAAGACCTACCCAAT
This sequence comes from Vicia faba, assembly GCA_948472305.1. NCBI lineage: Eukaryota > Viridiplantae > Streptophyta > Magnoliopsida > Fabales > Fabaceae > Vicia > Vicia faba. Next base: position 1,311,690,648 of record OX451735.1, on the reverse strand, counting down.
GCAATTTCAATCTAAGTACAACTTAAACCTGAGTTCCTACTCACTCCCCCTCAATCACAGCAGTGATACATAAAACAATTTGACTAATGAATTGATGAAGACACTCTTCAAAAAAATACACTTGATTAAGCTTCACAGCTTTTTAATCAAGCAACACAACCACTCTTGCTTCACAGCTTTGAGTGATACACAACTTAACTCGACTCTGCTTCACAGCTTTAGTCAAGAAACATTCAAACACTCTTGCTTCAAAGCTTTGAGTGCTACACAACCCTTACAATTAAAAACCTATTCCAAGTCACTTATCACAATGATAATTGCTTGGAGTACAATAATTAAACCTATACAGTTTACAAATGATCTTCTGACCAAGAAGGGATACCTTGCAAAACAACAGCTCTGTTGAATATATAGCAGCTGCAACTTCAGTTAGGGTTTCCACAAAAACCTAGGGTTAATTCCGTTTGACCTTAAGACTAGGTCACAGGACTTTATTAACCAGGTTAGGGTTGAGCTAGGTTACCCCTTAGAAAACGCAGGATTCTGTTCTAGAAAGACTGAGTTATTTTCCTGAAAAAACTCAGAATTAACCAACCTGCAAACCTGTTAGTTCAGAACAGGATGTCTTAACATCTGTTATGACATTTGAGGAACCTGTCTACTGATTTAGGAAAAATGTGATCATTTTGCAAAAATGCTCAGATACACACTTATAAACATCAGTACCTGAATGACAATATTTTTCTGCAAAGGTACCTAATGAATCAGTACAAACTAAACTAGAATGTTATGACATCAGTCATGACATTCACACATACACTTGGGTTTTACCAAAAATGCAAGCCAATACCTAAACAACTACAAACTCCCCCTTTGGCAGATTTTTGGCTAAAGACCCTAAGCAATCAGAGATAGATAGCAGCAGAAAGAAATGACTGCAGAAAAATAGAATGTCTAATTGAGCAAGTACTAATTAAGTAAGTACCAAAATATTCTCCCCCTCTTTAGCCACAAATGGGCCAAAGATACATGTTCATAAAGATTATACAGTTATCCAAAGCAAATAATAAGAGCAGCAGCAGAAAAAAACTGAACACACTTCCAAACTCCACCAGATATCAGCACCAACCAGCAACACCACCAAACAGCAACCAACCTTTAAGCACTGTCATCAGACTCAGAGGAGCTAGTTTCTTCAATGTTGAGATGACCTTCAGCTTCTACACCTTCTTCCCTTCTGTTTCCTTCAGCTTCCTCCTTTTCTAACCTGGCAATTAGGATTTCTAGGGTCTTTTTCCTAGCATCCAGCTCTTTGCAAGTCTCTTTTAAAACAGCTATGACATCAGATGTCTTGGACTGGGTCTTCACAGACGATGTCTCAGCTGATGTTATGACAATATCTGGAGCATGAGATCCCTGAAACAGTTTGTAGTGCAAGCCAAGGGCAGGAGCTCTTTTGCAGGCTGTATCTCTTGCCACAAGGATATCAGGGTATTGTGCAAGGATAATTCCACAAAGGAGGGAGGGAAAGGCGATTGGTCCTTTGACAGCATAACTACCAGCATGCTTTAAAGTTTGTTCAAAGATGTACCTGCCATAGTCAAAAGCAGTCTTGGTTCCCACAACATAAATAAATCTTCCCAATCCTGTGGAGATAGTTGATTTATGATTTGTAGGTACCCAGTTGGCTGCACCTATCTTATGCAGGATGGAAAATTTCATGCTGAGTTTGCTGGCATTCAGCTTGCCTTTCAAGGGCCAGCACTTCACTTGCCTGGCTGTGATGGTTTGACAAACTTCATTGTCAGTGGCCTCCAGATCAGGACAATCCTCATTTGTTCTTCCAAGAAACTTGTTAATTCCTGATGGAGAGAACTTGACCCTTCTTCCTCTAACAAAAACACTTTCAAAGTCAGCTGACCTACCATCAGCACAATCATTAGACAAGTTCACTACAAACTCCTTGACCAGATTTTCATAACATTTGTTAAATTTTGTCACTGTCTTCATCAGTCCAGCATTCTTGATCAGGTCCATGACGTCTTTGCACTCCAAGGCATCATTGTTGAGTTCTCTTTCTAAATCTATTCTCTTTAAGAAAACATACTTCCATCTGTTTGCATTGTCAGGATGATGAAAAGAGATGTTGTCTGTTGGGACTTCAGGCACTCTAGCAATTTTGCTGGAGGGGAGCTTCCTTCTAATAGAAATTTCTTCAGCATCAATCTCAAATTCTGATTCCTCATCAGAATCAGAAGATTCAGGTTCTTTTCTCTTCTTTGAAATTGGTTGTCTAGCAGTATGCACCTGGGCCTTCTTCCCTTTTGTCTGAATACTTTTCTCAGCCATGCCTTCAGCCTTGGATTTCTTAACAGCAGGTTTATCATTCTGATTACCTTTTCTTTTCATTAATCTCCTAGCTATGCTAGGGTTTACATTGGCAATCAGATCATTATCTGAGTAATCCTCATCCACATCAATGATAGGTGGATCAGCAGTCTTTTCTGAGGAGTTCTGAATGTTGTCTTTTTGTGTCACAACATTCTCAGAGACATCTACATTCTCAGAGATGTCCACATTTGGGCTTTCTGATTGATTTAAAGGGACAAAAATCCCCGGTACAGGTTTGTTTCCGCTTAGTATACTAGTAACAAGCCTAGCAATAGCTTGATGAACTTAAACTGATCCTTCTCTATTTGGAACAGAAGAAGAAGGATGAGAAGGATTACCAGAGGCTGCAGCTTGAGCTCTTCCTGCATGTCTGGTTCTTAGCTTTTTGACTTTGGCTGGGTCAGTTGCCATCTCCCTGAGAGGAGTGACCTCAAGAACTTCAGATTCTATGCATGTGGTGATTGCTCTAGAGTCTTGGTCAGATGATGAGGATGATGAGGATGATGAAGTCGCCTTGGTTGAAGATGATGTCTGAGACATTTTGATTGACTTTGAGTACCAGTGGCAATTTGAGAAAAATCTTTGATTGAGAGGAGGGAATAGGTTGCAAAGACGAGAGAGGTAGGAGGCAAAAGAGAGTCTTTTCAACTTCTTAAGGATTTTGAAAGAATTGGGAAAGCATATGATTAACCCACTAAAAATAGACTTAATAAAATTAACTCCTTCAACCCTTGTTTTAAGCAAAATTAATTGCTATAATTTCTCATGTTGGTAAATACCCAACCTGCCCCTCAAGTTTTCAAGTTTATTTCCAACAAGAGCCTTGGTAGAAGAATCAGTCAGCTGAAGCTTAAAGATACCATGTTCCAGTTTAAATGACTTCTTCTCTACAAAGTCAATGTGCTTGTTCCTGTTATGCTGAATAGGGTTTAAGGAAATATTGATTGTATTCAGATTGGCACAACACAATGTCACAACATCTTGTGAGACATTATACTCAGTGAGCATCTGTTTTGACCAGATATTTTGAGAACAGTTATTCCTTGCAGCAACTATTTCCGCACAGAGTTGGGAAGGCATTCTTTTGATAGGAATCATAGTTCTGGTTGATTCTTGAATGATTTTCTTTTTGTCCAGTCCATTTTGATGGAGAGTTATAGGAGAGGAGACTTCAAGCCTCATTTCTTCAGGGAAACAGAATTTATTAGACTTGTTATTTCCAACATCCTTGTCAAGATAACTTATGGTTCTGACAACACATCCTTCTTCAAGTTTATTTGCCACATCACAGCCATTATCAACCTGTGGTTTTGGAGTCCTTCTGACTGCTTCCATAGAGGTAGCTCTTTTCATTCTTCTTAGATGAAGATGACCAAGCTTATGTTGCCACAGTTTCATCTCTTTTTCTTCTTTGGTAATTGGACACATAGTGGAGTTATCAGTGTTCTCAGGCTGCCACAAGTAGCAGTTATTTTTGGATCTGATTCCTCTCATTACAACTTCTAGTTTTTCATTAATTACTAGACATTCAGATTTTGAGAAGTTGACCTTGAATCCTAGATCACATAATTGACTGATACTAATGAGATTAGCAGTCAACCCTTTTACCAGCAGTACTTTATTCAGACTTGGAACTCCAGGGCAGTCCAAATTACCAACTCCTTTGACTTCACCTTTAGCACCATCTCCAAAGGTCACAAAACTGGTGGTGTGAGGCTTAACATTATTGAGGAGATTTTTGATTCCAGTCATGTGTCTGGAGCATCCACTGTCAAAGTACCAGCCTTCATTTGCAGACATTCTCAGGGAAGTATGGGCTACCAGGGCAGTAGCCTTTTTCTTCCAATGAGGAGTATGTGGTACCCTTTTTGGCTTAGGTTTAGCACCTGAGTTTTTATTAGGGTATCCATGCAATTTGAAGCATAAGGGCTTTATGTGTCCATACCTCCCACAATGATGACATCTCCATCTTTGGTATTTTTTCTTCATGTATTTCTGATGTTGAGAGTTGTGTTGAGACATCTGCTTTGACAATTGTTTAACATGCCTAATCTTCTTGTCTGCACCAGATTTCTTAGCTTCCACAAATCCTAGACCAGATTTGTTTCCCACATTTTGTCCAACTTGAAGGATCTCTTCCAATTTATCTGATCCATTGGTCAACATCTTGACAGATTTTGTCATTTGGTTCAGTTGTGAGTTTAGTAATTGAACTTCCCCTTCTAGGTGACTTATAGTTTCAAGATCTGCCCTTTTTTCAGCCTCCAGCTTTATAATGAGTTTTGATTGTTTCTCATTCTGTACACAGACTTCAGCACTTCTGATACACAATTTCTTGTAGGTATCAGCCAGTTCTTCAAATGTCACTTCTTCATCACTAGTGTCACTTTCAGAAGTACAAACACTAGTTAGAGCAGTAACTAGTTTGGCAGATTCTTCTTCAGAATTAATTTTTGAATCATAGTCAGACCAAGTAACAGTCATTCCTTTCTTTTGTTTCTTAAGAAAGGTAGGACATTCAGCTCGAATATGTCCATATCCTTCACATCCATGGCATTGAATACCTCTGCCTTGGTTTCCCTTTTCTTCTGACCTTGGTCTTCTGCTGGAACTGTCAATGTCAGAGGGAATGTTATGAACATTAGACCTTGACTTTGGATCCATTCTTTTGATGAGCTTGTTGAAATGTCTTCCAAGCATGGCAATAGCTTCTGAAATATTCTCTTCTTCATCCTCCTTGTTTTCAACATCAGTGTTGGATACAAGTGCTATGCTTTTGTTCTTCTTGTCACCATTATCAGTGATCCCCATCTCAAAAGTCTGAAGAGACCCAATAAGTTCATCCACTTTCAACTTGCTGATGTCCTGGGCTTCCTCTATGGCAGTTACCTTCATTGCAAATCTTTTAGGCAAGGATCTGAGAATCTTCCTCACCAGTTTTTCTTCTGACATCTTTTCTCCCAGTGCTTTTGAGGTGCTGGCAATCTCCAAGATGTTCATGTGAAACTCATGAATGGTTTCATCTTCCATCATTTTTAGATTCTCAAACTTGGTAGTCAACATCTGAAGTCTTGACATTTTTACTTTGGAAGTGCCCTCATGAGTAGTTTTGAGAGTGTCCCAAACTTCCTTGGCCAGTTCATATTGATGTACTAGTCTGAAAATGTTTCTATCAATTCCATTGAATAAGGCATTTAAAGCTTTGGAATTTCCCAGGGCTAACTCATCTTCTTCTTTACTCCAATCTTCCTCAGGCTTCAGACTGATTGTCCCATCTTTCTCAGTTACGGTGGGATGGATCCATCCTTTGTCAGCAGCTCTCCAAGCCTTTTTGTCCAGAGATTTTAGGAAGGCAATCATACGAGGTTTCCAGTAGTCATAATTAGTTCCATCCAGAATGGGTGGTCTATTTCAAAAAATTCCTTCTTTGTCCATAGTGCCAGAAAGTGATATCCCTAGATCTCACCCAGTAATACAGGCAGGGTGCCTGCTCTGATGCCAATTGAAATTCTGGCTGCAGATACTCAATGTCACGTTCAATGTTATGACACCGTATCTGACTTGCTATATGACAGTAAATACAAAAACAATAAAGAACACAGTCAATTGTTTACCCAGTTCAGTGTGCAACAACACCTACTCTGGGGGCTACCAAGCCAGTGAGGAAATCCACTATAAGAGATGTTAATTCAGGAATAAACCAACCAGTTTATCTCCTTCACTTAAGACCTACCCAATGCAATTTCAATCTAAGTACAACTTAAACCTGAGTTCCTACTCACTCCCCCTCAATCATAGCAGTGATACATAAAACAATTTGACTAATGAATTGATGAAGACACTCTTCAAAAACATACACTTGATTAAGCTTCACAGCTTTTTAATCAAGCAACACAACCACTCTTGCTTCACAGCTTTGAGTGATACACAACTTAACTCGACTCTGCTTCACAGCTTTAGTCAAGAAACATTCAAACACTCTTGCTTCAAAGATTTGAGTGCTACACAACCCTTACAATTAAAAACCTATTCCAAGTCACTTATCACAATGATAATTGCTTGGAGTACAATAATTAAACCTATACAGTTTACAAATGATCTTCTGACCAAGAAGGGATACCTTGCAAAACAGCAGCTCTGTTGAATATATAGCAGCTGCAACTTCAGTTAGGGTTTCCACAAAAACCTAGGGTTAATTCCGTTTGACCTTAAGACTAGGTCACAGGACTTTATTAACCAGGTTAGGGTTGAGCTAGGTTACCCCTTAGAAAACGCAGGATTCTGTTCTGGAAAGACTGAGTTATTTTCCTGAAAAAACTCAGAATTAACCAACCTGCAAACCTGTTAGTTCAGAACAGGATGTCTTAACATCTGTTATGACATTTGAGGAACCTATCTACTGATTTAGGAAAAATGTGATCATTTTGCAAAAATGCTCAGATACACACTTATAAACATCAGTACCTGAATGACAATATTTTTCTGCAAAGGTACCTAATGAATCAGTACAAACTAAACTAGAATGTTATGACATCAGTCATGACATTCACACATACACTTGGGTTTTACCAAAAATGCAAGCCAATACCTAAACAACTACACTTACCTTGCAGATGGGAAATATTATGGGAGTTGGAATCTGATTCTGACCACTTGTGGTGTTCTGAACAGCTTCCTCACGTTTTCAGCAGGATGGAAACTTTCAGCTTGGATTGTAAATGATTAGAAGATTCTGGAACAACCAAGGGATAAAGTTCTGATCCTTTGAAATGAATATTGGTGGAGAATGTGTTACTGTTTGATTACAGAATTTTGGATTGCTTTTTGAATGTATATTAGGAACTGTATGGGTGGTTTTGTTCAGGAAACAACTTTGAGAAAAATGGAGCTTTAATGCAAGAATCAAATGCTAAGGTTTTTGTATTCATGTGTTTGCAGTCTTTTTTAATTCTTAGAATTTTTGCAGGGGGTTCAATGCTTTTCTTTCTCAAATTCCACACTTTTCTCTCAAATATTTCCGCCCTTTTCTCAATGGCTAATGGTGTTCTATTTATAGGCAAAAGTTTTGTAGTTTGGAGGGGTCAAGTGGTGCCAACATCATACGCTAGATGCTGACTTACTCTTGAAGTAAGCTTAAACAAGTGTGGTTCAATGCATCAAGTTGGATGATTAACAACGCCTAAGCTAGATTTGGCAACGTGAATTAAGGAAAAGTAGAAGCAGCGCATGGGCCTAACACACTTTTGCACATAAGTTGGTCTTCCCAAGACAGTAGGGGTACACATGGGGGAAATCCTTTGGATAAAAACTCACAAGTGGTTGTGAGAATTAAATGATGATCAAAAATCCTGCCATGTGAAACTCTGCGTCCTTGCTTGACTCTGGATTAGAAGTTCTGCTTCAGTGTAGCATCTCATCTTCTGATCCTCTTATCTTCTGACTCCAGCATGTTCTGAAGGAACTTTCAGACTTTCTAAAAAGCTTGCAGCACGCTTCTTAACCTTCTTTGATTTATCCTGGCAAACTCTGACTGAAGCTTTTGTGAATGGCTTGCCCAAAAATTCTGACCAAACTCTGTCTTGAGAATATCCAGAATTTGCTGAGTGCTTTAGTATAATCTGGTCAGAGGTTCTGAAATTGTAATAATCCTTAAATACTTAGAAAATTTTCTAAGTACTTTAGAATTTGACTTCTCCAAAGTAAAATTTGACTTTTAAATTTCCTGATGAAACAAACTTCATATTCCAACATGTCTTGATGAAATATGATTTTTGAGATTTGATTTTGATCTAAAACTCAAAGTTAGACTTCAGTGTGCAAATGACCATTTTCCCCTTGTGAGCGACTTGCTTGGAAAAATTGATAGTTCAAGGCTTTGAAACTTGATAGAAGAAAACCTGGGATCCAGGGTGATCCCTTGTGAAATGAGAGGGAAAAGTTTGGGGTACAACAGTAAGTTTGATGAAAAATCTGATGAAGGTATTTTTCTTCTTTACTCTCTTTCTAGTAAGGCATATAGAATCTACAACAAAAGAACTTTAACAATCGAAGAATCAATGCATGTAACTTTTGATGAATCTAACCCCTCCAAGGAGGATAATATTGTTTGTGATGATGATGATGATGAAATACTAGAAGGTCCTCAAGAAAATACTTCCAAAGATCAACCAATCCAACACGAAGAATCACCCCAACAAGAATCAAATCTCAATGATCTACCAAAAGAACGGAGAACTCATAGAGATTATCCTATCGATAAAGTAATTGGTGATATAAGTCAAGGTGTGACAACAAGATTAAATCTCAAAGATGCTTGCCTAAACATGGCGTTTGTCTCTCAAATATAACCTTCCAAAGTTGATGAAGCCTTAGGCATCGACCAATGGATTATCTCTACGCAAGAAGAATTAAATCAATTTGAAAGGAATCAAGTTTGGGAACTTGTCCCTAGGCCAAGAAACAAACAAATTATTGGAACAAGATGGGTGTTTAAAAACAAACTTGACGAAAATGGTATAATTGTTCGAAACAAAGCAAAGTTGGTAGCACAAGGCTACAATCAAGAAGAAGGAATAGATTTTGAAGAAACATTCGCTTCGGTTGCAAGGTTAGAAGTTATTCGTCTCTTACTTGCCTATGCTTGCTCATTAAATTTTCAGATTTTCCAAATGGATGTCAAAAGCGCATTCTTGAATGGATATCACTGAAGAAGTCTACGTTAAGCAACCCCCGGGGTTCGAAGATTTCAAAAAACCATCTCATGTATTTAAATTAAGAAAAGCTCTCTATGTGTTGAAACAAGCACCAAGGGCATGGTATGATCATTTAAGCAACTTCTTATGCGAAAAAGGTTTTGAAAAGGGAAAAGTTGACAAGATTCTGTTTATCAAGAAAATCCAAGATGACACTTTGCTAGCTCAAGTCTATGTTGACGATATCATTTTCGGATCTTCAAACCAAGAAATGTGTGAAGAATTTTCAGCATTGATGCAAGGAGAATTTAAGATGTCCATGATGGGTAAAATGAATTATTTTCTTAGAATTCAAATCAAACAATTAAAATATGACATCTTCATCAACCAATCCAAGTATTGCAAGGAACTCTTGAAAATATTTGACATGGATAACTGTAAGGAAATGTCTACACCAATGGGTTCTGGTACATATGTTGATCAAGATGAATCAGGTGTTTCAATCGACATTACAAAGTATCGAGGTATGATTGGCTCCTTATTATATTTGACGGTAAGCCGTCCTGACATAATGCTTAGTGTTTGCCTATGTGCTCGCTTTCAAGCAAATCCAAAGGATTCTCATCTCACGGCGGTGAAAAGGATCATGAAGTATCTCAAAGGGACAACAAATGTTGGATTATGGTATCCCAACGGTAGTGTTTGCAACTTAGTTGGTTACTCTGACGCGGATTATGCAGGTTGTAAAACTGATAGAAAAAGAACAAGTGGTACTTGTCACATCCTTGGAAATGCATTAGTATCATGGGCCTTCAATAAACAAGCATGCGTTGCTCTTAGCACGGTCGAAGCAGAATATATTGCAGCGGGTAGTAGTTGCGCTTAAATTTTGTGACTCAAACAACAACTTCGTGACTATGGACTCGATCTAGGATGCATTCCTCTACGGTATGACAATACAAGTGCAATAAACATTACGAAGAATCCAGTCATGCATTCAAGAACCAAACACATAGATATACGACATCATTTCCTTCGTGATCATGTACTTCAAGGAGATGTCGAGGTGACATTTGTATATACTCATAATCAACTTGTCGATATCTTCACTAAACCTTTGGCAAGAGAACCATTTTACAAGATTCGACGAGAGCTTGGCATTCTTGATAAACACGACATATAAGGTGCTTTCTATCCTTGTTATGATTTTATATATTTGTTTTAACCTTGCTATATGTGAATATTTATGTTAAGTGATGTTTAAGTTTAAGAAAAATATGTTTTTGGTCACTTTTGGTTGATGCAAACCGATTGCACAATAGTGTAAATCGATTTCTCACTGAGTGTTTTTAATTTTGACCCCTCTGTTTCAGTGCAAATCGATTGCACCATAAGTGAAAATCGAGTGCAATCTGTGCGTTTCAGTTTTATTTTGCTTCTGTTTTATGTGCAAATCGATTGCATCTGTATGCAAATCGATTGCACCCACTGTAACATGCTTTTATGACAAAAATATTTGTTGGTCAGAATTCCTCTCTCTCTCATATTCCCAAGCCAATTAAACTTCATTACATATAATACAACCCACTCATTTCTATTTACTCACAAATCATATCCAAACTTTAGCTCATCAAAAACCCTTCTCTCAAAAACCTAAAACCTTCAAAACCCTAAAAATACCTTACCCATGGCTTCAAGGCAAAAATGAAACGTGTCAGCTTTAGAGAAAGGGAAGAAAAAGGTTGATTCATCCTTTGAGAATCCATTACTTTCACCTCTCACCTTAGAACAAGAAGCAATATTCAAAAAGGACTTTCAAAGAAAAATAGTGTCCAATCCTAAATATGGTATACTATCATCCTTTCCCTAGGAATGTTTCTATTTTCAAAATGATTTAACTGCTTACGGACTAGAACCATTAATTTCATCATTTGATCCATATTATCCAGATCTGGTAAGAGTATTTTTTAGCAATTTAAATCCCCACAAAGGCAATATGGTGACATATGTGTTGGGTACTCGAATCTCTCTAACCCCTGAGATTGTTGGTGATATTCTTCATATTCCCTACACTGGAAGCTCTTTGTACGACCTTGAAAACGAGGCATGGGATGCCTACAGGAAAAAGGAATTTTATTACAGCATTGGGAAATTAAGTGAAGCTGAATTCCGTGCCAAAAGGATTCGTGGTCTAGGCGGAGTGATTCCATCTAGAGACTCATGGAGTGCAGGTAACTTTTATATAGACGATCGACGATTTCATTAATTTATGGTCTATATTATGTTTCCACGGGCTGGAAACCACTGCATTGTGACTGACCTAGAAATGCAGCTGATTTATGCAAGAAAGAAAGGAATAAGTGTTAATTGGGTAAGGCTCATAATGGTTCATATGCTGAGATTCGATGCAAAATCGAAATTTCTACCATATGCTTATTTTGTTACATTAATTATTGAAGAATTTGGAGTTGATTTTGCTGGGTTTGAGAAAGTCAATATGGATCCAAATCTACATAATATTTCAATCAAGAATGTTGACTCAAGAATGGGTGTTCATTATAATCCGGAAACAAAAACTATCACTTACATTGGTGAAGATGTGGTTGGTGATGAAGGGAACGATCAAGAAGTCGAAGGTGGTGAATCTGTACCTCCTCCACCTACTTCTCCCTCTGGTCCAAGTAATCAAGATCTTATGGATTTCATGTCTCAACAATTTGCTTCCATGAACACCAACATCAACAACCAATGGAATGCTATCAACGATTCTACAACGACACAAATAAATGATGTCCACACATATGTGATTCAACAATTTTCTTACCTTTACTCTCATCATCACATTCCACCATACGACCCAAATAATCCAGCTTCACCTCCACAACATTACACAGAACCTCCTCTACAACAACAATTTCCAAATCAAGGATCTTGGTTCTATAACAACCGGGACATGAATCAACCATAAAGTTCTGTCCAACTTTATTATATCTACTATTTTCTGTTATGTCCTTGTTCTGTTATTCTATGTTTTGTTTGTCGTTAAATTTATTTGTAATCGTTAGACTATTTGTGATGCATGATTAATTATGTTTTCCTCTCAATATTACTTTATTACTGTTATTTTTGCATCTTTCCCTTCTTTTTGATAATGTCAAAGGGGGAGAAGGATGTGGTATTTTATGCTTGTATATTTCCTTGTCTTAATTTTTTTAAGGTACTCATCAACAATGATGAACAAATTCAAAGGATTCTAACCTTATCATACAAAGGGGAAGTTATGCGTCTTAGGGGGAGAAGCTCTTTCCGGAAATTACAACGCATCAAGCAAGATCGTTTGTCATCATCAAAAAGGGGGAGAATGTAAAATCAAGCTTCTCAAATGCACTTTTGTTTTGATGAAGACAAACCATGATTGACAAAGAAGGCAAAGATTATTGATCAAAGCTAAAAGCATCTATGGATAAAGTCTTTAGTTCAAGCACTTAGAAAATTTCAAGGTATAATGATAACACTTACTTTGAACTTAAGACATAGATGCTCAATGGTTAAAAGAAATATTTTATATTGTCCAAACCTTTACTCAAGTTTTTCTAAGCTAAAAAACTTTTTTCACTTGAGTGCAATCAATTTGCATATTAGTTCAATCGATTGCATGCTTCAATTTTTCAAAACATTTGCTACTGTTTCTCAGTGCAATCGATTTGCATGTTTGTGCAATCGATTGCACTCAATCAATTTTTGCTACTGACTTCACATGCAATCGATTTTCACTCTTGTGCAATCGATTGCACACTCAAAATATTTGAAAATCTAGCTGTTGAAACCCCGTGCAATCGATTTACACAAAGGGTGCAATCGACTGCATGCTGCATGATTTTGAAAAACAACAGCTTTGCACATGCGTGTTCATAACACCATTTCATGGAAACCTTTCACTCAATCTTGGCAATTGTTCATGATTCATTTACAGAACTTTATGTTGTTTCAAAGAGGTTCTATGAACATATAAATACTCATTTTCAAAATCATTTTCAACACCCCTTCCAATTATATTTTCTGAATTTTCAAAAATCAAACTCAAGCTGCTATACATTTTCATACACAAGTTTTCTGCACACTTTCACATATTATTAACCAGAAAACTTTAAGCATTATATATCTTGAGTCATTGTATACTATTATCATTGGAAGAGAAGATCAATTCATTTATTAAATCACTCAAAGTGATCATTACTACTCAAACTCACTCAAATCAAATATTGACAAATACTTACTTATTTTTCAGGATTGTTGGAAATAAGTTTAAGTGGTTTTATAAATCTTGTCTTTCCAGGATTGTTGGATACAAGTGAAGTAACTTTGAGAGGATTGTTCTCATTGTTGACATAGTGAAAATCCAAGAGGATTTTTCTTGGTCCAAGAGGATTATTCTTGGTTTTGGGTAGTTCTTGTTTAAGTTTTCCACAATAAGGAAATCTCTTTCATGTTGAAAGGGGACTGGAGTACTCTCGGAATGTGAGGGGAACCATGATATATCGCTTGTGTCTCTTTATTTTTCTGCACTTTACTCTTTCATAAATTCACCATAATCTAGAAAAATAATATCCATCATCACTAAAACCAGAATTTTTTATAAGTACCTAATTCACCCCCCCCCCCCCCCCCCCCCTCTCTTAGGCGCACTTCGTACTTACATCGTCATCAGCGGTAAAGATATCAAAGTGGATCCTGCCAAGGTGAAAGCAATACTAGAAATGACCGCTCCTCGCACCGAGAAGGAAGTCAGAGGATTCTTAGGACGGTTAAACTACATTTCCAGATTTATTTCTCACTTGACCGCTACTTATGAACCCATCTTCAAATTATTGAAGAAAGATCAAGTAGTCAAATGGAATGATGAGTGCCAAGCTTCCTTCAACAAGATCAAAGAGTACCTTCAAGAGCCTCCTATTTTGATGTCTCCGATCGAGGGAAGACCTCTGATCATGTATCTAACTATTTTGGAAAATTCAATGGGGTGTGTGTTGGTGCAGCATGACGAGTTTGGCCGAAAAGAGCATGCTATTTATTACCTGAGCTAAAAGTTTTACCGACTGTGAAAGAAGATATTCACTGCTCAAGAAAACTTGCTGCGCTCTGGAATGGGCTGCTCGCCGGCTAAGACAGTATATGCTGACCCATACTACTTTATTGATATCCAAGATGGATCCAATAAAATACATATTCGAGAAGCATGCCCTCTCTGGGAGAATAACAGGATAGCAGATGATCTTGACTGAATACGACATTCAATACACTACCCAAAAAGTAATAAAGGGGAGTGTGCTAGCCGATCATCTTGCTCATCAGGTTGTGGATGACTACCAGTCCATGAAATTCGAATTCCCAGATGAAGACATCATGATAATGAACAACTATGAAGAACTCAGACCATATGACAAACCTGAACAAGGATCCCGATGGACCTTGGTTTTTGATGGAGTGTCTAACGGACTCGACAATGGCATAGGTGTTGTAATCATATCCCCGGAAGGATGTCATACTCCCTTCACCGCAAGACTTTGCTTCAACTGTACAAATAACATGGCAGAATATGAAGCATGTATTTTTGGTCTCAAAGCTGCCATAGATTTGGGAATCAAGTCTCTAAGTATATTTGGAGATTCAGCCTTGGTCATCAGTCAGATCAAAGGAGAATGGGATACAAAACACCCTAACCTCATCCCCTACAAAGAACATGTGTTGACATTAATCCCATATTTCGAGGAAATTACCTTTGAGCATTTTCCACGAGAGGAAATCAACTAGCGGAAGCGCTAGCCACCATGTCATCCATGTTTAAAATCAATTGGGATAACGAGGCTCCTCATATCACCATTGAACGAATGGACGAACCAACTTACTGTTACGATATCGATACTGAAGAAGTAGTGAACCAGCCGTGGTTCCTTGAAGTTAAGAGGTATCTCGAGGCTCAAGATTATCTAGAAGGAGCTTCAGTCAATAATAAGAAGTTATTGAGAAGATTCTCTGCTAAGTTCTTCCTCAGTAATGACATTCTTTACAAACGCAACCACGACTCTGTTTTGCTTCGTTGCGTAGACAAGGTTGAGGCCGAAAAGATCATGGATGATCTACGTGAGGACACTTTTGGCACCCATTCCAGTGGGCACACGATGTCAAGGAAGATCCTGCGGGCAGGGTATTACTGGTCTACCATGGAGGCGGATTGCTATTAGCATTCGCGAACCTGTCACAAATGTCAGATCTATGCTGACAAAGTGCATGTGCCTCCAATTCCTTTAAACATCCTGACTGCTCCCTGGCCATTCGCGATTTGGGGCATCGATATGATTGGAAAAGTCAAACCAAAAGCTTCTAATGGGCATCGCTTCATCTTGGTGGCTATTGACTACTTCACAAAGTGGGTTGAGGCAGCTTCTTTCGCTTATGTTACCAAGAATGTTGTCGCCCTATTCATCAAACAGAATCTCATTTGTCGGTACGGTATCCTAGAGAGGATCATCACAGACAATGGTACGAATCTCAACAACACTATGATCACCGCACTATGCATGCAATTTATAATCCAGCACCATAATTCATCTCCTTACCGGCCGAAGATGAATGTTGTTGTCGAAGCCGCAAATAAGAACATCAAAAAGATCATACAAAAAATGATAGTAACCTACAAGGACTGGCATGAGATGCTACCATTCTCTCTTCACGGTTACCATACCACGACGCGCACATCAACAGGGGCAACTCCCTTCTCCTTGGTATACGGCATAGAAGTTGTTCTACCAATCGAAGTACAAATACCTTCTCTAAGAATCATAAAGGATACAGGGCTGAGTGAAGACGATTAGATCCAAACTCGGCTTGACCAATTGAACCTAATTGATGAGAAAAGGCTTACGACTGTCAGTCATGGCTAGATGTACCAAAAACGTATGATCAAAGCTTTTAACAAAAAGGTCAGACGCCAAGTATATCTGGTTGGTGACTTGGTAATGAAGCGTATCATACTTCCGCAAGGTGATCCCAGGGGAAAATGGACTCCTAGATACGAAGGACCATTTGTGATTAAAAGCATATTCTATGGTGGAGCAATGATCTTAACCACTATGGATGGCGACGACCTCCCACACCCTGTGAATGCAGACATAGTCAAAAGATATTACGCATAAGAGACCCGCTAGGTTATCACACCTAGGAAAAACAGGGGCATCCCGGCGAACCATAAAGGTTCAGGCAAAAATTAGGAATAAAATACAAAAAAAATTGTACACTCGGCAACCTGAAAACCCGAAAGGGCGGCTTGGGAAAAAAAGGGTATCCCAGTGGACTGAAAACCCGAAAGGACGGTCCAGGAAAAAGTTAGGGAATTAAAGCGTATGATTATGTCTCGTTGGGTCACCTTACAGACAACCTCTAGCATCTACTGACAAACTCGACGATTCTGATCAATCCAATCAACTTCGGACGAGGCGGCAAAAGGACAAGACGCTCAGAGACACAGAGGCTATAGCAGAATGGGAACCCCATGGGATTATTTCACATAGCTATCTATTCTTTGTATCAAGCTTTCATTTTTACGACGACATTATCTTACTAGGATGTTCGTCTCATTGTACAAAATACTTGTTCAACTTAATACAAGATATTCCTTTGAAAGTGCAAAAATATCTTCTTTTTTTCTATTTCTGTGTTTTGTTTACAAAAACGTCCAATGATTTATTTTTGAACATATGCATTTGAACGTAACTACTATTTACAAATGAACAAAAAAAAGAGGAATAAAAAGTAGAAAGACAATCACTAATGGCTTTAAGAAATAGGATAATATCTTTGGACTATTCCATGAAGTCCCTCGCAGATACTTTCCCAGCAAGAGCGGAAAAATGGGACATCCCATTATAGGATCTCTAACGTATCTCCCGTATGCAGCTTAATGATATCAAGCTCTCTAACATCCCCGACGGAACAAAACTTCGGATTTCCGCTCCAAAGATTCCCCAGTGAAGGTCACCCAATTTCTCAAGATTCCCCAGCAGGTTTACACGAGGTCGACATGCAATGCACGGCGTTTCTTATCCATCAACACTTCAACTTTAAAATATGATGACTTACACTCCTTATTCCCAGCACTACTCGGGGATTTATTTTCCCCAATTCCAGCAACACTGTGGCATAACAATTAATATGTCCATACATTACACTCATACGACATAGCATTGACAACACAAATGCATATAGTACAATCTCATTTATTTTGAGAAACAACATTATACCATGCATTGCATACGTTATGGCATCATATACCACTAACTCTTCACCTTTTCAGGAAAGATCAATCAATAGAAAATTATCGTCAAATTTTCAACAAGTCAATTACAGATCAATTCCCGAGAAAGGACTGGTCGACCATCTACATAACAGATAATTCCTTCAGACCTCTGTCGGTTAAGTTTAAATATCTCAATGATTTATCCTGATTCTATCCCGTAGACATCTTTCTCTGTTTCAGTTAAATCGCTCAAAGATTTACTCTGATTCTCTCCAGTTAAAGAATATTCAAGATCTCTATTGGTTCAGTTTAAATCTCTCAACGATTTATCCCGATTCTTTCCATTAGACATCTTCTCTGGTTCAGAAAAATTTCTCAACGATTTGTTCTGATGCTTCTCCAGATCCCTGCTGGTTCAGTTGAAATCTCTCAACAGTTTATTCTGATTCTTTCCTGCAAAATGTCTTCTCTGGGTCAGATAAATCTCTCAACGATTTATTCTGATTCTTCTCTAGATCTCTGCTAGTTTCAGTTTAAATCTCTCAACGGTTTATTCTGATTCTTCCCCGTAAATGTCATTTCTAGTTCAGATAAATCGCTCCATGATTTATTCTAATTCTTTCCAGTCAAATAACATGCAAGACTTCTGCTAGTTTCAGTTTAAATTGACCAAAGGTTTATTCTGATTCTTTTCCAGTTGAAGTCAAGTTCATACTTAGTCCAATTTCTGTCAACAATCACCTTTGGATGGAATCTATAAGCCCTTCTTCGACAACTCTCCATCATTTCTCCAAATGGCATATTTAAGTCCATTCCCTACACAATCAACCAACACATCACCGAGTGCAAATTTCTGGGCACTCTAGTGTTCAATCATCTTCACTTTCAAGCTAGGAACGACAAATATGCCGATCTCACTTTTCAAGTTTAAGAAGATTGAACATGGGAAGCTATTGTATCCAAAAATTTTCCCTCCCATTTTTATTCAAGATACTATCCTAGGTTTTCTCGAATACTCAATTTGGCTCAGAAGTTGATCAGACAGATTCTCTTCCTAGGCAGTAAGTCAACAATTAGGGTTTGGTGTTTCTCAAAGAAACTTGATTCTTCAAGGTTTCAAATGGTCTTCATAGATCTTCATGTCTCCTCAAGGATGTTCATGCCGAGTTTCAAACCTCGCATTGCATGTTTTCTCAGTCGATGATTCAGACAAATGAAAATGACTCCATTAACCCAAAAGTTGACCTTTTGCGAGACCAAGTTCAAGCGATTGTAACTTCTTTATTATTAGATAGTTTTGAGCAGTTCTTCTTGTGTATGACTCTCCTCGATGTCATCTCCAATTTCTCTTCACAAATCAAGAGCTGATTACGTGTATAAGATCACCAAAATTCGAATGCGTTAGAAGTCACTTCATGGATTTTGACCTAATCTTAAGTAATTCTCATATGGTTTCTAAGAATTGTGATTTCCTCAAATTACAAGATCTTGCAACGATTAATTCCACATATGGTCATAAGTGATGTCGCTCACGAGTTTATCTTCAAAGATCGAAATAAAATTGTATTTGGAAGACTTTGAAAGTTATCGAATCATCACAAGTCATTTGTTTGATTTTGAATATTCTTAACCACAACTTGTTTTCCTCAAGACTATGTTTCTCATGTTGAAGTTTGTTAATTCTACAAGATTGGTGAATGTTATTAAAGCATGTTTGTTTTGACAATGAAGTTCCATTTTTATCGAGCATGGCGTGCAAGTTCATTTTGAATGCAAATTTGATTTGGACAAGATGTGAAGATTAAGACTTTCATTTAAATAACCATTGGTTTTGGGTTCGAGTTAAACAAGTGGAATTGAATTCTTAAACATTTATTTTGTTTAGGAATTTGATTGGAATACAAGGCGCATGGTTTATTTGAAATACAAGTTATAAAATTCATTTGTGATTACTTGAAGTTCAAGTTACCAAACCAATGTGTATCTTTCAAACCATTCAAATTGAGAATTTCAAAATTTAAGCAAAGTTCAAGATTCGTATAATAAATTTCATCATTTACAATCTTTCTCAAGGTTTTGTGTTCATTACACTACAAATGAAATAAATTACAAATGTTTGTCTTATTTACAAAGAATTACAAATTTCTTGTTTACAAAGAAAGAAATTTTGCTCTATTTCTTCAAGTCTTTGCTTCATCTTCAAGCAATCCATCCACTCCTCGTGTTCATGTAACAAAAAAGAAAGAGTTAGAAATGATCAACATGAGAAAAGATTCCAAACAAGAAGTATTTATTAAAAGAGGAAGGCTCATCATTAGGATTTGCATTTGGAATCAGAACTAAAAGGTTTTGTTTTCATGGTCTATCTCCTACTTTTGCAAATCACAAAAATTTGATCTTCTTGGTTCACAAAAGGGTAAAAGAAATTTGAAAATATTTTCTATTAAGCAAGGTCAAACAGCAGCAACATAGCAAGCAAGCTGTCCTAATGATGCCAAACGCACAAGACAACAAATCTACAACAAACAGAACAGCAGGGCAAACCTGCGACATGGCAGCAACAATATAGTAGCAACAACATAGCAAAGGCAGCATCACAAAAAAACAACAAAGCATTATAAAAATAGCAGGCTAGTGCAGCAACTAAGTTGCAAGACAAAGCAATTAACAGCAAAACAGCAGGATAGCACATCAGCTAGGCTACCAAACAGCAGCCAACAAAAACAAATATAAGCAAGCAAAATTGCCAAGGCTGTCAAAATAGCACAACAACAATTCAAAAAATACAAGCTAAAATTGATTCTTGACCCTTATGTCATCATCTTCCAAAAAGTGCAAATCCTTCAGAAAATTGTGTGAAAAGCAAATGGCTTTATATTTCATTGAAAGATAAAAGAGAAAAAGATATCACCTAGTCTGCACATTAAACCTGTCAATACAGCCCCAAAATCTGTCCAAAAACCTGTCCAATAAATTGCACACAAATAGAAAAATTGAAACCTGCATCTCAAAAGACCAAGGTCAGCATACCAAAATTGTTCAACCCTCAAATTTCCCCCCACTTTTCACCCTTATTCCAATATAATAAGGCCATTATTTCATTGAACAAACCGAGAGCCAAATAGCCAGCATAAGCAGATAACAGAACCAGATTTCAAACCAAGAGGTAAAAAACA
The DNA here is from genome assembly GCA_948472305.1 of Vicia faba. Classification (NCBI taxonomy): domain Eukaryota; kingdom Viridiplantae; phylum Streptophyta; class Magnoliopsida; order Fabales; family Fabaceae; genus Vicia; species Vicia faba. The sequence goes on along the minus strand of OX451735.1, from coordinate 1,311,670,096 downwards.
ATATATAAAGTGAGCCAGAAAAACCAAGAGAGCAAAAAAACCAATCCGAAAAAAAAACAACAAACAAGAAAACAACAATCATCTTCAAACCCTCTTAAAGGTTTCATTAAACCAACATACCTGCAGATTTCCATCAAACAATTTCAAAACAAAACTCTCCCAAAAATAAAGCCTACTAACAACCTTCAATATTCCTCACTTTCTCAAAACACAGTGTTGTAACTGTTATCCAAACTTCACGAATTTTACTCATTCTCAAAACTCACTTCACCCTCAATCGAGTTCCACTCGTATCCTAAACTTCAGTTACAATTTCTCCAATCCTCCATCACACGAAAATTGAACACAAACCCTCAATACATTAACCAAAATCAAAGCACTCATAAACTCCATCAAGATCGCATCCAACACCAACAGTTTTGTAACTTATCTTAACACACTATAGTTCAGAAGGAAGAAGCAGACGATTAAAGCATAGAAAATATTCAGATACCATATCTGACCTTGAAGACCCTTCGGAGGAGCTCCAATTTGGTACTTTTTCTAAATCTCCACTCATACTCCATCTTTACCTTCAATTTATCTTCATTTTATTCTTTACATTATGTTTTTGTTGTTACTGCACAAACCGCTTTGTTGTTGAACCACGAACTCTGATTTGAGTGAAACTGAAAGAAACCGAAAGGATCTGTGGTTATTTGTTCTGAGCAAGAAAGAGAAAGGTTTCATTTGAAAGTTTTGTTATCATTTGAGAAACAGAGTTCAGGGTGAGTACGGTTTTGGAGACAGAGGTATGTTTGCAGAATAGAGCAAAAAAACGGAAGCGTATAATTCGTTTTGAGAAGTGAGAAGGAGGCGCTGTTGGATTTAGGGTTTCCTAAGAACCCAATCTTTCATGTTTGAAGCGGGAGTTGGGTCTGGATCCGGGTTAACCCAGCTTGGCCCAACATTTATTTTTGTGTTTTCTTTTCTTTTGTTTGCAATTTTATTTTTAGTATTACTTTGGGCCTTTCCTCCCTATCAACAGCCCATGCGAATTCCATATTACCCCATTTTCAGTTTCACTTTTCTTTTTATAATTACGTTAGTTTAGATCAATATTTTTAATAGTTTAGATTTAAACTTTATTATTAACTTAGTTTACAGTTAATTTATTTTAGATATAGCTTAGTAATTTTAGATTTTTTTAATAATTTTAGTTTAGATTTAACTTTATTTAATCTTTAGTATTAATTTTTGAATTTAGCTAAATAAAAACATATAAATTTCAAAATTAATTTATTTTCTTAATTAGTTTAGGACTTTGTGAATAATTTTATTAATTAATATTTTTAGTTAACTTTATTTTAAATTGTTTAATCTCTTCATGAATAGGTTTTATTTTATCTTTCTAGAATAGGTTTTATTTCCCCTTTAAATTTTCTCACAAACAAAAATACCAAATATTTCGATACTTTGTCAATCAATTTTATTTTATAAACTGTTATAATTTCGATTAATTTCTCGATTATATTTGGTTGTATTGTTTGCCTATTTGGACATTTAATGATACTAATTCATCTCCATTTGCAAATTTGTACCCTCATTTTCGAAAGCTTTGTAATAGCATAGAATTTTAATTTTCGTAATTTACTGTTTTCCTTATACTGTTTTCCTTTGTTGGAATACGTATGATCTTCTTGTGTTTCTCTTATATTTGAAGATGATACCAATTGATGTATGGGTCAGTGTTTGGTTCATGATCCTATTTTCCCAACCAAGTCTTGTTTCATTTGAACCTCAGGTTTGCATGATATGAATACTCTATCCAAGATTCCCCAGTGAAGGCTTTACTTATTTGGTAAAAGTCTTGTCTCCCCGTACATGCTGAGATTAGACTCATTTGCGGAACATCTTCTTTCGATAGCATTAGAATATTGTTTGTTTTCTCGGCAGTCAGGAAAGGGAAATGTCTTATTAAAGAAGTGCTGAGATGGTTATCAAATTTTTGGGTTTTCACCCGCCAAGTGCTGGGTTTGATTTAAAATCCCCATAATTTTGATTTCTTGATGTTTAGTTTGACTTCTTAACTCCCCAAGATGTTATCCCAGTGAGGTTTCATACTTTTTCCCCAGAGAAGTTGGTGCAATAGTCACTCTCAATATTGAAGAATGTATCTTGGTTTCCCCTCGATGATATGGTATTTTCCTCCCCAATGAAGTCAACGCGAGGTCTCCAGTTGATATCTCGACAATGAGGCACTATCTCCCTTAGTTAAGTATGTATGATATTTCCCCAATGAAGTCAGCACGAGATCCTCAGTTGATGTTTTGACGATATGGTTTTTATCTGCCTTATTGAAATTAGTATTGCAAACCCCAGTAGAAGTGCAGACCGTGAAACATTTGTTTTCCCCATTGAAGTATGTGTGATATTCCCTAGTGAAGCCTGGAGGAGGATGTTATATCCCTGTATCTGTACTAATTTATTGCTATGGTGCAATTATTTTCGGATTATGTTCTTCCCAGCGAAGTTAAGGCGTGAAATAGGAATCTGTCTCCCCAGTTGGTACTTGTTTTCTTATGGAATTTTCATCTTGGACGTGATTTTTCCGAGTATTGATTATACCCGAGTTGATTTTATCTAGTTATCCCTAGTGTTATATGTCTCTTTTGTCAGCATATACATAATAACACTCATACATTCATACATACATCATGCATAGTTGAATTTAGTAACTCATTTCTTACTTGCATTCATTAATTTTCTATTAGCATATTACCCTATTTTGTAGAGTTGTGTTATCCTCTCTCTAATAGAGTGTCAACCTTAAGCAGAAAGTGTATATTCTTTTAATTTCGCCACAGAGTTATCCCTCGTGGAAGATTTTTGCTTTAGTCTTCCTGCACAACTCTTTGTCTAGATAGAATGTGATTCCCCTTTGAGTTTATTGCTAATGAGGTGTTATTTTGGTTGACTGATTAATTTTGGTTTATTTCTAGTTTGAATCTATGATCCCCAGCATTATTATTACTTTGGATTTCTGCAAGCTTCGAGCCCTGGTTTGAGAATGTGCATTTATTTTGGCAAGAGAAGATTTTGTCTCCTAAGCAGGAATATATTGGCATTTCCCCAGGAAGCCATATTTCTTTCCCCAGGAAGTCATTTTTACAATCCTTCCCATAACAGTAAGTAGAAGGTCTCTTTATTTGAGCAACTTATACTTCCCTGTAAAATTCGATGTTACTTTTTTGCTATCTTCTCTATGAGTGGATAGTTTGTAGTTCGTTGTCAAATTACTCCAATGGATGGCAAGTCCATTCAATACAATAAAGGCAGTTCATTGTGAAATCTTTACAAGTGGAAGTCTCTTTATTTGAGACATCTTGTATATTATCCTTTCCAGGCGGAATGCCTTGGTTAAAGAAGAAGTTGAGACCCGTTCTAGGTGAAATTCCTGAATTTTGGGAACCTTGTTATTATCAATACGTTTTATCTACCTTCAACTATTGAGTTGGTAGTTTACCATCATTTGTGAGTCAGTATCTTTTGTATCTCCTACCTTTGACCATTGAGTTGGTAGTTTACGGTCGTCTATGAGTCAGTATCTTTTTTATCTTCTACCTTCAACCATTGAGTTAGTAGTTTATCATCATTTGTGAGTCAGTATATTTTTGATCTTCTACCTTCAACCATTGAGTTGGTAGTTTACCATCATATGTGAGCCAATATCTTTTTGATCTTCTACCTTCAACTATTAAGTTAGTAGTTTACCGACATCTATGAGCCGATATCTTTTTGATCTTCTACCTTCAACTATTGAGTTGGTAGTTTCACGTCATCTATGAGCTGATATATTTTTGATCTGCTACCTTCGACCATTGAGTTGGTAGTTTACTGTCGTCTATGAGCCGATATCTTTTTGATCTTCTACCTTCAACCATTGAGTTGGTAGTTTACCATCGTCTGTGAGTCGGTATCTTTTTTATCTTCTACCTTCAACCATTGAGTTGGTAGTTTACTGTCATCTATGAGTCAGTATCTTTTTTATCTTCTACCTTCAACCATTGAGTTAGTAGTTTTCCGTCATCTGTGAGTCGGTATATTTTTGATCTTATACCTTTGACCATTGAGTTGGTAGTTTACCTTCATTTTTGAGTCGGTATCTTTTTGATCTTCTACCTTCAACCATTGAGGTAGTGGTTTACTGTCATCTGTGAGTCGGTATCTTTTTGATCTTCTACCTTCAATTATTGAGTTGATAGTTTATCGTCGTCTATGAGCCTGTATCTTTTTGATCTTCTACCTTCAACCATTGAGTTGGTAGTTTACTATCAACTATGAGCCGGTATCTTTTTGATCTTCTACCTCCCACTATTGAGCTGGTAGTTTACCATCATCTATGAGCCGGTATCTTTTTGATCTTCTACCTTCAACTATTAAGCTGGTAGTTTACCTTCATCTGTGAGCCGATATATTTTTGATCTTCTACCTTCAACTATTGAGTTGGTAGTTTACCGCATCTGTGAGCAGGTATTATTTTTATCTTCTACCTTCAACTATTGAGTTGGTAGTTTACCATCATTTATGAGTCAATATCTTATTACTTTTCTACCTTCATCCATTCAGTTGGTAGTTTGCAGTTATCTGTCGATTATTATCATTCTTTACTTTTTCCTCAATATTTGAGTTGATGCTACCTTGTCTCCTTCTTGGGCTTTACCCCTATAGAGTCAGGTTTTTTGGTCACCAGTGATTTATTTTCTTGGGCGGGTTTCTCTTTTGATCCTTGTTTCATTTGCTACATCCCCAGTGGTGTCTTGCGTCCCTTTAGACTTGTTCATATGCATTCATAATCATAAGCATTGCATGGTATCTTAGGGCTAAAAATAGGGCCTGTTTTATATTTAAGTATCTTCAATCGCGTCAACACGAAGATTTTTAATATTTGTATCTCCAGATAGAAGACACTTAAATAAGGGAAGCTGTTGTACCCCAATTTTTTCCCCTAAGATTACTCTATCATTTCATACCATCACAATGCAACAAGATCACATTAGGGTTTTTTTCCTCTTTTTCTATTTCCTATCTTTAAGTTTGCTCTTGAGGAATCTCCAAGCACCTTAGTTGTGTATTTTGTATATGTGTTGTTTACTAACTTCTAATCAAAATACAAAAAATATTTGTCTTTGTATATTTGTGTTTTATAAGTACCGAGTCAAAGTATCTGACAAATAAGGTTTTCATGTATTATTTCCCTAAAATCTCTATTTGCAAAGAAAAAATAATTAAAAAATATTCATTTTTTTCATTGTACAATCAATTGCTCTTAGAGTGCAATCGATTGCACAAAGTGTATTTTGCGCCATTTTTACAAAAATAACACTGATGCAATCGATTGCACAATGTGAAAATTTGAAAAAAATCAACAATTTCAAGCTTGTCAAATTTGGCGCCAATTTTTCATTTTTTGAAATATATATCATGAATTCAAATTTTGGTGCCAATTTTCATCTTTTGAAATATATATCATTAATTCAAATTTTAGTGCCAATTTTTCATCTTTTGAAATATATATCATTAATTCAAATTTTGGTGCCAATTTTTCATTTTTTGAAAGATATATCAATAATTCAAATTTTGGCTCCAATTTTTCATTTTTTGAAAGATATATCATTAATTCAAATTTTGGCTCCAATTATTCATTTTTTTAAAGATATATCATTAATTCAAATTTTGGCTACAAGAATTAATTACCAAACCACCACTAATCCAAAGCCTAAAGTCTATAAATAGAGCCCTTATTTCATTCAAATCACAAGCTTTTGATAGCTAAATCCACCTTGCTAAAAAATCTCTCAATTCTCTCCATCTACCAAATTCACTCAAAGCTCCATTTTCAAAAAAAGTTAGTAAGCTTTGCATTGAAGCTTACTAATCTTTGAGATAAACCTTCATCCAAACACTTTTTCTTCATTAATTCTCTACATCCAAGCTTAGGCACTTGATTCTTGGGGTTGAATTGAAGCAAATTCTTGAAGTTGTTTTGATAATTCTCTAGATCTACCTTTGGTAAGTTAGATTTTTCATCTTTCACAATGTGATCTCTTGTTGATCTTTGGGTTTGATTCATTAAGCATTGTTTTGTGATTCCATTGGGGCTATTTTCTCATAATTTGATGGAATTTTCGTGCTCAATTGAATACATGATCATAAGGTGTTTGATGGAAATTTTGAACAAGAATTTGCCCTTTTAAAATGCTGTTTTTTTAAAATTTAACAGGGTGCAATCGATTGCTGTAATAGTGCAATCGATTGTAACAGCAAAATTTCATGTTTTTTTTAAAAAACCACTGATGCAATTGATTGCATCAGCAGTGCAATCGACTGTAACAGAACAAAAATGCATTTTCTGCCTTGTTTTGGGGTTGTTTTATCTAATTTCTCTTTAAATTCAATGGACTTTGGGTGTAGATGAAGTTGGATAAATTTTCATTGATTCAAATCTTCCAAAGAGTGAATTATTTAATTCATTTTTGGCGCTTTGGATTAATGATATGTTTAGTACTTTAATCTATCTAGATGAGTGATTGAATTTAAAGATGAAAGAAATTTGAGGTAGTGGTCCAAATTAGCTTATCATTCTCCTCCCTCTTCATCTTATTCCTTTCTTTTTTATTTGTGTTACATGTTAAGGGATGCTGATCTCTATATCATTTATCCAAACATGAATTACATAGATTGCTATTGACCAACCTCAAAATAGGTGCGACTTCTACATAAGTCCATTTACGATTGCTTAACATAGCGATAAATTTTGTCCCGATTTGAGAAAATGATCATTCGTGGCCCAAACCTATGTTTGCAAGCCCAAGTACGTTAATTTGAACCATTTGATCCAATAACCTTGAGATTCATTGTTAGTAGGCTTTGGTTCTCCCAATCCTCTAATGGATCTTCATCAATTTTGGTCAACGCATATCACTTAAACATCGTTGATCATTAAATATTGCCTTGAGAATTCCTATATAGATGATATACTTGGCAAAAAGCAAATGCAACTTGTTGTTAGAGGCTCTGGTTCTACCAATCTTTTAATGAGTTCCAAATGCAAGTTTCAAGATGGGCATCCAACTAACCATTAATTTCAAACAATTGACTTTATTTTATGCTTTTATTTTATGCTTTTACTTTATGTACCATTTACTTTAGCATTTACATTTTATGTTATTTTCATCTTTGCTCACTTGAGCATTTACTTTTATGCCATTTTTATTTTGCTCACTTGAGCATATACTTTTATGTCATTTTTATTTTTCTCACTTGAGATTTTCTTTTCTTTTTGAAGATACTTAATAATCAACATGAACCATAAATTATTAATGATACTTGGACTATTTGGTTACTATCCTTGGCATTATGGAGTATTGGACTTCTTAGACTTAGGAAATGAAACCTTGGCCTATGTTGGAGACCTTGTGATCTTAATTGATGTTTTGTCTGGATTTCTTGAGGTTTAACTCAAGACATTGGGTTGTTTGTTTGTTTTATGTGCAAGTTATTGTGATTACATACTTTGTCTGTAATCTGGAATTCATCTGTATACAACCATTACTCTGCCCAATTTTTGTGAAGACTTATACACTTGAAGCTTGGTTCTCTCAAGAGGTCTAGTATCTTTGCTTGCTTGGTTTCAATCCAAAGAATGGGAATTCTATCTTGACTCATAATGTCAAGTGTTGTATTCTTGTTGGTTAGATGGTTCTTCTCCTTAGCTTTTACCTTATGTTTTAGGATAGTCTCTTCATCTCCTCCCATTTTCTTTAATTTCAAAAATATTCTCCCTTATTTTGAAAACTCTTCTTGTTTCTAAACATGAACCAATTTCATAATAAACTTGGACTTAGGTCCATGTATTTTCAAAATATTTTTGTAAATAAACTTTAATCAACTTAACAATACCTTGACATTTTTGTGAGAAAACTAAAAGTCAATCAATCTCATTCAAACTATTTTGCCACTTTGGCTCTTATCTTTAAAATTTTCTCAAAAAAAAAGATTAGGCTCTTGTCAATCCTTGTAGGGCTGCTGTGATCGGTGGAAATAGAATTGACTGTTTTTTACGCTGGTTCGCGAAATGTCACGGTAAGCAAGAGTCGCCACCGTCTTTTATGTTCTCCAACATGGAAAGGACAAAAGCACAAAAAAATTCCTTATTCGAGAATGTTCTCGGTTCGGGAGGTAGATTTATAGAAAGGGAAGGTGTTAGCACCCTTTCTATCCGTGGTTATCCACGGGCTCTTAGGTACTTGCTCTTATGTTTTCAAAAATTGTTTTCTTTTCAAGTGTGTGTGGGTTTTGAAAAAGTTTCGTTTGAAAAATTTCTAAGTAACTCTTGTATCTGTCCTCAAGAGTGTATGAAAAATTTGTTTGAAAACCTTTTGAAAGTGTAGGTGCAAAAAGTTGATTTTGTTTGTTTTGAAAAGAGAAAGTACCCAGGAGAATCTACCTACTCTAAGGAATTAGGCAGTGTAAGAGTCCTTTAGACAGTGCTATCCTACCATTGAGAGGTAGGTAGCACCGTCGTTGGAGGTATTCGGGTCAATTTGATGATTAGGGACAGTGTGGTCACCGAAACAATGGTAGGACACCTTAGAAGTAACCCTAACGTCCTAGATCCTTTTTATCCGAGGCAACCGTTTCGAGGCAACTGGATCTTTAGACAAAGGGAGACCTCTAAGACGTCCTATACTTGATGACCACGTTCGAGACAACCAGTGAGGCGTACCCTAGAAGTGGCATGTGCTTTGTGTGTTGTTTTTCAGTTAATTGTCTTTGTACATGTTATTTGTGAGCTACGGATTAATTTTATTATTCATACATTCTTTCATGCATTTTTTTAACAGTTAGGAGTGCGGAAAATAAATTGCCGAATGTAAATCTAGCTATTACAAGGCGCGGGTCTATACATCGCCAAAAACAAAAACCCGTTTTGAAAATAAAGTGCGAGAAAAGTAAATAAAGCGGTAAAAACCTAATTACTATTACATATCCGGAAACAGTTACATAAATAATCAAAATAAATAAATGCGCGCGAGTAAAAATTTAATCGGGAACGTCCTAAGGGTTTTGACCCTTTTAAGAAAAGAATTGAATTTTTGTCCCTTTTTGTAATTAATGAAATTAAAACTAATAACTAACTAATTAATTAATTAATTAAAAGAAAAAAAGTTTTTTTTGTGTTTTTTATGTTTTTAATGAAATAAAAACTAATAACTAACTAACTAATTAATTAATTAAGAAAATGATATTTTTGTGTTTTTGATGAAAATAAAGAGAAAATAAATAGAAATTAAAAGTTAGCAAAAACCTAATTCTAAATGGTTTTTATTTATTGTAAAAAGTATTAAAGTTAATTAACTAAACTAATTTAATTTAATTTACATTTACTTACAAAAAATAGTGTGAAATTAATAAATAATAATAATATTAGTGTTTTTTTTTATTTTTTATGAAAAATATTAATTATGTTAATAGTTAATAAAAAAGAATAAGAAATAAAATAAGGCAAATAAAAAATAAAATGACAAAATAAAAATGCAAACCAAAGGGGGTTTTGGGCCAGAATTGGGTGTGTGTTCAGAAATTCCAGCCCATTAAGCTTCCAGGCCTGTTGACTTCCTTGCTTTCCTATGCACAAGGTTGACCAGGGTACATGGTGGGGATCAGCTCCTGGCCTTTGGATGCATGCTTGAGGACACATGGCGCGTTTGGGTGTGAGGTGTATGATGCACCTTTCTTGTGAACCTGCACATAAGTATGTAAAAAAAAATACATGGAAATTATGGGGGACCTGGGATAACTTACAGCACGGTATGATGGACCTTAGGACGTGGCAAGGGTTGCTTTAGCTTCAGAGTATGGCAAAGAAGAGAGTCATGTTCTCCTTTTGGCCTGAAAATGCTTGCAACACTCCTTTTGATCTCACACTTTTTTTTACACTTTTTGGATTTTGCTCTGGCCGTTTTGTGCACACTCTAGGTTGTGAATGGGGCTTGCAAGGCTTGCATATATAATAATGAGTGAGAATAAGTCACATTTAGGAGCCTTTAACCATTGCAATTAAGCTTTGGATTTTGTCTTAACCACCATTAAAGGCCTTTCAAAGCTTGTTCAAAATTTGAATTTTCATGCCTAAATGAGCTTAGCACGAAATTGGTAGGTTGCAAATGCTTCATGAAGGCTATTCAAACCATAAGATACCATTTAATTAAATTTTTTAGATTTACTTGAATTATTATGGATTAAAATGAATTAAATCCATAAAAATTAAATAAAAATAGAAAAATAATTATTTGGTCTTGAAATTGATCATGGGACACGTGGGTGGCATGACAAGGCTGAATCAAGTGGAAAAAAGTGGGCCCTTTTGTAAAAAATTGAAGTTTCAAGGATAGTTGACTTTTGCCATTTCACAAAAATTTCCCAACTTCTTCAATGCATATCTTGCTCAATTTTGATCATATGAATATGTTCTTGGACATTTTGGAAAGGTCTTGAAGTCCTATAACCATTGCCTTTGGTCCCATGTCATTTTGATTTACCAATCTCAAGTTATGGTCTTTGACTTAAAATGCCTTTTTGTTGACTTTTGAAAATGACCTATAATGTTGAAATTGATAACTTTTTGTGAGAGCATTTCTTGGACTTGGAATGTGAAGATGAGTTGTAGGAAATGTCATCCCCTTCAAAATGAGCATTGGATGGGATTTTTCTAATGAACCATGAAAAAGTTATGCCTTGGTCAAGTTACAGTTGATTTTTCAACTGTCCAAAAATATAAACTTTTGACACCTTGATGATTTTTGAGCCATGCTTGTGAAATCATGGTCAAGACTTGACCAAATGATGATTGTGGCTTCAAAATAAGATGTTGACCAAAAATTTTGACTTTTGACTGCCAAATGACCATTTTGCCCCTACAGTTGATTGTGAAGCAATTAGGGTTTTTGACTGTGCAACTTGACCTTGTGAGCCTTGAAACTTGGCATGTAGATGCTTGACAATGTGTATAGGAATATGTGACTTGATTGAGCCCTTGAAAACCTCAACTTCCTTGCAAGAACCAAAACCCTAATTTGACTGGCTTAGGAGGGTGTTTGAACTGTGCAACCCTTGAGTAGACTTGAGCAAATTGAGATGATGCTTGTCAAAACTTTGAAGAATATGGGAGGGAAAATTTTGGGGTACAACAGTTGCCCCTGTTCAATCTTCTTATACCTGAGGACGTAGATTGGCTTGCGTGCCTTTCGTGATCCGAAGGTGGAAGATGATTGAACACTAGAGTGCCCAGAAATTTGCACTCACATAGTAGAATATCAACAGTGTGATGGCGGGAATGGGCTTACAGATGCCATTTGGAAAGATGATGGATAGGGGGATGGGCTTATAGATGCCATTTGGAGATGTGACAGAACCTTGTCGGGAATGGGCTTATAGATGCCATTTGGAGACTGTTGATAGGTGGATGGGCTTATAGATGCCATCTGTAGGTGTAATTTTTGTAAGTTGAAAGAGGGAACCTGTGTAGGGTTGCCTGATGATGAGCTCGTGTAAAACTGCATCTTAGAAAGAAGGACACCTGTGTAGGGTTGACTGATGATGAGCTCGTGTAAAACTGCATCTTTAGAGGAAGGAAACCTGTGTAGGGTTTACTGATAATGAGTCCGTATAAGACTGCATCTGAAATGGAGAAGGAACATGTGTAGGGTTACTTTGATGACGAGTCCGTGTAAAACCGCATCTAGAGCTGAGAAGGAAACCTGTGTAGGGTTTCAGATGACGAGTCCGTGTAAAACTACGTCTGGAGTTTGAGAAGGGAACCTGTGTGGGGTTACTTTGATGATGAGCCCGTGTAAAACTGCATCCTGGAAGAAGTAAAACCTGGGTAGGGTTTCTGATGACGAGTCCGTGTAAAACAGCATCCTTGGAAATGGAGAACCTGTGTAGGGTTTCTGGGTGACGAGTTCGTGTAAAACTTCATCTTTTGGGAAGAGAGAACATGTGTATGGTTTTTTTTGGGACAAGTTCGTGTAAAACTTCTTGAGGAACCGGGGTAAAGTCACCTTGGGATAAATCCGTGTAAGACTTTGGGAGGAACCGGTGTAGGGTTACCTTGAGATAAGTTCGTGTAAGACTTCTGGAGGAACCGGGGTCAGGTTACTACAGGGTAAGTTCGTGTAAAACTTCTTGATGGACCGGGGTAAGGTTATCTTGAGATAAGTCCGTGTAAGACTTTTGGAGGAACCGGGGTAAGGTTACTGCAGGGTAAGTTCGTGTAAAACTTCTTGATGAACCGGGGTAAGGTCATCTTGAGATAAGTCCGTGTAAGACTTTTGGAGGAACCGGGGTAAGGTTACTGCATGGTAAGTTCGTGTAAAACTTCTGGATGAACCGGGGTAAGGTCATCTTGAGATAATTCCGTGTAAGACTTCTGGAGGAACCGGGGTAAGGTTACTGCAGGATAAGTTCGTGTAAAACTTCTTGATGAACCGGGGTAAGGTCATCTTGAGATAAGTCCGTGTAAGACTTCTGGAGGAACCGGGGTAAGGTTACTGCAGGATAAGTTCGTGTAAAACTTCTTGATGAACCAGGGTAAGGTCATCTTGAGATAAGTCCGTGTAAGACTTCTGGAGGAACCGGGGTAAGGTTACTGCAGGATAAGTTCGTGTAAGACTTCTTGATGAACCTGGGTAAGGTCATCTTGAGATAAGTTCGTGTAAGACTTCTGGAGGAACCGGGGTAAGGTTACTACAGGATAAGTTCGTGTAAAACTTCTTGATGAACCGGGGTAAGGTCATCTTGAGATAAGTCCGTGTAAGACTTCTTCTGAAAGAAAAGGAACCGGTGTAGGGTTACTTTGATGATAAGTCCATGTAAGACTTCGTCTGAAAATTGAGAAGGAACTGGTGTAGGGTTACTTTGATGATAAGTCCGTGTAAGACTTCTTCTGAAAATTGAGAAGGAACCGGTGTAGGGTTGCCTGATGATGAGTTTGTGTAAAACTACATCTGAGGTTGAGAAGGAACCGGTGTAGGGTTTCCTGTTGATGAGCCCGTGTAAGACTTCTTCTGAAAGAAAAGGAACCGGTGTAGGGTTGCCTGAGGGTGATCAAGTAGATAATTGTCCTGTTTGGTTTCGGATATTAACCCACGATCAGTCGTCCACATAATTTTCCTGGCTTGTTACCGGTGTTGATCTGGAACTGTGAAGGTAGATGGTAATCATCTTTTGATTGACTTTTTTCTGAAAAGGCAAAGTATTAGTCGTATGCAATGTCATGATGCATGAACTGCATGATTTTAAGATGTTCTCAAAAATAAATGAGATTTGTGTTGTATGATGCGTATGCATGCTATAATGTATGAAGATGTGATGTTTATGAATGTATCTTCTTCTGGGAAAATAAATCCTTGATGAATTCCAGGAGCTTGTTTAAATCCTGGGCTGCTGTTGAAGAGTAGAGTTCTTCGTTTCCGCTGGGGGATGTTTGGCTGCAAGAATAAACCGGTAGGAGAAGATGACCCCGTTGGGGAATAAACTTGTTGGAGAGATTACTATGCGGGAAATTACTCTATGGGAAGAGATACTTCGCTGAGGTTTTGATGATAACTCCGCTGGGGATACCGTTGATAAGCTTTGTTGGAAGATTTGATGAACTCCGCTGGGGATAGGAAGAGCTTCGCCGAGGACGATCTTTCCGTGGTAATTAACTGAGGATAACCCAGTTATAGGCTCTGGTGGGGAATAACTTTGAATAAAGCCGGGGAGAAGCGTTCGTACTCTGCAGGGATAAGCTTCCAGAATCTACTAGGGATGAGCTTTCAGAATCTACTGGGGAGATTGATTCAACTCTCCTGGGGAGACTTTTGAACTGTACTGGGGAATAGCTCCACTGGGGTGTCTGGTATTCCGCCGGGGAATAATCTTATATTAAGACGGTCGGGGGTGCTTGCTTAGGAACATCTGCATACTGCTGGAGAATATTGAGATTTTCTGGGGATACCCAACTTCCTTAAGGCTGACAGTAGACTAACTCTGCTTGGGGAGAGCGTTGTTGACTTGCTGGAGATACTGTACCTTGTCAGGGCTGACGGGAGACCAACTTTGCTCGGGGGAGAGTATTGCTGAATCTTATCTTACTCCGCGAGGAGTGAAGGTATCTTGGTCGCGTTCTTCAGCTGAACCTACCTTAGTACCTTGGTGGACAGAGCAACTAGATCTCTTAGACAACTCATATTGCCCCTGTTTCTGTGGGAGAAGATACCTGTGGAGGCGCTTGATGACTGCCGGTTGACAAATCTTCTTCTGGTAGGCAAGTAGCGAGATGACGGGACATAGTCGTACGCTTTTGATCCCTAACTTTTGCCTGGACCGCCCTCTCGGGTTTTTAGTCCATCGGGATACCCATTTTTTCCCAAGCCGCCTTTTCAGGTTTTCGTTGCCGGGTGTACAGATTTTTCTATTTCGTCCCTTATTTTTGCCCGAACCCTTTTGGTTCGCCGGGAAGCCCTTATTTTTGCCTAGGTGTGTCAACCTAGCGGGTCTTTGATTATGCGTAGTATTTTTTCGACTATGTCCGTGCTCTCAGGATGTATGGAGGTGCCCCTGTCAGTAGTGCAGTGTTACCATGCCACCAGAAGATCTTCGTTTGATCGTCCAATGCCCCAAGTGATCCAGATGGAGATTTGCCCCAAGCTGGTTGGCTTTTTGAGAGATTCTCCGAATCTTGACTTAACTGCCCCAGATGATGGACAACGATCATGCTATGCCCTTTGATTGGAGGTGCTTTTGTTCATTAGACATTCTTCGTGCGAATTTCTATGTTGTTCAAACAAAAAGTCATATGCAAACAAGGTTATGTTAAAAATGCAAAGCTTATGTCTGTCTTGAAGTTTTTTTGAAAATGCATTTTTTCATAAAAACAAGCAAATTTGTAAAATGTGACGTCAACTCGTTATTTTACCGCAAGCCTTAAGGAGTCAGGATACCTTTGTAACAGTATGCTTTTGAACTAACCCATGCTTCAGCTAGGACTTTTAAAGGTTGTAGTGTGGCCTGGTTCA
This sequence comes from Vicia faba, assembly GCA_948472305.1. Classification (NCBI taxonomy): domain Eukaryota; kingdom Viridiplantae; phylum Streptophyta; class Magnoliopsida; order Fabales; family Fabaceae; genus Vicia; species Vicia faba. The sequence continues at coordinate 1,311,654,992 of OX451735.1, read as the reverse complement.
CGGTTTAAGAAACAAAGAATAAAGGCTCAAATTTTATTTGTACCCACCCGTTCTTCGTGATGTTCTTCGATCCTAAACTCAGCTGATCGTGCGTTAGACCTTGTTTGAGTTTTTGTCCTGATATTCCGGTGATGGTTCGGATATTGACAGTTTATTTTGAATAGGCAGTCATTGAGGGTTTGTAGGACCTCTTTCTTTTTGATTTTATTATCCCTATTTTTTGCCTGAACTGTTCCTTTTTGTGATTACAGTCAGCGGGATGCCCCAGTTTTGTAAGTCTCCTTCATAGGTTTTGACTTAATGGGTTTTTACTTTTGGGAGATAATGACTGCCTGTCTTTATGATTATTCGGAGCCATCACCGTCTTTTGTTTTGTAAGGATTTCTTTGGTGCCATTCGTTGTGCACTTGGATCAACTGAGAGAACTACCCTGCCCCAGGTTATGATTAAGGGTTTTAATTTTCGAAAAGAAAAACTCCTACTTCTTTGGCTCAGAGGGGTTGACGAGGGATTATCTTCCTTATAACTCCAGTGTTTAGGAATTGAAACAATGCCTGCACCTCATCAGCGGGGTCTGTTCACAAGCATACTGTAAAGATCGTGGTATCATTTTCGTCATCCTCCCTCAAGAGGCCTAGAATTATTAACCGAGTGTTGATCATCACACAAAAATATGAAAGCAATTTGCAATATAGTGAATACGAAACAATTACTTCAAAACAGACATGTGTAATGCATTAATGAAATAACAACGTTTGATATGGATAAAATGTTTAAACAATCAAAGAAAAATATAACTTGAACATTCGAATGAACAAAAGTTTCTTAGTTTGAACTAGTCATCTCAGATGGAAGATTCTCAGCAGAAGATGTTCATTTTACCACCCGGCATGAACTCTAGCACCCTTCCGTCGATCAAGTCTTGGATCTTGTTCCTCAGGCTCCAATAGTCATCAGTGTCATGTCCAGGACTGTCAGAATGGTAGGCACACCTTTCATCAGGATTGTACTTTAGGGAGGTTATGTTGAGCTTCTTAGGAGGATCCTTTAAAGCAATCAGCTTGACCTCCAACAAGCGTTTCAGTATTAGTGAGGATGGCACACCAGTCTCTGAGAAATGTCTTCCAGACGTATTTTGCTTACGCCAATTACCCTGTTGACGCTGGTGAGGTTGATGCTGGGCTTGTGACCCCGAAGCAAACTGAGGAGCTTTTCCCTTGTCTTCTTGCCCCACAGGTGGTTGAATGATGGCTTGCTCTTCAACCTTAGATGTTTGCCCCAGTTGGTTATCCCGAAGCAGTTGGTTGACGAGAACCCTGAGCTCTCCTTGTCTTTGAGATAAGTCTTGGATAAGAGCCATTTGCCCCAGCATCTGGGTTCTCATTACATCCACCTCAGCTTGCAGATGTTTCAGTCGTTCGTCCTTGTCGTCTTCGGGACTCTTCCTGACCAAATTCCCCATGAGGAGTGTTCTCAGCTCTTCCTGCCCCTTGGATAGATTTAGGAGGATCTCCCCGAACCGAGTATCTTGAGCATGAAGATCCTGGTTGTTTTGTTGGGAAGCCATTGCTGAAATAAACAGCGAAGATGGTAAGTGACCTGTCAAAGGAGTACCTGTAATGCCATGATATGTATGTATGCATGCAATATTTTCAAGGATCTCGCGGGGTAAACAAGAAAATAGTTAGAATTTGAATTTTGTAGCTTGATGGAAGGGACTTCATGTTGCTGAGAGTCCTTCTTCAAGAGTCAAGGCTCACCATATCAAGTGGGTCATAGCCCCTGACTCAAGTCATCAACCTGGCTAGAGAAAAATAAATCCCCTTTGCCCCTTGCTATTGGTTCATCATGACCTGCATCACAAGCCCTTGAGATCCTTGAAATGGATTAGTCCTTATGTAGGATGTATGCAATGGTATGATGGTATGATGTTATGCTATGCGTGGAGTAATGTAGGTAAACCCTGTTATGAGCCCAGATTAAGGACTGTAAACAAACCCTGCAAGAAACTCATGTGTTAGATAACAAGCATGCAAGTAGTTAAGTTTGAAAGCACACAAGTCACACAAGACAGCCCTTAGAGTTTAGGCCAGTATGAAGTTTGGGGTACTACCCTCTTGAAGTTGGTGGGCTCAAAAACCTGTCCTATCAAAAGTAACCGGGTTCTAAGGAGCTCAATATCATTGGGTTGTTTTCTATGTTCATTGTTTTGATTTAGCCACTGGACTGGCGATCAAAATATTCCAAGAAAGCAACCCTCAATGAGTGTAGTATCGAGTATCAACCAACTTTGGACTGCACCAAAGTCAGTCATCTCACTACCCCTAAAGAGGCCAGGATGGTTCAATTAAGGTTCCTAAGGTCAGTTGATGCTTCACGACACCACGCGGCGGCCCCGTACTCTCCTTGACTTGACTCAAGGGTTACCGGTACTCACCAAAGTGCCACATCAGCGTAGCAAACTGCTTCAACCGTGTCAGTATACCCCGCACAGTTCCCTCACAGTTTGTTGCTACTTTCTAAAAGGTATCCCCCAGATCCGGTTTAGGATCTATGAAACTCCCAAAACAGGCCCACAATATTAAATCAAGCAAGGCAAGCAATTGAAAACATGATGATGAACTATTCCTAAGGTACACCTCACTTTTAATATCCCCAGCAGAGTCGCCAATTCTGTGATCGATGGAAATAGAACTGACTGTTTTTTAAGCTGGTTCGCGAAATGTCGCGGTAAGCAAGAGTCACCACCGTCTTTTATGTTCTCAAACATGGAAAGGACAAAAGCACAGCAAAATTCCTTATTCGAGAATGTTCTCGGTTCGGGAGGTAGATTTATAGAAAGGCAAGGTGTTAGCACCCTTTCTATCCGTGGTTATCCACGGGCTCTTAGGTACTTGCTCTTATGTTTTCAAAAATTGTTTGCTTTTCAAGTGTGTGTGGGTTTTGAAAAAGTTTCGTTTGAAAAATTTCTAAGTAACTCTTGTATCTGTCCTCAAGAGTGTATGAAATTTTTTTTTGAAAACCTTTTGAAAGTGTAGGAGCGAAAAGTTGTTTTTGTTTGTTTTGAAAAGAGCAAGTACCCAGGAGAATCTACCTACTCTAAGGAATTAGGCTGTGTAAGAGTCCTTTAGACAGTGCTATCCCACCATTGAGAGGTAGGTAGCACCGTCGTTGGAGGTATTCGGGTCAATTCGATGATTAAGGACAGTGTGGTCACCGAAGCAATGGTAGGACACCTTAGAAGTAACCCTAACGTCCTAGATCCTTTTTATCTGAGGCAACCGTTTCGAGGCAACTGGATCTTTAGACAAAGGGCGACCTCTAAGACGTCCTATACTTGATGACCACGTTCGAGGAAACCAGTGAGGCGTACCCTAGAAGTGGCATGTGCTTTGTGTGTTGTTTTTCAGTTAATTGTCTTTGTACATGTTATTTGTGAGCTACGGATTAATTTTATTATTCATACATTCTTTCATGCATTTTTTTAACAGTTAGGAGTGCGGAAAATAAATTGCCGAATGTAAATCTAGCTATTACAAGGCGCGGATCTATACATCGCCAAAAACAAAAACCCGTTTTGAAAATAAAGTGCGAGAAAAGTAAATAAAGCGGTAAAAACCTAATTACTATTACATATCCAGAAACAGTTACATAAATAATCAAAATAAAAAAATGCGCGCGAGTAAAAGTTTAATCGGGAACGTCCTAAGGGTTTTGACCCTTTTAAAAAAAGAATTGAATTTTTGTCCCTTTTTGTAATTAATGAAATTAAAACTAATAACTTACTAATTAATTAATTAATTAAAAGAAAAAAAGTTTTTTTGTGTTTTTTATGTTTTTAATGAAATAAAAACTAATAACTAACTAACTAATTAATTAATTAAGAAAATGATATTTTTGTGTTTTTGATGAAAATAAAGAGAAAATAAATAGAAATTAAAAGTTAGCAAAAACCTAATTCTAAATGGTTTTTATTTATTGTAAAAAGTATTAAAGTTAATTAACTATACTAATTTAATTTAATTTACATTTACTTACAAAAAATAGTGTGAAATTAATAAATAATAATAATATTAGTGTCTTTTTTTATTTTTTATGAAAAATATTAATTATGTTAATAGTTAATAAAAAAGAATAAGAAATAAAATAAGGCAAATAAAAAATAAAATGACAAAATAAAAATGCAAACCCAAGGGGGTTTTGGGCCAGAATTGGGTGTGTGTTCAGAAATTCCAGCCCATTAAGCTTCCAGGCCTGTTGACTTCCTTGCTTTCCTATGCATAAGGTTGACCAGGGTACATGGTGGGGATCAGCTCCTGGCCTTTGGATGCATGCTTGAGGACACATGGCGTGTTTGGGTGTGAGGTGTATGATGCACCTTTCTTGTGAACCTGCACATAAGTATGTAAAAAAAAATACATGGAAATTATGGGGGACCTGGGATAACTTACAGCACGGTATGATGGACCTTAGGACGTGGCAAGGGTTGCTTTAGCTTCAGAGTATGGCAAAGAAGAGAGTCATGTTCTCCTTTTGGCCTGAAAATGCTTGCAACACTCCTTTTGATCTCACACTTTTTTTGACACTTTATGGATTTTTCTCTGGCCGTTTTGTGCACACTCTAGGTTGTGAATGGGGCTTGCAAGGCTTGCATATATAATAATGAGTTAGAATAAGTCACATTTAGGAGCCTTTAACCATTGCAATTAAGCTTTGGATTTTGTCTTAACCACCATTAAAGGCCTTTCAAAGCTTGTTCAAAATTTGAATTTTCATGCCTAAATGAGCTTAGCACGAAATTGGTAGGTTGCAAATGCTTCATGAAGGCTATTCAAACCATAAGATACCATTTAATTAAATTTTTTAGATTTACTTGAATTATTATGGATTAAAATGAATTAAATCCATAAAAATTAAATAAAAATAGAAAAATAATTATTTGGTCTTGAAATTGATCATGGGACACGTGGGTGGCATGACAAGGCTGAATCAAGTGGAAAAAAGTGGGCCCTTTTGTCAAAAATTGAAGTTTCAAGGATAGTTGACTTTTGCCATTTCACAAAAATTTCCCAACTTCTCCAATGCATATCTTGCTCAATTTTGATCATATGAATATGTTCTTAGACATTTTGGAAAGGTCTTGAAGTCCTATAACCAATTCCTTTGGTCCCATGTCATTTTGATTTACCAATCTCAAGTTATGGTCTTTGACTTAAAATGCCTTTTTGTTGACTTTTGAAAATGACCTATAATGTTGAAATTGATAACTTTTTGTGAGAGCATTTCTTGGACTTGGAATGTGAAGATGAGTTGTAGGAAATGTCACCCCCTTCAAAATGAGCATTGGATGGGATTTTTCTGATGAACCATGAAAAAGTTATGCCTTGGTCAAGTTACAGTTGACTTTTCAACTGTCCAAAAATAGAAACTTTTGACACCTTGATGATTTTTGAGCCATGCTTGTGAAATCATGGTCAAGACTTGACCAAATGATGATTGTGGCTTCAAAATAAGATGTTGACCAAAAATTTTGACTTTTGACTGCCAAATGACCATTTTGCCCCTACAGTTGATTGTGAAGCAATTAGGGTTTTTGACTGTGCAACTTGACCTTGTGAGCCTTGAAACTTGGCATGTAGATGCTTGACAATGTGTATAGGAATATGTGACTTGATTGAGCCCTTGAAAACCTAAACTTCCTAGCAAGAAACAAAACCTAATTTGACTGGCTTAGGAGGGTGTTTGAACTGTGCAACCCTTGAGTAGACTTGAGCAAATTGAGATGATGCTTGTCAAAACTTTGAAGAATATGGGAGGGAAAATTTTGGGGTACAAAACGACTATACTTCTACAATATGTAGTGAAGTGAGATATTTTCCACTTGGGTGTTGAGTGAGTTTTTATTGATTTTAAAATCCAAGCCATATCCTCCACTTTGAGATGACGCAAATTCTCCTTTCTCATGATTGTGGGTAGTAAGTATGTTTTCCACATGGAAAATGACGATGATGCCTTATCTCATAAAATTAATCGAAACACTTATGTTTTAAAAACTTTTAAAGGTGAACTATGAGTACCCTGATCCCCTATTGCATAGAAGGTGGTACGTAGGCACTAAAGGTTCGCAACCGCAGTGGGTGCAAAAATCATAAAAAAAATATTTCTTTTTCTCATCCCCACAATCTATTTTATATACAACATTTTATAGCCAAACTATAAAATTTTTACAAAGAGGTTCTTGCGGAGTACCGTAGATGTTTAGGGTGCTAATACCTTCCCTTTGCAAAGCAACCCCCTTACCTTGAATCTTTCCCCCTCTCTTGGGTTATTCTCTCTTTTCCCATTCCTTTGGAAACAATAAAGTGCGGTGACAATTTTTATTTTGATATGTATAAGTCTAGTCAATCCAATGGCTTAGTCTTAAACATTTCTACCGCTACATTTGTGCCTAGGCATGCACGTGTGGTCGGGCCTGGGTGAGTTTGTCTTGTCGACCAAAATCGCCGACTCTTCAGTGTCTTTAAGTGTAATATTGTTTTATCTTTTCAGCATTCCATGATCAAACGAGTTGTTCCCCTTGTAAGTTTTCCAACTAATACGCTCCAGTCCCTATTTTCGCGTAGATGCAATAAGGACCTTCCCAATTCACGACAAGCTTACCCTTGGGAGATTATTTGTGATTTATCTTTAATACAAGGCTTCCGACCTCAAACTCTTGTCGTATGACCTTGGTGTCGTAGTGCATGGCTATTTTTTGTTTGAGCGAAGCCTCTCATAGGGCCTCTCCTATTCTGATTTCTTCCACCAGATCCAATTCTTCTCGGAGGACGAAGTTGTTCATCTCCTTGTCAGGAGGTTCCTCGGTTATCCTGGAGGGTTCCTCGATCTCTATGGGAATGATGGCGTCAATTCTGTAAGCTAGTCAGAAAGGGGTCTCCCCAATTGATTAATGCAGAGTTGTTTGGTATCCCCAAAGTACACTGTGTAACTCCTCGACCCATCTCTTCTTGGTTTCGTCCAATCTTCGCTTGAGACCCTTGAGTATTACTCTGTTTGTAGACTCGGCTTTACCGTTGGTATGGGTATGCTCGATAGAGGCAAAGTGTTGGGTGGTGCCAAGTTTGGTGACAAATTCCTAAAACGTATGGTCCGTGAACTGGGTCCTATTGTCAGTGATTATCGCTAGTGGGATGCCGAATTTAGTGAGGATATTTCTTTTTTAGAAGCGAAGGACGTTTTGGGCGTTGATTTTGGCCAAAGCTTCGGCTTCTATTCATTTGGTGAAGTAGTCGACCACTACGATTAAATATTTGTTCTGATTAGTTCCGACCATGAATAGACCGAGGAGATCCAGTCCCCACCAGGCGAAGGGCCAGGGAAAGGAGAGGGATTTAAGCTTGTTAGATGGAGCTAAATGCATGTCTCTGTGCCGCTGGAATTTATCGCATTTCTTCACATTCTGTTTCGCATCATGCTGCATGGTGGGCCAGTAATATCCTGCTCGCAAAGCTTTTCTCGTGAGGGATCTCTCGCCTAGATGTTGGCCACTGATTCCCTCGTGGATTTCGAACAAGACACGGTCTGCCCTGCTTCGGTCTATGCATTTGAGAAGTGGAATGGGAAATCCTCTTCTGTAAAGTTTTCCCTTCACAAAAATGTACGAGCAAGCTCTCCGCCTGACAACGGCCGCTTCTTTCGGATTGTCAGGGAGTTTTCTCTTAGTGATGAAATCGTGTACGGGGTCATCCAACAATCATTGTCCTCGATGGAAAACACTTCTAAGGTAGAGCTTGGCTTTTGGGTGCTTGGTCGAGGAAGTACTCCATGTATCACTGATTTATTCCCTCCTTTTTTCTTCGTGCTTTCCAACTTAGACAAGATATCTACACGGGCGTTATGCTCACACGGAATATGTTGTACGTCCACAGATTTAAATTTCTTTTTCCTCCCCAGGACCAGGGACCAATATTTAGCGAGCTGGTCTTTTTTGACATGATATTCACCTCGGACTTGAGAGGCGACCAACTGAGAGTCGTTGAAGATTTTCACTTCCTCGGCTCCCAGATCTTCGAACAGTCATAAACCTGCGAGGAACGCCTCGTATTCTGCCTGAAGTCAGAGGTTGGAAATGATAAGGAGAGGGAGATCTCGATTAGGGTCCTTTCCTTGTTTTCCAGTATAATGCTTGCGTTGCTTCTGGACAAACTGGAGGCACCGTCGACGAAGATCGTCCAACGACGTGATCCGTCGGGATCTACGGGCGAGGTTATTTCAGCCACGACCTAGGCCTTAAGGGCTTTCTTGTCTTGTATTGGATATCGAATTCAAAGAGATCCAAGGAAAATTTCAACATTCTACCGATGATGTCTGGTCTTCCAAGCAGTTGTTTTATTGGTTGATCTGTCCGGACCACTATGGTGTGGCCCGGGAAGTAGTGTTTGAGTCTCCTCGCTGCGTTAACAAGGGCTAAAGCTACCCTTTTGATTTGTGCTATCTTGCCTGTAGGCCCTGTAGGGCCTTTCTCATGAAGTAAATTGGTCTTTGTACTTCTGGAGTTTCTCTTATCAGTGCTGCGCTTATTGCCTCGGAGGAGACGTCCAAATAGAGATAGAGGACCTCGTCTTTTTCGGGTCGAGAAAGGACAGGCGGCTATGATAGCGCTCGTTTTGAATTTATGAGGTCTTGTTTGCATTCGGGAGTCCACTAGAAGGCGGCTTCCTTGCGCAAGAGTTTGAACTAGGGAAGCGTGTGTTGGGCAGACTTTTCCATGAATATATATATATATATATATATATATATATATATATATATATATATATATATATATATATATATATATAGAGAGAGAGAGAGAAGTGACCATGCCGTTCAAGATCTGGATGGACTTTTTTGAGGTGGACGTCAGAAATTCGGAAAATTCCAGACATTTGTCGAGGTTTGCTTGAATGCATCGTTCCGTTAGATAGAATCCGAGGAATTTTCCTACCCGTACGCCAAAGGTGCATTTTTCTGGGTTGAATCGCATCCGGCACTTTCGAGCCTGCTCGAACACTTTCTTTAAGTAGACGTCATGGTAGACCTCCTCGGTGGACTTGACGATCATGTCTTCCATATAGACCTCGAGCATATTGCCTATCTTGTTACCAAAATCTGTGTTCATCATGCGCTGATATGTAGCCCTCACGTTTTCACGCCCGAAAGGAATTACATTGTACTAATAGTTTCCCGACTCAGTCATGAAAGCGGTGTATTTTTTTTCCGTTTTTGCCATTAGGATCTGGTTATAACCAGAGTATGCATCCATGAATGATAGCAATTTGAAACCGGCCAAGTTGTAGACTAGCTTGTCAATATTAGGGAGGGGATAAGCATCTTTTGGGCAAGCCCGATTGAGATCAGTATAATCAATACACATGCGTCATTTTCTATTTGATTTTTTCACAAGAACTACATTTGATAGCCAGGTTGTGTATTGGGCTTCAGAAATAAAATGTGCCTCTAAGAGGTATTTTACAGCTAGTTTTGCAGCCTTTGCTTTCTCGGAAGACTGCTTTCTTATGTGCTGCGTGACCGCCTTGAGGGCAGGATCTATAGTCAAGTGATGGCATACGACTTCTGGATCTAAGTCAGGCATCTCAGCAACACTCTAAGAAAACAGATCAGCATTCTCCCTCAAGCAAGATTTGAGTTGCCTTTTTGCTAGGTCGGGGAGATCCGCTCCAATCTTCAGTCCTCTGGTGGGGTCTTCTCTGAGGGTAACAAGCTCGAAGTCACCTTCCGGGATAGTCCGTGCATGAAACGAGAGTTCGTCGTGATCATCAGGGGGGTCAAACCTTCATCTTCGACCATTGGCTTTTTTCCCTTCCTTCTTTGCTCGACACGGTCTTCCTTGGAGAAGCGACTGTCAAGGTCAATGGTGTCAACCCTCGATAGAGGCTTTACTTCCTTGGAGCTAGAGGGCAGTGTGGCTCCAATGGTCGTACAAGGATGAACGCTGATGGAACTGAGGCCATTGACTGAAGCCTCGAAACACCTCCTTGTTGCTTAGATGTCCCCATGGAGGGTGGAGACCAAGCCTCCGGCGGTGTAGTACTTCATCTTAAGATGCACGGTAGAGGGAACCGCGATGAGTTCAGCGAGAGTGGGTCTCTCAAAGATGCACTTGTAGAGAGATGGGTAATCTACCACCAAGTATTGGGTCTTGATGGCTCTGTCCGTTACCCCTCTCCAAAAGGTGACAATCAGCTCGACATATTCCCAGGCCCTCATGCTGGCTCCATTGAAGCCTTGGATATATGATCCCATGTAAGGGGTTAGATGGCTCTCATTCAACTTTAAAGTGATGAATAACTGGGTGTACATGATGTCCATCGAGCTACCTTGGTCGACCAGTATGCGACGCACATCAAAATTTGCCATGAAAGCTCTCATAAGTAGTGGGATGCTCGAATTTGGGGAGCCTCCCATCAATTCTTCCCTGTAGAAGGTGAGGGGATGAGATCCTCCTCACAATTTAACGAGTGTGGCATCCATATCTGAGTTGGCTTTGATGACTTGATCGAACCTCCTCTTCACTGACCCAACTATGTGCTTGTTGAATCCTCCACCGGAGATGACCATGGCTGCGGGGAAGGATTCCCAAGGACTATGGGAGGATAAGTACAGGGGGACGTTCTCCATGTCCAGATAATAGAAATCTTCTGGCCGTGAGATTCTTATGGCGACCGGAATGGTGTCGAGGTTGGGGGACTTCTTCCCTTCCTCGACGTTCTTTGTTTTTGGTGATTCCTCACAGACACCCTCCTTCTTTTTATACTGCTTAAGGTGCCCATCTCTGATCAATATTTCGATTGTATCCTTGAGATGAATGCAATCATCTATGTTATTGTAGCGGTATAAATGTTGAGACTAAGTCATCGGATTGACTTGACTTGCACTGATCAAAATAAAAATATCCACTGTGCTTTATTGTTTCCAAGGGAATGGGAAAAGAACGAATAACCCAAAAAAGAAGGGGATAAAATCTAAGTTCAGGGGTTGGTTATGCAAAGGGAAGATATTAGCACCCTAAACATCTATGGTACTCCGCAGGAACCTCTTTGAAAACTTATGTATTTTGGCTATAAATGTTGTATACAAAAAATATATCGTGTGGATGAGAAAAGAAGTATTTATTACAATTTTTGCACCCTCCACAGTTGCGAACTTTAGTGCCTATGTACCACCTTCCGTGCAATAGGGGATCAGGGTACTCTTAGTTCACGTTTAAAATTTTTTAAAACACAAGTGTGTTGGTTAATTTTAAGAGACGAGACATCATCGTCTTATCCGAGTGGAAGAACATACTTACTACCCATGATTATGAGAAAGGAGGATATGGCTTGGATTTTAAAATCAACAAAACCTCGCTCAACACCCAAATGGAAAATATCCCGCTTCACTACATATCATAGAAGTATAGTAGCTCGCATCACTACAAGGATTTGACAAGAGTCTAATCATTTGAGAAAAAGTTTTAAGGATAAAAGCCAAAATGGAAAAAATTATTTGAATTAGATTGACTGTCTTTTAGTCTTCACCCAAAAATGTCAAAGTATTATTAAGTTGATTAGGGTTTGATTAAGAAAATATTTTTGAAAATGCATCGACCTAAGTCCAATTTATTTTGAAAGTGGTCCAAGTTTAGAAAGCAAGAATAGTTTTGAAAGGAGGGAGAATATTTTTGAAGTTAAAGAAGGTGAGAGGAGATGAAGGGACTATACTAAAGCATAAGGTAAAAGCCAGGGAAAAGAACCGCCTAACCAACAAGAAGCAAACACTTGACATTATGAGTCAATGTAGAATTCTAATTCTTTGGATTGAAACCAAATAAGAAAGGACAATATAACTTCTTGAGAGTCAAACTTCGAGTGCATTAAGTCTTCACAAAAAAATTGGGCAGAGTAATGGTTGTATACAAATGAATTCTCAATCATAGACAAAGCATATAATAAGAGTAACCTGCACACAAAGAAAAAAAACAACCCAATGTCTTGGGGTAAACCCCAAGAACTCCAAACAATATTGCAATAAAAGTCTCAAGGTCTCAAGGTAGGTCAAGGTCTCTAATCCTAAGTCCAAGAAGTCTATCACTCCATAATGCCAAGGATAGTAACCAAATAGTCCAAGTAACATTAAATATTTTTAGGGTTCAAGTTGATTATTAGGTATCTTCAAAAAAAGAAATGAAAAGCTCAAGTGAGTAAAAATGAAAATGACATAAAAGTAAATGCTCAAGTGAGAAAAGATGAAAATAGCATGAAATGTATATGTTAAAATAAAATGGTGCATAAAGTAAAAGCATCAAATAAAGGGGCATAAAGTAAAAGTTAAATGTTAATGAATTAGTAATTAGAGGTTAGTTGAATGACCAACTTGAAACTTACATTTGAAAACTCATTAGAAGATTGATAAGATCAAAGCCTCTCAAAAACAAGATTAATTTGATTTTTGTCAAGTATATCATTCATTTCAAGTTCTCAATGTAACAACATATTATCAATAATGTTTAAGTGATTCACTTATACCAAACTTTATGAAGATTCATTAGAGGATAGATAAAACCAAAGCCTCCTAACAATAAATCTCAAGGTTATTGGATCAAAGGTTTCAACTTAAACATCCTTAGGCTTACAAACTAAGGTTTGGACCACGAATGATCATTTCTCGAATCGGGACAAAATTTAGCGTTATGTTAAACAATCGTAAGTAGACTTATATAGAAGTCGTACCTATTTTGAGGCTGGTCAATAGCAATCTATGGGCCATATGTTTAGAGAGATGATATGTATATCATCCTCTAACAACATGTAACACAATAAGAAAAGGATGAGATGAAGGGATATATTTGAAATAAATATTTAATCAAACTATCATTAATATCATTCATCCATTTTGATGGAGTTAAACTCAACACCCAAGATCCAATGATTTTAATGAAGTCCATGATCAAAAGTCACAAGGTCAGAATATATACAAAAATAAAATTACATTTAATGAATAAAATAAAATAAAAAAAGAAAAATGATTTTTTTAAATTTTTCTAAAATGAAAATAAAAGGGAAAATATCAAACTATATTCAAAATATCAAAAAAAAAAGACACCAAAGAAAAATCAGAAATGACCTCAAATATTTTTACAAAATTTTTGGTAATTTTTCAAATGGGAAAAGTATTTTTAAACTAATTAAAATTACTCAAATAAGTGAAAAAAAGATAAAAAAATAGTAGAAGTCAAAATAAAATTCTAGAAAAAACTCAGAAGGTCAGAAATAAAAATGATAATTTTGATGAATTTTTCCAGAATTTAAAAATTCCAAAAAGTATTTTTAAGCAATTAAAAACAAGCCAAGACAAAGAAAAAATTATGAAAAATACGAAATCTGAAAATAAAATTATAAAAAAATAAAAATCAAAAAGAGAATATTTGAAAATATTTTTGTGAATTGTTTCATAATTTTTGAGTCAAAAATGAATTTTCTTTGATTTTTTGAAGTTTAAAACAATTAGATATAAAAATTAGAAATAAAAAATAAAGTCAAAAATATATAGATCATTGGATGATAGTTAAAACGCGTTAGTAAGCTAATCTGATGGATCAGACGCGCTGTTCATATCATGGTCTTTAATGAATAAAACATGTGACCCAATATTAAATCAGATTTGAAAAAATAGTGTGACAAATTCCCATTGGTTGAAGACAGACACATAGGTCGTCTTCAACCTCTGTCCATGAGATTTGCAGGTTCATGAAATGGAAATATTAGAGCTCGAGATCGGTACCATTCGCATCATCTCTTCAAGAAGATTGCAATGGTACCCTCGGGAAAACTTTATTTAAGGTGTAGCTCAGTCGTTTTGCAAAAAAAAAAAGATAAGGAAACATTTGAATAGGGATTTAAAAATTCATGGCAAAAACTCACTTCCAGTTGAAAATAATTGTTGCGACTAGTATCAGGATGATGAGAGTTTCATTACAGTACCAAACTTCGAGAGAATTGATGAAGGAATCTACTTATTAAAGTTCAAATTCAGAGCTCTGAAACTTGACTTGGCTAGCATGATTTAGGATGCCTTAGAGCTAGGTTCTTCTTCTATTATGTAGTTGTTTAGGTATTGGCTTGCATTTTTGGTAAAACCCAAGTGTATGTGTGAATGTCATGATTGATGTCATAACATTTTAGTTTAGTTTGTACTGATTCATTAGGTACCTTTGCAGAAAAATATTGTCATTCAGGTACTGATGTTTATAAGTGTGTATCTGAGCATTTTTGCAAAATGATCACATTTTTCCTAAATCAGTAGACAAGTTCCTCAAATGTCATAACAGATGTTAAGACATCCTGTTCTGAACTAACAGGTTTGCAGGTTGGTTAATTCTGAGTTTTTTCAGGAAAATAACTCAGTCTTTCCAGAACAGAATCCTGCGTTTTCTAAGGGGTAACCTAGCTCAACCCTAACCTGGTTAATAAAGTCCTGTGACCTAGTCTTAAGGTCAAACGGAATTAACCCTAGGTTTTTGTGGAAACCCTAACTGAAGTTGCAGCTGCTATATATTCAACAGAGCTGCTGTTTTGCAAGGTATCCCTTCTTGGTCAGAAGATCATTTGTAAACTGTATAGGTTTAATTATTGTACTCCAAGCAATTATCATTGTGATAAGTGACTTGGAATAGGTTTTTAATTGTAAGGGTTGTGTAGCACTCAAAGCTTTGAAGCAAGAGTATTTGAATGTTTCTTGACTAAAGCTGTGAAGCAGAGTCAAGTTAAGTTGTGTATCACTCAAAGTTGTGAAGCAAGAGTGGTTGTGTTGCTTGATTAAAAAGCTGTGAAGCTTAATCAAGTGTATGTTTTTGAAGAGTGTCTTCATCAATTCATTAGTCAAATTGTTTTATGTATCACTGCTGTGATTGAGGGGGAGTGAGTAGGAACTCAGGTTTAAGTTGTACTTAGATTGAAATTGCATTGGGTAGGTCTTAAGTGAAGGAGATAAACTGGTTGGTTTATTCCTGAATTAACATCTCTTATAGTGGATTTCCTCCCTGGCTTGGTAGCCCCCAGAGTAGGTGTTGTTGCACACTGAACTGGGTAAACAATTGACTGTGTTCTTTATTGTTTTTGTATTTATTGTCATATAGTAAGTCAGATACGGTGTCATAACATTGAACGTGACATTGAGTATCTGCAGCCAGAATTTCAATTGGTATCAGAGCAGGCACCCTGCCTGTATTACTGGGTGAGATCTAGGGATATCACTTTCTGGCACTATGGACAAAGAAGGAATTTTTGGAAATAGACCACCCATTCTGGATGGAACTAATTATGACTACTGGAAACCTCGTATGATTGCCTTCCTAAAATCTCTGGACAAAAAGGCTTGGAGAGCTGCTGACAAAGGATGGATCCATCCCACCATAACTGAGAAAGATGGGACAATCAGTTTGAAGCCTGAGGAAGATTGGAGTAAAGAAGAAGATGAGTTAGCCCTGGGAAATTCCAAAGCTTTAAATGCCTTGTTCAATGGAATTGTTAGAAACATTTTCAGACTAGTACATCAATATGAACTGGCCAAGGAAGTTTGGGACACTCTCAAAACTACTCATGAGGGCACTTCCAAAGTAAAAATGTCAAGACTTCAGATGTTGACTACCAAGTTTGAGAATCTAAAAATGATGGAAGATGAAACCATTCATGAGTTTCACATGAACATCTTGGAGATTACCAACACCTCAGGAGCACTGGGAGAAAAGATGTCAGAAGAAAAACTGGTGAGGAAGATTCTCAGATCCTTGCCTAAAAGATTTGCAATGAAGGTAACTGCCATAGAGGAAGCCCAGGACATCAGCAAGTTGAAAGTGGATGAACTTATTGGGTCTCTTCAGACTTTTGAGATGGGGATCACTGATAATGGTGACAAGAAGAACAAAAGCATAGCACTTGTATCCAACACTGATGTTGAAAACAAGGAGGATGAAGAAGAGAATATTTCAGAAGCTATTGCCATGCTTGGAAGACAGTTCAACAAGCTCATCAAAAGAATGGATCCAAAGTCAAGGTCTAATGTTCATAACATTCCCTCTGACATTGACAGTTCCAGCAGAAGACCAAGGTCAGAAGAAAAGGGAAACCAAGGCAGAGGTATTCAATGCCATGGATGTGAAGGATATGGACATATTCGAGCTGAATGTCCTACCTTTCTTAAGAAACAATAGAAAGGAATGACTGTTACTTGGTCTGACTATGATTCAGAAAGTAATTCTGAAGAAGAATCTGCCAAACTAGTTACTACTCTAACTAGTGTTTGTACTTCTGAAAGTGACACTAGTGATGAAGAAGTGACATTTGAAGAACTGGATGATACCTACAAGAAATTGTGTATCAGAAGTGCTGAAGTCTGTGTACAGAATGAGAAACAATCAAAACTCATTATAAAGCTGGAGGCTGAAAAAAGGGCAGATCTTGAAACTATAAGTCACCTAGAAGGGGAAGTTCAATTACTAAACTCACAACTGAACCAAATGACAAAATCTGTCAAGATGTTGACCAATGGATCAGATAAATTGGAAGAGATCCTTCAAGTTGGACAAAATGTGGGAAACAAATCTGGTCTAGGATTTGTGGAAGCTAAGAAATCTGGTGCAGACAAGAAGATTAGGCATGTTAAACAATTGTCAAAGCAGATGTCTCAACACAACTCTCAACATCAGAAATACATGAAGAAAAAATACCAAAGATGGAGATGTCATCATTGTGGGAGGTATGGACACATAAAGCCCTTATGCTTCAAATTGCATGGATACCCTAATCAAAACTCAGGTGCTAAACCTAAGCCAAAAAGGGTACCACATACTCCTCATTGGAAGAAAAAGGCTACTGCCCTGGTAGCCCATACTTCCCTGAGAATGTCTGCAAAGGAAGGCTGGTACTTTGACAGTGGATGCTCCAGACACATGACTGGAATCAAAAATCTCCTCAATAATGTTAAGCCTCACACCACCAGTTTTGTGACCTTTGGAGATGGTGCTAAAGGTGAAGTCAAAGGAGTTGGTAATTTGGACTGCCCTGGAGTTCCAAGTCTGAATAAAGTACTGCTGGTAAAAGGGTTGACTGCTAATCTCATTAGTATCAGTCAATTATGTGATCTAGGATTCAAGGTCAACTTCTCAAAATCTGAATGTCTAGTAATTAATGAAAAACTAGAAGTTGTAATGAGAGGAATCAGATCCAAAAATAACTGCTACTTGTGGCAGCCTGAGAACACTGATAACTCCACTATGTGTCCAATTACCAAAGAAGAAAAAGAGATGAAACTGTGGCAACATAAGCTTGGTCATCTTCATCTAAGAAGAATGAAAAGAGCTACCTCTATGGAAGCAGTCAGAAGGACTCCAAAACCACAGGTTGATAATGGTTGTGATGTGGCAAATAAACTTGAAGAAGGATGTGTTGTCAGAACCATAAGTTATCTTGACAAGGATGTTGGAAATAACAAGTCTAATAAATTCTGTTTCCCTGAAGAAATGAGGCTTGAAGTCTCCTCTCCTATAACTCTCCATCAAAATGGACTGGACAAAAAGAAAATCATTCAAGAATCAACCAGAACTATGATTCTTATCAAAAGAATGCCTTCCCAACTCTGTGCGGAAATAGTTGCTGCAAGGAATAACTGTTCTCAAAATATCTGGTCAAAACAGATGCTCACTGAGTATAATGTCTCACAAGATGTTGTGACATTGTGTTGTGCCAATCTGAATACAATCAATATTTCCTTAAACCCTACTCAGCATAACAGGAACAAGCACATTGACTTTGTAGAGAAGAAGTCATTTAAACTGGAACATGGTATCTTTAAGCTTCAGCTGACTGATTCTTCTACCAAGGCTCTTGTTGGAAATAAACTTGAAAACTTGAGGGGCAGGTTGGGTATTTACCAACATGAGAAATTATAGCAATTAATTTTGCTTAAAACAAGGGTTGAAGGAGTTAATTTTATTAAGTCTATTTTTAGTGGGTTAATCATATGCTTTCCCAATTCTTTCAAAATCCTTAAGAAGTTGAAAAGACTCTCTTTTGCCTCCTACCTCTCTCGTCTTTGCAACCTGTTCCCTCCTCTCAATCAAAGATTTTTCTCAAATTGCCACTGGTACTCAAAGTCAATCAAAATGTCTCAGACATCATCTTCAACCAAGGCGACTTCATCATCCTCATCATCCTCATCATCTGACCAAGACTCTAGAGCAATCACCACATGCATAGAATCTGAAGTTCTTGAGGTCACTCCTCTCAGGGAGATGGCAACTGACCCAGCCAAAGTCAAAAAGCTAAGAACCAGACATGCAGGAAGAGCTCAAGCTGCAGCCTCTGGTAATCCTTCTCATCCTTCTTCTTCTGTTCCAAATAGAGAAGGATCAGTTCAAGTTCATCAAGCTATTGCTAGGCTTGTTACTAGTATACTAAGCGGAAACAAACATGTATCGGGGATTTCTGTCCCTTTAAATCAATCAGAAAGCCCCAATGTGGACATCTCTGAGAATGTAGATGTCTCTGAGAATGTTGTGACACAAAAAGACAACATTCAGAACTCCTCAGAAAAGACTGTTGATCCACCTATCATTGATGTGGATGAGGATTACTCAGATAATGATCTGATTGCCAATGTAAACCCTAGCATAGATAGGAGATTAATGAAAAGAAAAGGTAATCAGAATGATAAACCTGTTGTTAAGAAATCCAAGGCTGAAGGCATGGCTGAGAAAAGTATTCAGACAAAAGGGAAGAAGGCCCAGGTGCATACTGCTAGACAACCAATTTCAAAGAAGAGAAAAGAACCTGAATCTTCTGATTCTGATGAGGAATCAGAATTTGAGATTGATGCTGAAGAAATTTCTATTAGAAGGAAGCTCCCCTCCAGCAAAATTGCTAGAGTGCCTGAAGTCCCAACAGACAACATCTCTTTTCATCATCCTGACAATGCAAACAGATGGAAGTATGTTTGCTTAAAGAGAATAGCTTTAGAAAGAGAACTCAACAATGATGCCTTGGAGTGCAAAGACATCATGGACCTGATCAAGAATGCTGGACTGATGAAGACAGTGACAAAATTTAACAAATGTTATGAAAATCTGGTCAAGGAGTTTGTAGTGAACTTGTCTAATGATTGTGCTGATGGTAGGTCAGCTGACTTTGAAAGTGTTTTTGTTAGAGGAAGAAGGGTCAAGTTCTCTCCATCAGGAATTAACAAGTTTCTTGGAAGAACAAATGAGGATTGTCCTGATCTGGAGGCCACTGACAATGAAGTTTGTCAAACCATCACAGCCAGGCAAGTGAAGTGCTGGCCCTTGAAAGGCAAGCTGAATGCCAGCAAACTCAGCATGAAATTTGCCATCCTGCATAAGATAGGTGCAGCCAACTGGGTACCTACAAATCATAAATCAACTATCTCCACATGATTGGGGAGATTTATTTATGCTGTGGGAACCAAGACTGCTTTTGACTATGGAAGGTACATCTTTGAACAAACTTTAAAGCATGATGGTAGTTATGCTGTCAAAGGACCAATCGCCTTTCCCTCCCTCCTTTGTGGAATTATCCTTGCACAATACCCTGATATCCTTGTGGCAAGAGATACAGCCTGCAAAAGAGCTCCTGCCCTTGGCTTGCACTACAAACTGTTTCAGGGATCTCATGCTCCAGATATTGTCATAACATCAGCTGAGACATCGTCTGTGAAGACCCAGTCCAAGACATCTGATGTCATAGCTGTTTTAAAAGAGACTTGCAAAGAGCTGGATGCTAGGAAAAAGACCCTAGAAATCCTAATTGCCAGGTTAGAAAAGGAGGAAGCTGAAGGAAACAGAAGGGAAGAAGGTGTAGAAGCTGAAGGTCATCTCAACATTGAAGAAACTAGCTCCTCTGAGTCTGATGACAGTGCTTAAAGGTTGGTTGCTGTTTGGTGGTGATGCTGGTTGGTGCTGATATCTGGTGGAGTTTGGAAGTGTGTTCAGTTTTTTTTCTGCTGCTGCTCTTATTATTTGCTTTGGATAACTGTATAATCTTTATGAACATGTATCTTTGGCCCATTTGTGGCTAAAGAGGGGGAGAATATTTTGGTACTTACTTAATTAGTACTTGCTCAATTAGACATTCTATTTTTCTGCAGTCATTTCTTTCTGCTGCTATCTATCTCTGATTGCTTAGGGTCTTTAGCCAAAAATCTGCCAAAGGGGGAGTTTGTAGTTGTTTAGGTATTCGCTTGCATTTTTGGTAAAACCCAAGTGTATGTGTGAATGTCATGACTGATGTCATAACATTCTAGTTTAGTTTGTACTGATTCATTAGGTACCTTTGCAGAAAAATATTGTCATTCAGGTACTGATGTTTATAAGTGTGTATCTGAGCATTTTTGCAAAATGATCACATTTTTCCTAAATCAGTAGACAGGTTCCTCAAATGTCATAACAGATGTTAAGACATCCTGTTCTGAACTAACAGGTTTGCAGGTTGGTTAATTCTGAGTTTTTTCAGGAAAATAACTCAGTCTTTCCAGAACAGAATCCTGCGTTTTCTAAGGGGTAACCTAGCTCAACCCTAACCTGGTTAATAAAGTCCTGTGACCTAGTCTTAAGGTCAAACGGAATTAACCCTAGGTTTTTGTGGAAACCCTAACTGAAGTTGCAGCTGCTATATATTCAACAGAGCTGCTGTTTTGCAAGGTATCCCTTCTTGGTCAGAAGATCATTTGTAAACTGTATAGGTTTAATTATTGTACTCCAAGCAATTATCATTGTGATAAGTGACTTGGAATAGGTTTTTAATTGTAAGGGTTGTGTAGAACTCAAAGCTTTGAAGCAAGAGTGTTTGAATGTTTCTTGACTAAAGTTGTGAAGCAGAGTCAAGTTAAGTTGTGTATCACTCAAAGCTGTGAAGCAAGAGTGGTTGTGTTGCTTGATTAAAAAGCTGTGAAGCTTAATCAAGTGTATGTTTTTGAAGAGTGTCTTCATCAATTCATTAGTCAAATTGTTTTATGTATCACTGCTGTGATTGAGGGGGAGTGAGTAGGAACTCAGGTTTAAGTTGTACTTAGATTGAAATTGCATTGGGTAGGTCTTAAGTGAAGGAGATAAACTGGTTGGTTTATTCCTGAATTAACATCTCTTATAGTGGATTTCCTCCCTGGCTTGGTAGCCCCCAGAGTAGGTGTTGTTGCACACTGAACTGGGTAAACAATTGATTGTGTTCTTTATTGTTTTTGTATTTACTGTCATATAGTAAGTCAGATACGGTGTCATAACATTGAACGTGACATTGAGTATCTGCAGCCAGAATTTCATATTAGCTTCAGTGAAGTTCAAGGATGAAGAATTGACAAAGAAAATGGATTGAGGAAGGCTATAAAACTGAATTCGAGTTTGCAGAAAAGTGGGTTGATGAGAGAGTTTGGAAGGGTGATTCTGGATATTCAAGCTTGAGAAAATGAGAGGAGTGAGGTCCTCTATTTATAGGGAAGTGAATGAGATGCTCAAGCGTGTGGAATGATGAAGCTTGGATGGAATTCGTGTGAAATTGCAAGCATGAGAAGTTTGACTTCTATTTTGCTCAAAACTCAACCAAAACTTGTGTTTCAAGGTGCTAATCACTTCTGGAAGATTTCTAAACGCGATTAGAAGTAAAAACGCACATAAATTTTGTGTTTAGATGCCAAATCATGAATTTTAAATGCAGAATTTGGAGAAAACATCAGTTTCATGATACCATCTTTGAATCAATGGTGTGCACGATTTAGAGAACCTTAGGATTTAATTCTTGGTTCATTGAAAGATGAGATCATAAACTTTAAAATGTGGAAAGAATGGAATCAAATGGATGCTTGAGTTAAAAATTGTGATGAGTCAAAGTTGAGAAAAAGATGCTGACTTTTATACTTAGAAAAATTTCAAGTTTTCTCTTCAAAAATGACCTATAATGTTTTGATTCCAAACAAAGCCTTCCTCCAAAATATTGCTTTGATCAATGATTCTAGCTTGAAGTAGACTTCTCAAAGATCATTTTGAAACTTGTGTCACTCAAAAATACCAAGTATTGAAAAAGTTATGGTCTTGCAAAATTGGTGAAAATTCATGAGATGACCTATAATCTTTTGCATCCTTAGAGTATCTTCCATCCATTTTTAAGATTTGAACATAAAATAAGAGTTTAATTTCACATACTTAATATCTTTGTGGAAAATGAATGGGCTCAAGTAGATAAAATTTGACCAAGTTATGATCTTTTGTAGTCACGTAAGGGAATTTGATGGCATATCTAGAGGACTAGTAATATTTCTTCATCATTAGGCATCTTCCACATAAAATTTTCTTGAAACTCTTGAAGTGATTTATTTATTATCCTTTAAAGAGAAGCATTTCTTTGGAATCACCCAAAAATACAAAGAGATGAGAAAGATATAGCCCTTAAAAGTTCAAAACCCTAGCTCATAGAACAACAAAATGCCTTAGAAACCCTTTTCAATTTTGACAAACGTTCTTGAACAAATACTTTTTTCTTGTAAATAGAAGTTATTGAGGATGATAGTGAGAAACCATAGCAACAAAAACCAACTACAAATATTAAGAATTAAGGGAATCATGCACTTGTAATTAAGAAATCAAGAACTTGTCCAATTAGGTCAAACTTCATCAATCAACTTTTGCATCCTTTGACTTTATTTGAAAAATTGAAGCATGATGAATCATAATAGACTTTGTCATGATATTAATTCAAAGCATGTTTAATGATGAAGCTGGAATCTCAATGAAGCTTTATTGAAGAAGGCATGGAAATAAACTCATGAACCTATACATCAACTTGATGGAATGTGTTATGCTTTCACCTATAATATCATCAATTATGGAAAACATTTTTTGTATTTATTAGTTAAAAGTTAATCAATACAAAACATAAATGATCACAATATACAAGTAAAAGTGCTTGGTGATTCCCCATGAGAAAACATAAAGATAAGGAGAAGAACCAAACTCTATTATGATCTTGTTGTGATTGAGTTGATATGAGATGATAGAGGGATCTTAGGGGAAAAAATTGGGGTACAACAGATGCCCTTATTTAGGTATCTTCTATCCGGAGATACGAAGGTTTAAAATCTTTGTGTCAACGTGATTGAAGATACTTAAATATAAAACAAGCCATATTTTTGGCGCTAAGATGCCATGCAATGCTTATGATTATGCATGCAAACAAACAGATCCAATGGTTACACAAGACACCACTGGGGAAACAAAAAATAAAATATCAAAAGAAAACTATACCAGGAAAATAAATCATGGTGAACAGAAGACTCGACTATAATGGGGTAAAGCCCAAGGAGGAGACAAAGTAACATCAACCCAAACATTGAGGAAAAGGGTAATGGATGACAAAAAACTGACAGATAACTGCGAACTATCTTCTCAAATAGAGGATAGCAAAAAAAATAACGTCGACCCAAAGGGAATGGAAGTGGTAGGATAATACCAGCAAATACCAATATTAGGGGGTGGTAACAAATGTTCGGCATCAGTAATCATGATTGGAAACAAACAAACTTCTTCAGAGCAATGTGAAACTCAATGATGAATTATCTCCCACAGTGAAGAGACTACCATCCATCGGAAAAAGATCTCAACAATGAACTATCTCCCATAATGAAGAGACTACCATTCATTGGATTAAACAAATCTCAACAACGAACTATCTCCCATAATAACGAGACTACCATCATTGGAGTAAACAAATCTCAACAACGAACTATCTCCCATAATGATGAGACTACCATTTATTGGATTAACAAAATCTCATCAACAAACTATCTCCCATAATGACGAGACTACAATTCATTGGAGTAACATCTCAATAACAAACTATCTCCCATAATGACGAGACTACTATTCATTGGAGTACAAAATCTCAACAACAAACTATCTCCCATAATGACGAGACTACCATTCATTGGAGTAACATCTCAACAACGAACTATCTCCCATATGAGGAGACTACCATTCATTGGAGTGACATCTCAACAGCGAACTATCTCCCATAATGGCGATACTACCATCCATTGGAGTACAAAATCTTAGGAACAAACTATCTCCCATAATGATGAGACTACCATTCATTGGAGTACAAAATCTCAACAACGAACTATCTCCCATAATGACGAGACTACCATTCATTGGAGTAACAAATCTCAGCAATGAAAAATCTCTGATAATGACGAGACTACCATTCATTGGAGTAACAAATCTCATCAATAAACTATCTTGCATAATGACGAGACTACCATTCCTTGGAGTACAAAATCTCAACAACAAACTATCTCCCATAATGATGAGACTACCTTTTATTAGAGTAAACAAAAGAATCTTCTTAGGGATCTAACAGACTCACTAGGGAAATACAGGTTGCTCAAATAAAGAGACCTGTTACTTGCTGTTATGAGAAGGAGTAGCAATAATGACCTCTTGGGGAATGAATTATGGCTTCCTGGGAAAATGCCAATATATTCCTGTTGAGGAGCTAAAGTCTTCACGTGTAAAATAAATGCACATTCTTAAACCGGGGCTCAAGGCCTGCAGAAATCAGAATAATAATATTTCCAGGGACCACAGATTCAACTAGAAGTAAACTGGAGTGAAAGAACCAACCGAGATAGCACCTGATGAGAAATAAACATAAAAAGGGATCACATTCCACTTAGATAAAGAACTGAATAGGAAGGCTACAACAACAAAAAATCTCCACGAGGGATAACTGAGTGGGGAAGTTGAAAGAACATACTCTTTCTACTTAAAGTTGAAAATCTATTAGAGAGAGGGTAACACAACTCTGCAAATAGGGCAATATGCAAATAACATATCAATGAACACAAATGAGTAATAATTTTTATTTAGCTATGCATGATGTATGTATGAATATTATTATGTATATACTGACAAGACAAACATACAACACTAGGAATAACCAGAGTAAACCAACTTGTGTAAAGTCAACACTCGGCTAAACCATATCCAGGATTAAGATTCCCAAAAGATAGTAAGTACCAACTTGGGAAGAAACACATCCCGAAAGTAATCAAATCGCACAGTAGAATCAGTGCAAATACAGGGATCTAACATCCTCCTCTGGGATTCACCGGGGAACATCACATAGACTTCAATGGGGAAAACAAATGTTATAACATCTACATTTTCACTGGAGATTAAAATATTGACTTCGTTAGGGCATATGAAAACCACATCATTGAGATATCGACTGGGGATTCCATGATAACTTCATTAGGGATTACAATACCCCATCATTGAGGAGCCCAAAATAAATTCTTCAATACCAAGAGTGATGATTACACAATCTTCCCTGGGGAGAAATTATGAAACCACGTGGGGATGATAACTTCCAGCCAGAAAAAAAGTCTCAGCTTCACTCGAGGATCTAAGAAATCAAACAATACAACAATAAATCAAAATTATGGGGATTTTAAATCAAACCCAACACTCGGAGGGAGAAAACCCAAAAAAAAAGTTGATAATTGTTTTAACACTTCTTAGAAAAGATATTTCCATTGCCTAGTTTCCCAGGAAAACAACAATAATTCCATTACTGCTAAGGAGAAGAGACTTATGTCATATGAGAGAAAAACTTACTGAGGAATCTGAGATAGATACTTTAAACCATGCAAACCCGAAATCAAAATAGACCAAGACTTGACTGGGGAAAATGGGATCACAAGCCCAATACCGCACCTTACGGCAATTGGTTTCATCTCCAACTATCTAAGAGAACCTTCCTGGGGAAAAAAACATTCCAAAATTTCTGAGTTCGTCCATCCTTAGAATCACCATTTTTGTTTTTCTTGTGTCACAAAATCTAAAGTAAAAAGGAATTTGTAAATTCTTTTCAAAAAACAATTTTGTTATTTAATCTTTTTGCTTTGAAAATTACTATCAATAATAAATGGAGTCTTTGTAAGCAGAATAAAATAAGAATTGAAAAGAATTGGATAAAAGCTCGAACATTCTTAATAGAATGGTGGTCTGTGAATGGAGAGACCCCATAGATGATTACAAAGTTTGGAAAATGGTAATATATATTAGAAAAGATACATTGAAATACAATGACCACTATTCTCCCTAACAACTTTGAATTCCTGAGCATCGACTTTTGTTGAAGTATGATGAGAATCCAAGAAGATTGTTGCTTCAATGATCAAGTCTTATCTGACGCAGTTACTTGCCGAGAAATCCCTAACTTTTGCCTAAGTTTCCCTTGTGGTTTTTTAACCTAGAGGGAAATTTTATTCTATTTATGTCTCTAATTTTTTCCTAGACCTCCCTTTCAGGTTTTCAGTCTACCGAGACGCTCCTTTTTGCCTAAGTCTCCCTTTCGGGTTTTCGACTTAGCGAGTTATTCTTTTATTTCTTTAGGAGAAGTTTTTCTTACTGCATCAGCATTCACAGGTCGCGGGAACTCCTCGCCATCCATAGTTTCAAGAATCAATGCACCAACAAAGAAGGCTTTCTTGACAACATATGGGCAATAAAAATTGGGAGTCCAGTTACCCTTAGAATCAGCTTTTAAATACAGGATCTTCCTGAGCACGAGGTCACCTTCTCTAAATTCGCGAGGCTTGACCTTCTTATCAAAAGCTTTCTTCATTCTCTTCTGGTACAACTGACCATGAAACAAAGTTGTCATTCTATTTTCTTCAATCAAGTTCAATTAGTCAAACCTGTTCTAGACATACTCAGCCCTCTGACAATTTTGTTTCCATTATCATGCGTAAAGAGGGGATTTTAACCTCAACGGGGAGCACTGCTTCCATACCATACATAAGGGAGAATGGGGTTGCTCTTGTTGAAGTGCGGATGGATGTTTGATAACCATGCAAAGAAAAAGAAAGCATTCAATGCCAATCTTTATAAGTAACAACCATTTTATGGATGATCTTCTTGATATTTTCATTAGCAGATTCAACATCCCCATTCATCTTTGGCCTATAAGGAGATGAATTGTGATGGACAATATTGAATTTTTCACAAAGTTCTATCAGCATCTTGTTATTTAGATTCGAGCCATTATCGATGATAATCCGGCTTGGCACACCATACCAACATATAAAATTGTTCTTGATGAAGCGCATTACCACCTGCTTAGTAACATTAGCATAGGAAGCTGCTTCCACCCATTTGGTGAAGTAATCAATTTCTACCAAAATGAAATGGTGTCCATTCAATGCCTTGGGTTCAATCATTACAATCATGTCAATACCCTACATAGAGAAAGTCCATGGAGAAGAAATAATATTGAGAAGCGTCAAAGGCACATGAATTTTGTCAGTATAAATTTGACACTTATGGCACTTCTTTGCAAATTTGTAACAGTCAGATTCCATTGTCAGCCAATAGTAACCTACCCTAAGCATCTTCTTTGCCATCGAATGCCCATTGGCATGAGTGCCAAAGGAACCTTCATGGATCTCGTTCATCAATGTGTCTGCTTCATGTCTATCCATTCATTTGAGAAAGACCATGTCATGATTTCTTTTGTATAGCACATCTTCATTGAGGAAAAAGCTGCCTGCCAACCTTCTCAATGTCTTTCTATCTTTGTTCAATGCACCAATCGGGTATTCCTGAGTTTGGAGAAAATGCTTGATATCGTAATACCAAGGTTTTTCATCTGATACTCCCTCTGTTGTAAACACATGAGCCGGCCTGTCCAGACGTCGCACTCGATACATAGAAGCCAGAGTTGCCAAAGCATCTGCCATCTGATTTTCATCTCTGGGAATATGATGTAATTCAACTTTATTAAACAAATCTAATAATATTCTAGCATAATCTTTGTAGGGAATCAAGTCAGGGTGACGATTATCCCATTCTCCTTTAATCCGATTTATTACCAAAGCTGAATCACCATACACATCTAAAATTTTGATTCTGAGATCAATAGCTTCCTCGAGACCCATGATACATGCTTCATACTCTTCCATGTTATTGGTGCAATCAAATGTCAACCTTGCAGTAAAAGGTATATGTGATCCACGAGGAGTGATAATCACAACACCAATTCTTTTCTCATAAGCATTTGTAGCTCCATCAAACACCATGCCCCACCGGGATTCAGGATCCGAACCTTCTTCAGGCAACGGCTCATCATAATCTTTCACTTTCAGAAACATAACATCCTCATTAGGGAGATCTTATTTAACAGACTGATAATCATCAACCTGTTGGTGAGCAAGATAATCTTCCAACACACTGCTGCTTTTTATAGCCTTCTGAGTACGGTATTCAGTGTCATATTCAGACAACAACATCTGCCATTGGGAAATTCTCCCAGTAAGAGCAGGCTTTTCAAAAGTACTTAATTGGATCCATTTTGGAAATCAACCAAGTAGTATGATTCAACATATATTGCCTCAATCGCTTTGTCACCCAGGACAGAGTACAACATGTCTTTTCCAACATAGAATACCGCGACTCACAGTCAGTAAAAATTTTGATGAGATGATAAATGGCATATTCCTTCTTCCCTGTTTCATCTTGTTGTCCCAAAATACAGCCCATAGAATTTTCTAACACTATCAGATACATAATCAATGGTCTTCCTTCAACAGGAGGGAGCAAGATAGGAGGTTCAAGCAAATACTCTTTAATAATTTCAAATGATCTTTGGCAGTCATCTGTCCACACACATCCTTGATCTTTCTTTAACAACTTAATGATCGGCGCACACGTGGCAGTCATGTGGGAGATAAATCTAGAAATGTAATTCAAATGCCCAAGGAAGCCTCTAACTTGCTTTTCAGTTCTTAATGCTGGCATTTCTTGAATTTCTTTGACTTTATCTCGGTCAACTTCAATTACTTTTTGGATGACAATGAAACCCAACAATTTCCCTGATCGAACATCGAAGGTACATTTATTTGGATTCAAGCGGAGACGATACTTCCTCAAATGCTGAAATAATTTAAACAAATATTCTATATGCCCTTCTTTAGTATGGGATTTGGAAATCATATCATCAACATATACCTCAATTTTATTGTGCATCAGATCATGGAATATGGTTGTCATAGCCCTCTGGTACGTTGCACCAGCGTTCTTCAACCTGAAAGGCATCAATCTATAACAGAATATTCCCCAGGGTGTGATGAACGTTGTTTTTTCCATGTCCTCAGCATCCATTCTAATTTGATTATATGCGAAAAATCCGTCCATGAACGAGAATACTTTTAATTTTGCTATACTATCAACCAACATATCAATATGTGGCAATGGAAAGTCATCTTTTGGACTAGATTTGTTTAAATCTCTATAATCAACGCACATGTGAACTTTTCCGTCTTTCTTTGGTACTAGGACAATATTTTCAATCCAATGAGGTTACACTAATGTCACAAGAAAACCGGCATTAACCTAATTTAAAACTTCCTCTTTAATTTTTACTGCCATATCAGGGTGAGTTCTTTACAATTTTTTCTTGATTTGCGGGAATTCTAGCTTTAGCGACAAATGATGTTCCATAATATCAGTATCCAAACCAGGCATGTCTTGGTATGACCAAGAAAATATATCCACATACTCTTTCAACAATTCAATCAACATGCTCTTTACATTGGGATGCAGCAATGCTCCAATCTTGACTTCCTTTGGATCTTCTTCTGAACCCAAATTGAATGTCTCCAACGGCTCTTTTTGTGGTTGAATGACACTTTCCTCGCGCTCAAGCAACCATGAAACATATTCTAGGATTTCATCATATTCTTCTTCTTCGGCCCCATACACATGATATTCAAAGTTGGGAGAGGGTGCAGGGTCATTATATTCAACGGGTTTTTTTATTTAATTTTCACATATGATTTATGATTGGTTTTAGAAACTGACACACATAGCAAGTGATTATGCAAATTACATTTATTATTTATTTTGAAAGTTTTTTTTTCTGATTACCATTTTCCAAGAAAAATAAAAAATAAAAACACAATTTGGGAATCAAAGACAACTTTTATTATTGATTTTAAAGATCAAAGCAAACAGATAAGCCCGTTCAACATTAATATTTTCACCTTGGGCGGAGTGAAAGTTTTTTTGAAAAGATTAACAAAAACAAATTACTTTGAGACATGAATGCAAGAGGGAACATCAATGGTGACCCAATTTTGGGTCTAACTCCATGTGTCATATAGTTCGGCATCTCTTGCTCTGCTTCATCCTCCACAATAACATTGATCCCAGGAACAGCTGGATAAAGATAACCTACGCTATGAAAGATGTCTTGATATTTGCCAAAGGAAGACTTCGGCTTCATGTTCTTACCTTTATCATTCTTCATAGAGAATCCCAAAACAGCTCTATTCTTGTTTACAGGTGAATCAACAATCTGCCCCCATACTTTACTAGGGCGATTACGTACTACCTGTTGAGCATCTTTAAACAAAGCTATATAACTCTTATTTCCTCTTATATTATCAATGGATAAAGCCTGGAACTAGGTTCCAATAGCAGTTCATCCGCTTCCACAACACTGAAAGAGGATAAATGAGATATTAAAAATGGTTTTTCTCCATTTATGATGACAACTTTTCCTTCACGCACAAACTTCAGCTTCTGGTGTAAATTTGAAGTGACAGCCCATGCCTCGTGTATCAACGGTCGTCCCAGTAAACAGATGTAAGAGGGCATAATATCCATAACCTGGAAAGTAATCTGAAATATATATGGGCCATGTGAATAGGAAAATCTACTTCCCCGATGACATACTTCCTTGATCCATCAAAAGCCTTCATAATTATGCCACTCGGGCGCATGAGAGTTCCTTGATACTTCAACTTCATGAGTGTGCTCCTTGGTATGACATTTAAAGCGGACCTATTATCAATCAGCGCATTTGATAATGAATCGTTCTTACAGTTCATGGAGATATGGATAGCCAAATTATGATTTCTTCCTTCATCAAGCAGCTCGTCATCACATAAACTCAGATTATTACAGGATGTAATATTCCCTACCACACTGTTAAATTGGTCCAAAGGCATATCACTTTCCCCAAAAGCTTGATCCAATACTCTCATCAAAGATTCCCTGTGGGCAGAAGAGTTCATTAGCAAGGCTAGAATAGATATCTTTGATGGGGTTTGCAACAATTGATCTACGATCCTGTAGTCGCTCATCTTGATAATCTTCATTATATCATCCACATATTTTTATAGAGTAGTACCACTAGATTCCCCCACTGTTTTCCTGGGTTCAACATTTTCAACAATCTTTTTATCAGCATTAACACTCCCTCGAATGACAGGTGCGAAAACACGACCACTACGGGTCACTCGGCTGGCTTCAGCAATATTCTTGACATCAGACAAAGGTTGGATGGGAACTTCCACACCATCCTCCGATATTATATCATTGTATTTATATGGCATGGCCTTGTCTGATTCGTAAGGAACAAGACACGACAAGCAAATCACCATTGGAGAAACAGCTGGCTTGGTATGATACTTAATCTCAATAGGGGCGGGAACACCGAAACAAGGTATAATAACATTCACTCCCTCTTCAGAATACTTAGACATCACATAATCAATGCTGGAATACATGTCTTCGTTTGAGGAAAAGAATTGATCTGCAGAAGCATACTCATCATCTCTCACAACCCCAACCAAGCAATCTTTAACCACATTAATCCCACTGTACTCATCTCTATTGCCCGAAAATTTGATAGTACCATTGTCCTACAACAACTAAACACCCTTCCTCACATAGGAATAACCGCGAGAATCTCTGCAGCAGATCCGGCAAGACCCATAATGGTGTTTTCTTGACCATCCAAGTGACAGAAAGTAGCATGCAACTGCATCAAATCATCATTCATATGATCCACGTCAATAATCCAGAATTCTCTAGGACATCCAAAGACCGTATTCACATTTTCTCCGTACTCTTTCCTAGGCCTGATTATATGAATGAAGCCTTCGTCCATCATTTTCTGAAGATCAACCTTTATCTTATCACACCCATGTATATTTTTACTGCAAATACCACAACCAGCATGGCCATGTGTATAGTAACTAAACTCACATAGGTCAACATGCATCTTTACCAAATCACCTCTAACCAAGTTGATATCAAAAATACGGAAGTCCCCTAGACAACCAACAACCATGTTTACATCATTTGCTCCTTCATGCTTTGGCAAAGAATTATCTTTCACATTAGGGCCAACATATTTAAAGCATAAAAGGACAGATCTCGCCATCTTTTATACTTTAGAATTCAAAAGATAACAATTCTCAACATTGTGCCCCGGTGCTCCCTGATGAAAAGCACACGTCTCGTATGTCTTATAATACCAAGGAAAAGGTGATGGTATAGCAAGGGGTGGCCTGGTTTGAACCAACTTCTTATGAATTAACATTTGGAGTAACTCTGCATAGCTCATGGGAACAGAGTCAAAAGCTTCTCTCTTCTGATTTTGCCCTTGATTTCCCTGAGGGGGTGGTATTTGATAAGCAATTGTGGTCGGAGCCATAATGATAACTAGAGTTACCGAAGCAACCTGTTTGTGGCCCTGATGATTTATTCTAGGAGGATTAACCCTTCTCTCTTGAATGACAACATTTGTATCTCCTTCCTTCTTCTTAGAAGACCCATATGATGGTTTCTTCGTACTACCAAAATTTTCACCTCTTGTCAAGCAGACCTCTCTTAAAGATTCTTCCAAACAAACGCCCATGCTAACCATTTCGGTAAAATCACTTGGTGCACTCGCTACCATTCTTTCATAGTAGAAGGCACCTAAAGTCTTCTGGAAAATATTCTTCATCTCTTTTTCTTCCATTGGAGGGATCACCTAGGCAGCCACTTCACGCCATCTCGGTGCATATTTCTTAAACGACTCCTTGTATTTCTGGACCATTGCCCTGAGTTAATCATGTTCAATTTCCATGTCCACATTATATTTGTATTGTCTAATAAACGTTTCACCCAATTCGTTGAAAGTATGAATGTTGGCACTATCCAAGCTCATGTACCACTTCAATGCAGCACCAGTCAAATTATCTTGAAAAAAGTGGATTAGCAGACGCTGATCATCGGTGTGAGTAGACGTCCTTCTCACATACATCACAAGTTGAGATCGAGGACAAGTATTTCCCTTGTATTTCTCGAATTCCGGTACTTTGCAGGTATTTTCACATTTGGTACCATACATAGGTCGTTCACATTCTTCCCAAACAATTCTTTTCCTCTAAGGGCCTTCATCTCTTTCTGCATCTTATCAAACTGATCCTAGAAATCATCTTTTTGATCATAGAAACCCAAGCTTTCACTTGTGGAGGAAAATGATGATAAACTTCATCATTAACAAGTGGCACATCATTCACCAAAGGAGGTGCAACTTAGTGAATCTCATTTCTAGTAGCATGGGGTAATATGCACCACAGAAGGTACAGGAGCATAAAGATTAACACCTTTTGACATGAAGTTTTCTGGAATTCCCCATGGATAACCCTAAGGCATACGACTCTGAGCAACAGTAACTGGGGTAACGGAAACAGGAACTGATGGACCTTCAAAAGCAAATGTTATTTATTGAGGCTGAGCAAGTGGTGGCTGATTCTGAGAAGCCACCATTTATTCTATCAAAGTAGTTAAATTATCCATACCGGCCTTCAGAGCTGTAACCTCGTCACGCATCTCACAATTTTCCTGTTCAAGATTCTCCATTTTCTTCTTGGAATTAGCTCGAGCATTATACTGGTGAGACAACTTGCTGAACGAAGTAGAGAAATTCAGTAAGACACCTGGGTATGAAAAGAAATGCAATAAATATGTACAGGATGATGCATGATATGCAATGCACATAATATATTTTATTATTAATAATTCAAGGAAATCAAAGATTTATGAACAATTTGCGAATATTAAAGTACTAACACATATGAAATACTGAAAAATCTCATTATAATAACTTCGAAATGGATTACAACTTTTTAGTATAAGTATCAGCAATCCCAAGTACAAAATAAGATAGAGTCTACGATCTTAAGAAAGAAAAGCTGATGAAAATTACTCCATACACTGATGCTTTCCTGTGAGTCTTGCAATCTGAGCCTTCAGCTGCTTGTTCTCTTCTACATACCTGTCGACAACCACTTTCCAATCACTAGAGTCGGGAAGTGAATGACTAAGTCCTGACTGAACTCTAGAGGAAAATAAATCCTCTTACTTCTCCATCACCTTTACAACACGACTCTAGAGAATCTCGATTAAGTCATCTTTCTCCTTCAAGTCTACTAAGTAGGATATCCCTAAAGTCTGACACTTATTCTTTTAAGCCTCTTTCTCCTGCTGCATCCTGACTAGGGAAAGCTGAAGCTCTTCCAGATCATCCAAAAGGGGAGGAGTTTTTTTCACAAACATATCAGGCATAGGTGCTTCACGGGAATATGGCATCTTTAACTGAACTTCCCTTGCTTGTAATCACTGAAGATAAGGCTCAAAAGAAACATCTCCTATGGGTCCTAAGTCTTTTCTGATCTTCCTCTGAACATGACGCCAAGCCTTTGCAATCTTCTCCTTAGATTCCTTATGAATTTCTCCCTATTTAAGAAAGAAACCACTCAGATGAATATTATTCGGCTTATTTCTCATCGGATATCCAAGCTGTCGTCGTGCAAGAACAGGATTGTAGTTAATTCATCCCTTTGTACCAAGAAGATGTACATTGAAGAAACTACCACAAACTATCGACAATACCCATATCATAGTAATCTTGATGGTACCAAATAATATTTGAATGAGTGAGGCCATAATCTTTGGATCTCGACGAGGTTCCTTCTTGACATCCCAGAAAGCATCGGACCGAGGTAAGTGAGAAATAAACCACTGGTACAATAAAGGCGTGCATCAAATAATCATCCCTCCATGATAAGAATCTCGAAGATGAATAGAGTAATAAGCATCTCCTAATAATGTAGGGATTGGATTCCCTATTAAAAATATCCTTATGGCACTGATATCTACAAAGTTGTCGATGTTCAGAAATAAGAACAACCCATAGGCAAGTAGAGCAAAGATGGCCTCAAAAGAAATTGTACTCTTCATCCTAGCAAAGTAACAGGCTTTCTCCAATAATAACTGAGCGGGTAATCCTCTAATACCTCCTTTGGTTATCATGTGGGACTCAACCTCAGACTTCCCCAAATGAACCATAACAGCAATCTCATGAGATTTGGGCTCCCCCTCCAAACCGGTGAAAGGAACACGATCGGTAACAAGTAAACCCAGTAGATAAGAATACTCTTATAATGTGGGAATCAACTGATAATCGAGGAATGTGAAACATCAATACATCGGATTATAGAATTGGACCAAAGTCGAGAAAATACCCTCCTTCATCCTGAGCTTCATGAGAGATACGATGGATCCAAACTTCTTCCGAAAATCTGTAGAACTTTCAATCTCGAGAATTAGACTCATCAAATTATCTATCTTGGGACTCTTGAAATTGAACTTCTGAGTCTTTCTTTTTCCAGAATCCATGGTCAAAAGTACCTGAGATATTCACAAAGATTCAACTTTAAGTCCCTTCAACTATAATGCCTTAAAAGATGCTCATGGGTGCATGAATGCATGATGCAACAATCACACACAAGATCACAAACATGGGGGGTTCATAGGTTTAACGTCACGAGCATGGAGTCAAAGGTACTACCCACAAGGTATGGTCTAATAGTTTATCACCTGCCAAACAAGGTTCTAAAAGGTTCCAAAAGTCTACATTCTTCCTTTAGATATTACCAACATCCGATTGACTCGGTAATTAGTAATATTCTCAAGAAAAACTCGTCTGAGTGTAGTGTCACATGAAAACCATTTCCAGATTACTCCATCATAGCTTCTTCACTACACCTAAAAGGCCAAGATGGTTTAAAGGTTCTATGGTCCTCGGTTTCAACAGGCACCCAGGTCGAAAGCAGCACGTCTTCCCGATTATTCGGTAAAAGACACTGCATTCAAAGGGGCCTCCACTGAGTGAGGGATCTCATGCCTCCTTTTTTGGGATTACTCCCTCAAAGTTAACATGACTATACCGCCCGTCCTATCTTAAGTTTGCCCAAGTCTGAGTGTAGGACTTATGAGAAATCACCAAGAATCCTGAAAACCAATAAAATCTAGACAAACATGTATACAACATATAACATATAACAAATAAAAAACATACACAAATATAAACAAAGATAGGCTTAACCTACTTAGGGACGGACCAACAACAGTTCAATCTTTCCCCAGCAGAGTCGCCATTTTTCTGTAGCGGTAGAAATTTTGAGACTAAGCCATTGGATGGACTTGACTCGCAAATATCAAAACAAAAATTGCCACCGCGCTTTATTGTTTCCAAGGGAATGGGAAAAGAGCGAATAACCCAAAAAAAAAGGGGAGAGAATCTAAGTTCATGGGTTGGTTATGCAAAGGGGAGGTATTAGCACCCTAAACATCTACGGTACTCCGTAGGAACCTCTTTGAAAATTTGTGCATTTTGGCTATAAATGTTGTATACAAAAAATAGATCGTGGGGATGAGAAAAGAAGTATTTTTTACAATATTTGCACCCGACGCGGTTGTGAACCTTTAGTGCCTATGTACCACCTTCCGTGCAATAGGGGATCAGGGTACTCGTAGTTCAACTTTAAATTTTTTTAAAACACAAGTGTGTTGGTTAATTTTAAGAGACGAGACATCATCGTCTTATCCGAGTGAAAGAACATACTTACTACCCATGATTATGAGAAAGGAGAATTTGTGTCATCTCAAAGTGGAGGGTATGGCTTGGATTTTAAAATCAACAAAACCTCACTCAACATCCAAGTGGAAAATATCTCTCTTCACTACATATCATAGAAGTATAGTAGCTCGCATCACTACAAGGATTTGACAAGAGTCTAATCTTTTGAGAAAATTTTGTAAGGATAAAAGCCAAAATGGAAAAAATGGTTTGAATGAGATTGATTATATTTTAGTCTTGTCACAAAAATGTCAAAGTATTATTAAGTTGATTAGGGTTTGATTAAGAAAACACATTTGAAAATGCATGGACCTAAGTCCAAGTTTATTATGAAAGCGGTTCAAGTTTAGAAAGCAAGAATATTTTTGAAAGGAGGGAGAATATTTTTGAAGTTAAATAAGGTGGGAAGAGATGAAGGGACTATCCTAAAGAATAAGGTAAAAGGTAGGAAAAGGAACCGTCTAACCAACAAGAAGCCAACACTTGACATTATGAGTCAATGTAGAATTCCCATTCTTTGGATTGAAACCAAATAAGCAAGGACAATATAACCTCTTGAGAGTCAAACTTCAAGTGCATTAAGTCTTCACAAAAAAATTGGGCAGAGTAACGGCTGTATACAGATGAATTCCCAATCACAAACAAAGCATATAATCAAAATAACCTGAACACAAAGAAAACAAACAACCGAATGTCTTAGGGTAAACCCCGAGAACTCCAGATAATATTGCAATAAAAGTCTCTAGGTCTCAAGGTAGGTCAAAGTCTCTAATCCTAAGTCTAAGAATTCCATCACTCCATAATGCCAAGGATAGTAACCAAATAGTCCAAGTAACATTAAAGATTTTTATGGTTCAAGTAGATTATTAGGTATCTTCAAAAAAAGAAATGAAAAGCTCAAGTGAGCAAAAATGAAAATGACATAAAAGTAAATG
The DNA here is from genome assembly GCA_948472305.1 of Vicia faba. Taxonomy (NCBI): domain Eukaryota; kingdom Viridiplantae; phylum Streptophyta; class Magnoliopsida; order Fabales; family Fabaceae; genus Vicia; species Vicia faba. The sequence goes on along the minus strand of OX451735.1, from coordinate 1,311,617,200 downwards.
CTCAAGTGAGCAAAGATGAAAATAGCATGAAATGTAAATGTTAAAATAAAATGGTGCATAAAGTAAAGGCATAAAATAAAAGCACAAAATAAAGGGGAATAAAGTAAAATTCAAATGTTAATGAATTGATAATTAGAGGTTAGTTGAATGACCATCTTGAAACTAGCATTTGAAAACTCATTAGAAGATTTATAAGATCAAAGCCTCTCAACAACAAGTTTCATTTGCTTTTTGTCAAGTTATCATTCATTTCAAGATCTCAATGTAACAACATATGATCAATAATGTTTAAGTGATTCACTTATACCAAAGTTTATGAAGATTCATTAGAGGATTGATAAGACCAAAGCCTCCTAACAATGAATCTCAAGGTTATTGCATCAAAGGTTTCAACTTAAACATCCTTGGGCTTGAAAACTAAGGTTTGAGCCACGAATGATCATTTCTCGAATCAGGACAAAATTTAGCACTATGTTAAGCAATCGTAAGTGGACTTATATAGAAGTTACGCCTATTTCGAGGCCGGTCAATAGCAATCTATGTGCCATATGTTTGGAGAGGTGAGATGTATATCATCCTCTAACAACATGTAACACAATAAGAAAAGGATGAGATGAAGGGATATATTTGAAATAAAAAATTAAATCAAACTATCATTAAAATCATTCATCCATTATAATGGAGTTAAACTCAACACCCAAGATCCAATGATGTTAATGAAGACCATGATCAAAAGGTCAGAATATATACAAAAAAAAAATTTCATTGAATGACTAAAATAAAATAAACGGAAAATTGATTTTTAAAAATTTTTTTAATATAAAAATAAAAAGGAAAATAGCAAACTATATTCAAAATATCAAAGAAAAATTAAAAGAGACCATAGAAAAATCATAAATGACCTCAAATATTTTTACAAAATTTTTGGTAATTTTTCCAATCAGAAAAGTATTTTTAAACTAATTAAAATTACTCAAATAATTGAAAAAATATCAAAAATAGTAGAAGTCAAAATAAAGTTCTAGAAAAAATTCAAAAGGTCTGAAATAAAAAAGACAATTTTGATGAATTTTTCCAGAATTTAAAAATTCCAAAAAGTATTTTTTTAACACATTAAAAACAAGCCAAAACAAAGAAAAAATTATGAAAAATACCAAATCATAAAATAAAATTATGAAAAAATAAAATTCAGAAAAATAATATTTTAAAATATTTTTGTGAATTTTTTCATAACTTTTGAGTCATAAATGAAATTTCTATGATTTTTTGAAGTTTAAAACAGTTAAATATAAAAATCAGAAGAAGAAAAAAAATATAGACCATTGGATGAGTGTCAAAACGCGTTACTAAGCTAATCCAATGGATCAGGCGCGTTGTGCATATCATGGTCTTTAATGAATAAAACATGTGATTTGTTGTGACTGGATTTTTAATCAGAGTCGCGACTACTAGTTTTTATCCTAAGGAAAGGAATCTAATAGGAATCCTAATTCGCAAACAGAGATTCTAGGTTTCGGACTTCATTAGATGAAAGGAAGGTGTTAGGAACCTTTCATCTACCTTGTTCACAAGGATACTAGGTTTTAGGTTTAGTTTCTGGTGAAATAGGGTTTTAAATTTTAATAAGGAAAATAAAGGGTTTTAATTTTTTATAGGGGAAAAGGTTTAATTTTTTATAAGGGAACTCACCACGATTTTTGATTGTATGCCTATGTATCCTCTTATGAGGAATCAAAGTCCCAATTCGTAGTTCGTATGAGGTTGGTGTTTTTTAGGGGTTGCAAATGTATTTTGAATCACCTCGCATTTTGGTCGGGAGTAGTGATTGTGGAGATTTTTGCTAAATGCGTGATTAGTCAAAATCCGTTTGCAACCCTTTTGTAAAAACAAGTTGTTTAGATTAATTGATTGCGAAAGATAGTTTGAGATTTGTTAGTGTTTTTTAATCGTGTGAATTGCAAAAAAAGCTCTTGATTAATGCACGAGTAAAAAAATGTTTAATGCAATGTATAAGAAAATAATATATGCATTTTGAATAAAAATAGTTTACATGTTAATATAATAATAATAAATAATAATACTATGAATAAAAATTACTATCAATAATAATAATTATACTTAAAATAATAAAACCAATAATTATTATAAAAATAAATAGATAATAATATATTTAATAAGAAAATATAATAAAAATGAATTATAAAAATACAAACTATAGAGCAATTTTTAATTAAATCAGAGGGGGTGCATTTTTATATTAGCAAGTAAAAACGGGGGCCGCAATTAGGACTCTGGGCTAGGCCCAAATATGCAGGCTGGACAGGGAGGTGCTAAGAGTTTCGTGATTGAGTAATTCAGGGCGAAGGGAGGTGCAGAAAACAGTGGGCTTAGGCCCAAACGAGTTTGAAGAGGGGCTGGCTGGATCGTATGAGGCAAGGCATATGTGAGTTAGCTTGTGACTTGGCCTAATGGTCGTCAGATCAAAATCTAGTGGATAAGAATGAGGGAGTATGTGAGTTATGGTGTACCGGTGCGCATGGAATTGGACGTAATATAAATTTCATTTTTTACATTTTTACACTCGCAATGTTGTTTACAGTAGCTTTATTCTCTCCCTCTCTCTCACCATAAAACCTTTCACTCTCTCCTCCTTCTAACCCAAGCTCTCACCTAAACCTCCTTCTTCTGCGGCGGCTCTCCGCTCAACTGAACCCTTACGCCTTTAACTCCCCAATCAACAATTAAAAGGAAAACAAGCTAAGTTCAATTACCCTCTGTAGTTATTACGATTCTGATTCTTGAACTTTTGGGTTTAATCCCTTCTTTCTCTCTTTTTCTGCAGATTCCAGTGATGTTCGAGGTCGCATGGTGGAGTGTCGTGGTGTACGGCAGCGGCAGTACAATTAGGGTTCCAGATATTAGAACCCCAATTAGCTCTTCTTCGGTCTTCATCTATACTTCGGCACTGTCTTCACCTTCTTTGTGGCGCCTTCGTCTTCTCTGTATACGACCTCTTGTACTCCCATGTTCTTTTGTTCTCCTTAATTCTTCTACTGTAAAAATCCACCCCCCTCTCATTCTGTTATTTCTGAGATGTTATTTATAGGCTTTTTCTTTATTTTTTGGATTACTGTTTTGTAAATTTGTTGTTACAGTTAGAATGATTTTAGGAGATTAGAAGGAATTAGGGATTAGATTGAGATAAATAGGGATTTAATTAGTTGTTTGATTGAATTTGATTTACTGTAATAGATGTAACTGAAGATTCTATTCTATCATAATATTCAGATCTGGTTGAGTTTTGAGATTTTCTGGAGATTAGATTTGCTTTACTGATATTTGATGTTTCTGGATTTGATTGTTAAAAGATGTAATTTTGTTTTTAATTTCTATAGTATGCGTAAATGAACAAAATGTGCATGAATTTTGGTTTGAATTGGTACAGTGTGTGTTATTATGAATTGGGCCTTGCGCTATTTATTCAACCCAGTAACATTCTAAAAATACTACACCAGTCATAATATAAAGATTGGGCCCAACGTTTATTGTTGCTTCAGTTAGCCCAAATGCGCTTCTTTTGTCCCCAAAACCAATCATTTACAAAAAACAAATTTTAAAAACAAATTTTAAAAACAAGTTTTATCAGTGAAAAAACGTTACGCTTTCTTTTCCTTTTTCTTTAAAAAATATTATTCATTTATTTATTTATAATGATAGCCTCTTTTTTTTAGTAATAAAAAATATCAATTTCAGTAATAATATTTGTTTTCTCCTAAAAACATTAGATGGGCCAACTTAATGGGCTTTATATTGCAACCACACCCCCTTTTATTGTTTTCTATTCAAAAGAAATGGGCCAACATTGATTCTTCAGCTCTTCATTTATTAACAAACATACATTCTTAAATTTAATTTCCACCTCTCCTTCACTGATAACAACAATTTTATAACTAAGAACTTAATAATTACTTGAATAATTTTTATTTTTGAATCGCATGGGTCACTGGCCAACATGCTTCGCGAAGGAGTATATGAGTCTTTCGGATTTAGAAAACCCCACTTTTTCTGAATTAAACTACACCCCCTAGTCATGGATAAAAATGGACCATCAGATATTGCTATACCATCTTTAAATAAGTATTTCTTTTATTTTTATTTAAAAAATACAATCGTCGAGGTAGGGAAAATTTGGGGTACAATATGATCCAATATTAAATCAAATTTGAAAAAAAAATCATGGCAAATTCCCATTGGTTGAAGACGGACATGTAGGTCGTCTTCAACCTCTGTCCACGAGATTTTCCAGTTCATGAAATGGAAAATTAGAGCTCTATACTTGTACCATTTACTTCGTCTCTTCAAGACGATTCCAATGGTATCCTAACGAAAAATTTATTTAAGGTGTAGCTCAGTGGTTTTGCAAAAAAACAGAAGGAAAAATTTGAATAGGGATTTGAAAATTCATGGCCAAAACTCACTTCCAGTTGAAAACAATTGTTGCAACTAGTATCAGGATGATGAGAGCTTCATTACAGTACCAAAGTTTGAGAGAATTGATGAAGTAATCTACCTATTTAAGTTCAAATTCAAAGCTCTGAAATTTGACTTAGCTAGCACGATTTAGGATGCCTTAGAGCTTGGTTTTTCTTCTGTTTGCTTCAATGAAGTTTAAGAATGAAGAATTCACAAAGAAAATGGATTGAGGAAGGCTGTAAAACTGAATTCGAGTTTGCAGAAAAGTGGGTTGATGAGAGAGTTTGGCAGGTGATTTTGGCTATTCAAGCTTGATAAAATGAGAGGAGTGAGGCCCTCTATTTATAGGGAAGTGAATGGGATGCTCAAGCATGTGGAATGGTGAAGTTTGGAGGGAATTCATGTGAAATTGCAAGCATGAGAAGTGTGACTTCTATTTTTCTCAAAACTCAACCAAAACTTGCGTTTCAAGGTGCTAATCACTTCTGCAAGATTTCTAAACGTGATTAGAAGTAAAAACGCACTGAAATTTTGTGTTTAGATGCAAAATCAAAAATTTCAAATTCTGAATTTGAAGAAAACTTCAGTTTCAATGTACCATCCTTGAATCAATGGTGTGCATGATTTAGGGAACCTTAGGATTTGATTCTTGATGCATTGGAAAGATGAGATCACAAAATTTACAATGTGAAAAGAATGGAATAAAAAATGACCTATAATGTTTTGATTCCAAACAAAGCCTTCCTCCAAAATCTTGCATTGATCAATGATTATAGCTTGAAGTAGACTTCCCAAAGAGCATTGTGAAACTTGAATCACTCAAAAGTACCAAGTATTGAAAAAGTTATGGTCTTGCAAAATTGGTGAAAATTCATGAGATAACCTATAATTTGTTGCATCCTTAGAGCATCTTCCATCCATTTTCAAGCTTTGCACATAAAATAAGAGTTGAAGTTCACATCCTTAAGATAATTGTGGAAAAATAATGGGCTCAAGGAGATTAAAATTTACCAAGTTATGATATTTTGAAGTCACGTAAGGGAATTTGATGGCATATCTAGAGGACTTGTAATCTTTCTTCATCATTAGACATCTTCCACATAAAATTTTATTGAAAATCTTGAAGTGATTTGTAGATAAACCCTTTAAAGAGAAGCATGCCTTTGGAATCACCCAAAAATACCAAAATATGAATAAGACATAGCCCTTAGAAGTTCAAAACCCTAGCTCCTAGAGCAACAAAATGCCTTAGAAACCCTTTTCAATTTTGACAAACTTTCTTGCACAAATACTTTTTTCTTGTAAATAGAAGTTGTTGAGGATGATAATGAGAAACCATAGCAACAAAAACCAAATCCAAATATTAATAATTGATGGAATCATGCACTTGTGATTAAGAAATCAAGAACTTGTCCAATTAGGTCAAACTTCTTCAATCAACTTTTGCATCCTTTGACGTTATTTGACAAATTGAGGCATGATGAATCATAATAGACTTTGTCATGATATTACTTTAAAGCATCTTCAATGATGAAGCTTGAATCTCAATGAAGCTTTATTGAAGAAGGCATGGAAATAAACTCATGAACCTATAGATCAACTTGATGGAATGTGTTGTTCTTTCACCTATAATATCATCAATTATGGAAAACATCCATTGTATTTATTAGTTAAAATGTAATAAATACAAAACATAAATGATCACAATATACAAGTCAAATTGCTTGGTGATTCCCCATGAGCAAACCTAAAGATAAGGAGAAGAACTAAACCCTACTGCGATCTTGTTGTGATTGAGTTGATATGAGATGATAGAGGGATCTTTGGGGAAATAATTTATCTTGTCGGTTCCTAGTATGAACAGTGTTTGTCGGAGGAAGCACACATCGGCTTGCTTAAATTTAGAATTGGCGCATTCAGAAAGAATAAGCTGCCTTGAGGCTGTTAGAGGGGTGTAGTCATGGAAACAATCGGTTGGCCCCTTGTAGTCCTTGGAGTCACGAGACTTGTATTCTCGTTTCATATCCCCCCGATGGGATATCGAGCATTCGTTGTTCTTCGAGGATTTGGCACTCTCTTTGTGCCTTGATTCCCTGGCGCTGCTGGTCGTTTCCTTCTCCTCGTACTGTATATACGCATGGGCCTTGAGGAGGAGGGAGCCGAGTGTGGCCGGTGTCTCAATGCCTACAGCTTTGGCAAAGTCATTGCAAGGACGGAGCCCGCGCTCGAGGAGATACTTCTTCATGTTGTCCATCATTGAGACCTGAACTGCTTCCTTGTTGAAGCGTTCAATATATGCCCACAGAGACTCGTCCCTTCCCTGGATGATTATTTTGAGCAAAGCCTATGATTTCGGGTGTCGACGAGAGGCGGTGAAATGCCTTGAAAATATACTCCCGAGCTGCTTCCATGAGCTGATGGATTTATCGGGGAGGCTCTTATACCATGACATTGCCCCCTTCCTGAGAGTGGTTATGAAGATTCTACATTTGATGGCTCCCCTGACCCCTTGGTAGTCGAGGAGAGCATCGATGTTCTCGATTTTCTCATCAAGATCTATTGTTACTTAGTAGGTTTCTAATGGAGGTGGCTTCTCCAGGCCAACAGGAAGTGGAGCTTCTATAATCTCCCTTTATAGCGGGCCACGGGGCTCGTCATCCTCATTATCCACGGGAGATGGAGAAGGGAAGTGATAGTTTCTTCCTCATCGATCGTTACGGTCTCGTTGGGGGGAGAGGCTCCTTAGTTTCTTCTTTTCTTCGGGCAAAGGCAATCGAGTGCGGTCGATTTGTCAGTTATCTTTCCTCTTCTTGAATGAATGGAAGTATTGATCTCTCGCAGGAGGTGTGTGGTTGTGTTTCTTGAAGAAAGAAATGTTGCGCCTCTCCTTTTTTGGTGGTAGGCCACGCCTGGGTGGTGATATATTGGGGAATTTTGTTGTCTGGTTCTCCGAGGAGGAGATCTTGATCGCCTGTTCTCCCAGGCCTATATACTTTTATTTTGTTGTAGGATGAGGGTGTTGGTATGATTGATAGCAGTGAGCAGTATTGCCATGGCCGAGTCAGTGTTGATAGGGATGGGAACTGGTTGCATGACTTTTGGCAGTTCCTCAGTGGAATTCTTAGGACGTCCCTTGTCCAAGAATTGGTCATCTCTGCGTCGAGCGTCGGTTGAATCTAGAGACGCGGTTTGTCCGTCTTAGAAGCCCCTGTTATCCTCAAGGTGAAGATAATCTTGACTTCCCTCGGTTTTATGATCAGTGGAAATAATAGTCTTTCCGGGAAGATGAAGATCATCATTGTCAGCCATTATTAGTGATAGGAATCTTGAAAAAGTTGCTTTGATCTTAAGTTTCAGGGAAAGAAAGATGGGGAGAGAAGTTTGCCACAGACGGTGCCATTGATCTTAGCCTTTGATCAGAAGCTATCAAGTGGCCAGAATATGATCTATAATCGGGGTGCATTGTCGAGGAGAAAAAGTGGGTTGTACTATCAAGGCACTCTGACGATCAAGTAAGAGTGGGAACAAGGAGATACAAGCAAAGTATTAGGTGGTGAATAGTGAATATTCGATATTCGGCCCTCACAGGTGTGAGGGTTTATATAATTCCCCTAGCGTGTGTGTTTTACCCAAAATTTTCCCTCTCATTTTATCAATATTTTTCATCACAAGACTCTTTGAACTCAAGATCAAGCTAGGGTTTACTCTGCTCAAGACATCTCCTTGCACTGTTGACCTAAATTAGGGTTTGAGTTTGCACAGGGATTTTTGGACTTTCAATGCTCAAAGTGACTCTCATACTTCATGTTGGACTTATAAGATTTCCCATACCAAGTTTCAAGCCTTGAATCAAATTTTTGCCCAGTCAATTGGACAGTTGACTTAGAAATCAGCTGTATTGGGGAAAAACTCAACTGTGGCCAATTTACAGTCAAACCTCATAAATTTTGATCCATATAAACATTATAAGCTCATATGAACCATTTGATCAAGTTTGGACCACAACTCCTCAAGAAATTTGATCAGATCACCAAAAGGGCAAAATGATCATTTTTAGGGTTTTGACTGCAGAAGGGCAATTTCTGACTTTTGACCTAGCCAATGGCAAATTGGGTTCAAGAATGGATTCAAGGACTCAATGGCATCATCTTAACTTATTCACAAGGTTCAAAAGATCTCAATTGCATTGGATTGGCAGATGAATTTTTCAGTCAACTGATTAAAATTTGACTGTACACTGAAAAGTCAAACTTTGACTTTTTGGTCAAAATCAAGTGCCAAGGGTCATTTTTCATCAAGATGTGTCAAAACATGAAACTTGTTCATCAAGAAACCCAATTTTGCAAATTAGGGTTTAAGATTGAAAAATTCCATAACTTAGAATTTTTCTAAGTTATGAAATTTTCTTAATTTTCCCCAACTTTGCCCAACATTTTCACCATGATGCAATTGGATTCAAACAAAACTTCCAACATGAAAGTTGTAGTCCTCCACAAGATCTAAAAATTTTATTCAAAAAGTTTTCCCAAAAGAAGCTTGGATCTCAAGTTATGATTTTTGGAACAAGGGTACATGAAACTTTTAACTTAGTGAAATTTTGCCCTAGTTTAGGCAGGATTTTGACCTATCTTCTTGGCAATTTTTCACCTAGTTCCACTTGGAATCTCAAAATTCATTTCAAATAAGGATTGTAGAGAATGATATAAGCTTTCCAAAAAGTCCAAGGACTCTCCAAAATCATTTGTGGTTATGGAGAATCGAAATCTTGAAGTTGGCAAAAACTCACTTTTGATCCATGGCATTTTCTTAGTGATACAAGTTGCAAACTCTAATAAGCTTGCTTTGTACTTGATTACAGGTCCTAAAACCCTTCCATACTCAATAATTAAATTCAAATCCATTGGTCTAAGGCTTTGTTTTGGTCATTAGAAGATTATACAATAGATTAATCCATAAATAGTAAAAGGTAACTTAGCCATTTTTGTCCAAATCTTGCTTTATGTCAAATTAAATCCTTGAGCATTGAACCATATCTTATGCAGCAAATCAAATCCACAAACTTGAGGGTCCAAGAGCATAGTGTGAAAGCTGATAGATAGCCTGTACATGCCTGTCTTGCATCACTTGACCACTTTTTCTTCATATACAAGAAACTTGTAAAACACAACACAACTTGAACATCAGAGAGAAACAACTTTTGCAAGCACTTGAGACAAGTTTCACACATCCCTTTGAGCCAGAAACACGATCCTTTGAGCCCTCAAACCTTCCATAGAACAAAATCACCTTCCATTGGCAAAACAGGACAACTTCTGTATCTTGAGTTCTATCTCATAAGTTGCTCGTGCATTTTTCCTCAAACTTGTTCAAACACCTTCCACATAACCTATCCAAGCTATCCCAACCCTTAAACACTGACTGTAACTCCATTTACAAGGTTTTCCATTTTTTATTTCAGCTTGTGCAGGTTGAGTTCTACAGGCTTGTTCAAGCACATTCAAGGCAAGCTAGGCATTGGGGAAGGTCAGAGGAAGTTCAAGCAAGCTCCCAAACATCTCAGGCCTCACTGAAAAGATCCACATTGCCATACACGAAGTCAACTGAAACAGGTTTTTGTCAACTTCCTATCTCTCTATTTAGGAATAATTAGGCTTAGGTTTGTGAATAAAAAATGTAGTATTCATAGCCATGAAACTGTACATATGCTCAGTTTTCATTTTAGTTAAGCATGCTAAGAGAATTTGATCCATGAACTTCCTGAAAAAATTAGGTTAGGATTTAGGGCCAGAGAAATTCTCTCTGGTCTTTGAGAGTTAGAATAAGTTCTTTACATGGTTGGATTCGTCTCAAAAAATGCTACAACTTTGATGTTTTGAGTTTTTGCATTAGAGCACTCATGCAGGATCTGGAGATTTGTACAGGGCGCGTGTTTTGTTTTTTGACAAAGGTTGAAGATGAAGTCCAAGTGGGCTAGGCTTGGTTTCTGACTCACTTTCTGCACCCCCCTCATTACTGACTGCACCCCCCTGGCCCATTTCTTCATATTTTTGTATTTTTTTCATTTTATACAAACTTGAAAATAATACATTAAACATTATGCTTTTATTTTTTATTATTTATACTTAAATAATATTTTTTCCTAAATATATTTTATTTTGGTATATACATTATTTTATTTTATTTTGGTATATTTACTTTCTTAAAAGAAAATTAGGGTTTTTGCCCTTAAATAAAAAATAATCTTTTTATTTCTTTTTTACATTAAATATTATATTTTTACATACATAAAAATAAACAAAACATTTTTTTCATATTCATAATATTTTGCATATTTGTTTAATTTATTCATTTAAATATTGTTCATTTATTATTTGTATAAATTATTCAATTTGGATGTAATAGTAAATATTAGGGTTTTATTTTCTTGCAAATATCCCCCATTAAAAAATTGTATCCCCCTTCCCATATCAAATATTGTAATAATGTAGATTTATTTTACGCATTTATGCTTTCAATTATGCCATGATTAGAGATTAGGGTTTGTATGCAAAAAATCCAAAATCAAACAAATAGCTTGACTAATACAAAGACAAAGATGCATGAAAATGATAACACAATGCACACTTGCACCCCTAGGGTTTCATCCACTTGTTTCCTTTAAAAGGGCCATGTTATGCATGTTGAGTACTTTGGCAAAACAAAAAAAAAACAAAAGATCATAGTCCCTCGATGACGCTATCTTGGTTGCCTATATCAAGATAATCATAGTCCCTCAAAAATTTGCTAAAGATACTTAGCACAATTGCTATCATGGTCCATACGATGACCCGCACCTGTCCTGTTTAACATCCTAATACAAGGTTGTTTACCAAATGCAATGGTAAAACAACATTGTCAAAATGGTTAAAATGTGTAGGAAATACCTTTGAGTAAAATAGGGTAGAAAACTATTAGTTACTTGATCAAAACTTGCAAAAACATCCTTGCTATTTTCAAACACACCTCATAACACAATTTCAAAACATTTCACAAAACAAACTCTCAAACATTGAAATATCTTTTCAAAATACAAACACCTTTGTATATATTCAAACAAGAATCATTACAAAGGTTGCCTAGACAAGGCCTCTTTTTCAAAGCATTTTCAAAAACCACACACAAAGCACCAATTCAAACAATTGAAAAAGAAAAAGCAAGTGATCTAAACAAGTAACTAAGAGCCCATGGATAACCATGGATGAAAAGGGTGCTTGCACCTTCCCTTTTCATAATCTACCCCCCGAACCCAAGAAAACATCTCAAAGGTCTTTCCTGTGCTTTTTGACCTTTCCTTTGGATAAAATAAAAATTCGGTAGCGACTCTTGCTAAACCAAAACATTTGCAAACACAAACGCAAAACCTCAAGTCAGTTCTCCCACCGTATCACAGAACTGGCGACTCTGCTGGGAAGAATTTTAAAAGTGGAGTAACCTTAGGGTTTAGATCATCTTTACATGCTTATCTTGTTTTCTTTGATTTCTTTACATTTGGTTCTCTTGTTTGGGTTTGAATCCTCCACCCATATTTTTGGGAAACATTCATAGGTAAATAGCAATATATTGTGGAAACTGTGCGGGGTATACCGACATGGATGAAGCAATAGCTATATTAGTGCAACATATTTGTGGGTACCGGTAGCCTTTGAGTCAATCAAAGAGAATACGAGGCCGCTGAGTGATGTCATGAAGCACTAATGAACTCTTAGAACCTTTACTTGACCATCTTGGACTTTTTAGGGGTAGTGAGATGACCAGCTTTGGTGAAGTCCGGAGTTGGTAGATACTCGATACTACACTCATTGAGGGTTATTTTCTTGGAACCCGATCACTATTTATAGGACAGGTTGAGCCAACTAACTTCAAGAGGGTACTTACCTATGAAACCCCATGCAAGCCTGAAACTAGGAACTTGTGTGACTTGCTTGTACATATACTTGTGCATACATCATGAACATCATAAAGCATCATATGCATCCACTAACCATTTCAAGGGTTTGGATCTTCATCTTTGTTCTTGTTTTATAGGTAATGGAATCTCTTCGCAGGAAAACTATTCAGGTCAACCTTGTGAGGATCCCTCCTCAACTCAAGGAGCTTATTTCCAAGATTCCAGAGAATTCTCCCTTCAGTGAAAGACATGGTAGACTTCTCAACTTGGTCAACTCCAACATTGAAGAAGACATGGTGAAAGTTCTCTTCCAGTTCTTTGACCCCCTACACCATTGCTTTAAATTTCCTGATTACCAACTAGTACCTACTTTGGAGGAATTTTCTCAACTCCTGAGGATTCTTATTCTCCATCAACTACCCTACAAAGGTACGGAAAGAAAACCAAAGCCTGAAGATGTTGCTCAAGCCTTACACTTGCAACCATCTGATATCAAAGGTCATTGGGAAACCAGAAGTGGTGTCAAGGGTTTCTTGGAAAAGTTTCTATTTGAGAAGGCACAAGACTGTTGGAATTCTCTAGATCTGCAAGCTTTTGAGGAGATTGTAGCACTTCTCATCTATGGGTTGGTTTTATTCCCAAACCCTGATCAACTTATAGATGTGAATGCTGTCAAGATTTTCATATCTCGGAATCCTGTGCCTACATTACTTGGGGACATCCTCCACTCATTTCACACACGAAAAATAAGGAAAAGAGGTGTTCTCATGTGCTATACTCCTCTTCTAGCAAGGTGGTTTATTTCTCACCTTCCCCGGTCAGTCTTGAAGAATGAACAAGGCTTGAGGTGGTCACAATGATTGATGACTCTTACACATTCTGATGCTCATTGGTGTTCTCGGTCCAGAGAAAATGTCATCATCATTGATCGTTGTGGGGAATTCCATAATGTCCCATTACTTGGCATTAGGGGAGGCATTACCTATAATCCTTGTTTGGCTCTGAGACAGTTTGGATATGCTCGAAGGGATGGCCCTCATGATATGCTAATTCCAGACTTGGTTTTTGACTTTGACAACGACGCTCAAGGACTTCGACAAAGGTTTATCCGAGCTTGGAGGATGCCCAACAAAGTGGACAGTAAGACACTAGGACACAAGAATTCCATCCCCCTTTAGCCTTACCTCAAGTGGGTACGAACCCGCGCCCAGAGTCTTATGATGCCCTACCCCTACATTCTCCCTGTGATCAAAGAGCCTGTTATGGAAGGAGAGGTTCCATACACCCTCCTACATCCAGACATGCCAACATCATTGGAAGATTTGAAAAAGAGTTGGATACACCTCAAGCAAGAACGAAATACTTTTGAAGCCAGCTTCTACGCCAGTGAGAAGAAGGTTTTGGAACTTACCCGTCGACTCCAGGAAGAGCAGACTCTTAACACCTACATCGCACCAAAGAGGATGCACAATGTCTTTTTACATTAAGAATTTTGTGATACTTTGCCCATGGGGCATTTATGTACTAACAAATTTCTTCTTATTAATATGATGTGTGTTCTTTTTTGTCTACAACAACTTTGAATTTTTGAATCCTTGAATGCATTACATGAATAAATATCATTTATCATATGCATAAACAGGTCTTCACAACAGGTTTCCTTATCTTTCTGCTGTTTATCTCAGCAAGATAGATATAGAGCAGACGGTCAAAGATCTGCAAGCACATAATTCGCAGTTCCAACAACTCCTCATGACCTTGGCAAAGGGTCAAGAGGACCTTAAAGCACTGTTAGAGAAGGAAAAGGAAAAAGAAAAGAAGAAAAAGAAAAGGGCTGGTGTGGCCACTCTGGGTAGAAGATTTGAGAACCAAGCTAGGAGAGTCTTGGATTTCCCCTCGACGTCTGATGAAGGGGTTGGCAAAGGAAAAGGAGCAGAAGTACCTTCCGAATCTGAGGCTGAAGAAGAAGAAGAGGAACAGGACGAAGATTACTCTGAGCAGCAGTACCCTCCTACGGAAGATAAGTATAAGAATCTGGAAGATCGGCTGGCGGCCATGGAGGTACAAAGAGTACCTGGGTTGGATTTCGAAGAACTAGGGTTGGTTGCTGGGATCGTCATTCCCCCTAAATTCAAAGTGCCTACATTTGCTAAATACGATGGTTTGTCTTGTCCGAAGATGCATCTACGGTCTTACGTCAGAAAGATCCAACCTCACTCTTCTGATAAGGATTTGTGGGTCCATTTTTTTCAAGATAGTCTTTCGGGTACACAATTGGACTGGTTCTACCAACTTGAGAGGGCTGACGTACATAATTGGGAGGATCTGGCTGCTGCCTTCTACCGACGATATCAGTATAACGCAGACTTAACACCTACTCGTAATCAATTAAAGAGTATGGGTATGGTTGCTAATGAGGACTTCAAGGAGTATGCTCAGAAGTGGAAGGACCTGGCTGGAAGGGTGCAGCCACCTTTGTCTAAAAGAGAGTTGGTTGATATGTTTTTGGGGACGCTGTCTGGTCCATTCTTTAATAACTTGATAGGGAGTTCATCGGTGGGGTTCACTGAATTATTTTTGACTGGTGAACAAGTTGAAGTTGGCATTAAGAGTGGTAATATCCAAAAATATACATCTGCTTATGCCGCTGTCAAAAAACCTTTTCCAGCTAAGAAGGAGGTGTCAACTGTTTACACTCAAAAAGGTCGAGGAAGAGAAGAGCGCCGGTCAACGGTGGGGGCTGTAATGATCCAAAAGACCGCAGCTGATCAACCTAGAAATGATCAACCAAGAACCAACCAACAAAGAGGGGGAAGGCCTGCTAGGCAGTTCACCAAAATAAACATGACGCCTGCCCAGGTTCTCCCCCATCTCTTGAAGTTGAACCTTACAACCTTGAGAGATCCGCCACAAAATCTGAATACAACTTCTCCTTTTTATCATGCCAATGCTAAATGTGCTTACCATTCAAACGGAATAGGGCACGACACCAACAACTATTGGGCCCTCGAAAATAAGATCCAAGATTTAATAGATGCCAAGGAGGTAGAATTCGATGCGCCCGAAAAGCCGAACGTGATTTCTGCCCCAATGCCCAAGCATGGTCATAATGTCCATGCTATTGAAGAGGATTTGTATGTTGTCGCTGTTGATGACTTAATGACCCCTTTGCTATGATCAAGATAAATCTGTTGAAAGCCGGGATCTTCCCAGGCTGTGAAAAAGGTTGTTACTTTTGTTCGTCTCTACAAACCGATTGTCCACTATTGAAGTCATGCATCCAACGCCTGATGGATAATCAAGAGATCCTCTTTCAGAAAACTCTTGTTACTCCTGTTACTCCAATCAATGATGTTACTATAATCACCATTTCCAACAGTCTTTCCAAGGTCTGCAAAAGACCTATTAAGATTACACCTGATCCAAAGTTTGTACCACTGAAGATTACTATGTCGGGGCCTATCCCATATAAGTCCAACAAGACGATACCGTGAAATTATGGAGGAGAGATCTTCTACCACGGTGTTAAGCAGATTGAATCAGTCGAAGAGAGTTCCGATGAAGAAACTCCTGACATAGGAAATATTGCGAGGACAAGTAAGATAACTCGTAGCGGAAGAATCTTCTCTCCGGAGATTGCTCCTCCAAGGGCAGTCTTCGGACCCTCAAGTGCTCCTGTTCCAGTCAAGATATCTGTGCGAAGTCCAGTGATTGAAGAAATTGTTATTCCTGAAGTTGTACCCTCTGCTGTTACAGCTGATAAAGGTAAGGCAATCGAAGAAGCGCCCGTCAGGACGAGGGCTCAGCCTTTGGTTATCCCCGAGACCACCCAAAAGGAAATGGAGGAGATTTTAAAGATAATTAAGAAAAGCGACTATGATGTCGTAGAACAACTGGGGCAAACCCCTTCAAAAATCTCTATGCTAGCTCTATTGCTCTGTTCCGAGGCTCATGCCAAAGCCTTGATCAAATTTCTGAAGACGACACACGTGCCTCAAGAAACTTCTGCGAATCAGTTTCAAGAGTGTGTGGCTAGCCTTACAGCTGATAATGGTCTTGGCTTCTTTGACGCCGATCTAACGTTTAAGGGAAGAAAGCATAATGATGCACTGCATGTTTTAGTAGAGTGCAGAGGGACCACAGTTGCTCACGTTCTGGTTGATACCGGGTCATCTTTAAATGTCCTACCAAAGAAAGCATTGGACAGGATAGACTGTGAAGGTTTGACCTTAAAGCCCAGTAATATCATTGTTAGAGCCTTCGATGGTTCTAAGAGGATGGTTCACGGAGAGGTGGACATTCCAATTAAGGTGGGAACGGAAATTTTCAACTCTACGTTTTATGTGATGGACATCCGTCCTTCATATTCATGCTTGTTGGGAAGGCCATGGATCCACAACGCTGGGGCAGTCACTTCCTCTCTACACCAAATGCTAAAATATCCAGTCCAGGGTAAAATCATAACAGTTCATGGTGAGGAGGAGTAAATGATAAGCCACCTTAACTCTTTCCGCTATGTGGAGTTAGATGGTGAATTCATAGAAACACCTTTCCAACACTTTGAAGAGGTTTCTCCTGAAGTTGCAACGGGCAAGATAATGACTTCTGTACCTACAATTACCAAGCCTGTGTCCCGGATGTCATCCCTTAAAGATGCGAAGGCTGTGATCAAGGAAGGAGGAAGTACAGTGTGGGGTCAGCTACCAGATTTTCCTTTCAAGGTAGATAAGTTCGGTCTGGGTTTCACTGCTTCTAGTCAGAAGGCTGTGCATCGCTCCTGGGATGGAGGACCACCATTAAAGATCACTCATCATGGAGTTCATGCCTTAGAAGATGATGAAGATAGAAATTTTGAAGATTGGATCTTTCCAACCATTGAAGGGGGAATGAACAACTAGGAGGCGAAAGACTTTGTTCCCATTACTTTCATCAATCAGTAATTTATCTTTTGAACATTTTTTGTTGGTCTGTAATAGCTTTTAAACAATTCGTACACTTTTTTCCTTATGCCTTGCCCGGGGCATATAGGTCCATTTGTAAGGGTTTTTATTCTTCATTTTCATATGCCATTTTTAATGAATCATGGACGTTTTCATATATAAACTTTCGTGTTCATTTTCTTTCTTTTTTACATTTTATTTGTTTAAAGGTGGCAATCCCTTACACACACCCACACTCACAAAATGCAGGTACCCATCCACTCCAGATTCCATGGGTAACAATTCTGCTACGGCCTTCAGTGACTCTGAAGATCTGGTCAATCATGCTGAATACGAAGGTGATGAAGACTGTGAAGTGCCTGGAGAGTTGGCTAGACTTTTGCAACAAGAAGAAAGGGCTATTCTGCCCCATGAAGAGTTGTTAGAGACTATCAATTTGGGTACTGCCGAAGACAAAAAAGAGGTTAAAGTGGGTGTCAACCTGAAGCCAAATGTCAAAGAGCGCTTAGTTCATCTGTTGAATGAGTATGTTGAGATCTTCGCCTAGTCCTATGAATACATGTCGGGACTCGACACAGATATTGTGGTTCACCGTCTCCCTACAAGAGAAGACTGTCCACCAATTAAATAGAAAGTTCGCCGAATGAGGCCCGATATGTCTGAAAAGATCAAAGCCGAAGTGATGAAGCAGTTCAATGCTGGGTTTCTTACTGTTACTTCCTATCCACAATGGGTTGCTAACATTGTGCCCGTGCCTAAGAAGGATGTAAAATTGAGAATGTGTGTGGACTACAGAGATTTAAACAGGGTTATCCCTAAAGATGACTTTCCACTACCGCACATTGACATTTTGGTTGACAATACAGCTCAACATAAAGTGTTTTCTTTCATGGACGGATTTTCGGGATACAACCAGATCAAAATGGCCCCCGAAGACATGTAAAAGACTACTTTTGTTACGCAGTGGGGTACCTTCTGCTATAAAGTGATGCCATTCGAATTGAAGAATGCCTGGGAAACCTATCAGCGAGCCATGGTAGCTTTGTTTCATGATATGATACATCATGAGATCGAAGTCTACGTAGACGACATGATAGCCCGTTCACAAAAAGAAGAAGAACACCTCGACCATCTACAAAAGCTGTTTGTTAGGTTGAAGGAGTATAAGCTCAGACTGAAGCCTAGCAAGTGCACTTTCGAAGTCAGGTCCGGTAAACTCTTGGGATTCATTGTCAGCAACAAAGGCACTGAGGTTGATCCTGCTAAAGTCAAAGCTATACGAGAAATTCCTGCCCCCCGCACTGAAAAGGAGGTCAGAGGTTTCTTGGGACGCCTAAACTACATTACAAGGTTCATTTCTCATCTAACATCTACCTGCGAACCAATCTTCAAGATGTTGAAGAAAGATCAGGTGGTTGAATGGAATAATGACTGTCAAGTTACTTTCGATAAAATCAAGGAGTATTTTCTAGAACCTCCTATCTTGATGCCACCCGTCGAAGGAAGGCCGCTAATCATGTATTTAACTGTTTTGGATAATTCAATGGGGTGCGTACTGGGCCAACATGACGAGTCTGGCCGAAAAGAGCATGCCATTTATTACCTTAGCAAAAAGTTTACCGACTGTGAGACCCGATACTCACTGCTCGAGAAAACTTGTTGCACTTTGGTATGGGTTGCTCACCGGCTAAGGCAGTATATGTTGAAACATACCACTCTGCTGATTTCTAAAATGGATCCGACCAAGTACATCTTCGAGAAGCCTGCTTTATCCGGAAGAATCGCTAGATGGGAGATGATCCTCACCGAATATGATATGCAGTACACGACCCAAAAATCTATAAAGGGGAGTGTGCTAGCTGACCATCTAGCTCATCAAGCTGTCGAAGATTACCAATCTATGAAGTTCGACTTCCCCGACGAAGACATTATGACATTGGACAACATTGAAGGTAACAAACCGTATGACGAACCTGAACAAGGATCCCAATGGACCCTGTACATTGATGGTGCTTCAAACGCACTTGGCAACAGTATCGGCGCGGTACTTATCTCTCCAGAAGGTTGCCATACACCTTTCACCGCTAGACTCTACTTCAGTTGCACCAACAACATGGACGAGTATGAAGCTTGCATCTTTGGTCTCAAGGCTGCTATTGACCTAGGAATCAAATCTTTGGTTGTGTTTGGGGACTCAGCTTTGGTTATCAGTCAAATCAAAGGAGAGTGGGACACTAAACATCCTAATCTCATCCCATACAAAGAACATGTCCTGACATTTTTACCTCATTTCGAGCAGATTACCTTCGATCACTTCCCGCGAGAAGAAAATCAGCTAGCGGATGCTCTAGCTACAATGTCTTCCATGTTTAAACTTAACTGGGATAATGAGGCTCCCCAAATCACCGTCGAGGGAAGGGACGAACCTGCACATTGTCACGATATTAATACCGAATAAGTAGTGGAACAACCCTGGTTTCATGAAATCAAAAGGTATCTCAAGACTCGAGAATACCCTGAAGGTATCTCAAGATACTACGCATAAACGACCCGACAAGTTGAAAACCCGAAAGGGAGACTTGGGGAAAAATGGGCATCCCGGTGAATCAAAAACCCGAAAGGGCGGTTCAGGAAAAAATTAGGGATAAACAAAAAAAAATTGTACACCCGGCAAGTTGAAAACCCAAAAGGGCGACTTGGGAAAAAAAGGGTTTCCCGGTGGATCAAAACCCAAAAGGGCGGTCCAGGCAAAAGTTAGGGAATTAAAGCGTATGACTATGTCTCGTCGGATCACTTTAAAGACAATCTCTTCACGGACAAGCTCCAAGCTTCTGATCAATCCAGTAATCTGTGGACGAAGCGACGAATGGACAAGATACTCAGAGTTGTGAAGGCTATAGCAGAATGGGAACCCCATGGAATTGTTGCACATAGTCATCTTTCTTTGTATAAATTTTTTCTCAATCTTATGACAACATTCTCTTACTAGGATGTTTGTTTCCTTTGTACAAAATACTTACACAAACTTAATATAAAGATACTTCAAAGTACAGAAATTTGTTTGCCTTTTCTTTCTTTTTTACACTTGTGTTTTATTTAAAAACGTCCAATGATTTATTAAATGAGCATATGCATTTGAATATAATCACTGCTTACAAATAAAATGAAATGAGAGAGAATAATTACTGATAGGATGATGTCTTTAGACTATTCTAGGAGGAATCCCCTGCAATACATCATCCAGATCCTCGGCAGAACTAAAGCCTTGAAATGCATATCCCTAGCGGAGTTAAATTTCAAGAATCCCCACCGGAGTTAAGTTTCAAGAATCCCCACCGGAGCAGAACTTTGACCTGCAAACTCTCATTGAAGATGAAACTTCCTTCCCCAACGAAATCAAAACTTCAGCCTTTGAACACCAGTGGAGACCATCCAGTTTCCTCCATCATCCCTGAAGAGTCACTTTAAAACCAGATAATTCCCCAGAGAGTTATTCTTCCCTAGTGAAGTCGCCACGATCAAATCAGCATGTCACGAAGATCCACAGCGGGGATGAACCTTTGATCTACCAATCCCCAGCGGAAACCATTCAGTTTTCCCCTGATCTCCCCAACAGAACGGAGATCCTCACTCTTGAAGTCCCCAGTAGATGGCCATACAACCCAAGCTCCTGATCTCCCCAGCAATATAGCTTTTCCCCACAGAGTTTGTCAAAGACCTTGAGTCTCCAACAGTGGTCTTGGATTTATTTTCCCCGACAGCGGTCAAAGATTTTATTTACTCTAGCTATCCAGGATTTATTTTCCTCAGCAAGACAGCTAATCAGCTTACATGCGCATACATTACATTCATATATCATAAACATTTGACAAAACACATATATTGCATCATACATTTCATGCAACATAACTTTGTGTTTCAGCTAACATTCCACCCTTTTTAGGATGAAGTTAATAGCTACCTAAAACAGATATTCAAAGCTCGGAAAACGGCTTAGAGATGCTCCAAACACGGACACTTCTCTATTTTGTTTATTCAAATCAAGGGGCAGATTCCTGCTCTAGTTATGAAGCCTGGACTCGACCAGATAATACTTTGATTATACTGACGCCCGAAGATTGACCAGAAAATAGTTGAATCCCCTGCAATTTCTTCTGAAACCTGGACGTTGACCAGATAGGAAGTGAAGTATTGCGAAGCCTGGATGTTTACCAGATAGTAGTAAAAGACTGTGAAGCCTGGACGTTGACCAGATAACAGTAAGGTATACTGTGAAACTTGGACGTTGACCAAATAACAGTTTACTCGGACAATTACTTTGAAGACCAAATTCAACCGGATATTAGTAGGCCCCAGAATCAAAAGGGAAACCCGGATGTTGACCGGATAACCAGTTGATATTCTTCTGAAGACTGGACGTTAACCAGATAGGAAGAAAGGTATTGTGAAACCTGGATGTTGACCAGATAGCAATACAAGACTGTGAAACCTGGATGTTAACCAGATACCAGTAAGGTATACTGTGAAACTTGGACGTTGACCAAATAACAGTTTACTTAGCCGATTACCTTGAAGCCTGGATTCAACCAGATATTGGTAGACCCCAAAGTCAAAGGGAAACCCGGAGGCAATCGGATAACCATTTGATTTCCTTCTGAAGACTGGACGTTGACCAGATAGGAAGTAAGGTATCGCAAAGCCTGGATGTTGACCAGATAGCAATACAAGATTGTAAAGCCTAGATGTTGACCAGATAGAAGTTCACTATCACCTCTTCAACCAAGAGACGACTCCCCAGTAGAATGACAGATGACTAAAGTTCTATTTCTACCACAACAGAAACCAGCATTCCCCGGCGTAGTCCTCCTCAACAACAGGTATACGGGCTCTCGCAAAGGAATCTCTTATGTGACCAATTTTTCTTGGATGGCATCTTTAAGCCCATCTCCGACAAGACTCTATCACATCTTCCAAATGGCATCTTTAAGCCCATTCCCTCAACTATACTCTGACGAGCGCAAATTTACAGGCACTCTAGTGTCCAATCCTCTTTTACCTTCGAGTCACAAAAGGCAAACTCGCCAATCTAACTCTTCAGGTTCAAGAAGATTGAACAGGGGAAACTGTTGTACCGCAAAATTTTCCCTCTCATTTTATCAATATTTTTCATCACAAGACTCTTTGAACTCAAGATCAAGCTAGGGTTTACTCTGCTCAAGACATCTCCTTGCACTGTTGACCTAAATTAGGGTTTGAGTTTGCACAGGGATTTTTGGACTTTCAATTCTCAAAGTGACTTTCATACTTCATGTTGGACTTATAAGATTTCCCATACCAAGTTTCAAGCCATGAATCAAATTTTTGCCCAATCAATTGGATAATTGACCTAGAAATCAACTGTATTAGGGAAAAAGTCAATTGTGGCCAATTTACTATCAAACCTCATAAATTTTGATCCATATCAACATTATAATGTCATATGAACCATTTGATCAAGTTTGGACCACAACTCCTCAAGAAATTTGATCAGATCACCAAAAGGGCAAAATGGTCATTTTTAGGGTTTTGACTATAGAAGGGCAATTTTTGACTTTTGACCTAGCCAATGGCAAATTGGGTTCAAGCATGGATTCAAGGACTCAATGGCATCATCTTAACTTATTCACAAGGTTCAAAGGATCTCAATTGCATTGGATTGGCAGGTGAATTTTTCAGTCAACTGATCAAAATTTAACTGTACACTGAAAAGTCAAACTTTGACTTTTTGGTCAAAATCAAGTGCCAAGGGTCATTTTTCATCAAGATGTGTCAAAACATGAAACTTTTTCATCAAGAAACCCAATTTTGCAAATTAGGGTTTAAGATTGAAAAATTCCATAACTTAGAATTTTTCTAAGTTATGAAATTTTCTTAATTTTTCCCAACTTTGCCCCACATTTTCACCATGATGCAATTGGATTCAAACAAAACTTACAAAATTAAAGTTGTAGTCCTCCATAAAATCTAAAACTTTGATTCACAAAGTTTTTCCAAAAGAAGCTTGGATCTCAAGTTATGATTTTTGGAACAAGGGTCCATGAAACTTTTAACTTAGTAAAATTTTGCCCTAGTTTAGGCAGGATTTTGACCTATCTTCTTGGCAATTTTTCACCTAGTTCCACTTGGAATCACAAAATTCATTTCAAAGATGGATTGTAGAGCATGTTACAAGATTTCTAAAAAGTCTAAGAACTCTCCAAAATCATTTGTTGTTAGGGAGTATCAAAATCTTGAAGTTGACAAAAACTCACTTTTGATCCATGGCATTTTCTTAGTGATACAAGTTACAAACTCTAATCAGCTTGCTTTGTACTTGATTACAGGTCCTAAAACCCTTCCATACTCAATAATTAAATGCAAATCCATTGGTATAAGGCTTTTTTTGGTCATTAGAAGATTATACAATAGATTAATCCATAAATAGTAAAAGGTAACTTTGCCATTTTTGTCCAAATCTTGCTTTATGTCAAATTGCATCCTTGAGCATTGAACCATATCTTATTCAGCAAATCAAATCCACAAACTTGAGGGGCCAAGAGCATAGTGTGAAAGCTGATAGATAGCCTGTACATGCCTGTCTTGCATCACTTCTCCACTTTTGCTTCATATACAAGAAACTTGTAAAACACAACACAACTTGAACATCAGAGAGAAACAACTTTTGCAAGCACTTGAGACAAGTTTCACACATCCCTTTGAGCCAGAAACACGAGCCTTTGAGCCCTCAAACCTTCCATAGCACAAAATCACCTTCCATTGGCAAAACAGGACAGCTTCTGTATCTTGAGTTCTATCTCATAAGTTGCTCGTGCGTTTTTCCTCAAACTTGTTCAAACACCTTCCACATAACCTATCCAAGTTATCCCAACCCTTAAACACTGACTGTAACTCCATTTACAAGGTTTGCCATTTTTAATTTCATCTTGTGCAGGTTGAGTTCTACAGGCTTGTTCAAGCACATTCAAGGCAAGCTAGGCATTGGGGAAGGTCAGAGGAAGTTCAAGCAAGCTCCCAAACATCTCAGGCCTCACTGAAAAGCTCCACATTGCCATACACGAAGTCAACTGAAACAGGTTTTTGTCAACTTCCTATCTCTCTATTTAGGAATAATTAGGCTTAGGTTTGTGAATAAAAAATGTAGTATTCATAGCCATGAAACTGTACATATGCTCAGTTTTCATTTTAGTTAAGCATGCTAAGAGAATTTGATCCATGAACTTCCTGAAAAAATTAGGTTAGGATTTAGGGCCAGAGAAATTCTCTCTGGTCTTTGAGAGTTAGAATGAGTTCTTTACATGGTTGGATTCGTCTCGAAAAATGCTACAACTTTGATGTTTTGAGTTTTTGCATTAGAGCACGTATGCAGGATCTGGAGATTTGTACAGGGCACGTGTTTTATTTTTTGACAAAGGTTGAAGATGAAGTCCAAGTGGGCTGGGCTTGGTTTCTGACTCACTTTCTGCACCCCCCTCATTACTGACTGCACCCCCTGGCCCATTTCTTCATATTTTTGTATTTTTTCATTTTATTTTCATTTCTGATTTTATTTTACTATTTTCTAAACATAAAAAATACCAAAATATTTTTATAAATTTTCATATTTTATTTTATTTTTCTAACATAAAAATAATTTAATTAGTATGTACTTTTATTTTATTTAATACAAACTTGAAAATAATACATTAAACATTATACTTTTATTTTTTATTATTTATACTTAAATAATATTTTTTCCTAAATATATTTTATTTTGGGATATACATTATTTTACTTTATTGTACATAATATATATATATATATATATATATATATATATATATATATATATATATATATATATATATATATATATATATATATATATATATATATATATATATATATATATATATATATATATATATATATATATATATATATATATATATATATATATATATATATATATATATATATATATATATATATATATATATATATATATATATATATATATATATATATATATATATAATTTCTTAAAAGAAAATTAGGGTTTTTGCCCTTAAATAAAAAATAATCTTTTTATTTCTTTTTTACATTAAATATTATATTTTTACATACATAAAAATAAACAAAACATTTTTTGCATATTCATAATATTTTGCATATTTGTTTAATTTATTCATTTAAATATTGTTCATTTATTATTTGTATCAATTATTCAATTTGGATGTAATAGTAAATATTAGGGTTTTATTTTCTTGCAAATATCCCCCATTCAAAAATTGTATCCCCCTTCCCATTTCAAATGTTGTAATAGTGTAGATTTATTTTACGCATTTATGCTTTCAATTATGCCATGATTAGAGATTAGGGTTTGTATGCAAAAAAATCCAAAATCAAACAAATAGCTTGACTAATACAAAGACAAAAATGCATGAAAATGATAACACAATGCACACTTGCACCCCTAGGGTTTCATCCACTTGTTGCCTTTAAAAGGGCCATGTTATGCATGTTGACTACTTTGGCAAAACAAAAACAAAACAAAAGATCATAGTCCCTCGATGATGCTATCTTGGTTGCCTATATCAAAATGATCATAGTCCCTCAAAAATTTGCTAAAGATACTTAGCACAATTGCTATCATGGTCCACACGATGACCCGCGCCTATCCCGTTTAGCATCCTAATACAAGGTTGTTTACCAAATTCAATGGTAAAACAACACTGTCAAAAGAGTTAAAAATGTGTAGGAAATACCTTTGAGTAAAATAGGGTAGACAACTCTTAGTTACTTGATCAAAACTTGCAAAAACATCCTTGCTATTTTCAAACACACCTCACAATACAATTTCAAAACATTTCACAAAACAAACTTTCAAACATTGAAATATCTTTTCAAAATACAAACACCTTTGTATATATTAAAACAAGAATCATTACAAAGGTTGCCTAGACAAGGCCTCTTTTTGAAAGCATTTTCAAAAACCACACACAAAGCACCATTTCAAACAATTTAAAAGCAAAAGCAAGTGATCTAAACAAGTAACTAAGAGCCCATGGATAACCATGGTTGAAAAGGGTACTTGCACCTTCCCTTTTCATAATCTACCCCCCGAACCCAAGAAAACATCTCAAAGGTCTTTCCTGTGCTTTTTGACCTTTCCTTTGGATAAAATAAAAAGTCGGTGGCGACTCTTGCTAAACCGAAACATTTGCGAACACAAACGCAAAACCTCAAGTCAGTTCTCCCACCGTATCACAGTGTGGCCATTGGTTCTTGATTCCACGCCTAGATATGCGAGTACGTGAAATCAAGTAACTTCTTGGACTTGGTCAAATCGAGCATATGTGCCCGTTACTAGCATTTGGTTCCAAGGAGTGGGCCAGTTATGGGCATCTCTCTGGTCAGTTCCTAGTGGCCTGCACGATGTTGATGTTGGGCAGGCTGAGAGGATACTCGTCAATCATCCTGGGCCAATGTTGGCTTGGGAGGGCAAATGGTCGAAATTGCCCGACAGATAGCGGGCGATTTGGGTCGTGGACATGCGGTCTGCACCAAAGGAAAGGTCTAGAATGGGCCCATCAAAAGTTATCGGGCTAGTCTAGAACACTTTTATCTTCATTTAATTCCTCAATTTCGTATGCACCATTAGAGAAAACTTGGATAACTTGGAACGAGCCTTCCCACTTAGGGGACCATTTTCCAAATGTTCTATTCTTTCGAACCATGGGTAGAATTACTTTCCAAATTCAATCATCAATCGAAAATGATTTAACTTTCACCTTCTTGTTATAATATTTTTCCACCCTTTTTTTCGCCTTCTCAATATTCTAAGGAACTTAGTCTTTCTTCATCTTCTTAAACTAATTCATCCAACATCATATGCCAATGCATTTCAGATGGAATCTCATGTTGTCTATGAATCCTATTTGATTGTAGATAAATCTCAACTTGCAATACTGCATCATGGACATATGTCGGACAAAAAGGTGTAGTATTTATAACTTCTTTAAAGGAAGTTTGACAAGCCCATAAGATCTGGTCTAACGTCTTATGCCAATTGTTTTAGATTTCTCCTGACATGTTTATTAATCAACCTAATTACTACCTTATTCGCTTCTTCAATCTAGTTGTTTGCCTGGGCATAATAAGGCGCTGATGTCAGTAACTTGAATCTCATTTCATTATCAAACTCCTGAACTTTTCGACCAGTAGAAACTGATCCTTGGTCAGTTGTAATAGTCTCTGGGATTCCAAACATATAGATGATATGCTTTTGGATGAATTCGATCACAACCTCTTGATCAACATTCACCAATGGTATCGCTTTGATCCATTTGGTGAAATAATCAATACCTACCAAAATATACCTTTGATTTTTTAATGATGCTGGTCGAATCTTTCTAACTATGTCTAAAGCCCATCCTTTAAAAAGCCAACGTTTCACAATGGAATGTAATTCGCTTGCAGGAACATGTTGTATGCCTGCATGCATCTTGCATTCTTGGCATCCTTTAGCAAACTCTACACAATATTTAAGAAATGTGGGCCAGTACATTTCTTGTCGAAACAAAAGCCATTTCATCTTATGATTTACTTGATGTGCCCCACATGTACCACTATGGACACAAGAGAGGGATAGATATGCCTCAAATTCGCCAAGACACTTAAGTAAGACTCCCTCAGGTGTCTTTTTAAATAACTCATTACCCACAAGAATATAACTTAAAGCTCGATACCTGATTTTTCTTTCGACAAAAGTTGTTGGATTTTTCAAATATTCTACTATTCGCTTCCTCGAATCTTCGTCTGTTAAACTGTCTATGACTAGAATTTCAAAATTATTTTCATCAGCGTACCCTAGCTTTGTAGTCTTCAAATCTGATGGGGATAGTCTGGATGCAACAACTCTTCCTCTGACTTCAATTGTGTCTTGTAACTTATATTTTAAAATTTTGTACCCATAAGCAATTTGGGCCAAATCGTCGGCCTCTCGATTTTCTAGTTGAGGTATATGTCTAATACTTACCATTTTGGACCTCCGTAGGAGTTTAATATCTATTACAAAATACATTATTAGGTTTTCTTTAACACGTTTATACTCTTTTTATTTTGCTTTATAACTAACCCTAAGTCACCCATTATTTCGACTCGAGTTGCCCCTAATTCCAACAAAGGCCTTCGAACTTATACTTGAATTTCGTTTGAATTTTATTAGGAGAACTAATTAGCACTGCTACACCTGTTCCATTTTTATGACTAGAGTCATCGAAATATAACTTTTAAGGCTCAAGTTCAAGATAATCTGAAGGACTTTCGACTACAGAGTGGTCAACTATAAAGTCTGCCACTATCTGTCCTTTAACAGCCTTTAAAGGTGTATATATCAGTGAATATTTAGTTATTCCAAGACGTGCTATTTTTTTATTTAAAAAAAAACTTGTTCCTTTGGTTATTTTAAAAACTATGGTGATATACCATTCTGCATATGCTTCAAATTTTGGCTACTGCATTTTATGTTTTTATTTGTTTACAAGTCTAAAATAAATTATATAATCCTTTGGTTTCTTTGATAACCCGGGGGATAAAATAATCAAATTTTACTATAAAAACACTCGTTGAACAGATTTCACCCTAATGTTATCTTATTTGTAGCCGCCCCACCATTGAATGCATCATTTTTGGGATGGATTGCAAAATTGAAAAAAAATGTTCTTTTACCTTGAACAAAACATTTTTTCAGCTTTTACAATCCATCTCAAACAATGGTGTTGATGTTGTTGTTGAAGGTTTTGAACAACTATAATTTATTTCTAAAAGTCTTTATTGATGGATTGTGATCAGTGGTATTTACATATTTATTTATTGTTAATTGCAGTTATCTTTTCTTTTATAGTTGAGTGTTTTATTTCATTTTACCGTATTTTATGTTTTGGTTGTGTGTTTTAGTGTTTTCACGGTCAGAGGAATAAAATAGGAAAATTCAGGGAGAAAAAGTGCAAAAACTCGGAGTTTCGGAGAAAGTAAAAAATCCCCCTAAAGGAGGCATGACACAGCCACTCGTGCCACCTGACACGGGCCATGTCAGGATGGGTGAATGAAGAAAGATAAAAGTCAGGGGTGTAATACAGGAAGCCGTGTTGGCTGTCACAAGACATGTTGCGACCCCTGGGACCTTTAAAGAAGATTTGGGAGCATGGGGGCCAACACGAGCAGTCGTGTTGCCTGACATGGGACATGTTGGCCGGTGATGATGATTTCCTGATTTTTTTTTTCATAATGTTTCCCTTTGTTAAGTTGTGAGGACGTTTTGGATACTTCCAACCGACCTGGATGAATGGTGACTATTTAAATGAGTTTTCACAAGGAATAAGGGGACTTTTTGCCACACGAAGAATGGAGGATTGAATATTGAAGCCTACGCAAGTGATGATAATGAAGATTGATCTTACCGATTAATCAGAACCTATGAAGTGGTCAGAAGATGATCTATAGTCGGGCTGTGATGTCGAGGAGAAAAAGGGGGTTGTACCTACAAGGCACTCGAACGATCAAGTAAGAGTAGAAACAAGGAGATACAAGAAACTTATTAGGTTGTGAATAGTGAATATTCTACACCCGGGCCTCACAAGTGTGAGGGTTTATATAATGCCCCTGGAAAATGGCCATTGGTTCCTGATTTCATGCCTAGATATACGGGTCCATGAAATCAGGTAACTGTCAGGACTTGGTCAAACCGAGTAGATGTGCCTGTAACTAGCCATTGGTTCCGAGGAGGGGGCCAGTTATGGGCAACTCTCTGGTCAGTTCTTAGTGGCCTGCACAACATTGATGTCGGGTAGGCTGAGAGGATGCTCGTCGATCATCCTGGGCCAGTGTTGGATTGGGAGCACAAATGATCGATATTGCTCGACGGATAGAGGGCGGTTCATGTCGTGGACGTGCGGTCCGCAGCAAATTAAAGGTCTATACTGGGCTCATCCAAAGCTGTCGGGCCAGTCCAGAATAGTAGCCCCCCCAAATCGTTGCTTCTTGATACAGGAGTGATGACTTTAATACCTGCTCGTGGAACCAGGGCGCGTATTACAAGAGGATGCAAGGATATGAGTAGTTTGTCTTCATGACCCTTGAATTTAGAGAGGTAGCATGTTTTGGGAAGCGTGCTAGGGAAGTGGCGCAATGATGACCTAGGGCTAAGGTGTAATGATGATCACCCTAGGGTTCCCCAGGTACGTGTCTCACACACACAAATTTTTTTGGCTATAAATACGAGAGGAGCAGGGCATTTAGTGTTTGTCATCTTCTCTCTCAACTTCTCGTATTAGCTCGATTATCGGCCACGATCATTTCTTAAGTTTTCTCGCTCGCATTCGTTTATTTCCAGCTTTTCCTCTTCTATTAACTGGTAAGTTTTCAGTCTTTGATCATTGTTTATTTCAGTAGTTTGTATTTTTGTGATTTACTTTCTAGAGATGCATGCAGTTAGGATTTAGGGTTCCGTTCTGTGAGGATTCCTTTGGAGAGTGTTGGCGATAGACGGAGTTTCTGTAGTTTAGAATCGTTGGAGCTGCTGTAGGATCTCAAGACTGCAATCATTAGAATTTAGGGTTTTTTATGTATCTTTTTTGTGTTGACGTGCCTTAGTGAGGGTTCTGGTCGAGGAAATGATCCTCGCTTCCCAACGCCCTTTCGCTTGATTTTAGTGGTGGAAGGGTGGTTCTGGCATTGATGTTGAGCTCATCTTTTTCCTTTGATTTTTAGGTGTTATGGCTGACAACGCACTGCTTGATATCTCGAGCGAATCCATACAATCTTCAGGAAGTTCCTCAGATGAGACGAGTAGCTCGTCGAGCATCCTGGAAAATTTCAAAGACACGCAGAACCAACTGGATCAGCAAGCGGGGGAAAGGCGACATGGAAATGACCTCGGCCAATCAAGGCTTCCTGTTTCCTCTTGGGGACGAGGAGGATCCTCGGGAATGGGGCGTGAGTGACCCCTAGGACTGGCCTTCGTACTTTTATGAGCACCGGGAGGATGTCTTCACGGATGTGTACACTCACGATGAGTGGAACCAAGGAGATTGGTCGCTATACATCCCTGGGAAAGAGAGCAGAATATGCTCGAAATATGACATGAGGCAGATTCCTATGTATAACATAGTATATCGTGAGATGGGTCTTCGCCTCCCCTTCTCTGATTTTGAGGTGGCCGTATTCGGGCACTTGCGTGTGGCTCCCTCTCAACTGCATCTGAACGACATCGCATTCAGCAAGCATTTGAAATAGTTTGCGACCAATTGAAGATAGAAGCCATTATTACCTTGATTTTCTACTGCTTCCACCTTCAGAGGAGCAAGTTCGACGGAAAATGGGGATGGGTTTCCCTGAAGCAAGGAAACAGGGAGTTGTTTAAAGCTTATTTGGAGTCCGTCTGCCACTTCAAAGATAAATATATTTTGGTGTAGCCTTCTTCGAGCAAGGTGATTTTGAATGTCTTCAAGATCTTGCTAGTGCTAAACAAGGATGGAACTCCCCGTCTGAACGAGCTAGGAGAGCCTGTTGCAAAGCTAGTTTACAAGTTCCCATTCCAATGGACGAGGAAGCATTTTGATAGAGAATTGGGCTACTATGTTTGGAAATAGGGGGATCTTGGAGACGAGGACCTGGAGAGCTTCGTCATCCTGATCGCGTTCGTGGCTCGGATCCCTCGCATCCAGCGAGTTAGGCAGGGAGGTAGGCTCGTGATCAACAAGAACGGGGAGCCTGTGTATGAGTCGGCCCTCATAAACGTCAAGGAGCTCCTCAGAAGCGAGGACCCCATTAAATATTTGGGTGTGTATATATATATATATATATATATATATATATATATATATATATATATATATATATATATATATATATATATATATATATATATATATATATATATATATATATATATATATGCTGCTATCAGTGGTAAGTGGTCGTCGTTTATCTGACTCCTCGTTTACTGACTATGTTTCTTTTTGGTTTGATTTACAGATAACATGAATTCTGCTCAGGAGCGTTTGGCCAAAACCCTTACTTCCAGAGCGAGGAGGGCTTATAGCGACACGCAGATTGGCTCGGGGCCCGGTCCTTCCTCGGGGTCCGGCGACCCATCCTCTACCCTAGCTACAATCGCTCTTTCTCCTATCGTTGTTTCCTCAAAAGGGAAGAGACTGCGTCCTGAGGGGAGCATCTATCTGACCGGGGAAAAGGGGAAAGGGATGTATGACTTTCCCTCCTGCTGGATGGAGAAGTCTTTCTTTGAGGGCACAACTCCTCGTCTTCCTCGGGTCGAATCTCTCCATCTTGAGGGAGTGGGCCGCCCAGAGAAGAGGGTGATGCTGGCGCAAGATATCGATGTTTGATGCAGATCTTGGAGATGGAAGTTGCCTACACCGAGGGAAGTTCCTCTCAGGATACAGAGCTGAAGAATCTTCGGGCCAAACTGGCTGGGACCGAGAAGGCCTGAGATGAGAAAGAAAAATCCCTGAAGCTATCTGATGAAGAATTGGGGAGGCTCTCCGAGGAACACGGGGTTCTCTTGCTTGAGAAAAAGGATATTGAGGAAAAGGTGGAGGCCCTGACTGCCGAGATTACACACGCTGAGGACGAGCGGAGGATACTAAAGATCTGAAGACTCGGGCTAAACTGGTTGCTCGTTTTCAGTTGGTCGTGGATGATGCTTAGGCTGCTTTCGAGGGGAGTTTCGAGAATACTATAAAGCAGATGCATGTGTTGAACCCTGGTTTTGAGCTTAACACCTCAGTAATGGGGTCAATTATTACGTGGCTGCTGGTCAGATTCTGGTCCTTGATTATCTCAAGGATTTCGTTGCACAACCGACTGGGGGTCCCGCACAGCTGTCGACCATTGCCGAAGAGGAAGCTAAAGGTTGATTATTTCATGTTTATTCTAGCCTGCGTGTCGTATTTGTTGTATTTTTTTTCTGGGATTTTGCCCGTTTATGTAATATTCGCACATTAGCGGCCCAAGTGGTCGTTTTATTTAATTTCCGGCCAATGGTCGTTTGCTTTGAATATTTAACTTATGTTGTTTACATGTTTGTTGACAAACTAGCCTGTTTAGGGCGTTTTTATTTTGTCAAGAGGTTATAGCGGGGATTTTCTCATTAGGTATGTTCGTCAGTGTGGGGTAACTAATCAAACGGCCAGGGTGGATATCGGGCATGGGCTGGAACCCAGGTCTCGTTTTGAAGGACCCGTGTTCGGAGGCGTGAACTTCCTATCACGAGTCGGGAGTTCTACTATTGTGGCACAAGGACTATGAAGCTCTGTCGAGTTATCCATGTTGGGCTAAAGGCGCGCTCGCCCCCTCTGAATACTTTGGGTGCTATGCTTGTGCCTAGGCATGCACGTGTGGTCGGGCCTGGTTGAGTTTGTCTTGTTGACCAAACTCGCTGACTGTTCAGTGTCTTTAACTATAATATTCTTTTAGCTTTTCAGTGTTCCAGGATCAAACGAGTTTTTACCCTTGTAAGTTTTCCAAGTAATACGCTTTAGTTCCCGTTTTCCAAGGACCTTCCCAGTTTGCTGTGAGCTTGCCCTCGTGAGATTCTTTGTGATTTCTCTTTAAGACAACGATGTCGACCTATAACTCTCGTTGTATGACCTTGGCATCGTAGCGCATGGATATTTTTTGTTTGAGGGAGGCCACTCGTAGGGCCGCTCCTGTTCTTCTCGGAGGGCTCTATCGTTCATCTCCTCATCTGGAGGTGCCTTGGTTCTTCTGGATGGTTCCTTGATCTCTACGGGAATGATGACCTCTGTTCTGTAAGCTAGATAGAAATGGGTCTCCCCGATTGATGAATGTGCAGTTGTTCAGTATTCCCAGAGTACACTGTGTAACTCCTCGACCCATCTCTTCTTGGTTTCGTCCAATCATTGCTTGAGACCCCTGAGTATTGCTCTGTTTGCAGACTTGGCTTGGCCGGTTGTCTGGGGATGCTCGACAGAGGAGAAGTGTTGGGTGGTGCCCAGTTTGGTAAAGAATTCCTTAAAGGTTTGGTCCATGAACTGGGTCCTTTTATTGGCGACTATCGCTTGTGGGATGCCAAACCGAGCGAGGATATTTCTTTTATAGAAGCGAATGACGTTTTGGGCGGTGATTTTGGTCAAAGCTTTGGCTTCTATACATTTGGTGAAGTAGTCGACTGCTACAATTAGATATTTCTTATGATTGGTTCCGACCACAAATGGACCGAGGAGATCCAGTCTCCACCAGGCGAAGGTCCAGGGAGAGGAGAGGGATTTAAGCTCGTTAGATAGATCTAAATGCATGTCTCTGTGCCGCTGACATTTATTGCATTTCTTCACGTGCTCTTTTGCATCATGCTGCATGATGGGCCAGTAATATCATGCTCGCAAAGCTTTTCTTGCGAGGGATCTCCCACCTAGATGTTGGTCGCTGATGCCCTCGTGGATTTCGAGCAAGACACGCTCTGCCCCGCTTCAGTCGATGCATTTGAGAAGTGTAATGGAAAAACCACTTCTGTAAAGTTTTCCCTCTACCAAAACGTACAACCAAGCTCTCCGCCTGACAACGACCGCTTATTTTAGGTCGTCGGGGAGTTTTCCCTTAGTGATGTAATCCTATACGAGGGTCTTCCAGAAATTGTTGTCCCCGATGGAGAACACTTCTAAGGTAGAGCATGGCTTTTGGGTGCTCGGTCGAGGAAGAATTTCCTGTATCACCGATTTATTCCCTCCTTTTCTCTTCGTGCTCGCCAACTTAGACAATATATCTGCACGAGCGTTATGCTTATGGGGAACATGTTGTACGTCCACAAATTTAAATTTCTTTTTCCTCTCCTGGACCAGGGTTCAATATTTAGTGAGTTGGTCATTTTTGACCTGATATTCGCCTCGGACTTGAGAGGCGACCAACTGAGAGTCGATCAAGATTTTCACTTCCTCGGCTCCTAGATCTTCGGTCAGTCATAAACCTGCGAGGAACGCCTCGTATTCGGCCTGGTTGTTGGAGATTGGAAAGGATAGGGAGAGGGAGACCTCGATTAGGGTCCCTTCCTCATATTCCAATATAATGTCTGCACTGCTTCCGGTTGAACTGGAGGCGCCATCGACAAAGATTGTCCAACGATGTAATCCATTGATATCTCCGGGAAAGTTCATTTCAGCCACGAAGTAAGTCAATGCATGAACCTTAAGGGCTTTCCTTCTGTCATATTAGATATCGAATTCAGAGAGCTCCAAGGACCATTTCAACATTTTGCCGGCCATGTCTGGTCTTTCAAGCAGTTGGTTTATTGGTTGATCAGTCTGGACCACTATGGTGCAAGCCAGGAAGTAGTTTCTGAGTCTCCTTGCTGCGTTAACAAGGGCTAGAGCTACTTTTTCTATTTGTTGATATCTTGCCTCTGGGCCCTGTAGGGCCTTGCTCGTGACGTAAATTGGTCTTTGTCCTTTTGGAGTTTCTCTTATCAGTGTTGCCCTTATTACCTCACAGGTGACAACCATATAGAGGTAGAGGACCTTGTCTTTCTCGGGCCAAGAAAGGACGGGCTGCTGTGATAGTGCTTATTCATATTCGGGCATCTACTCGAAGGCGGCATCCTTGCACAATAATTTGAACAAGGGAAGCGCGTGTTGGGCGGACTCTGCCAAGAATCGAGAGAGAGAAGTAAGCATGATGTTCAAGGTTTGGATAGACTTTTTCGAGGTGGGCGTTGAAAATTTGGAAAATTCCTGACATTTGTCGTGGTTTTCTTCAATGCCTCGTTCCGTTAGATAGAATCCAAGGAATTTTCCTGCCCGTTTGCCGAAGGTGCATTTTTCCGGGTTGAATGGCATCCGACACACTTCGAGCCTACTCGAACACTTTCTTTAAGTGGGCGGCATGGTCGAGCTTCTCGGTGGACTTGAAAATCATGTCGTCCATATAGACCTTGAGCATGTCGCCTATCTCGTTGTGAAAAACTTTGTTCATCATGCACCGATATGTAGCGCCTCCGTTTTTCAGGCCGGAGGGCATTACCTTGTAGTAATAGTTGCCTGACTCGATCATGAAAGGCGGTGTATTTTTTGTCTGTTTTCCCCATTGGGATCTGGTTATAACCAGAGTAGCGTCCATGAATAATAACAATTTGAAACTAGCCGAGTTCTCGACCATCTTGTCAATATTGGGGAGGGGATAAGCATCTTTTGGGAAAGCCCAATTGAGATCAGTATAATCAATACACATGCGCCATTTTCTATTAGATTTTTTCACAAGAACAACATTTGATAGCCAGTTTGTGTATTGGGCT
Source organism: Vicia faba (assembly GCA_948472305.1). Taxonomy (NCBI): domain Eukaryota; kingdom Viridiplantae; phylum Streptophyta; class Magnoliopsida; order Fabales; family Fabaceae; genus Vicia; species Vicia faba. Next base: position 1,311,580,518 of record OX451735.1, on the reverse strand, counting down.
TCAGAAATAAAATATGCCTCTAGGAGGTCTTTTATAGCTGGATCTGCAGCATTTACTTTTGTAAAATGATGGGAGAACTGACTTGGGTGTTTTGTGTTTTATCGCAATTATTGCGGATAGCAAGAGTCGCCACTGACTTTTCTTTTATCCAATAAAGGAAAGGGTGAAAAGAACAGGAAAGACCTTTGAGATATTTTCTTGAGTTCGGGGGTAGGTTATGAAAAGGGAAGATGTTAGCACCCTTTTCATCCGTAGTTATCTACGGGCTCTTAGTTGCTTTCTAGATCATTTGAAAATGCTTTGTTTAGAAATGTGCTTTGTGATGGGTGTAAGTTTGAAAATATTTTGAAAAATGCCTTTGTTGCGGCTAACTTTGTAATGATTCTCGTCTCTATTAGAATTTATACAAAGTGTTAGTTTTTGAAAATAGTTCAAAGAGATGTTTGTTTTTGAAGATGTTTTTGAAAGTGTAAGTGTGAAAATAGTTTTTGTTTGCGAGCAAGAAACTACGAGCGTCCTACCTACTCAAAAGGTCTAAGTTCTTTTCCTCCTCCTTTAGATGTTGCTATCTTACCATTCATTTGGTATGAATCCTCATCATTGGATGTGAAGGGATGGACATGGGTCAATCGTATAGTCATAGAAGGCAACTTATGAGACATTTTAGCATTTTTCGTAAGGGACTAGATCGTTTACCAGAGGCAACATCGAGGGACATCGAGGGACTACGATCTTTTTTATTGAGGGTCTTTGCTAAAATGCCCATATTCGAGGGACATAACTATTTTTCGAGACAACAAGCGAGATTACCCTAGAGGTGCACGTGTATGAATAGTGTGTTTCATTACATGCATTTTTGTCTTTGAAATTAGGGTTTTCTAATGGTTGATTTTATCCTGCCATACACGCCCTAATTACTAACAATTATATTAAAGCGGTAAATTGCGGAAATTAAAATCCTAAGCTATTACATCATTAGGGGATAGGGTATAAAAATTTACAAATGAGGGGTGGAAAGTAATAAAAGTCCTAATTATTAAAACCATATTTAATAGCAATGAAAGACAATTTATAGAAAATATTAAAAAAAACAAAAACAGCGAAAAGAGAGAAAGAACAAATCTTTCGATTCATGCAGTATGTTGAAGCATGCAACCTTCGATTCACGGAGAAAAAACAAATATTTCGATTCAAGCAGTATGTTGAAGCATGCACCCTTCGATTCATAGAGAAAAAACAAATCTTTCTATTAATGCAGTATGTTTGAAGCCTGCATCCTTCGATTCACACACCCTTTTTTCTTCTGTTTGGGCCTATAAATCAGTGTGTGTTGAAGTCTAAGGCTTTGTGTCGAACCATGCTGTAATTTCTCACTCCAACATTATTTTTATAATTTGTACAGGTTAGTTCTTAATATATAATTGACAAAAAAAGAAGACAAGCAAAAGGTTAGATTCGAATGCAATGGTTATTACATGTTATCTTCGAAGGTGAATCATCAATGATGCTTGAAACTAAAGGCTTAAAGTCAAGAAGACTTACCTTGAAGTTGGAATGTGTGCTTCGAACTTGAGTTGTTGCCTTGAATGCTCTTGGGTTCGAAAGGAAAGAACAGAGGTATTGTGTTTTTTGGTTCTGGGATCGAAAGAAAAGAACAAAGGTGTTGTATTTTTTTTTTGGTTCTGGGTTTAAGAGTTTTTCAAGGTTTCAGCCTTCATGTTTACTCTTCTCTCTTTTTTTCTTCTCCTCTTTCCTTGTTCAAAAGCCCTCCTTTGTGTGTTGTGAAACAACTTATTTACAGAAGAGTCTTGATGGGGTTTTGGTGGGAAAACAAATATAATTTGAACAGTTTGGGTATATTCTTTTCATAGCTTTCGATGTGCACCTCTTATATGCTAGTTTGGTGTAAAAATGGGACTGGTTTAGGAGCAGCATAGCAGGACTGTCTTGTAGCAGTTTTGGAGTGTTGTGGCAGCTTGGTGTAGGGCTATTTCATAGCAGTACAATAGACTATTTTTGGACATGGTTTTAGGATGTTATGTGGACAGTACAACAAGCTTGGGCTTGGTAGCATATGTGACTTTGTTCAGCAAGTATCTTGAATACTTCACCCTTTAGTTTTGATTACATAGATCCATAACCTTTGGCCAAACTCAACAACAGACGAAACAATATTGTTTCCAACAATTGTGTGTTCTTCTAATGGACCACCAATTGTATGTTCTTCAAATGGACCAATTGTATGTTCTTCGAATGAACCACCAATTGTATGTTCTTCGAATGGACCACCAATTGTATATTCTTCGAATGGACCACCAATTGTATGTTCTTGTATGTACCACTTTGAGTATGCAAGATGATCTCATTGGCATAGTAAAAACGAAATAATTTCTGGATTGCTTTCCTACCAGTAAACATCAGTTGATTAAGTAGTCGAAAGTTCAAATGTCCAAACCATAAATTGTAATTCATAATGTAGAAACTATGTGTGTCGAAGGGTCTAGAGGTGGATCGAATCAAGCATGAAGGAAGCCATTGCCTGGTGGATCAAAGAAAGCATGAAGGAAGCCATTGCCTTATGGATCGAAACAAGCATGAAGGAAGCCATTGCCTTGTGGATCGAAGCAAGCATGAAGGAAGCCATTGCCTTATGGATCGAAGCAAGCATGAAGGAATCCATTGCCTTGTGGATCGAAGCAAGCAAGAAGGAAGCCATTTCCTTGTGGATAAAAGCAAGCATGAAGGAAGACATTGCCTTGTGGATCAAAGCAAGCATGAAGGAAGCTATTTCCCAGTCAAAACTTGGGAAATCGACGTAAGCTTGCTCTTCTTCGACTTATCAAAATCTTCCAACCACTCCTTTCGATCAGTCATGTGATTCGAACAGCCTGAACCAGATTTTGAATTCGACACACCTTTTTTTATCTGCTTTGCCCTTTCGACAATTTCCTCTTTGACCTGATGCTTGAAAGTCCAATATGATCCATGGAAACTATACGGGGCATTAAAAGTCCAATTGTACTTGTGCACTCTTGAGCTTTTGGAAATCTTTGTGAGGAATTCCTTGAGAAAAGAGAGGACAAATTTTGGGGTACAACAACTTTCTCGGAAGACTGCTTTCTTCTATGCTGTGTGACTGCCTTAACGGCAGTATCTATAGTCTAGTGATGGAATGCGACTTCTAGATCTAAGACGGGCATCTCGGCCACACTGTAGGCGAACAAATCATCATTCTCCCTCAGCAAGCTTTAAGTTGCCTTTTTCGCAGTTCAGGGAGGTCCGCTCCAATCTTCACTCCTCTGGTGGGGTCTTCTCCAAGGGGAACTAGCTCGAAGTCATCGTTTTAGATAGGTCGTGCATGACTCGAGAGTTCATCGCGACCAGTAGAGGGGGTCGAACCTTCATCTTCGACCATAGGATCCTTTCCCTTCCTTCTTTGTTCGACACAGTCTTCCTTGGAGAAGCAGTTGTCGAGGTCAATGGTGTCAACCCTCGATAGAGGCTTGACTTCCTCAGAGCTAGAGGGAAGTGTGGCTCCAGTGGTCGTTTAAGGTTGAACACTGATGAAACGGAGGCCCTTGACTGAAGCCTCGAAACACCTCCTTATTGCATGGATATCCTTGTGGAGGGTGGCGACCAAGCCTTAGACGGTGTAATACATCATCTTAAGATGCACGGTAGAGGGAACCGCGATGAGTTCGGCGAGAGTGGGTCTCCCTAAGATGCACTGGTAGAGATACGGTCAATCTACCACCAAGATTTGGGTCTTGATGGCTCTGGTCATTACCCCTCTCCCAAAGGTGACGATCAACTCGACATATCCCCAGGGATTTGTGTTGGCTCCATTGAAGCCCTACAGATCTGATCCCACGTAAGGGGTTAGATGGATCTCATTCAGCTGTAAAATGGTGAACAACTGGGTGTACATGATTTCCACTGAGCTTCCTTGGTCGACCAGTATGTGGCGCACGCCAAAATTTGCCATGCGAGCTCTCACGGGTAGTGAGATGGTTGAATTTTGGGCCTCGCCCGACAATTCTTCCTTGTAGAAGGAGAGGGGATGAGAGCCTTCTTGGAATTTATCGGGCATGGAGTCCATATCTAAGTTGGCTTTGATGAGTTGGTTGAACCTCCTCTTCACCTACCCAATTGTGTGCTTGTTGAATCCTCCGCTGGAGATGACCATGGATACGGGGAAGGATTCCCAAGGACTGTGGGAGGAGAAGTACATGGGGACGTTCTTCATGTTTGGATAATAGAAATCTTCCGGCTGTGAGATGCTCATGGGGACCGGAACAACTTCGAGGTCGGGGGACTTCTTCCCTTCCTCGATGTTCTTGGTTTCTGGTGCTTCCTCGCGGGAATCCTCCTTCTTTTTATACTGTTTGAGGTGCCTGTCTCTAATCAGTATTTCAATTGCATCCTTGAGATGAATGAAATCCTATGTGTTATGCTCGTGATTTTTGTGGAACCTGTAACATTTGCTCTTGTCGGTTCCAAGTTTGGACGGTGTTGGTCGGGGGAAGTGCAACCTAGCTTTCTTAAATTCAAAATTGGCGCATTCATAAAGAATACGCTTCCTTAAGGTTATCAGAGGGGTGTAGTCATGGAAACGATGGGATGGACCCTTGTAGTCCTTGGAGTCACGGGACTTGTCTTCCCATTTCTTATCCCCCTGATGGGATGTCGAGCGTTTCTCGTTGTTTAAGGATTTGGAACTCTTTTTGTGCCTTGATTCCCTGGCGTTATTTCCTGCTTCCTTCTCCTCGTACTGTATGTACACCTGGGCCTTGAGGAGGAGGGATTCGAGTGTGGTCGGTGTCTCAATGTCTACAGCTTTGGAAAAGTAACTTCAGGGATGGAGCCCGCGCTCGAGGAGATATTTCTTCATGTTTTCCGTTGTTGAGACTTGGATTGCTTCCTTATTGAAGCGTTCAATATATGCCCGCAGAGACTCTTCACTTCCCTAGATGATTTCTTCGAGCGAAGCCTTTGATTTCGGGTGTTAGTAGGAGGCGATGAAATGCTTTGAAAATATCCTCCCGAGCTGCTTCCATGAGGTGATGGATCATTCGGGGAGGCTCTTATACCATGACATCGCCCCCTTCATGAGAGTGGTTGGGAAGAGTCTGCATTTGATGGCTCCCCTGACCCCTCGATAGTCGAGGAGAGCGTCGATGTTCTCAATGTGCTTGTCAGGGTCTATTATTCTGTTGTAGCTTCCTAATGGAAGTGGCTTCTCCATACCGAGAAGAAGTGAGGCCTCTGTAATCTCCCTCGATAGTGGGCCATGGGGATCGTCATCCTCACTATCCACAGGAGATGGAGAAGGGGAGTGATAGATTCTTCCCCGTCGATCATCACGGTCTCATCGGGGGGAGGGGATCCTCCATTTCTACTTTTGTTCGGGCGAAGGCAATCGAGCGCGATCAACTTTCCGATTTTCTTTCCTCTTCTTGAATGAAGGGGAGTCTTGATCTATCAGAGGAGGTGTTCAGTTGCGTTTCTTGAAGAAAGAAACATTGCGCCTCTCCTTTCTTGGTGGTAGGCCACGCCTGGGTGGTGATATATTGGGGTAGTTTCATCGTCTGGTTCTCCGAGGAGGAGATCTTGATCGCCTATTCTCCCAGGCCCTTATCCTTTGATTCTATTGTAGGATGAGGGTGTTAGTCTAATTGATAGCAACGAGCACTACTGCCATGGCTGGGTCTGTAACGTCCCGTTTTATTTAATATTATATTATATTAATATTATTGAATTACCGTTTGACGTTTATTTTTGCGACGAGAATATTTAAATTAACCGTTATATCTGTTAATATATTCGGTGATGTTTTATTCGGACTGATAATTATTTTATTTGGTCCGGTATTTGTTTTTAGGGACCGGTAATTATTTTATTCGGTCTGATATTTATTTTGAGGGACCGGTAATTATTTTGTTTGGTCTGTTTTTTTTATTCCGTTTGGTTCGGTAAAATATTATTCGGACCGATATTTAATTATTCGGAGTTATTTTAATTATTTGGAGTTATTTTGAATAAGTGGCCTTTTGAATTATATTTTGGGTTAGTAAGACTAGTGGAGGGTAGTATGGTATTTTCATGTTGTTTTAAGACTAAAATTCAAACAAAGGCATTAGTTGTTGTTTTATGAGAGATAGAAGTATCATAACGCAAAACACACTTAGAGAACAAAAAAGAGAGTCTTGGAAGGGAAGAAGAGGAGCAAGAACAAAGCTTGGATTTTGGGTTGGTTGAATCATCAAGAATCATTTCAAGTATCTAAGGTAAGGGGTTTTATTTTCCAATGCTTATAGTTAGAGTTTGATTTGATATATTTTGATTTAAGATAAAATTGATGTTAGCGTTTTTGAGATTTGTTGAGATAAATTAAGAGAGTTAGTTTAGGTGTTAGTGTAGTGGAATTATTGTTATGTTAATATAAATTAAATTAGAAAAACTAATTTATATTAATTAAATTAAGTTTATAGAAGAAAAAAAATAGCAGTATAGTTAGAAAAGCAAAAAAAAAACGTAATATGCAGTATAGAACTAAAGAATGTAGTATAAATTAATGTACTAGTAACAGTATATACATTAAAGTATAGTTTAGAAACTAGTAGCACTATATACATTAAAGTGGAGTTTAGAAACTAAGTAAATTAGTAGTAGGATATTCAATTAAGTTAAGTTTTTAAACAAAAAGAGAAATAGCAGTATAATGATTATATGAAGCTTAGAGAAAACAAAATGTAATAGCAGTAGCCTATAACTAGTAAACTTGCAGTATATTCATGGAAATGAAGTTAGAATAAAACTAGCTTAATGTTACGTTATGCAGTATAGAAGTTTAACTGCTAAAATTAAACTTACAGTATGAAAAAGTAAGTTTAGAAAATTGTTTAATTTATGTTTTGTTTTTTTTTATTTTCTTAATTTAATATATTAAATATTTATATTAATTAAATACAAATATGACATAAGTTAGTCGATTTAATTTGGAACCCGATAATGTTCTGATTTCCCGATTTCGGCAATTTCGACGACGAAGCCAGTTGCTCCGAATTTAACGAAAATTGACGTGCTAGCTAATTTTGACTTGTAGAACGTCGTGGTGAGGTTAGTTTTTCGAGATTACGAGTTTTTACAGAGCGACCCGAAATAAGTCAATTTACGGTTAAGTTGAACCGGGTTGCGTTTTAGTCGGTTTAAGTCGCGTATGGACAATCTGATTGCGACGTTAATGTTTTTAATTGATGCCGATTATTGTGAATGACTTTTGCGACGATTATTGATGTTTGACTATTTTTCCGTGTTTGAAATTTAGTGAATTATTTGATAATGATGTGGTGTGATTAAATATGATGTTTGCGACGGTTTATTTATAATGAATACTTGATGATATGTGATGCGATGATATGTTTATCTCGATGTGGATGAATATGGAGACGTGGGCATTATACCAATTTTGATGTGCGATGATGATGTTTTGTTATGTCGTGTTTGTGATGTCGTGCTGTCGAGTCGGATACATTGCATTAGCAACGAGGGCTTTTATGCCAAGCGACGAGGGCTTTTATGTAAAAGCGACGATGGGCTTTTATGCCGAATGTCCCTAATTATGGACAAAGCAACGGGTACCACATACATAACATAGTCGTGTCTCATGGAGTCGGTTATGTTTATTTTTGACTCTTTTGGCGTTGAGTTTTATTTCATGGCTTATGATGAATTGCGATGATATATGATACTATGTTTTGTGATGATTTTTGTGTTGAACATAAAGTGAATATCATACGATAATTTCATGATGAGTAAGTGATGAATATAACATGACGGTAAAGCGAAGATATGAGTTTATGGCGATGGAGTTTATGTCTTGTTTTGACATGATTATGGTGATTATGTGATGATATTAAAGTGTTGATCTTATACACTAAATGATGATTTTAAAGTATGTGAAATTTGATATTTGTTGACATATTCTTATTAACCTATATCATTTATGATTCCAAAACTATTTATATATTTTATCATGCCTTTAATTATATGTTTTGGAGTATCTCACCCTTTACTTGTTTCTCTGTTGCCTTTATATTGGTAACGTGCAGGTGATCCGCGAGGATGATGAGGATTAGCTTGAGTCTCTTTATTTTGAGTCGCTCTGCTCTGATAGTAGTAACACTCGGGATTTGGGCGACGTTATTATTTTGATAGGATAGTTTATGTATACTATCTTATGAATTTATGTATTGATGATAACATGATGATACGTACATTTTGTGAACACATCCACTGTGATGTGATTAGTCATATGTTTATATGATGATTTATGTTATGAATCGGTATATCCGACTTTTGATTTTGTGATGTGCATTATAATGCAAAGTGATGAAAAACACGAATATGTGATACCTCAATTTATGTTTGGATGAAATTTTAAAACTGATTTTATTATTAATTACGAGGGGTAGAATTGGGGTGTTACATTAGTGGTATCAGAGCAAGTCGGTCTGTCTGGCCAAGTTGTTGAGTTTGTTGTTGTCTAACAATCAAGTATTGTTATTTGTTGATTCTAATCCTTGTTTTGTTGTGAGTAGAAGTTGTTATGGCTGGAAGGAACGCTGGTAGGAATAATGAGGCTCTTGCTCCTGCTATGCAGGCAATGGCTCAGGCTTTCCAAAACCTGCCGAATGCTGACGAGAACACTGGGTCTCGTAGTTTGGCAACCTTCCAAAGAGAGAATCCTCCTACTTTCCAAGGAAAGTATGATCCCGAAGGTGCTTTGGCGTGGCTGGAGGAGATTGAAAGAATCTTTCGTGTTATGGATTGCACTCCTGTGCAAAGGATCCGTTATGGTACTCATAAACTAAGTGCTGAAGCGGATGACTGGTGGGTTAAAACCCGTCAGAGGCTTGAGGTTGCTGGTGAGGAAGTGACATGGGAAGTTTCCCGAAGGGAATTCATGAGGAAGTATTACCCGGAAGATGTTCGGGGAAAGAAGGAGATAGAGTTCCTTGAATTAAAGCAAGGAAGCATGTTTATCATTGATTATGCTGCAAGGTTCACTATGTTGGCCAAGTTCTATCCGCATTATGATGGGCCGAATGGCGAGTTCTCTAAATGAATCAAGTTTGAAAATAGTTTGCGTCATGAGATTAAGAAAGCTGTTGGTTATCAGAAAATCCGTGTCTTTTCGGATTTAATTGATAGTTGTAAGATCTTTGAGGAGGACAATAAAGCTCATTATAAGATTATGTCTGATAAGATAAACAAAGGTCAGCAAAGCCGTGGAAAATCGTATGATGCTCCAGCTGGTAAAGGGAAACAAAAAGCGTCTTAAGGGCGAAGAACTAGTGGGGGAGATGCTCCTGCTAGTATTGTTTGTTACAAGTGTGGGAAACCTGGCCACAAAAGTAATGTTTGTCGAAGCGATGTTAGAGCTAAGTAGAATGAGGTGAGATGTTTCCGATATAGAGAAGTGGGACATATGACTCGCGATTGTAGACATAAGGATGTGGTCTGTTTTAATTATGGCGAGGGAGGTCACATTAGTGCTCAATGTAAGAAGCCTAAGAGGACTCAAGGAGAAGGAAAGGTGTTTGCCTTGTCGGGTGCTCCGACGGAAAACGAGGATGGTCTTATTCGAGGTACTAATTTCATTAATAGTTTTCCTCTTATTACTATTATTGATACTGGTGCTACTCATTGTTTTATTGTTGTTGATTGTGTAAAGAGATTGGGTCTCACTTTGTCGTCTCTAGATAGATATATGGTGGTAGAAGTTCCGGCTAAGGGAACAATTACTACTTCTTTTGTGTGTGCAAGTTTCCCTTTATCAATATTTGATAGAGACTTTATGGTGGATCTTGTTTGTTTACCGCTTGTCGGGTTGGACGTGGTTTTAGGTATGGACTGGTTAAAAGCTAATTATGTCCATATCAATTGCTATGACAACACTGTGAGGTTTTCTTCCTTAGTAGAAGAAGAACAATCTATGTTGGTGTCGACGAAGCAGTTGAATGAGTTCATGAAGGATGAGGCGTTGGTTTTCTTGTTGATTGCGACTCTTTCTATGGAGATTCAAGCTGTGATAGCAAACTTTCCAGTGGTGTGCGATTTTCCTGAAGTATTCCCTGATGAGATTCCTAGTGCACCTCCAGAAAGAGAAGTTGAATTTTCTGTGGATCTTGTCCCTGGTACCAGACCTATCTCTATGGAACCATATAGGATGTTAGCATCTGAGTTATCAGAATTGAAGAGCCAATTAGAAGATTTGCTCGAGAAGATGTTTGTTAGACCTAGTGTGTCACCGTGGGGAGCTCCTGTGTTGTTGGTGAAGAAGAAAGACGGTAGCATGTGACTTTGCATTGATTATCGTCAATTGAATAAAGTGACTATCAAGAATAGGTATCCACTTCCTAGAATTGATGATTTGATGGACCGATTGGTTGGCGCTTGCATGTTTAGTAAGATTGATTTGAGATCGGGTTACCATCAAATAAGGGTGAAAGAAGAAGATGTTCAGAAAACTGCTTTCAGGACGAGGTATGGACATTACGAATATTTAGTGATGCCTTTAGGTGTCACTAATGCACCGGGAGTATTCATGGAGTACATGAATCGTATATTCCATCCTTACTTGTATCATTTTGTGGTTGTTTTCGTTGATGATATTCTGGTTTATTCTAAATCGGAAGAAGAGCATGCATAACATTTACGCATCGTGTTGGAAGTTATGAAAGAGAAGAAGCTTTATGCTAAGTTGTCAAAGTGCGAGTTCTGGTTAAGTGAAGTGAGCTTTTTGGGGCATGTCATTTCTGGTTATGGCATTGTAGTTGATCCTTCTAAAGTTGATGCTGTGTTGAGATGGGAAACTCCTAAGTCTGTTACTGAGATTAGAAGTTTCTTAGGATTGGCTGGTTACTATAGAAGGTTCATTGAAGTTGTTTCTAAGTTGGCGCTCCCTTTGACAAAGTTGACTTGTAAAGGAGCTGCATTTGTGTGGGGTGTCAAGTGTGAAGAAAGTTTTGTTGAATTGAAGAAAAGGTTGACAACGGCTCCGATCTTGATTCTACCTAATCCTGAAGAACTGTTTGTTGTTTATTGTGATGCTTCTAAGATGGGTTTAGGTGGTGTACTTATGCAAAATGGAAAAGTGGTTGCTTATGCTTCTATGCAATTGAAGATTCATGAAAAGAATTATCCTACGCACGATTTGGAGCTTACAGCGGTTGTTTTTGTGCTTAAGATTTGGAGGCATTATCTTTATGGTTCTAGATTTGAAGTATTTAGTGACCATAAAAGTTTGAAGTACTTGTTCGATCAGAAAGAGCTTAATATGAGACAAAGACAGCGGCTTGAATTGTTGAAAGATTATGATTTTGGATTGAATTACCATCTTGGTAAAGCTAATGTGGTGGTCGATGCTTTAAGTCGAAAGACTTTGCATATGTCACTTTTGATGGTGAAAGAGTTGGAATTGATTGAGCAATTTAGAGATATGAGTCTTGTAGTATAAGTGACGCCGAAGAGTGTTATCTTGGGAATGTTAAAGATCAATAATGATTTCCTTGATAGTGTTAGAGAAGCTCAGAAGCTTGAGGTGAAACTTGTTGATTTGTTGGTTGGTATTGGACAAACTGAAAATGAAGATTTCAAGTTGGATGCTCAGGGTTTATTGAGGTTTTGAGATAGGATTTGTATTCCCGATGATGTGGATTTGAAGAGAATGATCTTGGAAGAAAGTCATAGAAGCAATTTGAGTATTTATCCCAGAGCGACCAAAATGTATCAAGATTTAAAGAAACTATTTTGGTGGTCGGGCATGAAGAGAGAGGTGGCTCAGTTTGTTTATGCTTGTTTGACTTGTCAGAAGTCTAAAGTGGAGCATCAGAAACCTACAGGGTTGATGCAACCGTTAGAGATTCCAGAATGGAAATGGGATAGCATTTCTATGGATTTCGTAACGGGGTTACCGAATACACCAAGAGGACACAATGTGATTTGGGTGATTGTTGATAGGCTTACGAAGTCGACTCACTTTATTCCTATTAACATCACTTATCCCGTATCGAAGTTTGAGGAAATTTATACGCATGTGATTGTGAGATTACATTGTATTCCTTTGTGTATTATTTCAGATAGAGATCTGAGGTTTACTTCTGAATTTTGGAAGAGTTTGCAAGAGGCTTTGGGTTCAAAGTTGAGGTTGAGTTCGGCTTATCATCCTCAAACTGATGGTCAGACGAAAATGAAGATTCAATCGTTGGAAGACTTGTTACGTGCTTGTATTCTTGAACATGGTGGTTCATGGGATACATATCTCCCTTTGATTGAGTTTATTTATAACAATAGTTTTCATGCTAGTATTGGAATGGCACCGTTCGAGGCTTTGTATGGTCGGAGGTGTAGAACTCCTTTGTGTTGGTATGAGTCGAGTGAAAGTGTGGTGCTTGGACCAGAATTGGTTAGAGAGACTACTGAGACGGTGAAGATGATCATAGAAAAGATGAGAAATTCTCAAAGTCGACAAAAGAGTTATCATGATAAAAGGAGAAAAGACTTGGAATTTAAAGATGGTGATCATGTATTCTTGCGAGTTACTCCTACAACCGGTGTTGGGCGAGCATTGAAGTCGAAGAAGCTAACTCCTCGCTTTATTGGTCCTTACCAAATTATTAGTAAAGTGGGAAAAGTGGCTTATAGAGTGGCGTTACCGCCAAATCTTTTGAACTTGCATGATGTGCTCCATGTGTCGCAACTTCGGAAGTATGTTTCGGATCCTTCACATGTGATTGAGATGGATGATATTCAAGTGCGAGACAATCTTATGGTGGAGACGATGCCATTAAGGATCGAAGATCGTGAGATAAAGTCTCTTTGTGGCAAAGAGATCTCTTTGGTTAAAGTTGTTTGGATAGGAGCAGCTGGTGAAAGCACGACGTGGGAGTTAGAAAGCAAGATGCAGGATTCCTATCCCGAGCTTTTCGAGTCTGGTAATTTCGAGGACGAAACTTTTATAAGTGGGGGACAATTGTAACGTCCCGTTTTATTTAATATTATATTATATTAATATTTTCGAATTACCGTTTGACGTTTATTTTTGCGACGAGAATATTTAAATTAACTGTTATATCTGTTAATATATTCGGCGACATTTTATTCGGACCGGTAATTATTTTATTCGGTCTGGTATTTGTTTTGAGAGACCGGTAATTATTTTATTCGGTCCGGTATTTATTTTGAGGGACCGGTAATTATTTTGTTCGGTCCGTTTTTTTTATTCCGTTCGGTTCGGTAAAATATTATTCGGACCGATATTTAATTATTCGGAGTTATTTTAATTATTTGGAGTTATTTTGATTAAGTGGCCTTTTGAATTATATTTTGGGTTAGTAAGACTAGTGGAGGGTAGTATGGTATTTTCATGTTGTTTTAAGACCAAAATCCTAACAAAGGCATTAGTTGTTATTTTATGAGAGATAGAAGTATCATAACACAAAACACACTTAGAGAATAAAAAAGAGAGTCTTGGAAGGGAAGAAGAGGAGCAATAACAAAGCTTGGATTTTGGGTTGGTTGAATCATCAAGAATCATTTCAAGTATCTAAGGTAAGGGGTTTGATTTTCCAATACTTATAGTTAGGGTTTAATTTGGTATATTTTGATTTGGGATAAAATTGATGTTAGGGTTTTTAAGATTTGTTGAGATAAATTAGGAGAGTTAGTTTAGATGTTAGTGTTGTGGGATTATTTTTATGTTAATAGAAATTAAATTAGAAAAACTAATTTATATTAATTAAATTAAGTTTATAGAAAAAAAAATAGCAGTATAGTTAGAAAAGCAAAAAAAAAACGTAATATGCAATATAGCAGTTATTTGATAAGAACTAAAGAATGCAGTATGAATTAATGTACTAGTAGCAGTATATACATTAAAGTAGAGATTAGAAACTAGTAGCACTATATACATTAAATTGGAGTTTAGAAACAAAGTAAAGTAGTAGTAGTATATTCAATTAAGTTAAGTTTTTAAACAAAAAGAGAAATAGCAGTATAATGATTATATGAAGCTTAGAGAAAACAAAATGTAATAGCAGTAGCCTATAACTAGTAAACTTGCAGTATATTCATGGAAATGAAGTTAGAATAAAACTAGCTTAATGTTACATTATGCAGTATAGAAGTTTAGCTGCTAAAACTAAACTTACAGTATCGAAAAGTAAGTTTAGAAAATTGTTTAATTTATGTTTTATTTATTTTTTTATTTTCTTAATTTAATATATTAAATATTTATATTAATTAAATACAAATATATCATAAGTTAGCCGATTTAATTTGGAACCCGATTATGTTCCGATTTCCCGATTTCGGCAATTTGGGCGACAGAGGAAGTTGCTCTGAATTTAACGAAAATTGACGTGCTAGCTAATTTTGACGTGTAGAGCGTTGTGGTGGGGTTAGTTTTTCGAGATTATGAGTTTTTAACGGAGAGACCCGAAATAAGTCAATTTACGGTTAAGTTGAACCGGGTTGCGTTTTAGTCGGTTTAAGTCGCGTATGGACAATCTGATTGCGAAGTTAATGTTTATAATTGATGCCGATTATTGTGAATGACTTTTGCGACGATTATTGATATTTGACTATTTTTCCGTGTTTGAAATTTAGTGAATTATTTGATAATGATGTGGTGTGATTAAATATGATGTTTGCGACGGTTTATTTATAATGAATACTTGATGATATGCGATGCAATGATATGTTTATCTCGATGTGGATGAATATGGCGACGTGGGCTTTATACCAATTTTGATGTGCGATAATGATGTTTTATTGTGTCGTGTTGGTGATGTCGTGTTGTCGAGTCACATACATTGCATTGGCGACGAAGGCTTTTATGCCAAGCGACGAGGGCTTTTATGCAAAAGTGACAATGGGATTTTATGCCGAATGTCCCTAATTATGGACAAAGCGACGGGTACCACATGCATAACATAGTAGTGTCTCATGGAGTCGGTTATGTTATTTTTGAGTCTTTTGGCGTTGAGTTTTATTTCATGGCTTATGATGAATTGCGATGATATATGATACTTTGTTTTGTGATGATTTTTGTGTTGAACATAAAGTGAATATGATACGATAATTTCATGATGAGTAAGTGATGAATATAACATGACGGTAAAGTGACGATATGAGTTTATGGCGATGGAGTTTATGTCTTGTTTTGACATGACTATGTTGATTATGTGTTGACATTAAAGTGTTGATCTTATACACTAAATGATGATTTTAAAGTATATGAGATTTGATATTTGTTGACATATTCTTATTAACCTATATCATTTATGATTCCAAAACTATTTATATGTTTTATCATGCCTTTAATTATATGTTTTGGAGTATCTCACCCTTTACTTGTTTCGCCGTTGCCTTTATATTGGTAACGTGCAGGTGATCCGCGAGGATGATTAGGATTAGCTCAAGTCTCTTTATTTTGAGTCGCTCTGCTCTGATAGTAGTAACACTCGGGATTTGGGCGACGTTATTATTTTGATAGGATAGTTTATGTATACTATCTTATGACTTTATGTATTGATGATAACATGATGATACATACATTTTGTGAACACGTCCGCTGTGTTGTGATTAGTCATATGTTTATATGATGATTTATGTTATGAATCGGTATATCCGACTTTTGATTTTGTTATGTGCATTATAATGTAAAGTGATGAAAAATACGAATATGTGATACCTCAATTTATGTTTGGATGAAATTTTGAAACTCTGATTTTATTATTAATTACGAGGGGTAGAATTGGGGTGTTATAGGGTCGGTGTTGATAGGGGTGGAAACTGGTTGTATGAATTCTGGCAGTTCCTCGGTGTAATTCTTGGGACGTCCCTTGTCCAATAATTAGTCGTATCCGCGTCGAGCGTCGGTTGAATTTGGAGACGCAGTATGTCCGTCTCAGAAGCCCAGGTTGTCCTCGAGGTGAGGATGTTCCTTACTTTCATCGGTTTTGTGAAAGGGGAAAGAATAGTCTTTCCTGGAAGATGAAGATCATCATGTTCCGCCATGATTAGTGAGAGGAATCTTGAAAAAGTTTCTTTGATCTTATGTTTCGAGGAAAGAAAGATGGGGAGAGCAGTTTCCCACAGACGACGCCACAGATCTTACCGGTTGATCAGAACCTGTGAAGTGGCTGGAAGATGATCTGTAGTCGGGCTGTGATGTCGAGGAGAAAAATGGGGTTGTACCTACAAGGCACTCCAACGATCAAGTAAGAGTGGGAACAAGAAGATACAAGCAAAGTATTAGGTGGTGAATAGTGAATATTCGATACCTGGCACTCACAGGTGTGAGGGTTTTTATAATGCCCCTAGCGCGTGGCCGTTGGTTCTTGATTTCACGCCTAGACACGTGGGTCTGTGAAATCAGGTTGCTGTCAGGACTTTGTCAAACCGAGCAGATGTCCCCGTAACTAGCCGTTGGTTCTGAGGAGGGGGCCAGTTACGAGCATCTCTCTAGTCGGTTCTTGGTGGCCTACACGACGTTGATTTCGAGCAGGCTGAGAGGATGCTCGTAGATCATCCTGGGCTAGTGTTGGCTTGGAAGGAAAAATGGTTGATATTTCCCGACATATTGCGGGAGGTTCGGGTCGTGGACATGCGGTCTGCACCAAATGAAAGGTCTAGATTGGGCCCATACAAAGTTGTCGAGCCAGTCCAGAACAAATACCTTTCATGAGTGGAAGCGATTGAAGATCAAAGTTCACAATCTATGTATAATGTTTAATTTTTATTCTGAAATTACTTTGAACAATATGAGTAGCTAAACCCTCAATGCTATGGGGTGTATATTATTTGATTATGTAATGATTATGAATTTTTTAGTTCGTTAATAAAGTTGTTTTCTTATTCAATTTAATCGTGCAATGTTTTTATTCTTTCATGATTGGACCAATTAGGATTGATTCACGATTAATAACCAGTTGGACCACGGTTATTAAGGCTTTTGTATAAATAGACTTTAGTAAATATCACCTAGGACCAGGGATACCCTATATTTACCAGATCACTCTTGATAAAATAAAGGCTTGACTTCATCTGATATCTCTAAGGACTTTGTATTTAGGATGAAAGGTTAAAGGTTTTCTCACTAAGGACTTAGGGGAAATAATCTAAAGGGTTGGTAGTTGAATGATGAACTTGTTGAAGAAATCAAGATTCAAGGTCGTTATATGGAAAATTACACATCACACCCTAGCATACTAATCATATCAGTAAAAAGCCACTTTATATTCCTGTTATTAGTTAAGGGAATATTTCACAACCAAAACCCCATATCAAGTTTTGTTTAATTGGACCACAAATTGAATTCAATACTGATGTGCAGTCCTTGAGATTGATACTTTGGGATTTCCCATTATTACTACATTGGAAAATTAGTACACTTGCTAATTTACCGATCAAGTTTTTGGCGTCGTTGTCGGGGACTGCCTAGTTATTGAGTGTAATTTGAGATCAATTAAAATTTTGTTGCTATACAACTAAAATTTCTTTTCTGTAATTTTTATATTTTTGTTATTACTGATTTTTCCTAACCTTTGCATGCGAGAAAAACCCTATGCTGAATTTCCTTTTGATATACAGACTCGGGTTTAGAATCAAAACCTGAAACTAGGGGTGAAAACCCACCACCACCATAGAGACTTCTTTGGGATTACAGAGGAGAAAATGATCCAATATGTCGGTTGACTATTGTAAATCAAGCGGACAATATTGCAAATTTTCAACTGCATCCTTCAACCATCCGCCAGCTTAAGAACAGATCTTTCACCGGAAATATCAATGAAGATGCCATTAAGCATTTGCAGAGATTCCTCACCATGATACTACTTTGAAGATTGAGGGGCACTTTGAAGAATCCAAGAAATTAAGGATGTTCTCATTCACGCTCTCTAAAGATGTTGAAGAATGGTTTTATTCATTACCTGATGGGAGTATTAATACTTGGGAACAGATGGAGAAGACTTTTCTTCATGAGTACTTTTTTGCTTCTGTTTATATTCGCAAAAGATATGATATTGTGAATTTTAAGCAGAAGGAAGGAGAGTCACAAGGTGATGCTTATAAGAGGTTCAAGAGGTTATTAGTAGCCTGTCCCACTCAAAACATGGATCAAACTGAGTAAATGTCGATGTTTGTGAATGGCCTTAAAATGAAGACAAAGAAGCTTATCGATACAGTTGTCGGTGGCTCATCTAACTTTACAACAACCACTGGTATTAAGAAGATCATTGAAGCCATTGCTGCAAATGAACACCTGGAATTATATGACCGAAGTGTGAGTAAACTAGAGAGAATGATTGACTTGAAACTTCCAAATCAAGGGGTGAAGATAGAAGATTAAATTGTCGCTGAAGTTGAGAAAAAACTAAAGGCTATGAATTTAGATACCCAAATTACAGCCCAAGTTCAACCTGCTCAGGCAATCAATTGTGAGATTTATAGGGGACCACACATAACTGTGCAATGCCTTGCAACTCCACAACTAGTTGAAGAGATAAAATTGTTGAGGCAGAATAATTTATATTCTAACACCTATAATCATGGGTGGAAGAATCCTTCTAACTTCATCTGGAAAGATCAGCAACAACAAGCTCCTTAGAAGGCACAGTGGGAGGTAGCTTTGGAAAATATGGTTTCCCACACTTCTCAATTTCAAGAAGAGACAAGGAGCAATCACAGAAATACCACTTCTGCAATCAAAATTTTGGAAGCTCAAATAGGACAGATTGCACAGTAGGTAGTGTTGCAAGTACAATGAAATCATAAAAATCATGAGAATGTTAATGTTGTCACAACAAGGAATGAGAAAGCTGCTGAAGAAAAGAAAGATAAGGTAAAATTTGATGATAGTATCATAGAAGTAGAGCTGGAAGTGATAGAGAACAAGAAAAAATAGGAAGAAGAGGTATCACCTGTGAAGCTAGTTGAAGAGAAAAATAAACCAGAAATCAAGTTATCATATTCATATCGAGTTGCAAAGAAGGACACAAAAGAGAAAGAGTTTGATAAATTTGTCTAGTTGTTCAAAAAGATATAGATCAATATACCATTCATTGAAGCACTCGAGAAAATGTTTTTGTTTCAGAAATTCATGAAGAAGGTATTATCAAAGAAGAAATCAACAGGAGAGGGATCGGTAACCTATGATGAGAAATTGTGTGTAATTGCACCCGAGAGAAAAATACATATCAAGCAGAAGGATCTAGGGTGAGTTGCAATACCGTGCACAATAAAAGATAGAAAATTAAAGAGGGTTCTAATTGATTTTGGTTCTAGTGTGAGTTTGATTCGATTTTCTATTTTCAAAAAGCTGGGTATTGAGAAAATAAGCGAGAGTGGGACAAAATTGAAATTTGTTGATCACACCATCAAGAAGTCATATGGGATAGCTGAAGATGTATTAGTAGAAATTGACTTTTTTTTCCAGTTGATTTTCAGATCATTGACATACCTGAAGATAAAGAGACCCCTATCATTCTTGGTCGACCATTTATGCTAACTAGTCTATGCAATTTTGATATCGAGACAGGTAATATGGCATTGAAATCATTTGATGAGGAGATAACTTTGAAGGTGTTGGAGATCAAAAAGCAGGATGCAGGTGAAAAGAATCAAGCTTCAGCTAGTATGATCAAATTAGTAGGAGATAACAAAAGTTTAAAATTACCTGCAGAGAAAGTCTCCAGCATAAGCTCTCAGGTGGCATCAACAAAAAATTCTATGTTTAGTCCAGAAGTCAAGAAAAGAAAGAAAAGAAAACTAAATGGTGAGAAGATAGAAGGTGGAACGGACTGGAAGCACAAAGTGGTCAATGCTTTTGATTTAGATGAGTTTTTGGTTGCAAAAAGGACAAGCAACAAGGTGTGAAAGAGGAAGTACCCCCCATAAAGGGAAAAACCGTCGAGCCAAGCGACATTAAACAAAGGGCTTCGTGGGAGGCAACCCACACTTATAATAACTTAGTTTTTCTTTTCATTTTGTTTGTAGGTGTTGTACCCCAAAATTTTCCCTCCCATATTTCTCAATACATTTCAAGTGAGGTCCTTAAATTGCTCAAGGAAGTCCAAGGGTTGACCAGACAAACTCTCTCCTAAGGCAGTCTACCTCAAATTAGGGTTTCAGTTTGCACCAAGATGTTTGAGTCCAAAGGATCCCAAATGCTCACCATTGTCCTAAAATGTTCTCAAGATCATCCATGTCATGTATCAATCCTTGCAAAGGAAGTTTGCTCAGTCAATTGCTCAAAGACCTAAAAATCGACTGTGCTAGGGCAAAAGTCAACTGTGTCCTGCATACAGTCAAACTTCAAGATTTTTTGTCAACATCCTAATTTTGAAGTATTATTCATCATTTGATCAAGGGTTGATCATGATTCCTCAAGGATTGCTCACAATTCATCAAAACCCAAAAGTTGCTAAATTAGGGTTTTGTAGGAAAAGTCAACTCAACTTTTACCAAGCATAACTTTTTCATACTTTATCAAAAATGACCCATCCAAATCTCATTTTGAAGAGGATGTAATTCCCTACTATTCATCTTCAGCTTCCAAGTTCAAAATATGCACTCACAAGAAGATATAAATTTGGACATTATAGGTCCTTTTCAAAAGTCAACAAAAACACCTTTTTTGTCAAAGCTTCATACATGAACATGGAAGAATAAATTGAGATGAGGCCAAAAGGTTTGCTTAGAGAACATCTTAATCTTTCTAAAAAGTCCAAGAACACATCTCTAGGGTCAAAATTGAAGCAGTTATGCATTGGTAAAGTTGACCCTTTTTGCAAAATTGCCAAAAGTCAAAAGGGTCCCAAATTACAATTTTTCTCAAATGGGCCCAACGTTTTATACTTGCATTGAGTTTGTAACATGACCCACGACCCACGATCCTTCCCATTTGTCATTCTTTTATTTTTGTCATTTATTTTGATTTTATTTCAATTAAATCAAATAAAATCAAAATAAAATCATGAAAATATCAAAAACTAATCAAAGCTTGAGATTTTGTGCATGTTTAGGTCTATTATACAACTTGAGATGGAATCAAATCGTGAAAGGATCATTTGGACACAAAAATATTGAGTTTTTCTTAATTTAGAAAGATTTGCACAAAGAATCAAATCATGAATCAATGATATTAATTGAAAAAGATTTGAAGCAAATTTGTAACCTAATTCCTTCTAGGGTACATAAGGAAGATGTTCAGATCAGAAACAGGGGATTGGAGGCGTGCAAAGGTGAAAGCAACTTTCAAAAAAATCAAGAAAAGTTGTAAACTGATTTCCCAGTTCCAGGCTTCCTCAAGCCATTCCAGTCACACAAATCGTTTCCTGGACATTCAGGGATCAAGATTCAACCACTAACAAGCCTCATAACATCCAAGAACACACTATAAGAGTCCTACGACTTCCATGTTTTTTTGAATTCGTATATCATGATTCTGGTATAGTTAGCATGTTTTATTGATATATTCTTAATCCTTGAGTCCTTTGCAAACTACTGGTTACGTTTAATTTTGTTTTTGCTGACTATACATCAAGATGCCATAGTTAGGGTTCTTGGTTCGCTTTTGGGGTTTTTATGTACAGGTACAATTGGCCATGGATAAGGGTACCATGATGCTCATGAGGTTGCCACGAGTTGATTGGTACCATCGTTTTGCATTTATCATGTTTGTACGGGATTTTGGAAAGGTACAGGGTTGTACCTACGCCCCTTTGTCCGTAGGTAAAAGTCCTGGATCTAAAACGACGGAGATGATGAGGAAGATGATAACGTGGCGCCCCACGGATGGTCCATTCAATCTGCGCGCGCTTTAAGATTATGCTTTTTGTTTTACCATATTATTTTTCTATGTCATTAACCATACAAATAAGCAAGCGAGCTCAGATGGTCATCATGCAGGGTAAAATGCCAAAGGGCCTGGGTTTGATCCCCAGGTCTCCATATTTGTTCCATATTATTTTTCTTTGTGTAATCAGGCGCGCTAGCATCCAAGGCCTCCACCATACACCATCAATATCCAGCCAACAGATCTTCAACAAGGCAGATCCAATGCCTTAGCCCTGAGGGTCTACCATACGCCCAGTCAAGCAAGCAGCATGGGATTGAAAAAGTCAAACAGGCCAAGGATTGTTGGGCCCAGAAACTGCAATTGGCACCCCTTTTTTGCTGAAAACACCAGGCCCATTCTTATTCATTCTTTTTTTTTATTTTCTTTAATTTAATTTATTTTAATTATTTTCTAACCACAAAATTAATTTCTTTTTTCACAAAAATCATAAAATCAATTTCACCAATTTAGAATTTAGGTTTTATTTTATTTTATCAAATTCAATTTTATATTAAGTTTTAATTTAGGTTTAATTCTAACTTTTTTTGTAAATAACTAAAATCAAATTAGAAAAATTAGGGTTGCCTTTGATTTAATTTTTATTTATTTTTTCAATAAACAAAATACAAAAATAAGTTAGTTTAATTATTTTTTCTCAAATTTAAATTAATTAGTAATTAGGGTTTTTATTTTATTCAATTAAAACTTTATTTTCTCAAAAAATAGCAAAAACCAAACAAAAAATTATTTTTCTTTTAATTAGGTTTAGACGGGGTCAAAACCCTAATTTCTCTCGTTCTCGATTCATCGCGTGCATTTACTATTTTTTGCGATATTAATGTAACTGCTCATGGTATGTAAGAGTTTAATTAGGATTTCCTTTTTATTTATCGTTTTGTGGGTTTTTTGGCTATGTAATTAATCCTCTACCCCAAAGCCTTGTAATAGCGTATTTTTATTTCTCGCATTTTATTTCTGGCAAAAATTAACTGTTAGATGTATGCTAATAGGGTTGTATGACAAAGACTGTATGTTAATTTAAAATGGCTAGCAAACCCTAATGTGCAAAGATAATAACTGAAATCAAATCACTCGCACATGCGCACTCCTAGGGTATACTCTCACTTCGGTTGCCTTCGATAAACGATCATTAAGTATAGGGTGTTTTAGTGGTTACCCTCTTGCCTAACAAAGATAAAAAGTCCCATTCAGAAATGTTGCCTCGGAAATGTTGCCTCAGAAAGGTTGCCTCGGGAATGTCACGTCGAATATGATCTTAAGACACTAGGGTTATTACTAAGATGTCCTAACATTGCTTTAGTGATCATATGTCCCTTACGAATTAACCCTTACAACTCCAATGATGGTGCTACCTATTTCTCAATAGTAGGATAGTGCTGTCTAAAGGAAACAAGAATAGAAACAATCTATTTTTGAGTAGGTTGATGCTAGTAGGTACTTGCTCAAATCAAAAACTTTTTCACACCAAACACTTTTCAAACAAAGTTTTCAAAAACAACTTTGTAACACTCTTAAAGACAGAAGCAAGGGTTAAAACGAAGTAAAACAAAAACTTTTCAAAACACAAACAAACAAGCAATTTAAAAAGATGAGCAAGTACCTAAGAGCCCATGGAAAACCATGGATAGAAAGGGTGCTAATACCTTCCCTTTCTATAATCTACCCCCGTACTCAAAATCTCGAAAAAAGGAATTTTTCTGTGCTTTTGTCCTTTCCAGTTGGGTAAAATAAAAGTTGGTGGCGACTCTTGCTTACAGCGACATTTTACAAACACAAACCAGCATTTTCCAAAACAGTCGGTTCTGCCACCGTATCACAGAACTGGCGACTCTGCTGGGGACTCAATAAGTGGGGTATACCTTAGGATTAGTTCATTACAAATTGCTTCTCTTATCTGTTTTGGTTGCTTTACTGTTAAAGGTTTTTGTATTGGGAGTTACTATAGATCCTAACCTGGATCTAGGGTTGCCTTTTAGGTAAGTAGCAATAAACTGTGAGGGAACTGTACGGCATAGACCGATACGGTTGAAGTAGTAGCTACGTTGATGTGGCACATTGGTTGGTATCGGTATCCCTTGTGGAGAAACAAGGAGAGTACGAGGCTGCTATGTGTTTCTTTAAGCATCAACTGACCATAGAACCTGTAATTGACCAACTTGGCCATAGGAAGTAGTGAGATAGCCGGCCTCGGTGTAAAGTTGAGAACTGGTTGATTCTCGATGCTACACTCATTGAGACCATACTCTCGAGATAGTTCCAGCTGCAAGAAAAGATTGTGTGAGCTGAAACAATGACCGATGGAGGATGGTCAGTGATGTTGAGAACATATAGAACCCAATTACTTTTTCTAGGACAGGTTGAAACCAACTGAACTTCAAGAGGGTAATACCTTTGACCCCATGCAAGCCTTCAACTTAAGGGCTTTTGTGTGACTTGTTTGCCTTTACCATGTCTGTTATCTGCTATACCTGTTGTTTGTTTTATCATGACATCATGCATTATAACATATCATTCATACTTCATTATACTAACCATTTCAAAGACCGAGGGGATTTATATTTGTTCTGTTTTGCAGATTATGGCTTCCATGCGCAGAAACACTATCCGAGTTAACTTTGTGTAAATACCTACTCAACTCAAAGAGTTAGCCTCAAAAGTTTCTGAGACTTCTTCCTTCATTAAGAGACATGGTCAGCTTCTTAGCTTGGTTACCTCAAAGTTTTATGAGAAGATGATGAGTGTGCTTTTCCAGTTCTTCGATCCTGTGCATCATTGCTTCACTTTCCCAGATTATCAGCTAGTTCCCACCTTGGAAGAGTTTTCTCACTTATTGGGCATATCCATCCTTGAGCAGATGCCCTTCACCGGTTTGGAAGAGACTCCTAGACCAGAAGACATTGCCTCAGCTCTGCATCTGAAATGGGCTGATGTAGTATCCAACTGGGAAACACGAAGTGGGGTTGAAGGTTTCTTAGCCAAATTTCTGATGGATCAAGCTCAACTATTCTGGGATAGTTTGGATTTTCAGGCTTTCGAAGATATCTTGGCTCTCCTCATCTACGGTTTGGTTCTCTTCCCGAATCCAGATTCTTTCATAGATGTGAATGCGGTTAAGATCTTCCTGTCTCGCAATCTTATGCCTACTCTAATGTGTGATATCTTGCATGCCCTCTACACTCGTACTGTGCGTAGAAGAGGGACTCTTATGTGTTGCATGTTGTTTCTATCGAGGTGTTTTATTTTGCACCTCCCTAAGTCCGTGTTGAAGAATGAAGAAGGTTTAGGATGGTCTTACAGGATAACGTCACTTGCCCATACAAACATTCTTTGGAGTTCCAAGGCCATGGAAAGCACTGTTGTCATTGATTGTTGTGGGGGATACCCTAATGTCCCGTTGCTTGGAATTAGAGGGGGAATAACCTACAGTCCTTGTTTAGCTTTGTGACAATTCGGTCATGCTCGGAGAGACGGACCTCATGAGCTACTTCTTGTGGATATTGCATTTGACTACAAGGAAGACGTTGACGAGAATCGCCGAAGTTTTATACGAGCTTGGGGCATGGTGAACAGATCTGACCCCCAAGAGCTAGGACCAAGGACTTCTATCCCTATGCAGCCTTATCTCCAGTGGATCCGAGCTCGAGCCCAGAAGCTTGGGATGCCTTATGAAGCTGTGTTGCCAGTGATTATGGAGCCCACTAATGAAGAAGGCATTCCTTATACAGTCCTTTATCCCTATATGCCCACTGATCCTGGGGCGTTGAAGATGTCTTAGATTCAGCTAAAATAGGAAAGGGATACTTATCGGGAGAAGTACTATGAGCAAGAAAGGAAGATCTTGAAGCTCACCAGGAAACTCGATAATGAAAGAACGATCAATGACTATGTCAGCACAAAGGGGAAGCGTCCATGGGATTTATGATTTTGCTTTGTTTTCTAGTTTAAATTTGTTTTCCATTTACTTCTTTGTAACGCCTCAAAGGCATTGTTGAACCTTTTTTACTAGTTAATCTAATAAAGTTTGTTTATTTTTGGTTTGCAAATTTAAATCTCCCAAAGTCTTTGAAATCATTACATACGCATCCCATTATCATGCACACCATTACAGGTACCATTACAGGTTTCTCATCTTCTTCGTTGTTTATTTTAGCAGAAATGTCTTCCGATCAAGCTATCAAAGATCTTCAGGCACAAAATGCCTAATTCCAAGAGATGTTCTTGAGCTTGGATAAAGGGCAAGAGGATTTGAAAGCTCTCATTCTGAAAGAGAAAGAGAAGAAGAAGAAGAAGAAGAAGAAGGTCTTTCTTCTGAGTATGGCCAAAAGGTTTGGGGATAGGTTGAAACAGTAAGTTGATCTGTCCTTTGCATCCAAGGAAGGGGAGAACCAAGAAGAAGAAAAGGGCCCCAGTCCTGCCATCTCTGATGATGATACAGATTATGATGAGGAGAAATATCCTCCTGCCGAGGATAGGTACAAGAAGTTAGAAGACCGTCTGAGTGCTATGGAGATTCAGAAGATCCCTGGGTTGGATTTCAGAGAACTAGGACTGGTATCGGGAGTGGTGATACCTCATAAGTTCAAAGCTCCTGTTTTTGCCAAGTACGATGGAGTGTCCTGTCCCAAACTCCACCTTCGCTCGTACGTCAGGAAAATCTAACCCCACACTGCTGATAGAAATTTGTGGGTGCATTTCTTTCAAGATAGTCTGTCAGGGACTCAGCTTGAATGATTTTATCAGTTGGAAGGAGCCAATGTCCGAAACTGGGAGGACCTTGATGCTGCTTTTTACAAGCAGTATCAGTATAACATCGACCATGCCCCCACTCGTACTCAGCTTCAAGGTATATCAATGGGTGCAGGTGAAGGTTTTAAGGACTATGCTCAAAAGTGGAGAGACTTAGATGGAAGAGTCCAACCCCCTTTGTCTGACAGGGAGTTTGTTGACATGTTTCTAGGGACGCTATCTGGTCCATTTTTCAATCATTTGATTAGCAGTTCATCATCTGGGTTTACCTAGTTGATCTTTACTGGGGAGAGAGTAGAAGTCGGTATCTGAAGTGGTAAAATACAGAAGGATACTTCATCAAGTGTAGTAAAGAAGCCTTTCACTGGTAAGAAAGAAGCTAGTGCAGTCTATGGCTCGAGGAGCCAAAGCAGACCTGAACACCGTCAAGCAGTAAACGCGGCAGTGATATCAAGACCCATCGTTGCTCCACAATGCAACAATCAACAAAGGGTGGAAAGACCACATAGACAGTATACTCGGCTCAATATGACCCTGACTCAAATTCTACCACAATTATTGAAGACTAATCTGGTAACTCTGATGGAGGACCCGAAGAATCCCAACACCATATCTCCGTTATATAACTGGAATGCCCGCTGCGCCTATCACTCTGATGGCCCAAGTCATGATACAAACAACTGTTGGGCCTTGAAGAATAAGTTGCAAGTCTTGATCGAAGCCAAAGAGATTGAGTTTGACGCTCTAGAAAAGTCTAACGTCATAACTGCTCCTATGCCCAAACATGGTCATGGAGTAAATGATGTGGACGATGATTTATTTGTGACCTCCGTGGAAGAAATTTCTACTCCTTTGATGACAGTTATGAAGAATCTATTGTTGGCCGGTTTATTTCCGGGCTGTGGCGAAGGTTGCCACATGTGTTCAGCTCTGCCTGCTGGTTTCCATTTATTAAAATCAGGTGTTCAGCGCCTGATGGATAACAAAGAGATCCTGTTTGAAAAGACTATGATTATGTTGGTTCCAGTTGAAGAAGTTTCCATCATAACCATTTTCGCCAATCCTTCCAAGGCTTCCTCGAGAAAGCCTGTTAAGATTACATCCTCCCCAAGAATCGCTCCGTTAATAATTATTGTCCCTGGTCCTATCCCATACACTTCGGATAAGGCTATCCCTTGGCACTATGGGGCCGATGTGTATTACCATGGAGTTAAGCAAGACTTAAAGAGTGAGGAAGCTGATATCAAAAATATTGTCAGGGCCAGCAAGGTCACCAGAAGTGGAAGACTCTTTTCTCCCGAGATTTCCCCTTCGACTGTTCACAAACCTGTTGTCATTCCATCTGCTAGTACATCAACTATTGTCCCAGTTCATATTCCAGTTATCAACCCTGACGCCGAATCATCTAGGACTCGGGGCAAAGAAATCACAGGTGAGCCTGCCCGGACGGAGGCACCTAAGAAGATCATTGTAGAAACCTCTAAGCAGGAGATAGAGGAAATTCTAAAGATTATCAAGAAAAGCGACTACAACATAGTCGAGCAGCTGGGGCATACCCTGTCAAAAATCTCCATGTTATCCTTGTTGTTGTGTTCTGAAGCCCATGCAAAGGGTTTAATTGTTTTCCTCAAAATTGCGCATGTGCCGCAGAAAACTTCAGCCGATCAATTCAAAGACTGTGTAGCTAGTTTGACTGCTGACAATGGGTTGGGTTTCTCAGACGCAGATCTGACTGCTAAAGGAAGAAATCATAATGACGCTTTGCACGTCTTGATTGAGTGCAGGGGCACTACTATGGCCCATGTACTGGTGGATATCGGGTCCTCATTGAATGTTTTTCCAAAGAAAGCATTAGACCGTCTAGACTGTGAAGGTCTGATTCTGAAGCTGAGCAATATTGTGGTCAGGGCTTTCGATGGGTCAAAAAGGATAGTGCACGGGGAGGTGGACGTCCCTGTTAAAGTTGGCTCTCATACTTTTGCATCTACTTTCTACGTGATGGATATCAGACCATTATATTCTTGCTTGTTGGGTCGCCCTTGGATTCATAAGGCGGGGGCAGTGACTTCCACGCTCCACCAAATGTTGAAATACCCAGTTAAGGGGAATATCGTCACGGTACAAGGTGAGGAGGAGTACATGATGAGTCATCTTAATTCCTTTCGCTACGTGGAGATGGATGGGGAGTTCATCGAAACCCCTTGCCAGAACTTTGAAGAGGTCCCCCAGACTTTGGCATCGACTGAAGTTGCTACTGACAAACCTCCGATGAAGATGGCTTCCCTCAAGGATGTCAGGGCTATAATTGAAAAATGGGCTCAAAGGGCTGTTAAGCGCGTGCGGATTGGAAGACCTCCTCTACACAACAGTAATCAGGGAGTGAATGCAATTGAGGATAATGAAGAAGATTCAGATATCGACAGCTGGATCTACCTGACAATTAATGGTGGATTGAACAACTGGACGGCGAAGGACTTCATACCCGTTTATTTTATTACATAGTAATTAACTTTTGTTTTAAGAGTTGTATCAAACAGTTTGAAACTTTACTGCCCGGTGCCTTTCCCGAGGCACCTTGGCTTTGCTTGTGAGGGCTTATTATTTGTCATTTTCATGTATCATCAATAAAGCATTGGACGTTTTTTTGCATTACAAATTTTGCGCTCCTTGTTTTTCTTTTTTTGTCTCTCGCTTTATCAAAACAGCTATTGTCTTACACACACTCACGTATCATAATGCAGATCCATATCCACTTTGGATCCCATTGACAATAACTCTGCTACTGCCAGTTATGACTTCGAAAATCCGATCAACCAAGCCGAGGACGAAGGTGAGGATGATTGTGAGGTGCCTGGAGAACTTGCTAAACTGTTACTACAGGAAGAGAGGGCCATACAGCCTCATGAGGAGCCAGTCAAATCAGTAAATTTGGGTACAGAGGAAGATAGGAAAGAGGTCAAGATAGGTGCAAATATGGAGCCTAGTGTCAATCAACGGTTGATACAAATTCTACGCGACTATGTTGAGATCTTCGCTTGGTCCTATGAAGATATGCCTGGTTTGGACACTGATATTGTGGTACACCACCTGCCAACCAAAGAAGACTGCACTCCAGTAAAGCAGAAGGTTCGTCGTATGCGCCCTGAGATGTTTGAGAAAATCAAAGCTGAGGTCATGAAACAGTTTGACGCCGGATTCCTAGCTGTCACTTCTTACCCACAGTGGGTTGCCAACGTTGTTCCGGTGCCTAAGAAAGATGGTAAGGTGAGGATGTGTGTGGACTATAGAGATCTGAATAGGGCGAGCCCCAAGGATGACTTCCCACTTACTCATATTACTGTTTTGGTCGACAATACCGCGCAGCATAAGATCTTCTCCTTTATGGATGGTTTTTCTGGTTACAATCAGATCAAGATGGCTCCCGAGGACATGGAGAAGAAAACCTTCATTACATAGTGGGGCACCTTCTGTTACAAGGTAATGCCTTTCGGGTTGAAGAATGTTGGGGCAACTTATCAGCACGCCATGGTCGCTTTGTTCCACGACATGATTCACCATGAGATTGAGGTTTACGTTGATGACATGATCGCAAGGTCCCAGACTGAAGAAGAGCACCTTGACCATCTCCAGAAACTGTTTGATAGGTTAAAGATGTACAAGCTAAGGTTGAACCCGAACAAGTGCACCTTCGGGGTAAGGTCTGGTAAGCTTATGGGTTTCGTTGTTAGTGATAAGGGTATTCAGGTGGACCCTGCCAAGGTAAAAGCCATACAGGAAATGTCGGCTCCCCGCACAGAAAAGGAAGTTAGAGGCTTTTTGGGACGTCTGAACTACATCGCCCGATTCATTTCATATTTGACTGCTACTTATGAGCCAATCTTCAAGCTACTGAAGAAAGATCAAGTAGTAAAATGGAATGATGAATGCCAGAACGCTTTCAAAAGGATCAAGGAATACCTCCAAGAGCCACCTATTCTGATGCCTCCATTTGAAGGAAGACCTTTGATCTTATACTTAACAGTGCTGGATAATTCAATGGGGTGTGTGTTGGGGCAGCATGACGAGTCTGGCTGAAAAGAGCACGCTATTTACTACCTTAGCAAAAAGTTTACCGACTATGAGACTCGATACTCACTGCTCGAGAAAACTTGTTGCGCTTTGGCATGGGCTGCTCATCGGCTGAGATAGTATATGCTGACTCACACTACCTTATTGATATCAAAGATGGATCTGATCAAGTATATCTTCGAAAAGTCTGCCTTGTCCGGAAGAATAGCAAGATGGTAGATGATCTTAACTGAGTATGACATCTAATACACAACCCAAAAAGCAATCAAGGGGAGTGTATTGGTAGATCATTTGGCGCATCAGGCCGTGGATGACTACCAATCCATGAATTTCGAGTTCCCGGATGAGAACATCATGTTGGTGACCGACTGTGAAGAACCTGGACCGGATGAAGGACCTGAGGAAGGATCCCGATGGTCTATATATTTTGATGGAGCCTCGAACGCATTGGGTAATGGCATCGGTGTTGTGATTATATATCATAAGGGCTGTCATACTCCGTTCACCGCCAGGTTATGTTTTAACTGCACCAACAATATGACGGAGTATGAAGCGTGCATCATGGGCCTTCGAGCGGCTATTGACCTGAGGATTAAGTTCTTGAGTGTATTCAGAGATTCTGCTCTAGTGATCAGTCAGATCAAGGGCGAGTGGGATACGAAACACCCAAATCTTATTCCTTACAAAGAATATGTATTGACGTTGCTCCCACACTTCGAGGAGATAACCGTTCAACACTTCCCCAGAGAAGAGAACCAGTTAGCGGACGCGCTAGCTACTATGTCGTCTATGTTCAAAGTCAGGTGGGATAATGAAGCTCCCCAGATTACCATTGAGAGGTTGGACAAACCCGCACATTGTTGTGACATTGAGACTGAAGAGGTAGCAGATAAACCCTGGTTCCACGAGGTAAAGAGGTATCTTGAGACTCAAGAGTACCCCGAGGGTGATTCTGTTAATGATAAGAAGTTCTTGAAAAGGTTTGTTGCGAAGTTTTTCATTAGCAACGGGATCCTTTATAAGCGTAACCATGATTCAACCTTACTGCGATGTATGGACAAGAGCGAGGCAGAAAGGATTATGGCAGATTTACATGAAGGTATCTTCAGAACTCATTCCAGTGGACATACCATGGCAAAGAAAATCCTACGAGCTGGATATTATTGGTCTACTATGGAAGCCGATTGTTATCAGCATTCTCGAACCAGTCATAAATGCCAAGTCTATGTTGATAAGGTGTATGTACCTCCGGTTCGCTTGAATATTTTGACATCTCCTTGGCCTTTTGCAATGTGGGGCATCGACATGATTGGTGAGATCAGACCTACTGCGTCGAACGGGCATCGCTTCATTCTAGTGGCTATTAATTATTTCATGAAGTGGGTTGAGGCAGCTTCCTTTGCTACAATAACCAAGAACGTCGTGGAGCGGTTTATCCGACACAATTTGATCTATCGATATGGTATACCAGAGAGGATCATTATGGACAATGGTACAAATCTCAATAATACAATGATCACCGAGCTCTGCAAACAGTTTAAGATACAGCATCACAAATCTTCTCCTTACCGGCCGAAGATGAATGGGGCTGTTGAAGCGGCTAACAAGAACATCAAGAAGATTGTGCAGAAGATGACGGTGACATACAAAGACTGGCATGAGATGTTACCATTCGCTCTTCATGGATATCGCACCTCAGCACGGACATCGAAAGGGGAGACACCCTACTCTCTGGTGTACGGCATGGAGGAAGTCTTACCCATTGAGGTCCAGATACCCTCTCTCCGGATTATGAAGGATGCAGGTTTGAGCGAGGATGATTGGATCCAGATCCGGCTTGATCAGCTGAACCTAATCGATGAGAAGAGACTTACTGCTATTTTTCATGGTCAGATGTATCAAAAGCGAATGATTAAGGCTTTTAACAAGAAAGTCAGACGACAAGAGTATCAAGTCGGGGATCTGGTGATCAAGCGTATCATACTACCACAAGGTGATCCCAGGGGCAAATGGACCCCCACATACGAAGGGCCATTTGTGGTCAAGAAAATTTTCTCAGGAGGAGCTATGATTCTAACCACCATGGATGGTGACGACCTTCCTCACCCCGTCAATGCAGACATAGTGAAACGATACTACGCATAATCAAAGACCCACTAGGTTGACTGGCCTAGGAAAAAGTAAGGACTTCCCGGTGAACCAAAAGAGTTCGGGAAAAAGTAAGGGATGAAAATGAAAAAAACTATACACCCGGCAAGTTGAAAACTTGAAAAGGCGGCTTGGGCAAAAAAGTGTATCCCGGTGGACTGAAAAACCGAAAGGGAGGTCCAGGCAAAAATTAGGGATCAAAGCGTAACACTATGTCTCATTGGATCATCTTGCAACCAAACTTCGGTATCGACTATCAAGCTCGGATGGATCCAATCAATCTGATCTACCTTCGACCAAGTAGCGAAGTGATGAGACGCTCGAAGATATAAGGGAAATAGCAGAGTTGGAACCCAGTGGGATTGTTTCACATAGCTGTTTTTATTTACAAAATGTATAATTCCATCGGCGGCGTTCTCTTACTAGGACGTCAGCCTCTTGTACAAAATTCCTATTACAGGCCAACTTCGAAATCAATACAATTCATTTTACAATAAATTTCAAAATTGTTTATCTTTTTCTGTTTTGTTTTGCAAGAACGTCCAATGGTTCATTTTTTATATATGCATTTGAAAATAACTGTTGCTCATAAATATTTACATGCAAAACAAAATACAATTGCTCGTAATTCCATGAACAGGGACAAACAAGAAATGTCCAAACCTTACAGTTGCTCTACCCACCAGGTACAGGGACAGAGCCAGCTTGAGAATATGACTAAAGGTACATACACTCCCCGCGGAGTAAGAAGTACCCAAAGACAGTGGTGTTAATTCTCCCCAAGCAGAGTTTGTCTATCACCAGCAATAGAAGTTCACCATCAGCTGAGTTTAGTTCTTCCACAAGCAGAAACTCAATCCCCGGCAGGGTTCATTATCACTAGCAACGGTAATTCATCCCCAGCTGAGGTTATTTCTCCAAATCAGCAGATCTTTTAGCAGAATATCTCTCTTCCCCAAAGAGTCATTCTCTCGCCAATTTATTCTCCAGCAGAATCTCTCCTGGCGGAATATTCTCAAATAGAACGGACGCAAGTCTCCGGCTAATCATCTTCAATCGTTATCCCCAGCGAGGACGAAGAACTTAACTCCCTGTACTCTCCAACAGTAGTCCAGGATTCATTTTCCCCAGCTAGGGAGTATCACAAGAACATTGCATATTCATACATCATGACATGCGCATACGCATCATACAACACAATCTCATTTATTTTGAGAACATCATTACTCAATACATTTCATACATCATGACATTATATACGACTAACTCTTTACCTTTCAGGGAAAGATACAATCAAACTCTCACAAGTTTTCTCTGGTTCAGTCAAATCGATGCTAACATTTCTATTCCAATTCAAGTTATGAAGCCCGGATTCGACCGAATAATATCTTCATTCCTCCAAAATACTATGAAGCCTGGAATCGAACAGATAGTGGTATATCTTAAATTCAAGCTATGAAGCTCAGATTCGACCGGATAATATCTTGATTTCTCCAAAATACTATGAAGCCTGGAACCGACCAAATAGTGGTACATCCCAAATTCATAGCTATGAAGCCCAGAAATCGACCGGAAAATAGTTGAATGCCCAGCAAGTTACTGTGAAGCCTAGAAATCGACCAGATAGCAGTACAAGACACCATGAAGTCTGGAATCGACCAGATAGTGGTATATCATAAACACAAGCTTAAAAGCCTGGAAATCAACCGGAAAATAGCTTAACCCTCAGCAAGTTATTGTGAAGCCTGGAAATCGACCAGATAGCAATACAAGACACCGTGAAGCCTGGATTACGACCAGATAACGGCAAGGGATACTTAAGCCTGGAATCGACCAGATAATAGTATAAGACACTTCGAAGCTTGGAATTCGACCAAATAGCAGTTTACTCGGCCAATTACTAAGAAGCCCATAATCGACCGGATACTAGTATTGCCTTATATTCAAGTTGAAGCCCGGATGTGACCGGATAACAACCTGATTTCTTCTGAAGCCTGGAGCACGACCAGATAAGAAGTGAGAAATTGTGAAGCCTGGAAAACAACCAAATAGCAAGTTTAATCTCATCCCCCTAGTAAGTCGTTGTGAAGCCTAGAGCACGACCAAATAAAAGTCGATCTTATTTTCCTCAGCAAGTCATTGTGAAGCCTGGAGCACGACCAGATAACAGTTCATTTTCACCTCCTCGACTAAGAGATGATTCCCCAGTAGAATAACGGACGACTAAACTCCTAAAATTCTATTTTTCTAAAGACAGAGACCAGCATTCCCCAGCGTAGTGCTCCTCAACAACAGGTATACAGGCTCTCGCAAAGGAATCTCTTATGTGATCGACACTTCTTCTGATGGAATCTTTAAGCCTATCTTCCAACATCAATTTCCAAATGGAATCTATAAGCCCATTCCCGACATCGCAAGACGAGCACCACTTCATGCGAGTGCAAATTTCTGGGCACTCTAGTGTTCAATCATCTTCAACCTTCAGATCACAAAAGGCACACAAGCCAATCTACATCCTCAGGTTTAAGAAGATTGAAAAAGGGCAGCTGTTGTATCCCAAAATTTGCCCTCCCATATTTCTCAATACATTTCGAGTGAGGTCCTCAAATTGCTCAACGAAGTCCAAGGGTTAACCAGACAAACTCTCTCCTAAGGCAGTCTACCTCAAATTAGGGTTTCAGTTTGCACCAAGATGTTTGAGTCCAAAGGATCCCAAATGCTCACCATTGTCCTAATATGTTCTCAAGATCATCCATGTCATGTTTCAATCCTTGCAAAGGAAGTTTGCTCAGTCAATTGCTCAAAGACTTGAAAATCGACTGTGTTAGGGCAAAACTCAATTGTGTCCTGCATACAGTCAAACTTCAAGATTTTTTGTCAACATCCTAATTTTGAAGTATTATTCATCATTTGATCAAGGGTTGATCATGATTCCTCAAGGATTGCTCACAATTCATCAAAACCCAAAAGTTGCTAAATTAGGGTTTTGTAGGAAAAGTCAACTCAACTTTGACCAAGCATAACTTTTTCATACTTTATCAAAAATGACCCATCCAAAGCTCATTTTGAAGAGGATGTAATTCCCTACAATTAATCTCCATCTCCCAAGTACAAAATATGCACTCATAAGAAGATATAAATTTGGACATTATAGGTCATTTTGAAAAGTCAACAAAAACACCTTTTTTTGTCAAGGCTTCATACATGAACATGGAAGACTCAATTGAGATGAGACTAAAAGGGTTGCTTAGAGGACATCTTAATATTTCTAAAAACTCCAAAAAAACATCTCTAGGGTCAAAATTGAAGGAGTTATGCATTGGTAAAGTTAACCCTTTTTGCAAAATTGCCAAAAGTCAAAAGGGTCTCAAATTGCAATTTTTGTCAAATGGGCCCAACTTTTTATGCTTGCATTGAGTTTGTAACATGACCCGCGACCCATGATCCTCCCATTTGTTATTCTTTTATTTTTGTCATTTATTTTGATTTTATTTCAATTAAATCAAATAAAATCAAAATAAAATCATGAAAATATCAAAAACTAATCAAAGCTTGAGATTTTGTGCATGTTTAGGTCTATTATACAGCTGGAGATGGAATCAAATAGTGCAAGGATCATTTGGACACAAAAAGATTGAGTTTTGATTAATTTAGAAAGATTTGCCCAAAGAATCAAATCATGAATCAATGATCTTAATTGAAAAAGATTTGAAGCAAATTTGTAACCTAATTCCTTCTAGGGTACATAAGGAAGATGTTCATATCAGAAACATGGGATTGGAGGCGTGCAAAGGTGAAAGCAACTTTCAAAAAAATCAAGAAAAGTTGTAAACTGATTTCCCAGTTCCAGGCTTCCTCAAGCCATTCCAGTCACACAAATCATTTGTTGGACATCCAAGGATCAAGATTCAACCATTAACAAGCCTCATAACATCCAAGAACGTACTTTAAGAGTCCCACGACTTCCATGTTTTTTTGAATTCGTATATCATGATTCTGGCATAGTTAGCATGTTTTATTGATATATTCTTAATCCTTGAGTCATTTGCAAACTACTGGTTACGTTTAATTTTGTTTTTGTTGACTATACATCAAGATGCCATAGTTAGGGTTCTTGGTTCGCTTTTGGGGTTTTTCTGTACAGGTACAATTGGCCATGGATAAGGGTACCATGATGCTCGTGAGGTTGCCACGAGTTGATTGGTACCATCGTTTTGCATTTATCACGTTTGTATAGGATTTTGGAAAGGTACAGGGTTGTACCTACACCCCTTTGTTCGTAGGTAAAAGTCCTGGATCTAAAACGACGGAGATGATGAGGAATATGATAACGTGGCGCCCTACGGATGGTCCATTCAAATCTGCGCGCGCTTTAAGATTATGCTTTTTGTTTTACCATATTATATTTCTTTGTCATTAACCATACAGATAAGCAAGCTAGCTCAGATGGTCATCATGCAGGGTAAAATGCCAAAGGGCCTGGGTTCGATCCCCAGGTCCTCATATTTGTTCCATATTATTTTTCTTTGTGTAATCAGGCGCGCTAGCATCCAAGGCCTCCACCATACACCATCAATATCCATCCAACAGATCTTCAACAAGGCAGATCCAATGCCTTAGCCCTGAGGGTCTACCATACGCCCAGTCAAGCAAGCAGCATGGGATTGAAAAAGTTAAACAGACCAAGGATTGTTGGGCCCAGAAACTGCAATTGGCACCCCCTTTTTGCTGAAAACATCAGGCTCATTCTTATTCATTCTTTTTTTTTTTTTTCTGTAATTTAATTTATTTTAATTATTTTCTAACCACAAAATTAATTTCTTTTTTCACAAAAATCATAAAATCAATTTCACCAATTTAGAATTTAGGTTTTATTTTATTTTATCAAATTTAATTTTATATTAAGTTTTAATTTAGGTTTAATTCTAACTTTTTTTGTAAATAAGTAAAATCAAATTAGAAAAATTAGGGTTGCCTTTGATTTAATTTTTATTTATTTTTTCAATAAACAAAATACAAAAATAAGTTAGTTTAATTATTTTTTCTCAAATTTAAATTAATTAGTAATTAGGGTTTTTATTTTATTCAATTAAAACTTTATTTTCTCAAAAAATAGCAAAAACCACACAAAAATGATGTTTCTTTTAATTAGGTTTAGACGGGGTCAAAACCCTAATTTCTCTCGTTCTCGATTCATCGCGCGCATTTACTATTTTTTGCAATATTAATGTAACTGCTCATAGTATGTAATAGTTTAATTAGGATTTCCTTTTTATTTATCGTTTTGCGGGTTTTTTGGCTATGTAATTAATCCTCTACCCCGAAGCCTTGTAATAGCGTAGTTTTATTTCTCGCATTTTATTTCTTGCAAATATTAACGGTTAGATGTATGCTAATAGGGTTGTATGAAAAAGATTGTATGTTAATTTAAAATGGCTAGCAAACCCTAATGTGCAAAGATAATAACTGAAATCAAATCACTCGCACATGCGCACTCCTAGGGTATACTCTCACTTCGGTTGCCTTCGATAAACGATCATTAAGTATAGGGTGTTTTAGTGGTTACCCTATTTCCTAACAAAGATCAAAATTCCCGTTCAAAAATGTTGCCTCGGAAATGCTGCCTCAGAAATGTCGCCTCGAATATGATCTTAAGACACTAGGGTTATTACTAAGACGTCCTAACATTGCTTTAGTGATCGTATGTCCCTTACGAATTGACCCTTACAACTCCAACGACGGTGCTACCTATTTCTCAATAGTAGGATAACATTGTCTAAAGGAAACAAGAATAGAAACAATATTTTTTTCGAGTAGGTAGATGCTAGTAGGTACTTGCTCAAATTAAAAACTTTTTCACACCAAACACTTTTCAAACAAAGTTTTCAAAAACAACTTCGTAACACTCTTGAAGACAGAAGCAAGGGTTAAAACGAAGTAAAACAAAAACTTTTCAAAATACAAACACACAAGAAACTTAAAAATATGAGAAAGTACCTAAGATCCCATGGAAAACCATGGATAGAAAGGGTGCTAATACCTTCCCTTTCTATAATCTACCCCCCCCCCCCCCCCCCGTACTCAAAATCTCGAAAAAATGAATTTTTCTGTGCTTTTGTCCTTTCTAGTTGGATAAAATAAATGTCGGTGGAGACTCTTGCTTACCGCGACATTTTGCAAACACAAACGCAAAACGCAAACCAGCATTTTCCGAAACAGTCGCTTCTGCCATCGTATCACAGTAGGTAATAAAAAGGGAGCCTTACTGGTGAAAGCTAGAAGGTATCAGCTGGTGTTGCAGTACCCTCTGTGAGTCACCTTTCTTGAGCCTTACTTTGTGATTTATTTTTCTTCTATATTTCGATTCATTTGTTATTTTAATTGTTGTGTAAATCCACGAATTGAAGTCCTTCCCAAATTTTGCCAAAAAATTTTGTTCTGTTCAAAATTTTGTTTCTCATAGAGTTCAGGAATAGTATATAGAGACAAAGGGATGGTTATTCGAGGGTAGGAAGTTAAGAATAATGTGACAGTGATATGAGTCTAACGTGTAGATTTGTACCATAGTGCTTGAATCCTGAAAAGTACTCCTGAAGTAGTTTATCTTTACAGTCTGGCATAATATAGATTCACATACATGTATGATTGGTGAAGAAATAAATAAACTCGTAACCAAATTATGAAAAGGCGGGAAAAGGAAAATGGATCGCTAAGTGTGGTAGCCCTAACCCGGTTTTTCATCCCAAAGGGGGTTGATCCCCAAATGTCATCTATAAAGGATAATATATAAACTGAAAAGTTTTGAAAATTTCATCTGAAATTAAAAAGGAGAAAAATATCTTATTTGGTTCCTGAATAAAAATTTTATTGATTAGTCTTGTGAGTGTGATGATCATCAAAAATTCTCATTGCCTTAATTTGACTGTCCAAATAAAAAAGGAGGAAAATCGGGAAAAAAAAAGACTTAAGTACAAAGCATAGTTAGAGAGGTATCTGAAGAGGGAGATTGATATTTAAAGGTTCTTACACAAAATCTTCGCGCCATATGAACATCGGACGAACTACTTTTTAATCAATTTGAACGGATGTCTCACGTATGAGTATCAGGTTGCTGTGATTTTCATGAGTTCTTGTAATGGTCTCTTGAGATCAAGCAATAGTTTAAGTTTGGGGGAGTTTGATCAGTGATATTTACACAGTTATTTATCGTTAATTAGTTATTTTTTATTTTATTGACAAGTGTTTTATTTCATTTTACCACATTTTATGCTTTGGTTGTGTGTTTTAGTGTTTTCAGGGTCAGAGGAATAAAACAAGATAATTCAGGGTGAAAAAGTGCAGAAACTCGGAGTTTCGGAGAAAGTCAAAAATCCACCTACATGAGGCCTGACATGGCCACCCGTGTCACTTAACACGAGCCGTGTCAGGATGGGCGAATGAAGAAAGATGGATGTCGGGGGTGCAACACGAGCAGTTGTATTGCCTAACATAGGCCGTGTTGCAACCACAAGAACCTTAAAAGAAGATTTGGGAGTTTGGGGGCCAACATGGGCGGCCGTGTTGCCTGAAACGGATCATGTTACCCTTTGACGCTGATTTCCTGATTTTTTTCATAATTTTTCCATATGTTAAGTTGTGAGGGTGCTTTGGGAACTTCCAACCGCCTGGATGAATGGTGACTATTTAAATGTGTTTTCGCAAGAAATAAAGGGACTTTTTGCCACACGAAGAATGGAGGATTGAAGATTGAAGCCTACCCAAGTGTTGGATAGCAGAGACCTTTCATGAGCGGAAACGATTGAAGGTCAAAGTTCACCATCTATGTGTAATGTTTAATTTTTATTCTGAAATTACTTTGAACAATATGAGTAGCTAAGCCCCCCAATGCTAGGGGGTGTCCCTGATTTCATTATGTAATGAGTATGAATTCCTAATTTCTTTATTAAATTTGTTTTCTTATTCAATTTAATCGTGCAATGTTTTTATGCTTTCCTGATCGGACCAATTAGGATTGATTCACGATTAACAAACAGCTGGACCGTGGTTATTAAGGTTTTTGTATGAATAGACTATAGTATATATCACCTAGGACTAGGGTTCCCTTATAGTTACTAGATCACTCTTGATAAAATAAAGGCTTGACTCCATCAGATATCTCTAAGGACTTAGGATTTCGGATGGGTGGTTAAAGGTTTTCTCATAAAGGACTTAGGGTAAAATAATCTAAAGGGCTGGTAGTTGAATGTTATGAACTTGTTGAAAAAATTATGATTCAAGATCGTTATAGGGAAAATTACACACCACACAATAGCATGCTCCTAATATCAGTAAAAAGTGTTATTTTTCACTATTTTCAACGGCCTTAAATAAATCTTTGCCATGCATTTAAAGGTTGTCAACGCTCAAGAATCTGCCATTAGTGATCCGCATGAAACATAAGTGACATCCATTATATAAGT
This sequence comes from Vicia faba, assembly GCA_948472305.1. NCBI lineage: Eukaryota > Viridiplantae > Streptophyta > Magnoliopsida > Fabales > Fabaceae > Vicia > Vicia faba. Next base: position 1,311,539,169 of record OX451735.1, on the reverse strand, counting down.
TCTCTTACGATATTGTAAATCTAACCTAAATCAAACACATGAAGTTATTGAAACCTAAGGACGCTTGGAAAAGTTCTCTATGATGGATTGCAAGAGCAGCAATCATCTAGGTTCAAGGTTTGTTTTATTAAATTTTTATTTGTACTGAAAATATATTTGATTATTGATATTAACTATCTTACCCTTTTTTAACCAGAAATAAATGCATGCAAGATCCGTAGAGAGTAAGCTTACACCTAACATTTGATATTCACCTAGATTCAACAATTCGAAGATCTAAAATCTAGGTCTCAAAGGTATTTGATTTTCATCTAGATCCCTAGGAAATTTGATTTTTATTTTAATTTAAATATTCTAGATAAACAATGTAATATTCTAGGTAAACAATCTAATATTCTGGGTAAACAATGTAGTATTCTGGATAAACAATGTAACATTTTAAAAAAAAAAATAATAAGTGCTCAAACCCCTCGTTTATTTTGATAAACCGAGATAAAAGATAAGATAGTTTTGAAAATAATAAAATTTGATGTTGTTGGGGATCGAATTCATGCGCTAATAGAATTTACCTCTGTGTTTTAAATATTGAGGTGATAAGTCTTTACTTTTTATGATGATCTTATTTACCTCGCATCTACTATCGAGGTAAAATGCATTTTGTGTTCGACGTTGGAAGCGTTATTTGTAATAATGTCACTACCCCATAACATATCACACACATCACATAAATTCAAAATAAATCACAATCAATCAATTAAATAAATAACTCTAATTTATGTGGTGTTATAGAATTCATAGAGACGATGGTATTTTCCACGTTTGTGATCAAACTTAAAGTATGCTTCAAGAGGTAACTTGAAATCCTTATTTTTGTTTGATTTGTGATTAATGGTTTTTTTCAAGATCGGTTCATCGGGATTGTTCCACTAAGAGGATCAAAATTTTGAAAAACCCTCTATTTCACATTTATTTTTTGTTGTTGATAGCCTGTTTTTGTAGGGAACGGGAAGAGGAAGTTGAAGAACTAAAGAACATTTTTGATAAATACCAAGATGCTTCGGGCCAAATGATCAACATGGAAAAATCCATCATGATTTTAAGAAAAAATATGGACGAAAAAACTAAAGGAAAAATGCTATCTTGGATGCCCATCAACATTACTGACGAAATTGGTAACTACTTGGGTTTACAAACTCAGATTGGCAGATCAAAAAGATTGGAATTCAGCTATATCCTAGATAGAGTGAGAAAAAACTGAATGGGTGGAAAGAAAATAACCTATCTTATGTTGGAAACGCTATTCTTATTAAGGTTGTAGCTCAAGCCATTCCTAATTATGCCATGAGTATGTTTAAGATTCCAACTAAACTTTGTAATGAGATTGACACTCTCATCCATAACTACTGGTGAGGTGCTCGGAGAGAAGAGTGGAAAATCATCTGGATTAGATGGAATCACCTTTACAGGCTCAAAACTAAGGGTGGTTTGGGTTTCAGGAAAATTAACACATTTAACAATGACCTTTTAGCTAAACAGGTTTATAGAATTATAACTAATACATATACTATCCCTTTTAAGAGTCTCAAAGCCAAGTAATTCCCGCACTCATACATCAGAGAAGTACAAAGCAAAGGTAATGATAGTTATATGTGGAAAGGTTTTATGTAGACTAAGGAAGACCTTCTTAAAGGTTGTTGTTGGAAAATTTGTAATGGCAAAATGGTGAGTGTGTGGCAATACACGTGGATGCCTTATCAAGGCTAGTTTAAAATCCTGACTTGGAAGCCTTTGGACACCAAAGTGCTTTTGGTTAGGGACCTAATTGAGCAAGGCATCCAAACATGGGACATGTCACTCATAAATAATATTTTCAGCCATTAAGATAGAGATAAAATTACCATAATTCCTATAGGTCGAGAGGATGAAAAGAATGGATGTCAAATAAAGATGGTAACTACTTTGTGAAGTCGGGCTACCATTTCTTTCAAGACCTTCCGAAAAAAAGCAGTATTGGTCTCTCAAATTATGACAATACCATCAAAATATGGAAGAAATTCTGGAATATTAAACATACTCTAGAATTAAAGCTCTCACCTAGAGGATCATAAAGAAAGATATTCTGGTCTGTATGGAGTTAAATACAAGAGGTGTGAAATTCCCTCTCTTTTGTCCTAAGTGTCTTAAGAAAGGTGACACTATGGATCACATTTTCAAGGAATATGAGTTGGTCAAGAAAGTCTGGTTTGGCTCTAGGCTTAACATTAAGTGTGATAATATCCAAAATACTTCCTTAAATCAATGGATATGGGAGACTGTAAGCACTCAGGACACAACCATAATAAAGATGCTCATGGCCACCCATGACAGCATATGGTGGTCAAGGAACAAGCTGGTACATGAGGATAAACCCATATCTATTGATGAAACTATAGCCCATGCTGAAAACCTAATAAGTTGAGATATGAGCATTTAGAATAATAAATAACGGGGTCAACCTAACATCTCAAGGATTAAGAACAAAGACAAACATAACACAGCTAACCATAACAACAAAGAAATACACAATTATAACCAAATTACTACTAGCAAAAAAACACTCAAAATTATGCTCAAAGAAGACCAAAAAATTCCAATAAAAACCAGATCCAGAAGGAGGATCAAAATTACGAGAAGATTGAAAGTTTCCACATCAAAGTTCAAAATTGAGCCAAATGATGTGTCCGCAAGTGCATGGAAATATCGAAGTAATATAAAAGATTGTCGAACCCACAGAGACAAATGTCAAACAACTGTAATCTATTGTTTCTTTGTAAAGTTAAGGCTAATGAATGATTGATTAAGAGGAAACTAAGACTAAAATAAAGATTAAAATAATTTAAAGAAATATATAATAAAAGAGAGACTGGAATGTGTATTCTGTGTACCTCAGAGACTCTATAACTCATTGGCTTATACTGATGTTAAAAATGTGTTTAGTAGAAAATATCAATTTAAAGACTGAACATCACACTCTCGTGGTTTTAAGTAAAGCCACATTCATTAACCATGAGATTTTTCTATCGCTCGCCCATTTTAATTAAGGAATGTGTTTTGTAAATTAAATAAGTCATAATCAATACTTAAAGCGCTCTCACCCTCTTTAAGCTCGATGTCCCATTTTTACTATCTAGTTCGACCCCCACGCTCTCGTAGTGTCGACTCGAACCTTAGTTAATTTCTCACTCTTGTGAAAAAATCATATTAAGTAACCTCTCACTATCATGACAATACTATTTAAATTAAGTTTAAAAACAAGAACCAAAAACATGATTTTCATATAAATATTAAGCCAACATTGTTACCGAGTCCCGTCGGAAACGACGATCCTCACATACCGGACATGAAAGAATTTAGTCAGACATATTTAAAGAAAAAACATGCAATTATAATTATTAACCCTGAACATATGCATATTTAGATTTGTAATGATAAAACAGTATTATAAGAACAAGAAATTAAAATAATTGCAAATAAATAAACCTAGAAGTAAAGCAAATGAAATAAACTTGAATAAAACTACGAATGAAATAAATCTTGAAACTTGAATAAAGCTTTGAAATAATATCAGAAAGATTGTGATCCAAGAGTACATATATTGTAGGCCTAAAGCTAATGGTGTGGTAGCTCCCCGATGTGAGAAACTACCACTTTTACAAAGTGATTTCTGCCTGAAACTATGAATAGCGTTTCTATGCATAAACTTGGATTCCCCAAACAATGAATGTTAGGTCCTTTATATAGTGAGAAATGGTGGGAGTTTTCATGTTAGGGGTAGTTGAGATAATGGAGATCATGGTCGGGGAAGTTGAGAAAATCATGGGGTGAGTGGGTAAGATGGTGGGCGTGGAGAAGGCTGCAACAAAATAAATATGTGGCTACATTATTAGAGCTGTGGCGAGGGACACACATGTTGTGGTGAGTGCCACGCTTCTTGGAAAGTTGTAACAAGGGCCACAAGTTGTGTGGCGAGTGCCACAGGTCCAAGTTTGGATTTTTTTTCTTTTCTTTTGCTCTATCTTCTCAGTTTCTCGCTCGTTTCTTACTCTTTTTTGCATGGGAGCTCTTTCTTAGCATGTACCTGAAATACTTGAAATATAATAGAAATAATAGGATAAAATGACATAAATAAAAAAATGGTACTAAAAATGCATGCGAGTCAAGTCGAATAAACGATATAATTTCACGTTATCAAATTCCCCAACACTTAAACCATTTATTGTCCTCAAGCAATCAACTAACACAGTAAAGGACATGATTAAGCATGATTTGAAACAAAGGAACGACACAACTCTTAATCATACGCGACTGCTAGGCTAGTGTTAGATTGATAGGTACTAAGTATTCAATACCAAATATATCGTAATGACACAATGTTGAAAGACTCCCTCTTTATGCAAACCGAATCAAAACATGCCATTATAGATTAACCTACATATCTCATTTTTCTTTCACTCTTTTCATTCGAGAAGAATCACATTAAGCCTGTTATCCTTACATGCACATAGTAGGGGAAATCGGTTAGCGACTATGATCCTTTTTCTTTTCATTAGCTCGAGGTTCTGGTATTTAAGCGATGCAGCCCCATTTTTCCAAACAGCGGTTGCAGGGGATCGGACCGTAGCCCGCCCTACCAAGTTCAGTACCAGAGACCTATGGACCAACCAACAATGGGTGCTTATTATTAAATCCTTACAGGCATAACAACCGTTGGGCTAAATGACTGGGTGAGGATCACCTAACTTAGAAGGTTATTTTTCTATTAAATCATTTATTTATTAAAAATGGGATCATTCCCTTATATTCATCGACTCCCTACATAGTTTGTGTTTAAGAGGTGCTGACTGCTAATATAAACTACTTAAGAACTACTTTGAAAATTTAAGTCTAAGGTTTCAACATAATGGGTATCTAAATTGATTATCACATAACAAGGGGGTTTAGGGTGTCATAATGGTATCAATGTTATTGAGACTTTCCCAAGTCTCTCTAACGCAGCCTAAATTTTAACAACCTATATACTTTCAGAGTGTGTGCCATGCATTAGAAAAGAAAAAAAAAATGGAGGTTAAAATTTTAAAATTTTGGGTAAATTTAATAACAACTGAAAAACAGGTATATAGACTTGACATCACATGCAATGAATCGACCAAATACTGAAAACAAATAAAATCCTACAAACATGCAATAAACTAGAAAATAATACTTCAAAATAAAATAATTGCAAATAAATAAACTTGGAAGTAAAGAAGATGAAATATACTTGAATAAAACTACGAATGAAATAAATCTTGAAACTTGAATAAAGCTTTGAAATAATGTCGGCAACATTGGGATCCAGGAGTACATAGATTGTAGGCCTAAAACTAATGGTGTGGTAGTTCCTCGATGTGAGAAACTTTCACTTTTACAAATTGATTTCTGCCTAAAACTATGAACAACGCTTTCGCGCACAAACTTGGATGCCCCAAACAATGAATTCTAGGTACATTATATAGTGAAAAATGGTGGGAGTCATCATGTGAGAGGTAGTGGAGATAATGGAGGTCATGGTCCGAGAAGTTGAGAAAATCATGGGGTGAGTGGATGAGATGGTGGGCATGGAGAAGGCTGCAAGAAAACAAATATGTGACTGCAATATTAGAGATGTAGCGTGGGCCACACATGTTGTGGCGATGGCCACGCTTCTTGGTAAGTTGTGGCGAGGGCCACAAGTTATGTGGAGAGGACCACATGTCCAAGTTTGGATTTTTTTCTTTTCTTTTGCTCTGTCTTCTCAGTTTCTCGCTCGTTCATTACTCTTTTTCCAATGGGAGCTCTTTCTTAACATGTACCTGAAATGGAATAGAAATACTGACATAAAATGACATAAATAAACTAAAAATGGTACTAAAAATGCATCTGAGTCAAGTCGAATAAACGGTATAATTTCGCGTTATCATCAATGATAGCGGCAACTTGCATAAAATGGTAGTATACAATCAAAATAAGTAATCTTATGAGGATAAAAATGTTGATAATCAAAGAAAAAGTATGTTGCATCATAAAGAGAATCAAACTCACTAGGATAATACTAGTAAGGGCATCATTCTTTTGAAGCAGAGCAATGACCCAAATGATAAAAAAGCTTCATAATTGGGCTACTGATAGGGATAACTAGCACCAAACTAAAGTTCTCAAACATACCAATAAGATTTATGAGGACAACAGTCTTATTAATTAAAGAAAAATAAGTTTGCACCGAGAAGATAATCAAACCCTCCAGGAGAATACTAGTATGAGCAGACTTCATTCGATGCAGAATTATGCCCCAACTGGAAAAAGGATTCACACCTAGATTACCGTTAGGGACAACCAAAACCAAACATATGATGTCAATCAAACCACTGAAACTTATGAGGTTCACATTCATGAAAATCAAAGGAAAAATATGATGCAGCGATATGATAAGCAAAATTACCATAACAATAATAGCACAACCAACCTCCTTTCGAAACAGAAAAATGATCCACCTAATCTGAGTAAGGATAATCATTGGAGAACCAATAAAAGAAGTAGTATATGGTAGATTCAAGGGAATTTTGAAAGAATTAATACTTCCTGGACAAAAGGCATATGGATTCATGAAAAACCTAGAGATAATCAAGGAAACTTCCAAAATCCTAAAGATAGCTAAAGAAATGATATAAACAACAATTCCAACAATTGGAAGAACAAAAAAAGAGGATGACAACAATAAGGGGAAAAGAAAAATTACCCCTAATAATGAGAACTGGGACAAGAAGATAATGAGAAAACTCTACAAAGCTGACCGCCACAGTACCAATATGAGTGATATCAATAATCAGTGGGAGTCCAACTTGAAAATCATGAAAAACTCGATTTGGAGTTGGGGTGAAACTTTGGGAACAAAAACCAATCTCTATCAGGACCATTCTTAAAAACGCCATAATTCAAAAATTCATCCCATAGATGATCGTGGAGCTTAAATAAACAACATGTAAAACTAAATCAAGCGAGAAAATATCAAAATCAATCACAAGCATCACGATAATATGAGAAACGAGAACTGGAAATATGGTAAGATCTAGATCAACATCGATGCTAACCTGGCCATCTAGAATGAGTGGAACCTTGATGAAATATTCCGAAACGAGAATGGACCAAAGATAACTGAAGCTACTTGGAATCAGAAAGCCTACAACACGGTACTGCAGCTAAAACGCAAGATCTGATCAATGCCTTAAAGTTGGCGAAGGAAAAGAAAGTTGTGAATGTCTTCATCCAGAGTGACTACAAAAACATGGTGGAAAAGATTGTGGAAAACAAGAAATGGAAGAACATGGATGAAAAGATAAACACCATTGATAACGATAGAACTCACCATGGAACCCTTATCCAACAAATGACTTTTCTCCTGCTAGGCTTTAGGAATAGTAACATTAACCATATTAGAAGAGAGGCCAATAGAGAGGCCCATGAGATAGACAAAAAAGTCATTGAAACAAAAAATTTTGTTTGGACCTTTAAATTAAAGATGTCAATGAGCCAGTGTGGGGGCGTGGCATACATTCTCATCTCAATTCCCGCCCTCAAATTTATTCCCTATCTCCGTCTCAGATCTCCGTCACGGGGGATTTTGTCCCTCATCCCCGTTCCCATAGATCTCCACAGGTCCCTACGATTTCTGCAGAGATCTATAAACATAAATTTTTATTTATTATTTTAACTAAATCAGTAGAAAAAATAAAAAAACTAACCACAAGAAATTAATAAACTAATCACTACGATAAATATATTATTTTAATAATATTTAATCTTGATATTCATGAACATCAAACTTAAAAAAATTTAAAATAATCATTTAGATCTCTTTCTTTTACTAACATTACATATGTGTTTTACATTTGTTTATAAAACAAGTTAGTTAAAATGACAAAAACACCTATATCAAAATGTTAAATTATATTAATTAACGATATTATGGTATTCTAGTGTGGGACAGGGGGGTATGTTCACCATCTCCATCCCCAAAGTGCCTTTGAGGAACTTTATTCCCCTTCCTCGTCCCTGCGGGAAGGGGGGGAGGGAAATTCCCCATATTTGAGGCCCCAAACGGGAAATCATCGTGGATATCCCCACTAATGAGTGCAAGTTGACATATCTACCTCTGATAAGCTCATTTGTTTCATCTTTAAAAAATGAATTATTTCTTTGTATTTCCAAAAATGGATTATAAAAACACTTTTCAAAATATTACAAGTATTTTATATAGTTTTTAAATTAAAGGACAAGTTTTGACATTCTATAACATACACATACATTTTTTATGATCAAAACATAGTCAAAATTAGAATTTTTTCCAAAAGTTGTATTTCAAAAATGATTTTTGATCGTACCTGATCAGAAAGGATCGTTGATGGCCCATGAACTGGATTGAAATATCAGTTGAAGGTGAAGTGGGGGGGGGCGATGGGGGAGGTACCTGCAAGATTCTCCAATGCCAAAGTAAGTATTTGAACAACAATGCAAGTAGAGAGTTTAAGTGAGTAGGAAATAATGTACCTGACCCTCTCGTGTGAGAGGGTATTTATAGCCCTCAACGCTGGGCTTATATTTACGCATTGGGCCAGATAGTTAGGCCCAATATTGAATACTTCCAGAGTTATGTGAGTAGTGGAAACCAACATGTGATCTCCTCCCTAGTAAACTGCTCCGAGATAATAGGAAAGTTATGAACCCGTTATTCTCAATGGACAGGATGATGGCAACTCTGAATGACTGTTGGCCACATCTCCTTGGGGGCACATGGGAAATTCCCCAATGGTTACTGACATGAGCCGTATGTTATTGGGCCATGGTAAAGGCGCTTGATTGGGCCTGCTCGATAGTGGGCCAAGTTCAGGCCTAGTCCAGAACAAGAGCCCCTTAAGTTATTGCTCTTAGGCAAAAGAGAAATGACTTAAGACCAGTCTAATTGTCAGGGAGAGGTTTCCCAACAAGATACCGATAAATTTTTTTGGGGTTGTCGTCGTCAGAATAATCACCGTGTTTCAGTCGGGGACGATGTGGCCGTCATGACCATCGACTTCCTTGTCCATTCTTTGTAATCACGCATTCACGTCTGATGTAGAGGGCATGCGTGTGTCGCGGCCAATTCGTTTTGAGACTTTCCTTGGTCAATTTGCTATTTGTTCGTCTTGATGCGGGTATTTGGGATTCACATTCGCGCGGGAAACAAACGCGGAGTTTTCCCCAGGCTTATATACATGATATGCCTATAGAAAAGGCGCCATAATGAGGTCGAGCAGGTGTTTCCCAATAAAGAATTGAAATGGCGTCAAGGCGCGGCTTCACGCGTGATATTTTTTAAGCCAAAATGGAACATCACTTTGCGTGTCACACGTGGCGGTTATTTTGAGCGTCATAATTACCTAGGGAAGTCTAGGGGTCTAAGAAATGATGACCCCTCACACGCTACCCTGGATGGTGGGGGATATCTATAAAAAGGGAGTGAAGAAATTCACTTAGATATTTTCACCTTTGCTCTCGCGTCGTCTCTTCTCTATTCACTAGCTACTCCGTCGTTGCCGCCGAAATCATAGAATTTCCATCTTTCATCCTTTTTCAAGTAAGTGATTCTCTTACCGTATGTTAATTTATCTTAGGATTTTAGACTGAACGTATGAAATTTCTGGTGGATGTGAAGTTTCCGACGAATCTTATGGCAGGCGGATGAACTTTCGATCGAGTTCATGAGTTTTGGATAAAGATTCATGAATTTCGAATGAAGATACATGAGCTTCGTCTGGGTTTATTAATTTCGTATGAAGGTTCATGAATTTTAGGTGAGCTTCATCTGGGTTTATGTCGGGTTCATCTTCCCTATAAATTTGAGAGATTCAAGTAAGTCGCTTCATTGGGGAAACGTCTGAGTGTGATTTTTCCTCTATTCGAGGATGTTGCTTCCTTTTGCGTTTATCGTCAAGGGCTTCAGTCTATGACCTAACCTCAAGGTGCTCATCTCCCTTTCACTTGACTTGCGATGGAAGGGTGGATTTGATGATATCAAATCCACTGTTTTCCCCTGCTTGTCAGGTAAGATGGCTCACTTGGTCGAAGAAGCTATTTTGCCTGACTCAAATGGTGAGGAAAACGTAAGAACGGGAAACAACCTAGATTGGGTCACGCCCGAACCCAAAACCATTATGTCTTGGTTTGTTCATGATTCCTCTTACGCGTTCAATGTTGTCAAGGAATTGGAAGATAAGGTCTCTGCCTCTTGGTCGGTCCTCTGGTTGCACAAGGACAGGAGGATCTGATCGGATTTCCCAGGCATGCGCTTCCCCATGTACGAGTTTTCCTTTATGGAGGCGAGGATACGCTTGCCCTTTAGGAATTTTTAGATGGGGGTTTTAAAATGGTTAGACTTGGCGCCTTCCCAACTTCACCTGAATGCGCTCGCGTTGACGCGGGCATTCGAGCTCGTTTGCCAACATCTTAAGATTGGTGCTACCTTGACCCTGTTCTTCCAAATATTTCATCTCCAGCGGCAAACTATTGAAGGCCTTCAGGCCTGGGTGTCATTCAAATAGTTTATAAAATTGTTCCGACCATACCTGGAATCCGTCTGACAGTTCAAGGATAGGTACTTCGTGGTGAATCCTATTTCAGAAGCGGCCGTGGAATTCTTGTATGATCGTCCAGTCGAGCTTAAGGATGGTCAAGAAGTGACGAGGCTAAAGGCAAAATTCCCCCTTGAGTGGAAGTGGAATCACTTCAAGCAGGGGACAAAATTTTATGTAGTAAAGCCCGAGGAGCTGGACGTCAAGGACATGCTTTCTTATGAAAAACTAGTGGCCTATGTCAGGAGTTTCACCCTTGCCAAATGTGTGGACTCAAACAACAACTTCATTTTTGATGATGATGGGGAGCATGTCTATGCTGCTCGACTGATAAATAGGAAAGAGCTCCTCGAATGCTCTTCTGATGAAGAATCTTTAAGACTTCTAGGTAAGGAGCATGCTCGTAGTTGGTATTTTTTTGTAGACTAACTGTTTCCCTTTTGGATTGTAGGTCAGATGTCGACTCTCCAGAAATATGTGATCACGCTGAAGTCCAAGGGTGTCAAGAATTTTCCCTTAGCATGATCTGCTCAGATCTAGAAACAGGATAAACTTGAAGCCCATCTCAGTAGTTCCTCTTCTCCTCAAGGTGACCAGCTATCTCTCCCCCTGAACAACCCGCAAAAAGGAAACATGGGGAAGATCCCGAGCATGTGGTATTTACAGATAAGGGCAAGGATGTCGTAAATACCTTTGTGTTGCCTACTGTTATCTCAACCGTGGTATTTTTAGTAGGGACAATTCCTTTAGTCTTCACGAAGGGGGAATGGAAGCCATTTTGTCTACGGACAAGGAGACCCAGAAGTAAAATCTATCCAAGGATGTGGCCGTTGTAATTAGGGTTCTCGAGTACCTTAACCTAAATGACGCAGCGAAGTTCTCATAGGACGCTCTTAACAAAGCGAAGGCCCGAATCAGCAAGTTGGAGGGGCATAAAGAAAAGCTGAAGAACAATCTTCTCGTATATCTGGAGAAGTATGAGATCCAAGTCAGGCTCGTCGAGGTGTTGAATAAGTTAAATCTGAAGATGGACACAATGACTAAGGAGAATGAAAAACTGATCGCCCGGGTAAAAGAGTTGGAGGGGGTCCTGGAACCTATTGACACGGAAATTGATGATGAGAAGTCCTTTCAGACTAGGAAGGAGTTGATTTCTCGGATTCTTCAGCTTGAGCAGAACATTGTAGACATCCTTGGATACGGTTTTAATACTGCTGTGGAGCAACTCAAGATTGTCAACTCTGAGGTCGAGCTCGTGACTGAAGGGACTGGGCCTTTTAACCAAGTGGTCAATGGGATGATAATTCCTCCTCCTTAAGACTAGTTTAAGCCTTGGGCATGCGCTCCCGTATGTTTACCCAGCCTACGTGCCAAAATTTTATGTTAATGTTTGGATAAGGGGCTATTCCCGGTTAGTTATATGTAATTTTTGGCAACATCGACCGTTGGGTTAGTGCTCTAACTGTTCTAACTTTACGTATGCTCATTTTGCATGTTTAGTCCATGTTAGATATTATGTAATTATGTTTGTGATGTTTATTTTGTACAAGTGGAGATTTGTGCTCGACCTAATTTATGGTCGACAACGCATGGAGACGTGTCGAGGGGGAGGATTCAGAATCCGCTTGAACGAGGTCAAGGTCATGGCCGGGGCCTTGACTTCGTGGTGTGAACTTCCCCATCGCGAGCTGGGTGTCCTGCCAGTTTGGTACTTCGACAATAGAGCTCGATGGAGGTGTCCCTGTCGGGATAAGGTCCCACTTATCTAATAAACAAATACCCACCTTTTATCCTTTATTGGAGACCATGTTTGTACCTCAACATGCTTCCATGGTCGAGGAACTGCCATCATTTGTCGGAGAGGGCAGTTCAACTACTAAGTTCCTGCTTTTGCTTTATAGTGTTTCATGGCTAAGGTAGTTGTTCCCAACTTAGGTGCTCGAGGTAATATGCCCCGTTTCCCATTGTCCCGCAGACACGATAGGGGCCTTCCCAGTTGGTAGTCAGCTTTCCTTCGTGGGAATCTTTTTAATTTCTCCAGAAGACAAGACTGCCAACTTGGAACTCATATTTTATGACTTCAGGGTCGTGTCGCGGAGTTATATGTTGTTTTAGCGCGGCCTCACGAAGAGATGCTCCCGATTGTGTATCTTTGACCAGGTCGAGTTCTTCTCGTAGGGCTTCATTGCTTAGTTCCTCGTTGAGAGGAATTCAGTTCGCCTAGATGGTTCCATGATTTCAACGGGAATGACCGCCTCGGTGCCGTATGTTAGTCGAAAAGGAGTTTCCCCAGTTGTCGAGTGCGTCGTCGTCTTGTAAGCCCAGAGCATGCTATGCAGCTCTTTGATCCATCTCTTCTTGGCTTCACCCAGCCTGCGCTTAAGTCCTTGTAAGATTACTCTATTTGTGGCTTCAGCTTTCCCGTCCGTTTGAGGATGCTCGACAGACTTGAAATGATGCTTGGTAACGAAATCTTAGAAGTTTTAGTCGGTGAACTGCATCTTATTATTGGTGACGAGCGCTTGTGGTACGTCGAAAAGAGTGAGCATGTTTCTTTTGTAGAAATGAAGTATATTGTACAATGTGATTTTTCCGAGGGCTTCCGCCTCTATCCATTTTGTGAAATAATCGACGACGACGATCAAGAATTTATTCTGGTATAATCCTTGGGTGAAGGGTCCCAGGATGTCCATCCCCCAACAAGCGAACGACCATGGGGACGACAACATTTTGAGATCATGTGGAGGTGTTAGGTGCATATCTGCATGACGCTGGCATCTGTCAAATTTTTTGATGTGCTCCTTAGCATCTTGCTGCATTTTGGGCCAGTAGTATCCTGCTCGTAGTTCCTTTCGTGCCCAAGATCTTCCGCCTAAGGGAATTGATCCCTTCATGGATTTCTGGCAAGTTACGGGGAACTTTAGTCTCTTTGACGTGTTTTAAGAGTGAGATGGAGAATCCCCTCCTATAGAGCTTCTGCTCGACCATCACATAGGAACAGACTCGATATTTGGTTGCATTAGCCTATTTTTGGTCGATAGGTAGTTCTCCTTGGTGAGGTAATTTAACACATGGGTCATCCAACATGTATTGTCCCCGATGGTGTTCACATCGGGCGACATAGCATGCTTTTCGATGCTCGGGCAAAAAAGAGATTCCTGGATGATGGATGTGTTCCCATCTTTCTTTCTTGTGCTTGCGAGTTTTGACAGTACGTCGGCCCGAGTGTTGTTAGAACATAGTTTGATTCTACAACTCTTGATTAGAGTTTTAATGATAACAAATACAAAGAACAAATATGCACCCTAAAAATTATGTTATTTTGTATGCAGAAGTTCTGACCAAAGCAACATCAGAAGATAAGCTATAAAAGCTACACGCTGAAGCAATCCGAATTTGCATTGAAGATTGATGACCAGAACCTGCGCTTAAGTGAAGTAAACTCAGATTCTTAACAAGAGCATAATAATCCAAGTCATCAATGTGCTAAAGCATCAGCAGCAAGCAAGGATGAAAGATTCTGAAGCGCTACTAATCATTCAATACAACATCACTTACAACGGCTTCTTTCAGACAGGATCTTCTCCAAATGGAAACTGAGTTAATGAAATTTATCATGCTTAATGATCAACGGGAATCCATTGCCTATATAAACAAACTCAGTGATCAAATCGGTGATGATTTGCCAAGACTATTCACGAGAATTCAAAAAGCTGCAAGCATTATTCATCATCTTTCCAAGCTCTAATTTTGTGTAAATTATCACAGTTGTGATAACAGTTTTTGTAACGAAAAACAACAACACACATTCTTGTATCTTTGTTCTAAAACAGTGTTCCTTGAGATTAACGGATTGTGGTTGTACTCAAGAAGACTTTAACAGTTGTTAAAGTAGTGATTGTAATCCTTTTGAGATTAGTGGATTAAGACCTTGTTGGAGAGAGGTGAAATAACCTTGACGGGTGGATTGGAGTAGTTTGAGATCAAACGAACCAGGATAAAAATATTGTGTCATTGTGGATTTGATTTCAAGTTTTCAATTCAACCCCCCTTCTTATGTTTTTCACTTCTTCAAGTGTTCTGTTCGCGGGGAACATGTTTGATCTCCGCGTGGGAGAACCTCTTCATTCTTTCTTTGACTATGTTTAGATACTCGATGAGGCTGTCGTTTTTGGCCTAGTACTCTCCTCGCACCTAGGATGTGACGAGTTAGGAGTCAGTGAAGATTTGTACTTCTTAGGCACCTAGGTCTTTGGCCAATCTCAGCCCTGTGAGTAAGGCCTCATACTTGGATTTGTTGTTCGACGTTGGAACGAATAGAGTGAGTGAATGTTCAAACATTATGCCCTCATCATTCTTGAGGAGGATGCCTGCTCCGCTCCCTGTCGAGTTGGACGCTTTGTCCACAAAGATTATCCACTTTCGAGCCCCGTCTGTAGGGGGTTTGGGGTGGTCCTATCTACGACGAAGTCGTCCAATACTTGAGCTTTGAGAGCTCTCCTTCTTTCTTAATGGATTTCAAACTCTGAAAGCTCGAGGGACCACTTCAGCATTCGACAGGTCATGTTTGGTCGTCCTAGAAATTGCCTCACAAGTTGATCGGTTGGTACAACGACCGTGTGGGTTAGGAAGTAATATCTGAGTCTCCTCGCCGTATTAATTAGGGCCAAAGATATTTTTTTTATTTTTTGATACCTAACCTCGAGGCCTTGCAGTGCTTTGCTAGTGAAGTATATTGATTTCTACCCGTCCAGTATTTTACGTGCAAGGGCCGTGCTTACGGCCTCGGCTGAGACAGCCAGGTAGAGGAACAGAGTTTCCGTGTTTTCTGGTCATGAGAGTACATGTGGTTGTGATAGAGCTTGTTTGAGGTGGAGGAGGGTCTGCTCGCACTCCTCGGTCCATTCGAATGCTGCCTCTTTGCATAATAGTTTGAAAAACGGGAGTGCATGTTATGCGGACTTCGCCATGAATCGGGAGAGCAATGTGAGCATACCGTTCAAGATTTGTATGGATTTTTTCGAGTTTTATGTAGGGAGCTCGGAGAATGCCCTGCACTTATCAGGGTTGGATTTGATCCCTCGTTCGGTCAAATAGAAGCCGAGGAACTTGTCTGCCTTAATCCCGAAGGTGCATTTCTCCGGGTTGAATCTTATCATGCATTGCCTTGCTCAATCGAAGAATATTTTTAGATGGGCCGTGTGGTCGATTTCCACTTGATACTTTGTGATACGGTGGGAGAACTGACTTGAGGTTTTGCGTTTGTATTCGCAAATGTTGCGGTTAGCAAGAGTCGCCACCGACTTTTTTATTTTATCCTAAGGAAAGGTTAAAAAGCACAGCAAAAAACCTTTTGAGATGTTTTCTTGGGTTCGGGGAGTAGATTATAGAAAGGGAAGGTATTAGCACCCTTTCTATCCATGGTTATCCATGGGCTCTTAGTTACTTGCTTAGATCACTTGCCTTTTGTTTTCAATTGTTTTAAATGGTGCTTGTGTGTGTGTGGGTTTGAAAATGTTTTGAAAAGAGGCCAATGTAGTGGCAACCTTTGTAATGATCCATGTTGGGATGTATACAAAGGTGTATGTCTTTTGAAAAGGTTTTCATTTGTTTTTGAAAGTTTGTTTTGAAAGTGTTGTGATGTGTGATTTTGAAATTAGGCAAGTGTTTTGTTTTGCAAGTTTGATTCAAGTAACTGAGAGGTTGTCTACTCCTAAATTTCTCAAAAGAGTATTGCTATGTTTTAACCCTTTTAACAAGTTTATTCCACCATTGTATTTGGTGGACAATCTTGTGTTAGGATGTGAAAGGGACGGGCGCGGGTCATCGTTTAGACCATAATTGCAATGGTGCCAAGTATCTTTGGGCATTTTCTTTAAGGGACTTGATCATTTTGTTTTGAAAAAAAATATTATCGAGGGAC
Source organism: Vicia faba (assembly GCA_948472305.1). NCBI lineage: Eukaryota > Viridiplantae > Streptophyta > Magnoliopsida > Fabales > Fabaceae > Vicia > Vicia faba. The sequence goes on along the minus strand of OX451735.1, from coordinate 1,311,522,585 downwards.
CATGATCTTTTAAATTGTTTGTTTTGCCCAAAGAGACCTAACATGCAATATGGCCCAATTTTGAAAGGCAACAAGTGGATATAACCCTAGGGGTGTTAGTGTGCAAGTGGGTTTTATTGCATACAAGAGTTTTTTTCTTTGAATTAGGTTTTTCTATTTCATTGAGTTTTATCTTGCCATACACGTCCTAATTACTAGCAATAAGAAGCGGAAATGTAAAATCCTACGCTATTACAATAGTTAGGGGAGGGGGATACACATTTGTACATGGGGGGTTCAACGAGAAAAATAGACAAAAAAGAAAATAGCGGAAAACAAGATATATAAAGAGAGAGAGGGAGCATGCGCGCTGTTGGGAGGCCATCAGAAGTTCTGACCCAGATCCGCTGTCAGATGATCAACCTGTTGGTGAAACTGGATGAGTCAGAACTTCTGACTCTAGAACCTGCAAAACAGAACTTCGTTAGTGGGGAAACCAGAAGTTCTGATTTCCCTGCGCTGCAAGACAGAAGTTTGTTAGTGGAGAACCCAGAAGTTCCGATTCTGCTGAAAAGGCAATAGCTCTCAGAGGTTCTGATGTTATTGACAGCTTCAGATGTGCTAACGCCAAAGTCAGCACTTGGCTTTTTCCTGCACTAATCAGAACATCTGCAATCCTGTTGTTACTCCACAAAACAGAAAACATATTTGGGACAGATCCAGCAAAATAGCAAAATGTCTCAGAGGTCAGAATCACCAAGGTCACAGGCAGGTCCTAAACTGGCTCAGAACGTTCTGAGGTATGAGAATCCTTAGAAAATAAACAGCAATAACATGAATATTTACATTATGTTACTTGAATATGCACAGTTGATGATGCTTAACAGTGTGGTGAGGGTCAGCAGGTGCTTACCTGACTTTCTGGAAAATGGTGGGTGAAAGTTAGCTTTTGGTTCTGGTGGTGTTCTGGACAGATTTGGACAAGGGGAAGTGAAGGTGTAAACGTGTATAGGGTCAGAAGTTTGGAAAGAACGTTTTTGGTTTACAGAAAAAAGGCTGGGTGTTTGGTGAAGTTGAAGGTGAGAAACTTAAAGTTATGAAACAAGGCTGGAAATTTTGGCAGAGTTTCAGAATGTTGTGTTGCTTAGGAGTTTGGTTTCTCTCTTAGCAATTTTTCTGTTTCTTTTCTTGAACTTCTTGAACGTCTTTTGCAGTGGGGAAAGCTCTCTATTTATAGGCAAAGTTCTTGTGAATATCTTGAACATTTAAGGCGTCAACAGAGTTTGAACTGGTTCTTTGACAGAAATTCCTGGGAAGTTGTGATAACAGCTATTTTTCAGCCTAGGTAGCAGCAGCAGGCGTAGATTGGGGGAAGTGACCTCTGAAATGGGCGGTGGCGTGAAGACCCATGCCAGAATCTGTGCAAAAGCATTTTCCAAGCCACACATGAACGCTCAGGAGTGGTTGGAAGCATTAATGGGCATTAAATGGTGACAAGACCTGTCAATACCAACATTCTGGTTGTTGAATCAGCAGCGTAAACCATGCTCTGGCCTTGGCTACCTGTTGTCTTAGCAAGCTCTGTAGATTCTCCTGGTTTTCTGGTACGTTCCTTGGATCTACTTCTGGACAATCTGGACTTAAAGATTCTGTATCAATGTGACACCTATCCCTCTGACCTTTCATCTTCTGACTTCAACCTGTTCTGAAGGAGTCTTCACACTTTCCTGCTTCTCTTGCATTCCTTTAGCAAGTTCTGACTGAGCTTGTGTAACTGCTGAAGGGGTAACTTCTGACCACGCTGAGCCAAGCTTGCAACTTCTGATTGAACTGATATAACTGCTGAAGAGCCAACTTCTGACCATGCTGAGCCAAGCTTGCAACTTCTGATTGAACTGATATAATCTGCTGAAGAGCCAACTTCTGACCATCTTCATCTGGAATGGGTCCAGAAGTTCTGAAGCGCTGATTTTTCTAAAAAACACTTATTTTAAAGAAACATTCTAAGCACTTGGAATTTGATTTTCCTCAAGATGAAAGCGTTGTTTTGGGAGATCATCTTGCTCTTGTGAGTGACTTGCTTGGGCAAAAGGATAACTCAAGACTTGGACTTGTTTCAGGGGACTTTGAAAAATCTACGATGGTTTCCTGAAGAAAGGGAGGGCGAATTTTGGGGTACAACAGTTGCCCCTGTTCAATCTTCTTGAACCTGAAGAGTTAGATTGGCGAGTTTGCCTTTCGCGACTCGAAGGTAAAAGGAGATTGGACACCAGAGTGCCCGAAAATTTGCACTCGCTTAGTAGAGTATCAGCAATGTGATGTCGGAAATGGGCTTATAGATGCCATTTGGAGAGGTGGTAGATAGGGAGATGGGCTTATAGATGCCATTTGGAGGTGTTGATCGCATAAGAGATTCCTTAGCGAGAACTTGTGTATTTGAGAGAGGCAGATGTTTTCCTGGCTTGTTACAGGTGTTTGATCCTTAGTCTCCTTATGCAGATGTGCCCTGGCTGGATACAGGTATCGAATCTACAATCGGTTGCTCACAGATGTGCCCTGGCTGGATACAGGAGTTGAATCTGGAAATAGTCGTTAATAGATGTGCCCTGGCTGGATACAGGAATCGAATCTTCGGACTCTTCAGACGTGCCCTGGCTAGATACAGGAATCGAGCCTGGAAATGTTGTAGTTGATAGATGTGCCCTGGCTGGATACAGGAATCGAATCTTTGAACTCTTCAGACGTGCCCTGGCTAGATACAGGAATCGAGTCTGGAAACGTGACAGTTGATAGATGTGCCCTGGCTGGATACAGGAATCGAATCTTTGAACTCTTCAGACGTGCCCTGGCTAGATACAGGAATCGAGTCTGGAAACGTGACAGTTGATAGATGTGCCCTGGCTGGATACAGGAATCGAATCTTTGAACTCTTCAGACGTGCCCTGGCTAGATACAGAAATCGAGTCTGGAAACTGATCACTTTCAGATGTGCCCTGGCTAGATACAGGTATCGAATCTGGAATTGTGACAGTTTGAAGGTAGTTGTTTTCGGGATTGTCTTTTTTTCTGAAAAGGCAAAAACATAAGTTGTATGCAATGTCATGATGTATGATATGCATGATGTTATGATGTTCAACATGAGATGTTGTATGCGTTTCATCATGTATGTAAGCAAGATGTATGAAAATGTGAAATGTTTATGAGTGTAATTTCATCTTAGGAAAATAAATCCTTGACGAACGGCCGGGAAGCTGCTCTGTGGAAGAGATACTTGGCCGAAGCTTTGATGAGAGGCCTGCTGAGGACTTTAACGACGGATTCCGCTGAGGATAATGATGATAAACTCCGCTGGGGGAATTCCAAAGATAAACTCTGCTTGGGAATGCCAAAGATAGACTCCGCTGGGGATTTGAAGGAACTTTGCCGAGAGCGGTCTTCCGTGGCTTTTAGCTGAGGATAACCCAGTTATAAGTCCTTGTGATGAAATAACTCTAAATAAAACTCGGGTGAGACGTCCGTACTCTGCAGGGGATAAACTTCCAGAATCTACTGGGGATGAGCTATAAGAACTGCCGGGGAATGTTGTGCCTTTTCAGGATCGACGGGGGATCAACTTCTCTTGGGGAAAGTATTGCTGAACCTTGTTTTACTCTGCGGGGAGTTAAGATGATTTGGCCACATTTTCAGTTGAACCTACCTTAGTGCCTTGGCGGACAAAACAACCAGACTGCAATAGACAACTCCACATTGCCCCTGTCTTTGATGTCACCTGTAATTAATCTCTTGTTTCATATGCAAACATTTATGAATCAGCAATTTAATGTCAAATGCATATATCAAAAATGAACATTGGACGTTCTTCGCAAGACAAAACACAAAAAAAGGAAAACAATGGTAATTTGTATGGACAAGTGAATTTGTATTGATTTAAACTTTGCCTGTGAATAGGCATTCTTGTACAAGAGGCTGACATCCTAGTAAGAGGACATTGCCAAATAGTATAGAGCTTACAGTTTTGAAAAAGGAAATAAAACAGCTATGTGAACAATCCCACTGGGTTCCAATTCTGCTATCGCCTTTATGTCTTCGAACATCTCATTGCTTTGCTGCCTAATTTGAAGATGAAGCTGATTGGTCAATGCCGAAATCTGGAGCCAGATAGTTGATGCCGAATTCCGGATGCGAAGTGATCCAATGAGACATAGTGTTACGCCTTTATCCCTAACTTTTGCCTGGACCGCCCTTTCGGGTTTTCAGTCCACCGGGATACCCATTTTTGCCCAAGCCGCCTTTTCAGGTTTTCGACTTGCCGGGTGTACAGATTTTTTTATTCATTTCATCCCTTATTTTTGCCCGAACCCTTTTGGTTCGCCGGGAAGCCCTTATTTTTGCCTAGGTATGTCAACCTAGCGGGTCTTTTAATTATGCGTAGTATTTTTTCACTATGTCTGCATTGGCGGGGTGAGGAAGGTCGTCACCATCCATGGTGGTTAGGATCATGGCCCCTCCTGAGAACACACGTTTAACCACAAATGGCCCTTCGTAAGTAGGGGTCCATTTGCCCCGGGGATCACTTTGAGGAAGTATGATGCGTTTGATCACCAGGTCCCCAACTTGATACTCTTGCGGTCTGACTTTCTTGTTAAATGCCCTGATCATCCGTTTCTGATACGTTTGACCATGACAGATAGCAGTGAGCCTCTTTTCGTCAATCAGATTTAATTGATCAAGTCGAGTCTGGATCCAATCATCTTCATTCAAGTCTGCATCCTTCATTATCCGGAGAGAGGGTATCTGGACTTCAATTGGCAAGACTGCCTCCATGCCATAGACCAAGGAGAAGGGAGTTGCCCCGGTTGACGTCCTTGCTGAGGTGCGGTACCCATGAAGAGCGAACGGTAACATCTCGTGCCAATCTTTATAGGTCACTGTCATCTTCTGCACAATTTTCTTGATATTCTTATTGGCTGCCTCTACAGCCCCATTCATCTTCGGCCGGTAGGGAGAAGAATTGTGGTGCTGTATCTTGAATTGTTCACAGAGTTCAGTGATCATTTTGTTATTGAGATTAGTACCATTGTCCGTAATGATTCTTTCTGGGACGCCGTACCGACAGATCAGATTATGCCGGATGAAACGTGCTACGACGCTCTTGGTTACTGTGGCGTAGGAAGCTGCCTCAACCCATTTCGTGAAGTAATCGATTGCCACCAAGATGAAGCGATGCCCATTGGATGCCGTTGGTCGGATCTCACCGATCATATCGATGCCCCACATTGCGAAAGGCCAAGGTGCCGTCAGGACATTCAAAGGAACCGGAGGGACATGCACCTTGTCAGCATAGATCTGGCATTTATGACAAGTTCGGGAGTGCTGGTAGCAATCGGCTTCCATTGTGGACCAGAAATATCCTGCCCGAAGGATTTTCTTAGCCATGGTGTGTCCACTGGAATGTGTTCCAAATGTACCTTCATGCAGTTCCATCATGATTTTCTCCGCTTCAGCCTCATCCACACAACGCAGCAGAGTCGAATCATGATTCCGTTTGTAGAGAATGCCGTTGCTGAGGAAGAATTTTGCAGCAAACCTTCTCATGAACTTCTTATCATTGACGGATGCACCTTCAGGGTATTCCTGAGCTTCCAAGTACCTTTTTACCTCGTGATACCAGGGTTTTTCAGCCACCTTCTCAGCCTCGAGCTCACAGCAGTATGCCGGTTCATCCAACTTCCAGATTATGATTCGGGGAGCCTCATTGTCCCATTTAACTTTGAACATTGAAGACATCGCGGCTAGTGCGTCTGCTAGCTGATTCTCCTCTCTGGGGAAATGCTCAAAAGTTATCTCTTCAAAGTGAGGGAGCAAGGTTGACACATACTCCTTGTAAGGAATAAGATTCGGGTGTTTCGTATCCCACTCGCCTTTGATCTGATTGATCACGAGAGCGGAATCTCCGAAGACACTTAGAAACTTGATCCTCAAATCGATTGCAGCTTGAAGACCCATGATACATGCCTCATATTCTGCCATGTTGTTGGTGCAGCTGAAACATAATTGGGCGGTGAGGGGAGTATGAGTTCCCTTGGGAGATATGATTACAGCGCCGACGCCGTTACCCAAAGCATTGGAGGCTCCATCAAAATGCATGGACCATCGGGATCCTTCCTCAGGTCCTTCATCCAGTCCAGGTACTTCACAGTCGGTTACCACCATGATATCTTCGTCCGGAAAATCAAAGTTCAATGATTGGTAATCGTCCACAGGTTGGTGTGCCAAATGATCAGCCAGTACACTTCCCTTAATTGCTTTCTGAGTTGTATACTGGATGTCATATTCTGTTAAGATCATTTGCCATCTCGCTATTCTCCCAGACAGAGCGGGCTTTTCAAATATGTACTTGATGGGATCCATCTTTGAAATCAATAAAGTAGTGTGAGTCAGCATATACTGTCTCAGCCAGCGAGCAGCCCATACAAGAGCGCATCAAGTTTTCTCAAGCAGTGAGTAACGAGACTCACAGTCGGTAAACTTTTTGCTCAAGTAATAAATAGCGTGCTCTTTTCGACCAGACTCGTCATGCTGCCCCAGCACACACCCCATTGAATTATCAAGTACCGTCAAGTATAGTATCAGAGGTCTTCCTTCCACCGGTGGCATAAGAATGGGTGGCTCTTGGAGATATTCCTTTATCCTTTCAAAGGCGGCCTGACATTCATCATTCCAGCATACCACTTGATCTTTCTTCAGTAATTTGAAGATTGGCTCACAAGTAGCAGTTAGATGCGAGATGAATCGAGCAATGTAATTCAGTCGTCCTAGGAAACCTCTGACTTCTTTCTCTGTTTTTGGAGTCGGCATCTCTTGTATGGCTTTTACCTTGGCAGGATCCACCTGAATACCTTTATCACTTACAATGAAACCTAGCAACTTTCCGGATCTTACCCCAAAGGTGCATTTGTTGGGATTCAACCTCAGCTTGTATAACTTGAGTCGATCAAACAACTTCCTCAGGTGGTCAAGGTGCTCCTCCTCAGTTTGAGACCTTGCAATCATGTCATCAACGTATACCTCAATTTCATGATGGATCATATCATGGAACAAAGCAACCATGGCACGTTGATAGGTTGCCCCAGCATTTTTCAATCCGAATGGCATGACCTTATAACAGAAGGTGCCCCACTGAGTCATAAAGGTAGTCTTCTCCATATCCTCGGGAGCCATCTTGATCTGATTATACCCTGAAAAACCATCCATGAAGGAGAACACCTTGTGTTGAGCTGTATTGTCAACAAGGACATCAATGTGAGGTAGGGGGAAGTCATCCTTGGGGCTGGCCCTGTTCAGATCCCTGTAGTCGACACACATTCTGACTTTACCGTCCTTCTTCGGCACTGGCACAACATTGGCAACCCACTGAGGGTAGGAAGTTACTGCAAGGAACCCGGCATCAAACTGTTTCATAACCTCGGCCTTGATCTTTTCAGACATCTCTGGACGCATCCGTCGGACCTTTTGCTTTACCGGATGGCAATCTTCCTTGGTTGGCAGGTGGTGAACTACAATGTCGGCATCCAAACCAGGCATATCTTCATAGGACCAAGCAAAAATTTCCATGTAATCTTTTAACATCTGGATCAATCGTTGCTTCACGCTAAGCTCTAGATTGGCACTAATTTTGACCTCTTTCCTATCTGTCTCAGTACCCAAGTTAATTGTTTCCACAGGCTCTTCATGTGGCTGAATAGCCCTCTCTTCCTGGAGTAGCAGTCTTGCGAGTTCACCAGGCACCTCGCAATCATCTTCACCTTCGTCTTCGGCCAAGTTGATTGGATTTTCGAAGTCATAACTGGCGGTAGCAGAGCTGTTACCAGTGAGATCCAGAGTGGATTGAAACCTGTATAAGTGAGTGTGTGTAAATACAGCTGTCTTGCAATATATATAACACAGAAAGGAAAAGAGCACAAGATTTGAAATGCAACAAACGTCCAATGTTTTGATTGATGATATATGAAAATGTCATACAAAAAGCCCTCACAAATGGAGCTACGATGCCCCGGGTAGGACACCGAGCCAACAAAGTTTTAACATATTGTTTGTTACAAATTTGGAAATCAAAAGAAATTAATTACTGCGTGACAAATGTGATAGGGGTAAAATCCTTTGTCGTCCAGTTGCTTGGTCCGTCGCTGGTAGTCGGGTAAATCCAACTATCAAACTCTGCTTTCTGCACATCCTCCTCGATAGCGTTCACTCTTAAGCTGGAAATAAACACCGGAGCCTTTCCGATCTTTTCTTTGCGCACCGCCTTCTGAGCCTCTGCAGTAAAGCCTAGCCCAAACTTGTCGTTCTTCTGAGTGAAGTCAGGAAGCTGACCCCAGTGTGCACAATTGCCTTTCTGAACCACAGCCCGGGCATCCCTTAGGGAGGCCATCTTCAAGGAATCATTCTCTTCGGCCATTGTCTCTGCAGCTGCTGAAATTGGATGCACCTCCTCGAAATGCTGGAAGGGGGTTTCAATAAACTCTCCGTCCATCTCGACGTACCTGAAGGAATTTAAATGGCTCACCATATACTCCTCTTCTCCTTGTACAGTGACGATCTTCCCCCTAACGGGATACTTCAGCTTTTGGTGCAAGGTGGAGGTCACTGCCCCGGCTTTATGGATCCAAGGTCGACCCAACAGACAAGAGTACGATGGACGTATATCCATCACATAAAAGGTAGAGTCAAACACTTGAGAGCCCACACGAATAGGGATGTTAACCTCTCCATGAACCATCCTTTTGGAACCGTCAAAGGCCCTGACGATGATATTGCTGGGTTTCAACTCCAGGCCTTCATAATCCAGACGATCTAAAGCCTTTTTCGGTAGAACATTCAAGGAAGAACCAGTGTCCACCAATACATGTGCCAGAGTAGTGCCCCTGCATTCAATAGAGACATGCAGGGCATCGTTGTGGTCTCTCCCTTTTGCGGTCAGATCAGCATCTGAAAAACCCAAGCCGTTGTCCGCCGTCAGATTCGCTATGCAGTCAGTGAACTGGACTGCAGACGTCTCTTGCGGCACATGGGCCGTCTTGAGAAATGAGATTAAGGCCTTAGCATGGGCCTCAGAGCATAGCAATAGGGAGAGCAGGGAGATCTTGGAGGGTGTATGCCCCAACTGCTCGACAACATTAAAATCACTTTTCTTTATTATTTTCAGAATCTCCTCCATTTCTTGTCGGGAGGCCTCAGCATTTATGGGTATCGGTGCCTCCATCCGGGCAGGCTCTTCTTCAATCCCTTTGCCCCGAGCATTTGATGACTCGGCAGCAGGGGACACAATTTGATCAGCAACAGGACTAGGTAAACTTGTAGGTTTTATGAGGAGGGGTTTTCGAATAGCGGGAGGCGCAATGTCAGGCGAGAAGAGCCTGCCACTGCGGGTGACCTTGGCTGGACCAGTGATATCGCAGATACTGGCACTAGCGTCGAATTCTTGCTTGATTCCATTTACATATATGTCTGCCCCATAATGCCAGGGGACAGCTTTATCAGACACGTAGGAGAGGGGCCCCGGAACAGTAATGATCACAGGCGCAACTGTCATGATTTGAATAGGCTTCTTCGGGGGAGCCTTGATTGGATTTTTGAAGATGGTAATCACAGAAACTTCTTTCATCGGAACCAAATGAACAACAGTCTTTTTGAATAGAATTTCCTTGCTATCCATTAGGCCTTGGATGCCTAACCTCAGCAAGGGACAATCAGATGGGGAAATAGCACAGCATAGGCAACCTTCACTGCAACCCGGAAATAAACCGGCCCGCAGTAGGTTCTTCTTAACAGTCTTCAGAGGGGTAACAACTTCATCTACCGAAACAGCGTACATTTCTTCTTCGATGGCACTTACCCTATGTTGGGGCATAGGAGCCGTTACAACATTTGGTCTCTCCGGCGCTTCAAACTGAATTTCCTTTGCGTCGATCAGATCTTGTACTTTGTTTCTCAAGGCCCAGCAATCATCAGTAGTGTGCCCGGGACCATCAGAATGATAAGCACACCGGGCATTTGGGTTGTATTTAGGAGACGCAGTGTTGACGACCTTAGGAGCTTCTTTGAGGGTCACCAGGTTGGTGGATAACAGTTGGGGTAAAATTTGAGATAATGTCATACTTAGTCGGGTATACTGCCTCTTAGGCCTTTCGCTTCTTTGTTGATTGTACTGCTGAGGAGCAGCAACAGGTTTGGAGATGACCAAAGCATTGACGGCTTGGCGACTTTCGGGCTTGACTTGTCTTCTAGGACCATAGACGGCACTTGCTTCTTTCTTAAACGGCCTCTTCTCAGCACTTGTAGAGGTAGCCTTCTGTATCTTGCCTGACCTGATGCCAGCTTCAATTCTTTCTCCCGTTAATATCAAATCTGTGAACCCAGCGGAGGAGTTACCAACCAAATGATTGAAAAACGGACCAGACAAAGTCCCAAGGAACATATCAACCAGCTCTCGATCAGTCAATGGAGGCTGCACCCTGCCAGCCAAATCTCTCCATTTTTGAGCGTACTCTTTGAACCCTTCACCCGTCCCTAGAGACATACCCTGAAGTTGGGTACGCGTAGGAGCGAGATCAGAATTGTATTGGTATTGTCTGTAGAATGCGGTTGCCAAATCTTCCCAGTGTCGGATGCTAGTTCCATCTAGTTGGTAGAACCATTCAAGCTGTGACCCCGAGAGGCTATCTTGGAAGAAGTGAATCCAGAGGTTCTTATCCGCCGTGTAAGGTTGGATTTTCCTTACGTACGACCTTAGATGCAGCTTTGGGCAGGAGACCCCATCATACTTGGCGAAGGCAGGCGCCTTAAACTTGTGTGGAATGACTACCCCAGAAGATAATCCCAAATCTCCGAAATCCAGTCCTGGCACATTCTGAATTTCCATAGCGCTCAAGCGGTCCTCCAATTGCTTGTATCTGTCAGCAACATGTGGGTATTGTTCATCGTTATAGTCCGTCTCGTTGTCGGAGACTGCGGGACTAGGAGCTTCTCCCCCTTGGGGGCTATTTTTCTCAGCAGAAGAAGTGGTTGGATCAGCTTCATTGTGGAGTGTGTTCCCAAACCGGCGTCCGGTGTTGAACAATGCAACCCTCTTTTTCTTCTTCTTCTTCAGGAGTAGAGTCTTCAACTCTTGCTGACCTTGGGCTAGGCTTAGGACCATCTCTTGAAACTGTGCACTTTGGGCCTGAAGGGCCTTGATTGCTTGCTCACTGGAGGAGTCTGGATTCATGATGACTGTTCACACAAACAGCGAAGAAAATTAAGCAACCTGTGAAATAGGGTACCTGCTATGCACATGGTGTAATGGAATGCGTATGTATGCAATGCATTCAAGGATTTAGAATATTCAAAATTTGTTGTAGACAAAAAGGAACGCACATCATATTAATAAGGAGAAATTCGTTAGTACATAAATGCCCCATGGGCCAAATATTACAAAATAACTCCTTAAGGTAAAAAAACATTGCGCATCCTCTTTGGCGCGATGTAGGTGTTGAGATTCCTTTCCTCGTGCAGCAGGCGGGTGAGTTCTAGGACCTTCTTTTTGCTAGCATGTAGATTGGTCTCAAGAGAATTCCGTTCTTCCTTAAGCTGGACCCAACTCTTCTGCATCTCTTCCCAGGAGGTGGGCATATCGGGATGTTGAATGGTGTAGGATGCTTCTCCTTCCAAGACTGGTTCTTTGATTACAGGAAGCATATGAGGATAAGGCATCACTAATTTCTGGGAGCGGGCTCGTACCCACTTGAGGTAAGGTTCCAACGGGATGGAGTTCCGGTGCCCCAATGTTTTGCTGTCTATCCTACTTGGCATCCTCCAAGCTCTGATAAATCTCTGACGAAGTCCTTGAGTATCATTGTCGAAGTCAAAAACTATGTCGGGAATTAACATGTCATGGGGGCCATCCTTCCGAGCATAACCAAACTGTCTCCAAGCCAGGCATGGGTTGTAAGTAATACCTCCTCTGATTCCAAATAAAGGAACATTAGGGTACTCCCCACAACGATCAATGATAGTGATGTCTTCCCTAGACCCAGGGCACCAATGTATATCTGCATGCGTGAGAGTCATTAACCGTTGTGACCATCTCAAACCCCGCTCGTTCTTCAAAACTGATTGTGGAAGGTGCGAAATAAACCACCTTCCCAGGAGAGGAGTGCAACACAAAAGGACACCCCTTCTTCTCATGGTTCGAGTGTAACATGAGTGAAGGATGTCCCCCAACAGTGTAGGTATAGGATTCTTGGTCATGAAGATCTGGACAGCACTGATATCAATGAGCTGATCGGGGTTAGGGAACAACACCAAACCATAGACAAGGAGGGCCATGACTTCTTCAAAAGCTCGTAGGTCAAGAGAGTTCCAACATTCTTGAGCCTTTTCAAACAGAAATCTGGCTAAGAATCCTTTGATACCACTTCTAACTTCCCAATGTCCCTTGAGGTCAGATGTCTGTAAGTGCAAGGCTTTAGCAATCTCTTCAAGCTTGGGTTCCTCTTCCGTACCGTTGTAGGGTAGTTGATCAAGGATAGGGACCTTCAGAAGTCGAGAGAACTCTTCCAATATAGGCACCAACTGATAATCCGGGAAGGTGAAGCAGTGATGCAGAGGGTCAAAGAATTGGAACAGGACCTTTATCAAGTCCTCCTCAATGTTGGTGTTAACCAAGTTGATGAGTCTTCCATGTCTCTCACTGAATGAAGAACCCTCGGGAATCCTGGACAGAAGTTCCTTAAGCTGAGGAGGGATCTTTACAAGGCTAATCTGAATTGTCTTTCTGCGAGCAGTTTCCATGTCCTATAAAACAAGAACAAAGATGAAGATTCGAAACCCTTGAAATGGTTAGTCAATGCTCATGATGTTTGTATGATGTAATGATGTGATGATTAAATACACTATAAGTATTCACAAAAACAAACATGGTAAGGCACACAAGTCACACAAACCCTTAGAGTTTAGGCCTGCATGGAGTCTGGGTATTACCCTCTTGAAGTTTGGTGGGCTCAACCTGTCCTATCAAAAGTAACCGGGTTCTAAAGGTCCCAATATCACGGGATTGCTTTCATTGTTCATCGTTTCGATTTAGCCACTGAACTGGCGACCGAAATATTCCAGGAAAGCAACCCTCAACTGAGTGTAGTATCGAGTATCAACCAACCTCGGACTGCACCAAAGTCAGTTACCTCACTACCCTAAAAAAGGCCAAGATGGTTCAATTAAGGTTCCTAAGGTCAGTTGATGCTTCATGACACCACGCGGCGGCCCCGTACTCTCCTTGACTGAACTCAAGGGTTACCGGTACACACCAAAGTGCCACATCAACGTAGCAGACTGTTTCAACCATGTCGGTATACCCCGCACAGTTCCCTCACAGCCTTGTCGCTACTTTCTAAGAAGGTATCCCCAGATCCGGGTTAGGATCTATAAAACTCCGATACAAAGCCCACAAATGTAAAAGCAAACAAAGCAAGCAATTGAAAACAATGGTGATCTAAACCCTAAGGTTACTCCATTTTTAAGTACATATTCCCCAGCAGAGTCGCCAGTTCTGTGATACGGTGGGAGAACTGACTTGAGGTTTTGCGTTTGTATTCGCAAATGTTGCGGTTAGCAAGAGTCGCCACCGACTTTTTTATTTTATCCTAAGGAAAGGTTAAAAAGCACAGCAAAAAACCTTTTGAGATGTTTTCTTGGGTTCGGGGAGTAGATTATAGAAAGGGAAGGTATTAGCACCCTTTCTATCCATGGTTATCCATGGGCTCTTAGTTACTTGCTTAGATCACTTGCCTTTTGTTTTCAATTGTTTTAAATGGTGCTTGTGTGTGTGTGGGTTTGAAAATGTTTTGAAAAGAGGCCAATGTAGTGGCAACCTTTGTAATGATCCATGTTGGGATGTATACAAAGGTGTATGTCTTTTGAAAAGGTTTTCATTTGTTTTTGAAAGTTTGTTTTGAAAGTGTTGTGATGTGTGATTTTGAAATTAGGCAAGTGTTTTGTTTTGCAAGTTTGATTCAAGTAACTGAGAGGTTGTCTACTCCTAAATTTCTCAAAAGAGTATTGCTATATTTTAACCCTTTTAACAAGTTTATTCCACCATTGTATTTGGTGGACAATCTTGTGTTAGGATGTGAAAGGGACGGGCGCGGGTCATCGTTTAGACCATAATTGCAATGGTGCCAAGTATCTTTGGGCATTTTCTTTAAGGGACTTGATCATTTTGTTTTGAAAAAAAATATTATCGAGGGACCATGATCTTTTAAATTGTTTGTTTTGCCCAAAGAGACCTAACATGCAATATGGCCCAATTTTGAAAGGCAACAAGTGGATATAACCCTAGGGGTGTTAGTGTGCAAGTGTGTTTTATTGCATACAAGAGTTTTTTTCTTTGAATTAGGTTTTTCTATTTCATTGAGTTTTATCTTGCCATACACGTCCTAATTACTAGCAATAAGAAGCGGAAATGTAAAATCCTACGCTATTACAATAGTTAGGGGAGGGGGATACACATTTGTACATGGGGGGTTCAACGAGAAAAATAGACAAAAAAGAAAATAGCGGAAAACAAGATATATAAAGAGAGAGAGGGAGCCTGCACGCTGTTGGGAGGCCATCAGAAGTTCTGACCCAGATCTGCTGTCAGATGATCAACCTGTTGGTGAAACTGGATGAGTCAGAACTTCTGACTCTAGAACCTGCAAAACAGAACTTCGTTAGTGGGGAAACCAGAAGTTCTGATTTCCCTGCGCTGCAAGACAGAAGTTTGTTAGTGGAGAACCCAGAAGTTCCGATTCTGCTGAAAAGGCAATAGCTCTCAGAGGTTCTGATGTTATTGACAGCTTCAGATGTGCTAACGCCAAAGTCAGCACTTGGCTTTTTCCTGCACTAATCAGAACATCTGCAATCTTGTTGTTACTCCACAAAACAGAAAACATATTTGGGACAGATCCAGCAAAATAGCAAAATGTCTCAGAGGTCAGAATCACCAAGGTCACAGGCAGGTCCTAAACTGGCTCAGAACGTTCTGAGGTATGAGAATCCTCAGAAAATAAACAGCAATAACATGAATATTTACATTATGTTACTTGAATATGCACAGCTGATGATGCTTAACAGTGTGGTGAGGGTCAGCAGGTGCTTACCTGACTTTCTGGAAAATGGTGGGTGAAAGTTAGCTTTTGGTTCTGGTGGTGTTCTGGACAGATTTGGACAAGGGGAAGTGAAGGTGTAAACGTGTATAGGGTCAGAAGTTTGGAAAGAACGTTTTTGGTTTACAGAAAAAAGGCTGGGTGTTTGGTGAAGTTGAAGGTGAGAAACTTAAAGTTATGAAACAAGGCTGGAAATTTTGGCAGAGTTTCAGAATGTTGTGTTGCTTAGGAGTTTGGTTTCTCTCTTAGCAATTTTTCTGTTTCTTTTCTTGAACTTCTTGAACGTCTTTTGCAGTGGGGAAAGCTCTCTATTTATAGGAAAAGTTCTTGTGGATATCTTGAACATTTAAGGCGTCAACAGAGTTTGAACTGGTTCTTTGACAGAAATTCCTGGGAAGTTGTGATAACAGCTATTTTTCAGCCTAGGTAGCAGCAGCAGGCGTAGATTGGGGGAAGTGACCTCTGAAATGGGCGGTGGCGTGAAGACCCATGCCAGAATCTGTGCAAAAGCATTTTCCAAGCCACACGTGAACGCTCAGGAGTGGTTGGAAGCATTAATGGGCATTAAATGGTGACAAGACCTGTCAATACCAACATTCTGGTTGTTGAATCAGCAGCGTAAACCATGCTCTGGCCTTGGCTACCTGTTGTCTTAGCAAGCTCTGTAGATTCTCCTGGTTTTCTGGTACGTTCCTTGGATCTACTTCTGGACAATCTGGACTTAAAGATTCTGTATCAATGTGACACCTATCCCTCTGACCTTTCATCTTCTGACTTCAACCTGTTCTGAAGGAGTCTTCACACTTTCCTGCTTCTCTTGCATTCCTTTAGCAAGTTCTGACTGAGCTTGTGTAACTGCTGAAGGGGTAACTTCTGACCACGCTGAGCCAAGCTTGCAACTTCTGATTGAACTGATATAACTGCTGAAGAGCCAACTTCTGACCACGCTGAGCCAAGCTTGCAACTTCTGATTGAACTGATATAATCTGCTGAAGAGCCAACTTCTGACCATCTTCATCTGGAATGGGTCCAGAAGTTCTGAAGCGCTGATTTTTCTAAAAAACACTTATTTTAAAGAAACATTCTAAGCACTTGGAATTTGATTTTCCTCAAGATGAAAGCGTTGTTTTGGGAGATCATCTTGCTCTTGTGAGTGACTTGCTTGGGCAAAAGGATAACTCAAGACTTGGACTTGTTTCAGGGGACTTTGAAAAATCTACGATGGTTTCCTGAAGAAAGGGAGGGCGAATTTTGGGGTACAACATACTTGATGATCATATTATCCATGTATACCTCTAGCATGTCCTCGATCTCACTGTGGAAGACTTTGTTCATCATTCGCTGGTACGTTGTGTCTGTGTTTTTTAGGCTCAAGGATATTATGTTGTAGTAGTAATTTCCCGACCCGGTCATGAACGACGTGCACTTTTAGTCGCTCATTGCCATGGGAATTTGATTGTAACATGAATTTGCATCCATGAATGATAAGAGTTTATAGTCGGCTGAGTTATCAACCAACATGTCAATATTAGGTAAATGATATGCATCTTTTGGACATGCTTGGTTGAGATCAGTATAATCAACTCACATATGCCATTTTCCATTATTTTTCTTAAAAGGTACAATATTGTAGAGCCAGGTTGAATATCGGGCCTCAGAAATAAAATTTACCTCTAGGATGTCTTTTACATCTTTTTTGACAGCCTCCTCTTTCTCGAGAGACTGCTTATGCCTACATTGAACTACTTCCCTAGCGGCAACATCTACAGTGAGCTGGTGGTAGGTGACCTCAGGGTCGAATCCAGGAATTTCTACAACGTTCCACGCAAACAAATTGGAATTCATTCTCAGGCAGGCTTCGAGGTGCTTTCTTGCCAGATCAGGGAGTCCAGCTCTAATATTCACACCTCTATTTGGGTCCTCACTGAGGGGAATGACTTTGAAGTCTCCTTCGGTGATGGGATAAAAAGGATCATGTTCGCCATTATGGACTTCAACTTCATCTTTGGTGAATCGGGTGTCAAGGTCAATGGAGCCTATGTTGTGTGGAGCCTCCTATTCTTCAGCTTATGCGGGCTTGGCTGCCAAGGAAGTCGCTACTGCCGAAGATGTTGCTCCGTTGGCAGCTCATGGCTTTGTGTCGACCATGTTCTGTCCTTTGGAGGCTGCATTGAAACATCTTCTCGCAGCTTCGATGTCTCCGTGGATGGTGGCGATACGACCCCTCTTTGTGTAGAACTTAATCTTTAAGTGGATTGTGGAGGGTACAACAGTCAGCTCGGCCAGTGTCGGCCTCCATAAGATGCAATTGTAGAGAGACAGAAAGTCAACCACTAGGAAGTAAACTTTGACCTGCTTTGTGGCTGCTTCTATCCCGAATGTGACGAACAACTCGACGTAAACCCATGACTTGGAGGTTGAGCCGTTGAAGCCTTGCAGATAAGGTCCCATGTACGACGACAAGTGGGACCTGTCGAGCTGGAGAGTTTTTAACAACTGGGTGTACATGAGATCGACAGAACTCCCCTCGTCGACCAGAATGTGATGCACGTCGAAATGGGCCATCTTTGCTATCACGGGAAAAGGGATGTTCGAGTTGGGAGCTCCACTGGGAAATTCCTCGAGATAGAAGGTGATGGGCTCGGATTTTCCCCATAACCTGTCATGTGTTACGGTCTGGACCAGGGTTGTATCTATCAGCTCCTTGAATTTTCTTTTCACCGAATTCACCGAAAATCCGCCAAATCCCCCGCCGGATATGACCATGGAGGAGGGGAATTTTTCCCATATGTTATGGGTAAACACAGACTTCTCATCGTCGACGTTGTCGGGGATGTAAAAATCCCTGAATCACGAGATGTTCAAAGAAACTGGAGGGGGTCGGCATCATCGGAGCGTCGTGTTTCTTCCTTGATCTCTTTTTCCTCGCAATTCTCATGGAGAGGGGCATCCTTCCTTCTATACTACCCGAGTAACCCTGCCTTGATGAGGGTCTCAATGGTTTCCTTCAGGTGGATGCAGTCTTCAGTGACAGAGTCGTGACTTCGGTGGTACTAGAAGTATTTGGTCTTTTCGACCCTGGGCTTTAGGGCTATAGGTTTGACTCTTCGGACCCCACCATCTTTGAATTAAGCATTGGCACACTATGCAAGGATACAATCGTGGGGAGCAGACAATGGAGTGTACTTGATGAAGCGTCCAGCCAGGCCTCTGTGCTCTCAGGGTCATAGGGTTTTTCTTCTTTTCTCTTATCCCGGTTCATTGAGATGGTCATGCATCATTGTGCCTCGGGGCACTGGGTGTTCTGTATGTCCCTTGAATTTCCGGCGCTATTGGTGCCCTCCTTATCCTCGTACATGATGTAGGCTCGAGATTTATGGAGGAGTTCATCCAATTATCAGCGATGCTCGATGCCGACTGCCTTCTGGAAGTTGCTTCCTGGTAGAAGGCTTCTTTTTGAGCAAGTACCTCTTTATGTGGTCGATATTAGGGACTTGGATGGCTTCGTGGTTCAACCGCTAGATGTAAGCTCTGAGGGGTTCGTCGCTTCCCTGGATGATTGCCTCGAGGGATGCCTCAGTCTTGGGGTGTCGTCGAGAGACTGTGAAGTTTCTGGTGAACTGGATCTTTAGGCTCTTCCACGAGATGATGGACTCGGGGGCGAGGCTTTTGTACCAGTCCATGGAAGTTTTCCTCGGAGTTGCGGGAAAAACCTTCTCTTGATGACACCCCCAACATTGTGGAAGTGAAGCAGTGCCTCGAAGCTGTGTAGGTGGTCGTCGGCATCTATAGCACCATCGTAGTTGTTCAAAGGTGGATATTTCTTAATCCCTTTGAGAATAGAGTCTCCATAATAGCTTGGGATACTAGACAACGGGGGTCTTCTTCATCACTTTGTTCTGGGGAATGAGACAGGGAATGGTCAAAACGGTGGTCTCTACAGTGGGGAGAATTCCTTGCCTGAGTTCTCTTTATATCTCCCTTGCTCTTGTTTCTTTTATGAATAGGGGATCATCGTTCTTTGCACGGAGGAGTGCGATCGCGCTTCTTGAAGATTTTAGGTTGCATCCTCTCTAGTCGAGGGCCTCGCCCGGTTCGACGAGGAAAAGTGTTGTATGAGTCTTTCCATTAGTTTCCCCGCGAAAGAGATTGTGAACGGGTTTCACGTCATCATGGAGACGAGCTGCGTGAATCATGTCTTTTGTGCCTCCAGGGGGAGCGTGGTCGGCGGGCATTCTCCAGCATTCTGAGGCGTTCACCCTGCGCAAAGATCATGTAATTGGTCTGATTGATTTCTGCGAACAAGGTCAGGGCCGTAGGATCAGCATTGGCGGGCACCGGGATTTCCTGATACGCAGCAGGTTCGCCAACATGCTGATGAGGATTGTCGAGCAGATGCGGGAGGGTGGAGTGAGAAGCACTCCTCCCGTCCCTGTCCTCGTTCTCAATGCCCATGTTATTATGGTTGCCAATGTTGGCGAAGTGAACATTCTGGTCTCCATTGTTGACTTGATCAGCCATGACGATCGGGAGGTTAAAATTTGGCTTTAGTCTCAAGTTAAAGAAAGACGGGGAAACAAATTCTCACATACAGCGCCACTAATCGTACCTGATCAGAAGGGATCGTCGATGGCCCACGAATTGGATTGAAATTTCAATTGAAGGCGAAGTGGGGGGTACCTGCAAGATGCTTCGACGCCAAAGTAAGTATATGAACAACAATGTCAGTAAAGATTTTAAGTGAGTAGTAAACAATGTACTTGACTCTCTCGTGTGAGAGAGTATTTATAGCTCACAACGCTGGACCAAGATCTACGCATTGGGCCAGATAGTTAGGCCCAATAATAAAGATTGTCAGAGTTACGTGAGTAGTGGAGACCAGCATGTCGTCTCCTTCCTATTCAACTGCTCCGAGATAGTAGAGAAGTTATTGACCCGTTATTTTCAGTGGGCAAGATGATGGTAACTCTATATGACCGTTGGCCATGTCTCCTTGGGACACGAGGGGAATTCTACAACGGTTACTGAAATGGGGCCCTATGTTATTGGGCCATGGTAAAGGAACTGGATTGGGCCTGTTCGATATTGGGCCAAGCGCAGGCCCATTACAGAATAATTTTTATGAAAAGCTGCTTGAAATAGTTCTAAAATTAAGTGATTTTTAAAAATTTTCAAATTAAAAAAAAAATCAATGAGACGATAATATATCTAAAATAATATTTTAAAAATAATTATTTAAACTAAATTTTTATTTGAAATTTTTAACTTAGTTTCTTAGTGATGAAATAACCTAAGATTTGAGTTGAATATTAGTTAGCCAATTCATCTCCATAGCTTTCTCTATAACAATTAAAGTAGTATTGAACTAAGCTAAAGCCGGAATTTCATAGTCTAAAAAAGCATTAAAGATAGCCAAATGATTAGCAGCCTCATCTCTCAATATTCCACCGCAAGTAGTAATCAAGAGAGAATCTTTTACCACTATCAATATTGCACTTAACCCATTTTTAAAGAGGAGGAGTCTAAAGAACTTCAACGATATTAGTAGGATTTCTAGGATTAATATTAATGTCTAATCCTTTTAATAGAGTAAATTTGATATAGAAGAATTAGACTTCTTAGAGAAACAATTACCAACCAGTTTAGCATGAGCTGCAACTGCTGTGACACAGGTCTTCCAATGAATTATTCTATTATCAAAGCGTGTTTAATTTTTCTTGTTATCTAAAGAAGTGTGTGATTGGGATAAAGACACTTGATTTTCCAATCTTAAAATTTATGTCAGTTTGTGATTGCCTTCTTCTTTTAATGTATCTTCTTGTATTGGATTAACACTCCTTACATTTTTTAGTATATTTTTGCTTACCAAAAAAATTCTCTGATTTGAAGGTATTGCATTTTTTTTTTTAAGTATAAAGATGTTAGAGAAACAAGTGATATGTTACATACTAATGAAGGACTAACAAAAGGTTGTAGGAATCCTTGATCCATAGTTGTATATTGATCCTTAATCCTATGAGACGTGATTAGCTGGTGGTTGAAAATTAAGGCAATTTCACCTTAAAACTTTATACCTTAAGTTTTTAATAAAATTTCTAAAATGTCTCTTGTTTTTATAGATATATTATTAGACGCACTAAATCTCATTTTTAATAAAAATTTAACTTCAAAATATATTTCCGAATTTTTGTGAAATTAATTTAGAGATGTATAATTGAAAATATCATTTATTTTAATTACCTTTAATTTCTATAATATTGATGACAAATAATTTTATAATTTTATTTATTATCTTGACTAATATAAAATTGTATGTGAGTTATATATTAGGAATGATAGAAAATTTCTTAACACATATAGAAATTATATATTTTCTTGATTAATAAAGAAATTTTTATATGTGTAATTTTCTTCATGCTAATTGGCGTTAATTGGAAATTGAAACATATATTACTCAAGATATTACCATTAATTATTAATATAGGAATTACCAACAATATACCATTTGTAATTTTTATATTATTAATATATTTAAAGTGGTTTCAATTATAATTAGAATATTTTTAATTTCTATATATATATATATATATATATATATATATATATATATATATATATATATATATATATATATATATATATATATATATATATATATATATATATATATATATATATATATATATATATATATATATATATATATATATATATATATTTTTTTTTTTTGAAGATATTGTTGAAAATTTATATTTTATTTTTTTATTTTTAAAGATATAGGTGGTAATTTCTATATTAGTAATTGGATATATTTTCTAATACATATTGAAAATACCATATTAACAAATAAGTATCGAAAATATATATTAATTGTAATTAAAACAAATGATATTTTTGAAGATATATTTCCGAATTAACTTCAGAAAAATTTAAAGATATACCTCTAAATTAAATTTTTGCATAAAATGAGATTTGGTGCATCCAAAAATATATTTTAAAAAAATTTAAAACTTTTTTAAGATTTTCAAGTTGCAACTCACACTATAGGGGTGAAATAAAAAATTGCTAAAATTAATCACTTCATTCGTAGTGGAAATTGGAGAATACCTAGCTCGACATCTCAAAGTTATCCTAACTTAATTAACATGATTGGCAGGGCTCTCATTCCTTTGTTTGATAATTTTGATCATTTTATTTGGCAACTATTCTTTTTTGGAAATTTTTGTTTCAAAAATGTCTATTTGCTCTACATATTTAATGATTTTTATAGAGAATTTCTCTTTATGTCTAATAAATTTTTCTCAAATTTCTGGCAAAACATTTAAAATACTTTCAGAATTCGAATATACTTATTCGAACGCACTTTATTTGACAATAACAGGTGTGTTTGCATGTGCATATCTGAAGTCATTTTATTTTGTCTAAAAAATATGTTTTCGCATGTGCATATCGGAATTAACCCATAATTTATCACTTCGGATATGCACATCTGAAATCATTGAGTTGTTTTTAAAACCGCGAACATAACATCATAACACATTTGTCTACAAACCCATTAACCTCATTTTCTACTCCAAACCCTTAATTTCTACTACCCACACTTGAATAACCTAGTCATTTTTACTCATTTTATCATTTCAACTCTTTTCAAGTCATTCTAACACCTCTAAAGCTCCAAATTTGTGTATGTTTTCTCCATTTTCGTTTGATTCACTATGCAATTCTATAATAATTTATTAGATTAGTTAGAATCAATGACATTGTGTAGGTTGCTCTTAGAATAGTTAAATGTTGGTGTATGGGTGAAAAAAAAGGTTTTTGGATGATTAAAGGCAAGTAGAAGAAGCTACTTGAAAATGGTTGTTCTTAGGGGGTTTCATATGTGCACATGTGAAATCCCCCCTTGACCAGTTTTGGATGTGCACATTAAAATTCTTATCTGAGTTATTTTTTTAAAACTATCATATTAACTGAAAGTGTTTGTTGGCAGCAATTTTGGTAAAACAATGACTTGATAATGTTTTGCTAAATGTCTTGATATTTGAAGCAAACTGGTATTGAATGATGTCAAAGCAGATGTCTTGACATCTGCCTCCTGAGTTGAACGTGACTTCATATATGTTTTTAACTTATGTTTCCTGTTTTTATACGAAAAATATGGAGGAATGTTTTTCTATTTGCATTATCCTTATGGATTATATCTTGGCCTATTTTCATGAAAATATTCAAAATATTGGAATATTTGTTTTTCAGCCCAAGCCCATTGTTGCGCCTTTATACAGACTTGCATCCTTATTCATAAAGCTGCAACTTTTGAAAAAGAATACATTCTTTCCGTTTTAGAAGTATAAGTCTTCTAATTGTAAGACACTATAGTATTGGTTTAATACTTGAGTTGTTATTTGAGTTGTTAATTGTGGATCATTCATAAGCTTTTAAATATTGAATGATTGAAGTCTTTAAAACTTAATAATTTTGTTGTTCTTCACTATTAGTGATTGAAGGGATTTTAGGATGACCTCATACCAAGGTGTGTCTTAGGTAGAAGTATAGAAGGGGTAGTGATTAAGTGATTAGATTGTAAACTGGTTGTTTACTGAGGGTTTATGAATTGATACTATTTAGTGGACTTGTCACTGGCTTGGTAGCCCTCAGAGTAGGTGTTGTGCTATACCGAACTGGGTTAACAATCCCTTGTATTTTTTACTGCTTTTATTATTGTTGTACTTTACATTTTCCTCAGATATTTGTGTCATGACATCTCCTTCGACATCACATATCTGATACCAGAATTTCAATTGTTATCAGAGCAGGCATCCTGCTCTATATCTGGGTGAGATCTAGAAAAGATACTTTCTGGTACTATAGACAAGGAAGGAGGATTTATGAGTAGGCCACCCATTTTGGATGGAAGAAATTATGAGTATTGGAAACCACGTATGGTGGCCTTTCAAAAGTCTCTGGACAATAGGGCTTGGAAAGTTGTCTTAAAAGGGTGGAAACACCCTGTCAAATTGGGAGAAAATGGAAAATCTACTTCTAAGTTAAATCCAGAAGAAGATTGGTCTAAAGAAGAAGATGAAATTTCTCTTGAAAATTCTAAAGCCTTAAATGTTATATTCAATGGAATTGACAAGAACATTTTTAGATTAGTAAACACATGTGAAGTAGCTAAGAATGTTTGGGGGATTCTTCAATCTACCCATGAAGGCACATCCAAAGTGAAGATGTCAAGACTGCAATTGCTCACCACCAGATTTGAAAATCTGAGAATGAGGATGATGAAAGCATTAATGACTTCCATATGAACATTATTGAGATTTCTAATGTTGTCAGTGCTTTACGAGAAAAAATTCCATAAGACAAATTGGTGAGAAAGATGCTTAGGTCTCTTCCCAAAAGATTTGATATGAAAGTGACTTCCATAAAAGAAGCACAAGACATTGACAAGATGAAAGTTGATGAACTTGTTGGATCACTTCATACATTTGAATTAAGCATCAATGAAATATCTGAAAAGAAGAACAAAAGCATATCTTTTGTAACCAATATTGATGTTGAAGAGGAGGATTGTGATCTGAATATAGATGAAGGAATATCTAATGCCTTCGTTATGCTTGGAACATAATTTAAAAAAGTGATAAAAAGGATGGATAGGAACCCAAGATCAAATGTCAAGAACATCTCATCTGACATCCTTAAGTCAAATGAGTTTGGAAGAAAAAGGGCTGAAGAAAAATCTACTCAAGGGAAGGGAATACAGTATCATGAATGTGAAGGTTTTGGTCACATTAGAGTTGAATGTCATACATATCTTAAGAAACGGAAGAAGAATCTATTTGTTACTTGGTCTGAAAATGATTATGAGAATGATCTTGAAGAGGAATCTGTAAAGTATGTTAAAGTATTGACAGGAAAATATGTGTCTGATGAAGATTCTAGTGATGGTGAACTAACCTTTAATGAGCTAGTTGTCTCGTACAAAGAATTGTGTCTAAGAAGTGCAGAAGTTTGCCTAGAAGGGGAGAAACATAAAGCACTCATAACCCAGCTGAAGGCAGAAAGGAAAGAGCATCTGAAAACTATTTCTAATCTGGAAAGTGAAGTGACTTCTCTAAATTCAAATCTTGATAGAATGATCAAATCTCTCAAGATGCTGAATAATGGGTCCGACACATTAGATGAAATTCTTCAAGTGAGAAGAGTGACAGGAGACAAGACTGGTCTAGGATTCAATGAGAAAAAGGAACCTGTTTCAGAAGAACCTTCATCAAATTCCACTCATGTCAACTCTAAACTAAATATGTCAAACCAAATGTCTGAACATCATGGTAAACATCATATCAAGAAAAGACATCATGGCAAACATCATGATATGAAGAAATTTTCTCACACCAGTGAGAAATCCCAGCCCTGGAGATGTCATCACTGTCGAAGTTTTGGTCACATAAGACCTTTCTTTTTCAAGTTGTATGGGTATCCTAAAACTACTCATCTTCCCAAGACTGATCAGATCTCTCCAAATAGCAAAAAGAAGTAACTGTGGGTTTCCAAGTCTAATGTTGCTAGTTTCATAACTCATTCCTCTCTCAGAGTATCTATCAAAGATGACTGGTAATTTGATAGTGGTTATTCTAGACACATGACAGGTGTCAAGAATCTATTGGTAGATATCATATCTTATTCTACCAGTTATATGACTTTTGGTGATGGAGCCAAAGGTGAAATCAAAGGAGTTGGAAATCTAGAATGTTCAGGAGTCCCAAAACATGACAATGTGTTACCTGTTAAAGGGTTAACAACTAACCTAATAAGTATAAGCCAACTATGTGATCAAGGATTAAAAGTTAACTTCACCAAGGCAGAATATCTCGTTTGCAATGAGAAGAGTGAAGTTATTATGAAAGGAATCAGATCTAAATACAAATGTTATTTATGGGTTTCCCAAGATTTGAGCCTCTCCTTAACATGTGCTTCAGCCAAAGAAAATGAAGTTAAATTGTGGCATCAAAAATTGGGACACTTGCATCTGAAAGGAATGAAAAGAATCATGTCTGAAGAAGCCGTGAGAGGGATCCCTAAGCTCAGGATAGAAGAAGGGAGAATATATGGTGACTGATAGATTGTAAAGCAAACTAAGATGTCACATCATAAGATCCAACATCTTACTACATCAAAAGTTCTGGAACTTCTTCACATGGACCTGATGGGACCTATGCAGGTTGAAAGTCTTGGTAGAAAAAAGCATGCCTATGTTGTTGTAGATGATTTCTCTAGGTACACATGGATAAGTTTTATCAGAGAAAAATCAAAAACTTTTGAAGTGTTTAAAGATCTTTGTCAAAAACTTCAAAGGGAAAAAGATAGTCATGTCATCAGAATCACAAGTGATCATGGAAAGGAATTTGAAAACAATAAATTTGCTGACTTTTGCTCTTCTAAAGGAATTAGTCATGAATTTTACTCTCCCATTATTCCTCGGAAAAATGGGATTGTGGAACGTAAAAACAGAACCCTTCAAGAATCTTCCAAAGCTATGATTCATGCTAAGAAGTTACCCTACCACTTTTGGGCTGAAGCTATAAACAATGTGTGCTATATCCATAACAGAGTCACTTTAGGGAAAGGCACCTCAGCCACATTGTATGAAATATGGAAGGGAAGAAAACCTATTGTCAAATACTTTCATGTTTTTGGAAGTAAATGTTACATCTTAGTTGATCGTGGACAAAGGAGGAAGATGGATCCCAAGAGTGATAAAGGAATATTCATGGGTTACTCTACAAATAGCAGAGCTTACAGAGTCTTCAACTCCAGAACCAAGGTCATGATGGAATCCATAAATGTTATTATTAATGATAGAGGATGGAATGGTGAAGAAAATGTCTTAAAAGATGTTGTAACATCTTTGTATGATATTCCAACATAATCATATGACAGAAGTATTAATTCTAATCCACCTTTAGAAGATATGGAGCCTAGTCATCTCAATAAAGGACCTTCAATTAGAACTCAAAAAGATCATCCTAAGGAGCTTATCATAGGAGATCTAAATAAAGGAGTTACTAACAGATCAAGAGAAGGGATATAAAACTCTTGCTTTGTGTCAAAAATTGAGCCTAAGAATGTTAAAGACTCCCTAATTGGTGAGTTCTGGATTAATGATATGTAGGAAGAGCTAGAACAATTCAGTAGAAATGAAGTTTGGGATCTGGTTCCAAGGCTTGAAATTACAAACATGATTGGCACTAAATGGGTGTACAAGAATAAATCTGATGAAAAAGGGCGGTCACTAGAAATAAGGTAAGGTTAGTTGCAAAAGGATACACTCAAATTGAAGAAGTTGACTTTGATGAAACATTTTCTCCTGTGGCCAGACTTGAATCAATCAGACTACTATTGGTAGTTTCTTGCATTCTGAAATTTAAATTGTTTCAAATGGATGTAAATAGTGCCTTCTTAAATGGCTATCTGAATGAAGAAGTTTATGTGGAATAACCTAAGATATTTGTTGATCCAAGTTTTCCTAAACACGTGTACAAACTAAAGAAAGCTCTATATGGATTAAAGTAGGCTCCAAGAGCTTGGTATGAGAGATTGACAACATTTCTTGGTGAGAATGGATATGGGAAAGGTGGCATAGACAAAACTCTTTTTGTCAAGGAAGAAGAAGGGAAGATCATGATTACACAAATTTATGTTGATGATATTGTGTTTGGTTGGATGTCAAATGAGATGGTTCAACATTTTGTCAAGAAACTGCAGTTAGTATTTGAGATGAGCCTTGTTGGTGAATTAACCTACTCTCATGGTCTGCAAGTCAAACAAATGGAAGATTCCATATTTTTATCTCAGAGCAAGTATGCTAAGAATATAATAATGAAATTTGGGATGGAAAATGCCATTCATAAAAGAACTCCTTCTCCCACACATCTGATGTTGTCTAAAGATGAAAAAGGAGTAAGTGTGGATCAAAATCTCTACAGAAGTATGATAGGAAATCTTCTATATCTCACAACTAGCAGACCTGGTATTGCCTTTATTGTAGGGGTGTGTTCTAGATATCAAGCTGATCCTAAAGTTATCCATGCCAACCATGTGAAGAGAATTATTAAATATGTGAATGGGACAAGTGACTATGGTATGCTATATTCTCATGGATCTAGTTCTGCTTTAACTGGTTATTGTGATGCTGATTGGACAGGAAGTGTTGATGATAGAAAAAGTACATCAGGAGGATGCTTCTTTCTAGGAAATAATCTCATATTTTGGTTCAGTAAGAAGAAAAATTGTGTGTCTCTATCCACTGCTAAGGCTGAGTATATTGTTGCAGTAAGCAATTGCTCTCAGTTGGTTTGGATGAAACAAAAGTTAATAGAATATAATGTCAAACAAGATGTCATGACATTATTCTGTGACAATCTAAGTGCAATAAATATATCAAAAAATCCTATTCAACACAACAGGACCAAAAACATCGATATCCGTCATCACTTTTTAAGAGAGCTTGTTGAAGAAAAGATTTTTGCCTTAGTACATGTAGTTATTAAATTACAACTGGCTGCCATTTTCACTAAGGCTTTGGATGCAAATCAGTTTGAGAACTTTACAGGAAAATTAGAGATTTGCATATATTAGGGTTTGTAGCAATTAAGGGCGTGTGGGAATATCATTAAAGTGATATTATATTATTTATGTTTCCAACAAATCAAATTTTGTAAGCAATCATTTCAAGACTATATCAAATATTTTCCCACACGATACGACGTCACTTCCTTCTACTTTTACAAACTCTTCATTATCCTTTACAGAAAAAGAACCCCTGTCATTGTTCATCTCTTTTCTAAAAAAACTTCAAAGATGTCGCAACATCATGAATCGTCTCCCTCAAAATATGTCAACCCTCCTGAGAAACTCTCCCTTGACAGAGTAATTGACGTTACTCCTATAACAACTATCCCACCTCTTGAGAAGAAGGTCAAGAAACCCATATTGTCACATGCACAAAAGTCCAAAGACGATGTTAACACTTCTAAAGGTAATACTTCTACTACTACTGATGATAGGACAGAAGAAGACATCGTTAATGTTGATAGAAGCATTATAAGGCTAGTAGATATAGTGTTAAATTAAGTTTTTGTTGTGCCTGGAATTTCTACTCCTATTGCCCGTATGCCTGCTCCGGCTGACAAAGGAAATGACCCTAAAAGTGCTATTGAATTATCCATCTTCAAGAAAGATGATGCTGAAAGCAAACATGACAAGCTTGCTACTTCGACTCTAGAGGAAGTGGAAGATAATGTTGAACAAGATGTTGAGAAGAACTCTCCTGCTAAGGAAGATGTTGCTGGCTCCAAAGCTGCAGAAAATTAAAATGATGAGAATGTGGTTAATGTTGATGAGCTGTCTGACAATGACCTCATTTCTAATGTGGTGCCTGGAATTGCTAAAAGGATCAAATCTAGGAAAGTGAAGGATGTGAATGTCACACCCCATGCCAAGATTATCAAGAAGAAAATTATGTATGGTCCCCCAAATTCCGGAAGTAAAGTGGTTCCTCCCTCCAACAAGAGAAAAGTTAGACCCGATGACTCCTCAGATGATGATGAGGATGATATCCAAAACATCTCTCATGTGAAGAGATCTAAAAGTAAGAAGAAATTCATATTAGTTGAAGAAGTTGACTCTGATTATGATGTCGAGAAGGATGTCCAGGACATCTCTCCTATTAAGAAGTCTGCAAGCAAGAAGCTCTCTGTTACGGTACCTGATGCTCTTCTTGACAACATTTCCTTCCATTATATTGGGAATGCTGAAAAGTGGAAATATGTGTTTCAAAGAAGAATTGCCCTTGAAAGAGAATTGGGAGTTGGTGCTCTGGAATGCAAAGAAATTATGGAGCTGATATCTTCTGTTGGATTGATGAAGACTGTTACCCGGTTTGCAAAATGCTATGAGACTCTTGTTAAGGAATTCATTGTTAATATTCCTATTGATTGTGCTGATCATAAAAGTAAGGAGTATAGGATGGTGTTTGTTAGAGGTAGGTGTGTAGAATTTTCCCCTGCTGTCATCAATAGATTTTTGGATATGTCTGAAGATGATTATTGTGAGCGGGAAGTAACTGATAATCAAGTGTGCAATGCCATCACTACTAACCAAGTGAGTGAGTGGCCCATGAAGAATAAGATTCCTATTAGCAAGCTAAGTGTGAAATATGCTATCTTACATAGAATTGGAGCTGCTAACTGGGTTCCTACCAACCATACCTCAACCATTCCTATTGGCTTAGGAAAGTTTATTTATGTTGTTGGAAACAAGAAATTGTTTGATTATGGTGCTTACATTTTTTATCAGACTATTAAGCATGCAGGAACATGTTCCATCAAGATGCCTATTGCCTTTCGATCCATTATTTGTGGAATTATTCTTAATCAACATCCTGGAATTCTGAGTGGTAATGATGTAGTTTGCAAGAGGGAGTATGCTCTAACCCTTCACTTCAAGATTTTTTCAGGAAAACATGTCCCAAACATTGTTTTGACATTTGCATCTTCTGAAAATAAGACCTCAACCAAGGATGACATGATTATTGAATTAAGGGAAGCCTGCAAAGAACTTGATGATGTGATCAAAGTTAACTCAGCAAGAAAGTTAACCTTTGAAAAGATGATCAAGGAGCTTCAGAAGGACAATAGTTTTGATGATAAAATGAGCACTGAAGGAGGAGATTCTGATGAGGAAGGAAGTTATGGCTCTGCCAAGTCTATTGGTTCTGAAGATAATTAGACTATTTATTGTTTATTTATTTGACCCCTTTGTTTCTTTTTGGAACTTGTATGTGCTTGGATTCTATGGTCTGTACTTATTTTCCATATTCTATTACTTCTATTCTCTTGAATGCATGTTTTATTTGGCATATTATGACTAAAAAGGGGGAGAGAAACTGACTGACCTCTGACTGACTAACCACTGGCTGAGGGGGAGCTTATTACTTGAGGGGGAGCCTCATGTCTTAGAAGATGTTCTGACATCTTCCTATGCTAACAACTAACTAAGTTACTTTTGCTAATTGCTAACTGAGTTTTTTTGTTATGCTTATGCTGTTGCTCTGATAATGTTTTGATGATGTACTCAAATAATGTTTTAGCCAAAATTTGCCAAAGGGGGAGTTTGTAAGTGTTTGTTGGCAGAAATTTTGGTAAAACAATGACTTAATAATGTTTTTCTAAATGTCTTGACATTTGAAGCAAATTGCTTTTGAATGATGTCAAAGCATATGTCTTGACATCCGCCTCCTGAGCTGAACGTGACTTCATATCTGTTTCCAGCTTCTGTTTATGCGCGTCATTATTCAGGATTTGTGACTCATAGTTTGCGAAAAATATGGAGGAATGTTTTTCTATTTGCATTATCCTTATGGATTATATCTTGGCCTATTTTCATGGAAATATTCAAAAGACTTGAATATTTGTTTTTCATCCCAAGCCCATTGTTGCGCCTTTATAAGGACTTGCATCCTTATTCATAAAGTTGCAACTTTTGAAGAAAAATACATTCTTTATGTTTTAGAAGTCTATGTCTTTTAATTTTAATACACTATAGTATTGGTTTAATACTTGAGTTATTATTTGAGTTGTTAATTGTGGATCACTCATAAGCTTTTAAGTATTGAATGATTGAAGTCTTTAAAACTTAATAATTATGTTGTTCTTCATTGTTAGTGATTGAAGGGACTTGAGGAGGGCCTCATACCTAGGCGTGTCTTAGGTAAAAGTATAGCACGGGTAGTGATTAAGTGATTAGATTGCAAAGTGTCTGTTTACTAAGGGTCTATGAATTTATACTATTTAGTGGACTTGCCCCTGACTTGGTAGCCCCCAGAGTAGGTGTTATGGTACACCGAACTGGGATAATAATCCCTTGTGTTTTTTACTGCTTTTATTAATGTTTCACTTTACACTGTCTTTAGATATTTGTGTCATGACATCTCCTTCAAAATCACATATCTGATACCAGAATTTCATTAACAATTATCAATTTTCAAGAAGATGGCTGACAACTAGACTCGAACAATCGATTGAGATAAGGCAGGCCAAGCCAAACTTCCTCTGCTCGGTGAAAGAGAGCTAAGCAGCAGGTTAACAGGCCTCGAGGATGAGGTCAAGTACGAATGGAGGAATTTCCTAGAGGCTTTAATTATGCATGGAGGATTCGCCTCTCTTAGGCGTCTACCTCTTTTGCGCATGAGAAAATACCAGATGAGGCAGAGGTTCCTGAGGAGGTTGAGGTACCGAAGAGGGTTGAGGTACCCGAGGAAGTGAACCAGGGCTATCCATGAGGTCCTGATGACACCTCCCTCTTAATCTACTATAATGATCATGCCGCTCGGCATGTTTGGGATGGGGAGGTATATTTTTGGTTGCATTTTTTTATTTTAAAGGTTTATTCAAAAATATAATTTTAACGGTTTTTTTCAGGAACAGTTTCCCATTATGTATGTGAATCACTCGCTTTGAAAATATTTGAATTGTTTATATCTACGACTGCTTGGTTCCTTGAGGCGGTTGTTAGATGCGAACTTTCCGGACTACATTGTACTGATTACAATACAATAAGCCACGATATGCAAGGGGAATTTGCTGAAAGGTGGCACAAGGATATGTCGTCTTTCCACTTTCATGTTAGAGAGATGACGATCACACTTGATGGCATTGCTTTCTTGCTCCACCTACCTATCAGAGGGAGGTTACTTAACCATCACAAGGTACCACGAGTTGAGGCAGTTGAATGGATGGTCGAGTATATAGGAGTTTATCCATATAGGGCAGCTGAGGACTGCAGAAGCACTAATAGGTTGCATGTAAAGTTCTCCTACCTTAAGGAACTATATGAAGAAGATCTGGTTGTAGCTGTAGGGGCCGAGGATGAGGGTGACGAGTTTTTCATTCAGTACCACCGAGATTATGCTTTACGGTGTTACTTCATGTTCTTGGTTGACACGTATCTCTTTATGGACAAAATTGGCTACTACGTAGAGGTGACATGCCTTCAGTATTTTATGGATTTGACTACAGTTCATGAGTGGAACTAGGGGACCTCCATTTTGGTATATGTGATCGGTGGATCTGGAACTGACTGTTTAAAGCTGGTTCGCGAAATGTCGCGGAAGCAAGAGTCGCCACCGTCTTTTATTTTCTCCAAATGGAAAGGACAAAAGCACAGAAAAATTCCTTATAGAGATTGCTCTCGGTTCGGGAGGTAGATTATAGAAAGGGAAGGTGTTAGCACCCTTTCTATCCATGGTTATCCATGGGCTCTTAGATACTTGCTCATTGTGTTTTCAAAAATGTTTTGTTTGCTTTTCAACTGTGGATTTTAAAAAGTTTCTTTGAAAATTCCAGTTCGACTCTTGTATCGGTCCTCAAGAGTGTTTGAAAAAATGCTTTCGAAAGCTTTTTGAAAAGGTGTCAGTGTGAAAAGTGTTTTTGAATTTTTGTTTGAAATTAGAGCAAGTATTTAGAGTCGTCTACCTACCCTAAGGAATTCGTCTGTGTAAATGTCCTTTAAAATAATATCATCCCACCATTGAGAGATAGGTAGCACCACTATTGGAGTTGTTCGGGTCAATTCGAGGTTCGGGACATGGTGATCACCAGAGCAATGGGAAGATACCTTAGAAGCTACCCTCATGCCAGGTTCCCGGATCATGAGGACTTACTAAGACATCCTCTACTCGACGATCACCTTTCGAGGGGCAAGGCAACAGTGGGGCGTACCCTAGGGGTGGTGTGTGATTTGTGTGTCATGTTCATTTACATTTATCTTGTTCATGTCGGGGGTGATCTACGCGTTGCTTTTATTTTTCCATTCATTCTTGCATGCGATTATTAACAGTTTAAAAGTTGCGAGAAATATAAAGTTCCTAAACTATTACAAAGGCGCGGGTCCACATCGCCAAATTAAATCCAGGACCCGATTTGACATAAAATAAAGTAAAGTGCGAGAAATATAAATGTCAAGTTTACACGGCTTTGGGAGAATTACATAAAAATCATAAGAAAGGAAATAAAGACGCGAATTGGAATTAAAATCGAAAGCGAGGGCGTTTGACCCTTTTTAATGAAATTAAATTGTAATTATGAAATTAATTAAATTAAAATGAAAAGAAATTATTTTTTAGCTTTTTTGTATTTATGGATTTTTATGAGAATTAAATGAAATTAAAATATTAATTAACCCTAATTCTAGTTATTTTTAATTTATTAAGAAAAGCATTGAAATTTAATCTAAAATTAACCTAATTAATTAATACGATTTCATTTACAAGAATAATGATAATTAATAATTAATAATTAATATGGTGAAAAAAGGAAAAAAAGATAAAAATACTTAAAACCCTAATTCTACCAATTTTTAAGTTTATTGAAAAATATTAAAATTAATCCTAGAATTTAAAACTAAGTTAATTGATACAATTTATTTACAAAGATATTAAAATAAAATATATTTTTGTTTTTGTCTTTTCTGGTTTTTATATTATTTTTATATTTTATGAAAATGAATTAATTTAAAGATTTAAATAAAAATTAAACAAAACAAATAAAATAGAAAAATATGAAAAAGAATAAAAAAAAACAAACCCATGGGGGGTTCTGTCCCCAAACTGGAGGTTTTGTCCCAGCAATTTAGGCCCAATGTCTATGGCCTTGTTTGACTTTTATGCTGGCGTGTGGCTTCGTTGACCAATGTCCATGGTGTTCATCAGATCTGGGCCTTTAGATTGCCTTCAGTGGCCATGTGGCACACTTGGATTAGGGGCGTATGGTAGGCCTTTGGATAGAGTGCTGCATGAAAGTGGGGTTAGAAAAATAATATGAAGAGAGAAAGGGACCTGGGAATCGAACCCAGGTCCTAGAGATTACCAACTCACTCTTTGACCAACTGTACCAGCTACCTTCTTTGTAATATTAGTGGAAGGTAATAATTATAAGAGAAAAAAAAAAGTTAGTGGCCTGAAAATAAAAAAAACGCGCTAATTTCAAATTGCCCTATCACGCTTTGCCACATGAGCGTCTTCCTCCTCCATTCTGCGTTTTACCTGAAAAAAGAAACAAGATTGCGGGGGTTTTAAACCCCCACTATATGCTGTGTCAAAAAAATAGCGAATAGAAATCCCTGGATAATAAATTAGGCGCGATATGTGTGTTCGATTCACATGAAGCTTCTCGTTCCAATGGTTCAAGTCTTAGGGCCTAATTTTTCTGGACGAGGGAATCCCTAATTTTGCAAGTCTGAAACCCTAGAGTGCTTCAATGGTGATTCTTCATACGATGCGTGAAAACTCAATTAAAACAGATGGTTAGCTTTAGAATGATCCAATGAACACAAATCCAATATTAAAAATTGCAAATAATGCATGAATTATGATTCACGAATATGAAAAAAAGTGTGAACAGGATGAGGTTGTTCTACCGTTTCTTGACGTTAGGGACAATGATTTTGATCCAGACACCTTCCTTGAAGCCTCAGGAATGCAATGGGACAATTATTTTGCCTTGAAACCCTTTGTAATCGTGATTTCAGTTTTTGAATTTTCTTGAAAAAATGCAAACTTGGTTATGGCTTTTGGGCGCAGCTTAGAGGTCTCTAGCACTAGGGTTTGCTTCTGGCTTATGTATGGAATGATTAGGGTAAAGATTTGGATCCAAAAAACCTTTGCATTGATGGAAAGATATTTGATTTTCATGGCATGATTTTTCCAATCTTTTTCACATGTTTTTGATGCCAATCATGTCCAATCAACTTGATTCTTTCCATATCAGATAATGCACGAAATCTTGAAGATATTTCATGCATAAAAAGATTTGAAAAGCTTGCTTTGGTATTTTTTCCATATTTTAATTAATTAAATGAATTATTAGCAATTAAAAATTCAAATAAATAAATAAAAATGATGAATAAATTCCCTTTGGGCCAAATGGTCGTGCACATGTTTTGGATGATGAATCTTGGAAGAAAAAGAGGCCCATTAGCAATTTTAAGGCATTTGAAGCAAAGTTGACTTTTCAAAATACCCAAAAATTTCCCAACTTCCACAAGGCATATCTTGCTCAATTTTTAAGCTTTGCTCATGTTCTTTGACATTTTGGAAAGGTCTTGAAGTCCTCTAACCAATGCCTTTGGTCCCATGTCATTTTGATTTACCAATCTCAAGTTATGGCCTTTGACTTAAAGTCCCTTTTTGTTGACTTTTGAAAATGACCTATAATGTTGAAATTGATAACTTTTTGTGAGAGCATTTCTTGGGCTTGAAGTGTGAAGAGGAGTTGTAGGAAATGTCTTTTTCTTCAAAATGAGATTTGGTTGGAATTTTTCTGATGATCCATGTGGAAGTTATGCTTTGGTCAAGTTATAGTTGACTTTTTCAACTGTCCAAATATGGAAACTTTTGCATCTTGAGACTTTTTGAGCCAAGCTTTGAGAATCATGATCAAGAATTGATCAAATGATGTTTGTGGCTTCAAAATGAGATGTTGACCAAAAATTTGAACTTTTGACTGTCAAATGACTATTTTGCCCCTACAGTTGACTGTTGAGCAATTAGGGTTTTTGACTGTGCAATTTTGTGCTGTGAGTCTTGAAACTTGGTATGAGGATGCTTGACCATATTTGTAGGCATGTGGGACTTGTTTGGACCCTTGGAAACTTCATTTTCTTTGTCAGAACCAAAACCCTAATTTTTGACTGTTAGGAGGCCCTTGAACTGTGCAACCCTTGGGGAGATTTTGAAGCATGCTCTTTGCAATTCTTGAAGAATATGGGAGGGCAAATTTTGGGGTACAACAATATACCTCTACCAGAAGCTGAATGAAGCTTCAAACTGGAGGACGAGATAACTCACTAGCTCTTGCATACTCCTCACGGTACCTTTTATTTCAACTATTAACGTTAATTCATTTTTTATAATTTGTACTTACATATTATCTAATTGTTGCTTCAGAGATGGATAATCTCTCACTTCCATCGCATTCATGGTTTCGAGCATGATCCGGCTTATACTGATGACATACTGAGGGCTGCAAAGTATGCTCTCCACAGAGGGAATCATAAAGTTCCACCTTACCGGATGTATCTTGATCGTGCTAATCACGATGACATCAAATGGACGCCATTAGAGGATTACATGTATGTTGTCCCACTCGATCCCGTCTTATTATACCCTCGGTGGCTAGCATGTGGGTCAAATCTTATGGTCAGGAATCTTTCAGAGCGGTGTATCGGACAATTTAGATATATGCAGAATATACCGAGATCTCCTTTTCAGACTTCTCCCAACACACCGGTCTAACAGGAATTCAAAGGCATTTCCATAATTTAGAGAATTATTTGATGCCATAGGAGTATCAGATGATGTTGGCATCCCTGAGTTGGAAGTGTATAGGGTTACATGACATGGTTCTTTAACATGTCACACCCTATCATGACACCAGATGATCCTGGACGTCCACCTAGGCCAGATCATGAGGAGCTCTTGGAGAACCAGCATGCCAAGGATGACCATGCTACTGATCTCTTGTTTATTTGTCGGAGCATCCAACTCCTTGGGCATGAGGCATTGGATTCTGGGATTATCGAGATGGGTGATTCTGAGGCGGTTTCTATCATTGAGAGGATGGTTAGAGAGGCATCCAGTGCGTCGCAGTATATGAAGCAGGGGAGGTCACAGGGGGTTAGGATTTGGTATACACAATAGCAATAGCCTATGTTATGTTTTGATTTTTGTTACCGATGTAATATTTTTACATTATGCTTATTTTGAACAACTTATGTACTAAATTATGTTTCCCTATGTCTGAACATCTTATCTAAATTTTATGTCCGTATTTTTATGTTCATTTCATTTTTGTCCAAATTATATCATTTTTTGTTTGCCCGTTTGTTCGTTTATTCGGTAGAGGTAATGCTGGTGTTTTAAAAAAATATGGCACAGAGGAAGTTTCAGATATGCATATCCGAAACATTTGTTGATATAATCGCAGGTGATTTCGGATATGTATATATGAAAAAACCTCTAAAATTTAAAATCCAATGTTTAAGTAATTAAAACATAGTGTTGTACCCCAAAATTTTCCCTCCCATTTTACTCAAGACATGCTCATTGAGGTCTTCAATTGCTCAAGGATGACCAAGAATTGACCAGACAAATTCTCCTCCTAAGCAATGAACCTGTAACTAGGGTTTCACTTTTTACCAATATGTTTGGGCTCCAAAAGTCTCAAATGTTTTCCATTGAACTAATATTTCTTCAAGATTTTCCATGCCAAGTTTCATGCCTTCCACTACAAGTTTGCTCAGTCAATTGCCCAAATGTTTGAAAATCAACTGTATTAGGTCAAAAGTCAACTGTGACAAATATACAGTCAAACTTCAAGATTTTTGGTCATCATCAAAATTTTGAAGTGATATCCATCATTTGATAAAGGTTTGATCTTGATTCCTCAACAAATGTTCCTAATCTATCAAAAGTCAAGAATTGCTAAATTAGGGTTTCTATAGGAAAAGTCAACTGAACTTTGACCAGGCATAACTTTTACATACTTCATGCATTATGCCCCAACCAAAGCTAATTTTGAATAGAATCAAGTTCCCTACAACTTCTATTTTATCCTCAAGTTCAAGAAATGCGTCATTTGGAAGATATGCGCTCATACATTACAGGTCATTTTCAAAAAGTCAACAAAAGACACTTTTTGTCAAGACAGCTTACATTAAGATAATTTCTTCAAAATAAAATATTATAAACATAGAGATTGTAGAGGAAATCTTTTTATTTCCAAAAAGTCCAAGATCATCTTCAAAAGATGCAAATTGAGCAAGTTATGGTTTACACAAGTTGGGAAAATTTATGAAAAATGCATGAAGTCAACTTTGAGCAAAATTGCATGTTTAGGTTAATGGACCTAACTTTTAGGGTTAAAAAATGTTTATGTCAAAACCCAAGGACCTATGAACCTAACCATGCACTATTTTGATTTTTATTTCTATTTATTTTAATTTTTATTCATTTAAATATGAGTTAAATCAAATAAATTAAATATAAATACAAAGAATAATGGGCCCACATTTGGGTTTCATTTGATCTATTAGAAGACCCACATTTGGGTTTGATTTGATCTATTAGAAGGCCCACATTTTAGTGCACGGTACATCCAAAGGGACCAGGTTCATGCAAGTGACCAAAGAGGCAAAGATATCACAAATATGGATATTTTTCAATGTGTTTTATCCTTGTGTCCAAGGCCATAAATGCATTGATTCTTTACCATGTTTGTTCACTCCTATCTTCCATATATAAAGACATAACATTACAAGCCAAAGGGAGGACGAAATTCCTCTCAAAAAGCTCTTTAAAAGCTCTCCAAAAGCTCTTCAAAAAGCTCTCCAGAAATCAAAGAATTGGTGTAAGTCATATCTCGAGGTTCCGGTCTCTCTCGATTTACACCAAGCCTCAAACCATCCTCTTGAAGTCCCCAAGAGTCTTACAAGGCTCAAGAGCAGTTTATCACACGCCTAGCATGCCCCCATTTGACAACACCGATTTGGTAAAAGTTTAAACTTCAAATCTCTAATTTTAATCACATTTCATGGCATGCTAACGTTTGTTTGAGTTTAAATAGAACAGTTATGGATGGTTGAATCAGAGGTTCCACGTAAGAATTTAAAAATACCATGGTTAGGGCATGAAGCTTTCAAAGATTCGGGCCTAGAGATTTCTTATGATTGCACCCCCTGTTTACTTTTTCTACTAGGCCCATCTTTATTTTCTTATTTTATTCATTTTATTTATTTCTTTTAATTCCTTTTTATATTTTTATCAATAAAAAAATATAAAAATCACATAAAAGTAGATTTAGAATTTTTCTCAATTAAATTTTAATTTTGGTGAATTAATTAACTAATCACTTTAACTTTTTTTTTAAAATTAAAATTAATAGAACTCAAGTTTAATTTCATTTTAATTCATTTTCCTTTTCATAACAAAAATACCAAAAAAAAAATAGAATTAATTTCTTTTCTTTAAATTTCATGTTTCTTTAATAATTAACCTTTTTTCTTTAAATATATATCTCGATCAATTATTTTTTAACTTAAACCATTTTCATAAATTAAAACAAAAAACAACAAAAAGATTTTTTATATCTTAGGATTTTTAGACGTCTTTTCAAATTCGCGCGTTATTATTCTTTCGCACTTCCTTTTATTATTGTAACTATATATTAGGATGTAATAGATGATTAGTATGACCTTTACCGCTTTTATTTATTTTTTCCCCCAGTTTTGGATATGTACATAATCCCCATCCCCGAAGCCTTGTAATAGCTAGGTTTTATATTTCTTCACTTTTATTACTGCAATTATTAACTGCTAGGTGTATGACTAATAGGATTGTATTACAAGAATATTCAAATGTTAGCAAACTTAACACAAGACTAAAATAACTGAACATAACACACCTTACACATATATACCTCTAGGGTATGCCAACTTTGGTTGCCTTTCGGAAAATAAAACAGTCATGTCCCTCGAGAATAGGGACGTTTTAGCAAAAGACCCTTAAATCAAAAGATCATAGTCCCTCGATGACCCTACAGTGTTGCCTTTCAGTAAATGATCTAGTCTCTTAAACAAAATTGCTAAAGCATCTCTATATGTTGCCTTTATGACTGTATGTCCCTTCGAATGTCACTCATACATCCAAACGACTATGGCTACCTACTCACTAATAGTAGGCTAGTCTTGTCTAAAGGATATGAGGAAAAGAACAAACCTTTCGAGTATAAGTAGATAGTTCATAGATGTTATACTCAAACAAATTTTCACACTTACACCAAACAAATTTTAAAAACACTTTCAAAAAACGCTTTATCAACCCTCTTGAAGACTGATACAAGAGTTATCATAAAGCGAATCGCCGCATTAAGGCAATTTCAAAATACTTTTTTCGAAAACACACAAAAGCACAAGGTATTTCAAAAATGAGCTAAGCATCTAAGAGCCCGTAGAGAACTACAGATGGAAAGGGTGCTAACACCTTCCCTTTCCATAATCTACCCCCTTACTCAGAAAACTCTCGAAAAAGGTCTTTTTCTGTTCTTTTCACCCTTTCTTTAATTTGGATAAAAGAAAAGTCGGTGGAGACTCTTGCTTACCCCAACATTTGCAAACACAAACGCAAAACCAGTATAACAGTCGGTTCTGCCACCGTATCACAGAACTGGCGACTCTTCTTGGGATATGAATAAAAATAGGGGTTACCTTAAGAGTTAGTTCAGTTTAAAAAAACTTTTTTAATTGCTTGCTTTGTATGCTTTATCCTTGGAGGGTTGTTCGGGTAGTAAATATAGACCCTACACCCGAATCTAGGGCATATTTTTAGGTAAACATTGTTGTACCCCAAAATTTGCCCTCTCATATTCTTCAAGATTTTTCAAAAGCATGCTTCAAAATTCCCCAAGGGTTGCATAGTTCAAGGGCCTCATAACAGTCAAAATTAGGGTTTTGGTTCTGACAAAGGAAATGAAGTTTCCTAGGGTCCAATCAAGTCCCACATGCCTATAAACATGGTCAAGCATCCTCATACCAAGTTTCAAGACTTTCAGCACAAAATTGCACAGTCAAAAACCCTAATTGCACTACAGTCAACTGTAGGGGCAAAATGGTCATTTGACAGTCAAAAGTTCAAATTTTTGGTCAACATCTCATTTTGAAGCCACAAACATCATTTGATCAATGCTTGATCATGATTCTCAAAGTTTGGCTCAAAAAGTCTCAAGATGCAAAAGTTTCCATATTTGGACAATTGAAAAAGTCAACTGTAACTTGACCAAGGCATAACTTTCACATGGATTATCAGAAAAATTCCATCCAAAGCTCATTTTGAATAGAAAGACATTTCCCACAACTCCTCTTCACACTTCAAGTCCAAGAAATGCTCTCACAAAAAGTTATCAATTTCAACATTATAGGTCATTTTCAAAAGTCAACAAAAAGGGACTTTAAGTCAAAGGCCATAACTTGAGATTGGTAAATCAAAATGACATGGGAACAAAGGCATTGGTTAGAGGACTCAAATAACTTTCCAAAATGTCTAAGAAAATGAGCAAAGCTTAAAAATTGAGCAAGTTATGCCTTGTGGAAATTGGGAAATTTTTGGATATTTTGAAAAGTCAACATTGCTTCAAATGTCTTAAAATTGCTAATGGGCCTCTTTTTCTTCCAAGAATCATTATCCAAGGCATGTGCACGACCATTTGGCCCAAAGGGAAGTTTTTCATCATTTTTATTTATTTATTTGAATTTTTAAATGCTAATAATTCATTTAATTAAAATAAATATGTGGAAAATACTAAACCTAAGCAATCAAATCTTTTTATGCATGAAATAGTCTTAAGATTTCGTGCATTATCTGATTTAGAAAGAATCAAGTTAATTGGCCATGATTGGAACCAAGTTTGCATGAAAAAGATTGGAAAATATTTGCCATGAAAATCAATATCCATTCCATCAATGCTTTGATTCTTTGGACAAAAAACCCAACCCTAATCATTCCATACATAAGCATGAAGCCAACCCTAATGCCAAGAACCTCCCAGCTGCGCCATACATCCATAACCAAACTTGAGTTTTTTGACAAAAATTCCAAAACTGAAAACTAGGTTCTAGGGCGATTCAAGCCAAAATAACTGTTCTATTGTCCTGCTGAGACATCAAGGAAGGTGCCTGGATCAATATCATAGCCTGAAACATCAAGAATTGGTATATCAGAGTCAAACTTTTCACGAAAATATCCATAATCGTATCATGAATTTTATGCATTTTTCATGTGTTTTCTTTACTGATTTGCACTAATTGGATGATTCTGAAACTAACCATATGATTTAATTGAGTTTTCCTCATCCATACGCGAATCCACCATTGGAATGTTTTAGGGTTACAGGGATTCCAATTTGGGGCTTTACGTTCAAAGAAAAATTGGGACACAGGACTGGTACTATGAGAACCAAAAGCTTCCAACGAATCCAATGATGGGGTCGCGCCCAATTTCTGATCAAGAACGAGCTAATCGCTATTTTTTTTACACTGTATATAGTGGGGGTTTAAAACCCCCGCTATTCAATTGTTTTTTTCAGATACAGCGCACAAGGAAGAAGAAGGTGAGGTGTGAGCAGGGGATTGGATCATTTGAATTTTTGCGCGCAAATTAATCACTGATCATTATTTTGTATTATATTATTTACTTATTGTATTATGTACAAAGCGCGTGAATGGCATAGTGGTGGAGAAAGCACTTGGTAACCAACAGGACCTGGGTTCGATCCCAGGTCCCCCTCCCTTTCAATAATATTTTTCCTAACTTGATTCCATGCAGATTCAATTCCTGGGTGCACCATACTCTCCACATCCAGGCCTTCCACGTGCTTACTGAGATTAATCAAAAGGCCATAATTGGAAGAACATGATGGGCAGGAGTCCACGCATATGCATGCTACCCTGGAAAGTCAATAAGGCCAAGGATAATTGGACCTGAATTGCTAAGATATGACCTCCAATTGGGGACAGAAACCCCCCAAGGTATTGTATTTTCTTTTTTTCCTTATTTTATGTATTTCAATTATTCCTTTTTTTAATTAATTTAACTTATTTTCATAAAATATAAAAACAATAGAAAAATCAAAAAAATCATAAAAACAAAAAATATATTTTATTTTAATATTTGTTGTAAATAAATATCATTAATTAATTTTAGCTTTTTAAATTAGGTTTAATTCAAATATTTTCTTAATAAATTAAAAATTTGTAGAATTAGGGTTTTAAATTAATTTTTATCCTTTTTCTTTTCTTTTCACTAATAATTAATTATTTATTTTTATAAATCAAATTGCTTTAATTAATTAGGTTAATTTAGGTTTAACTTTAACATATTTTCTTAATAAATAAAAGTCATAGAATTAGGGTTAATTTAATTTTAGTTTCAGCTAATCTTCTCATTAAAAATTCACAACTCCAAAAAAAACTCAAAAAAATCTTTTCTCTTTTTATTTTAATTTTATTTAATTAATTCAATAATATAATTTAATTTCATTAAAAAGGGTCCAACGCCCTCACTTTCAAATTTTAATTCAATTCGCGCATTTTATTTTATATCTTATAATATTTATGTAACTCTCCCAAAGCCG
Organism: Vicia faba; assembly: GCA_948472305.1. Classification (NCBI taxonomy): domain Eukaryota; kingdom Viridiplantae; phylum Streptophyta; class Magnoliopsida; order Fabales; family Fabaceae; genus Vicia; species Vicia faba. The sequence goes on along the minus strand of OX451735.1, from coordinate 1,311,478,184 downwards.
TGTAATTTTATATTTCTCGCACTTTATTTACTTTCTGTCAAATCGGGTCCTGGACTTTAATTTTGGCGATGTGGACTCGCGCCTTTGTAATAGTTTAGAACTTTTAATTTTCGCATCTTTTTAACTGTTAAATAAATGCATGCAAGAATGAATGTATAAATAAAAACAAACGCGTAGACCACCCATAACATGACAAGACAAAAAATAACTGAACATGACACACGAAATCACACACCACCCCTAGGGTACGCCTCACTGTTGCCTTGCCTCGAAAGGTGATCGTCGAGTAGAGGATGTCTTAGTAAGTCCTCATGATCCGGGAACCTGGCATGAGGGTAGCTTCTAAGGTGTCTTCCCATTGCTCTGGTGATCACCATGTCACGAACCTCGAATTGACCCGAACACCTCCAACGGTGGTGCTACCTACCTCTCAATGGTGGGATGGCACTACTTTAAAGGACATTTACACAGACGAATTCCTTAGGGTAGGTAGACGACTCTAGATACTTGCTCTAAATTCAAAAAAAATTCAAAAATACTTTTCACACCGACACCTTTTCAAAAAGCTTTCGAAAGCAATTTTTCAAACACTCTTAAGGACCGATACAAGAGTCGAACTGGAATTTTCAAAGAAACTTTTTAAACCCACAGTTGAAAAGCAAACAAACCATTTTTTTGAAAACACAAACGAGCAAGTATCTAAGAGCCCATGGATAACCATGGATAGAAAGGGTGCTAACACCTTCCCTTTCTATAACCTACCTCCCGAACCGAGAGCAATCTCTTTAAGGAATTTTTCTGTGCTTTTGTCCTTTCCATTTGGAGAAAATAAAAGACGGTGGCGACTCTTGCTTCCGCGACATTTCGCGAACCAGCATTAAACAGTCAGTTCCAGATCCACCGATCACAGAACTGGCGACTCTGCTGGGGAGTCCTTAAAGTGAGGTGTACCTTAGGACTAAGATCATTTGTGTTTTCAATTGTCTGAATTGTTTGCTTTATTATTGTGGGTACTGTCTTGGGAGTTCTATAGATCCTAACCCGGATCTGGGGATACCTTCTTAGAAAGTAGCAACAAGGCTGTGAGGGAACTGTGCGGGGTATACCGACATGGTTGAAACAGTCTGCTACGTTGATGTGGCACTTTGGTGTGTACCGGTAACCCTTGAGTTCAGTCAAGGAGAGTACGGGGCCTCCGCGTGGTGTCGTGAAGCATCAACAGACCTTAGGAACCTTAATTGAACTATCTTGGCCTCTTTAGGGTAGTGAGATAACTGACTTTGGTGCAGTCCGAGGTTGGTTGATACTCGATACTACACTCAATTGAGGGTTGCTTTCCTGGAATATTTCGGTCGCCAGTTCAGTGGCTAAATCGAAACGATGAACAATGAAAGCAATCCAGTGATATTGGGACCCTTAGAACCCGGTTACTTCTAATAGGACAGGTTGAACCCACCAACTTCAAGAGGGTAGTACCCCAAACTTCATGCTGGCCTAAACTCTAAGGGCTTTTCTTGTGTGACTTGCGTGCTTTCGTACTTGACTATTTGCATGCTCGTTATCTGACACATGAACTACTTGCAGGTTTTGTTTATAGTCCTCAATTGGGACTCATGACAGGTTTTACTTGAGTCTTTTGCAGGTTTTGGTTTGCAGTCCTTAATTGGGACTCATGACAGGGTTACTTACATCACCCCATGCATAGCATAACATCATACCATTGCATACATCCTACATAAGGACTAATCCATTTCAAGGATCTCAAGGGCTTGTGATGCAGGTCATGATGAATCAACTATCCAGCAAGGGGCAAAGAGGATTTATTTTCCTCTAGACAAGGTTGTCAGGGGCTATGACCCACTTGATATGGTGAGCTTTGACACTTGAAGAAGGATCCCCCAGCTAAGGTTATCAGGGGCTATGACCCATTAGATATGGTGAGCCTTTGACCCTTGAAGAAGGACTCTCAACAACATGAAGTTCCTTCAATCAAGCAACCAGATTCAAATTCTAACCAATTTTCTTGTTTATCCCGCGAGATCCTTGAAAACATTACATGCATGTCATACACATCATTGCATAATAGGTATCCTTGTTGCAAGTCACTTACCTTTCTCACTGTTTATTTCAGCAATGGCTTCCCAACAAGATATTCAGGACCTCCTTGCTCAAGAGACTCGGTTCGGGGACATCCTCCTGAATCTATCCAAGGGGCAGGAGGAGCTGAGGACACTTCTCATGGAGACTTTGGTCAGGAACAACGCTGAGGACGAACGGCTGAAACATCTGCAAGCTGAAGTGGATGCATTGAAAACCCAGATGCTGGGGCAGGTGACTGCCATTCAAGGTTTAGCTCAAAGACAAGAAGAGCTCGGAGTTCTCATCAACCAACTGCTTCAGGGTAACCAACTGGGGCAAACGTCTAAGGGTAAAGAGCCAGTCATCGTTCAACCACCTTTGAGACAAGGAGATAAGGGGAGAGCTCCTCAAATGGCTTCAGGGTCACAAACTCAGCAGCAACTTCACCAGCTTCAGCCAGACAAGCCCAGGAGGCAATTCACCCAGCTCAACATGTCGCCGTTTCAAGCTTTACAACGCCTGTTGAGATTGAATCTGATCACATTAAGGGCTCATCCCCGGAACCCCAACACAATATCTCCTATCTATGATCCCAATAAAAGGTGTGCCTACCACTCTTCCAGTCCAGGACATGATACAAATGAGTGTTGGGCTCTGAAGAACAAGATCCAGGACCTGATTGATGAAGGGGCATTGGAGTTCACACAGGATGGTCAGGCTGAATTTTTCTACCATCCCTCCAAGGCTCACCATTTAAAGTGACAAGCCCTGAGACTAGAAAACTTTTGTTCTTTCGAATGTTCAAGTTGTAATTTTCTTTTGTTCAAACATTTACTCATGTTAAACGTTGTTATTTCATTAATGCATCGCATACGTCTGTCTTGAAGCAATATATTCGTATTCACTATACGCAAATTATTTTCATATTTTTTCTGATGATCAACGCTCGATTAATAATTCCAAGCCTCTTGAGGGAGGATGACGAAAACGATACCATAATCTACAGTATGCTTTTGAACAGACCCCGCTGATGAGGTACAGGCATTGTTTCAAATCTCTAAACACTGGAGTTATAAGGATGATAATCCCTCGTCAACCCCTCTGAGCCAAAGAAGTAGGAGTTTTTCTTTTCGAAAATTGAAACCCTTAATCATAACCTGGGGCAGGGTAGTTCTCTCAGTTGATCCAAGTGCATAACGAATGGTACCAAAGGAGTCCTTACAAAACAAAGAAAGACATTGATGGTTCCGAATAATCAATAAAGAAAGGCAGTCATTATCTCAAAAAATAAAAAACCCATTAAGTCAAAACCCATGAAGGAGACTTACAAAACTGGGGCATCCCGCTGACTGTAATTCCAAAAAAGGAAACAGTTCATGCAAAAAAGAAAGGGATAACAAAAATCAGACAAGAAAGAGGTCTTACAAACCCTCAACAAAAAAAGGAATGACTGCCTATTCAAAATAAGTTATCAACATCCGAATCATCACCGGAAAATCAGAGCAAAGACTCAAACAAGGTCTAACGTATGATCAACTGAGTTTAGGTTTGGAGAACATCACGAAGAGCGGGTGGGTACAAATAAAATTTGAGCCTTTATCCTTTGTTTCTTAAACCGTGAACCAAGCCACGTTATAACCCTTAAAAGACCTAGCTGAAGCATGGGTTAGTTCGAAAGCATACTGTTACGAAAGGTATCCTGACTCCTTAAGGCCTACGGTAAATACGGAGTTGACATCACGTTTTACAAACATTCACTTGTTTTATGAAAAAGAATGCATTTTCAAAATCTTCAAGACAGACATAAGCTTTGCATTTTGATATAACATTGTTTGCATATGACTATTTGTTTGAACACAGGGGAATTCGCACGATGAAAGCCTAGTGAATAGAAGCACTTCCAATCAAGGGGCATGACATGATCTTGGTCTATCATCCGGGGCAGTCCAATCAAGATTCGGAGAATCTCTCAAAGGCCAACTAGCCTGGGGCAAATCTCTGCTTGAGTCACTCGGGGCATTCCAGCAACGAATCTTGCCTGATTAGACATCTTCTGGGGCATGACAAAACACTTCTAACAGGGCAACTCCCCACTTTCTGAGGGCGTGGATATAGTCGAAAAAATACTACGCATAATCAAAGACCTGCTAGGTTGACATACCTAGGCAAAAATAAGGGCTTCCCGGCGAACCAAAAGGGTTCGGGCAAAAATAAGGGATGAAATGAAAAAAATCTGTACACCCGGCAAGTCGAAAACCTGAAAAGGCAGCTTGGGCAAAAATGGGTATCCCGATGGACTGAAAACCCGAAAGGGCGGTCCAGGCAAAAGTTAGGGATCAAAGCGTACGACTATGTCCTGTCAGCTCATCACTTTCCTACCAGAATAAGGTTTGTCCATCAACAACTATCAGCACCTCCACAGGTCTTCCTCTCTCACCTCAGAAACAGGGGCAATAAAGAGTTGTCTCAGCGATCTAATTGTTCTGTCCTCCAAGGTATCAAGGTAGGTTCAGCTGAAGAACATAACCATTACATCTTAATTCCCCAGAGAGTGAGCCAGCAAGTCAGTGCACTCTCCCCAAGCAAAGCTACTATCAATCTTAAAGAAGTTGGGTATCCTCCAGCAGATCTCAACATTCCCCAACAGCATATTTATATTCTTAACAAGCATCCCCGGCAATCTTGGCCTAAAGATTGTTCCCCGGCGGTATATCAAACATTCAGTGGAATCACTTCCCCGATACAATTCAAAACTTCCCCAAGAGAGTCCAATCTAGTTCCCCAGGAAAGTTGGAATCATCTCCCAAGCAGTAAGCTTATCCCCAGTAGATTCTGGAAGCTTACCCCCGCAGAGCACGAACGCATCTCCCGGCTTTATTCAAAGAGTTATTTCCCTACCAGGATATAACTGGGTTATCCTCAGCCAAAAGCCACGGAAAGATCGTTCTCGGCAAAGTCTTCTTACCCCCAGCGAAGTCTATTAACACTTCCAACACAACAAGGGTATCCCCAGCAAGTTACTATCAACAACTCAACAAAGTACCTCTCTCCCCACAGAATATTGCTTCCCAGCAAGATCGTTAGAGTACTTTTTTCCCCGCAGAGTAATCCATTCGCCAAGTTTATTCCCCAACGGAGTTATCTTCTCCTACTGGTATTCTTGCAACTATCATCCCCAGCGGAGGCAAAAATCTATTCTTCAACATCAGCCCAGGAGTGACTTCCTGGCACCCGTCAAGGATTTATTTTCCTAAGACGAAAACATACATTCGTAAACATCGCATTTCCATCATTATAGCATGCATATACGCATCATATCTCACAAATCTCATTTATGTTGAGAACATCATTTTCTTGATCCATATCATGCATTGCATATGACTGACCTTTACCTTTCAGGAAAGATCCAGTTAAGTTCTCAGCTATATTCAAGACCTTGACCGGTTCAGTTAAATCGACCCTAAGATTTTCCTGTTTCTTATCCCGTCCAAGGACTTCTCTGGTTCAGTCAGATCGACCCTAAGATCTCCCTGTTTCTTATCCAGTTGAAGATTTCAAGACCTTGACCGGTTCAGTTAAATCGACCCTAAGATTTTCCTGTTTCTTATCCCGTCCAAGGCCTTCTCTGGTTCAGTCAGATCGACCCTAAGATCTCCCTGTTTCTTATCCAGTTGAAGATTTCAAGACCTAGACCGGTTCAGTTAAATCGACCCTAAGATTTTTCTGTTTCTTATCCAGTCCAAGGCCTTCTCTGGTTCAGTCAGATCGACCCTAAGATCTCCCTGTTTCTTATCCAGTTGAAGACATTTCAAGACCTAGACCGGTTCAGTTAAATCGACCCTAAGATTTTCCTGTTTCTTATCCTGTCCAAGGCCTTCTCTGGTTCAGTCAGATCGACCCTAAGATCTCCCTGTTTCTTATCCAGTTGAAGATTTCAAGACCTAGACCGGTTCAGTTAAATCGACCCTAAGATTTTTCTGTTTCTTATCCAGTCTAAGGCCTTCTCTGGTTCAGTCAGATCGACCCTAAGATCTCCCTGTTTCTTATCCAGTTGAAGACATTTCAAGACCTAGACCGGTTCAGTTAAATCGACCCTAAGATTTTTCTGTTTCTTATCCAGTCAAAGGCCTTCTCTGGTTCAGTCAGATCGACCCTAAGATCTCCCTGTTTCTTATCCAGTTGAAGATTTCAAGACCTAGACCGGTTCAGTTAAATCGACCCTAAGATTTTCCTGTTTCTTATCCAGTCAAAGGCGTTCTCTAGTCCAGCTAAATCGACCCCTAACAGATTTTCCTGATAAAGACTCAGTAGAAGATATCCAAGATTCTCTCAATGATTACTGTTGAGGTTGAAGTCGCCCAAGATTCTCTCAATGATTACTGTTGAGGTTGAAGTCGCCCAAGATTCTCTCAATGATTACTGTTGAGGTTGAAGTTGTCCAAGATTCTCTCAATGATTACTGTTGAGGTTGAAGTCGCCCAAGATTCTCTCAATGATTACTGTTGAGGTTGAAGTCGCCCAAGATTCTCTCAATGATTACTGTTGAGGTTGAAGTCGCCCAAGATTTTATCAATGATTACTGTTGAGGTTGAAGTCGTCCAAGTTTCTCTCAATGATTACTGTTGAGGTTGAAGTCGCCTATGGTTCTCTCCCCGTTACTGCGGAGGTAATAATCGTCACCAGATTCTCTCAGCGTTACTGTTGAGGTTGAAATCGTCCAAGATTCTCCCAATGATCCTGTTGAGGTAGTAATCATCCAAAGTAATCTCAGCGTTCCTGTTGAAGTAGTAATCGTCCAAGGTTTTCTCGCCGTCCCGTTGAGGTAGTAACCATCCCCGGTTCATTCATCACTTTTTGAAGATCCAGACTCAGCTCCTGTAACCAGTCAGGACACATCTACAAAAAGTTTGAAGACCAGCTCCTGTAACAGGTCAGGTAATCATTTTCTTTTGCAGGTACGCAAGCTCTCGCTAAGGAATCTCTTACGCGATCAATCTCTCAGCATGGCATCTGTAAGCCCATCATCCTATCCATCAATCTCTCAGCATGGCATCTATAAGCCCATCATCCTATCCATTAATCTCTAAATGGCATCTATAAGCCCATTCCCACCATCACACTACTATGTGAGCGCAAATTTCTGGGCACTCTAGTGTTCAATCATCTTCCACCTTCGAATTACGAAAGGCACGTCAGCCAATCTACATCCTCAGGTCTAAGAAGATTGAACAGGGGCAACTGTTGTACCCCAAAATTTGCCCTCCCATATTCTTCAAGATTTTTCAAAAGCATGCTTCAAAATTCCCCAAGGGTTGCACAGTTCAAGGGCCTCCTAACAGTCAAAATTAGGGTTTTGGTTCTGACAAAGGAAATGAAGTTTCCAAGGGTCCAATCAAGTCCCACATGCCTATAAACATGGTCAAGCATCCTCATACCAAGTTTCAAGACTTTCAGCACAAAATTGCACAGTCAAAAACCCTAATTGCACTACAGTCAACTGTAGGGGCAAAATGGTCATTTGAGAGTCAAAAGTTCAAATTTTTGGTCAACATCTCATTTTGAAGCCACAAACATCATTTGATCAATGCTTGATCATGATTCTCAAAGTTTGGCTCAAAAAGTCTCAAGATGCAAAAGTTTCCATATTTGGACAGTTGAAAAAGTCAACTGTAACTTGACCAAGGCATAACTTTCACATGGATTATCAGAAAAATTCCATCCAAAGCTCATTTTTAAGAGAAAGACATTTCCCACAACTCCTCTTCACACTTCAAGTCCAAGAAATTCTCTCACAAAAAGTTATCAATTTCAACATTATAGGTCATTTTCAAAAGTCAACAAAAAGGGACTTTAGGTCAAAGGCCATAACTTGAGATTGGTAAATCAAAATGACATGGGACCAAAGGCATTGGTTAGAGGACTCAAATACCTTTCCAAAATGTCCAAGAACATGAGCAAATCTTAAAAATTGAGCAAGTTATGCCTTGTGGAAATTGGGAAATGTTTGGATATTTTGAAAAGTCAACATTGCTTCAAATGTCTTAAAATTGCTAATGGGCCTCTTTTTCTTCCAAGAATCATTATCCAAGGCATGTGCACGACCATTTGGCCCAAAGGGAAGTTTTTCATCATTTTTATTTATTTATTTGAATTTTTAAATGCTAATAATTCATTTAATTAAAATAAATATGTGGAAAATACTAAACCTAAGCAATCAAATCTTTTTATGCATGAAATAGTCTTAAGATTTCGTGCATTATCTGATTTAGAAAGAATCAAGTTAATTGGCCATGATTGGAACCAAGTTTGCATGAAAAAGATTGGAAAATATTTGCCATGAAAATCAATATCCATTCCATCAATGCTTTGATTCTTTGGACAAAAAACCCAACCCTATTCATTCCATACATAAGCATGAAGCCAACCCTAATGCTAAGAACCTCCCAGCTGCGCCATACATCCATAACCAAACTTGAGTTTTTTGACAAAAATTCCAAAACTGAAAACTAGGTTCTAGGGCGATTCAAGCCAAAATAACTATTCCATTGTCCTGCTGAGACATCAAGGAAGGTGCCTGGATCAATATCATAGCCTGAAACATCAAGAATTGGTATATCAGAGTCAAACTTTTCACGAAAATATCCATAATCGTATCATGAATTTTATGCATTTTTCATGTGTTTTCTTTACTGATTTGCACTAATTGGATGATTCTGAAACTAACCATATGATTTAATTGAGTTTTCCTCATCCATACGCGAATCCACCATTGGAATGTTTTAGGGTTACAGGGATTCCAATTTGGGGCTTTACGTTCAAAGAAAAATTGGGACACAGGACTGGTACTATGAGAACCAAAAGCTTCCAACGAATCCAATGATGGGGTCGCGCCCAATTTCTGATCAAGAACGAGCTAATCGCTATTTTTTTACACTGTATATAGTGGGGGTTTAAAACCCCCGCTATTCAATTGTTTTTTTTCAGATACAGCGCACAAGGAAGAAGAAGGTGAGGTGTGAGCAGGGGATTGGATCATTTGAATTTTTGCGCGCAAATTAATCACTGATCATTATTTTGTATTATATTATTTACTTATTGTATTATGTACAAAGCGCGTGAATGGCATAGTGGTGGAGAAAGCACTTGGTAACCAACAGGACCTGGGTTCGATCCCAGGTCCCCCTCCCTTTCAATAATATTTTTCCTAACTTGATTCCATGCAGATTCAATTCCTGGGTGCACCATACTCTCCACATCCAGGCCTTCCACGTGCTTACTGAGATTAATCAAAAGGCCATAATTGGAAGAACATGATGGGCAGGAGTCCACGCATATGCATGCTACCCTGGAAAGTCAATAAGGCCAAGGATAATTGGGCATGAATTGCTAAGATATGACCTCCAATTGGGGACAGAAACCCCCCAAGGTATTGTATTTTCTTTTTTTTCCTTATTTTATGTATTTCAATTATTCCTTTTTTTAATTAATTTAACTTATTTTCATAAAATATAAAAACAATAGAAAAATCAGAAAAATCATAAAAACAAAAAATATATTTTATTTTAATATTTGTTGTAAATAAATATCATTAATTAATTTTAGCTTTTTAAATTAGGTTTAATTCAAATATTTTCTTAATAAATTAAAAATTTGTAGAATTAGGGTTTTAAATCAATTTTTATCCTTTTTCTTTTCTTTTCACTAATAATTAATTATTTATTTTTATAAATCAAATTGCTTTAATTAATTAGGTTAATTTAGGTTTAACTTTAACATATTTTCTTAATAAATAAAAGTCATAGAATTAGGGTTAATTTAATTTTAGTTTCAGCTAATCTTCTCATTAAAAATTCACAACTCCAAAAAAAACTCAAAAAAATCTTTTCTCTTTTTATTTTAATTTTATTTAATTAATTCAATAATATAATTTAATTTCATTAAAAAGGGTCCAACGCCCTCACTTTCAAATTTTAATTCAATTCGCGCATTTTATTTTATTTCTTATAATATTTATGTAACTCTCCCAAAGCCGTGTAATTTTATATTTCTCGCACTTTATTTACTTTCTGTCAAATCGGGTCCTGGACTTTAATTTTGGCGATGTGGACCCGCGCCTTTGTAATAGTTAAGAACTTTTAATTTCCGCATCTTTTTAACTGTTAAATAAATGCATGCAAGAATGAATGTATAAATAAAAACAAACGCGTAGACCACCCATAACATGACAAGACAAAAAATAACTGAACATGACACACGAAATCACACACCACCCCTAGGGTACGCCTCACTGTTGCCTTGCCTCGAAAGGTGATCTTCGAGTAGAGGATGTCTTAGTAAGTCCTCATGATCCGGGAACCTGGCATGAGGGTAGCTTCTAAGGTGTCTTCCCATTGCTCTGGTGATCACCATGTCCCGAACCTCGAATTGACCCGAACACCTCCAACGGTGGTGCTACCTACCTCTCAATGGTGGGATGGCACTACTTTAAAGGACATTTACACAGACGAATTCCTTAGGGTAGGTAGACGACTCTAGATACTTGCTCTAAATTCAAAACAAATTCAAAAATACTTTTCACACCGACACCTTTTCAAAAAGCTTTCGAAAGCAATTTTTCAAACACTCTTGAAGACCGATACAAGAGTCGAACTGGAATTTTCAAAGAAACTTTTTAAACCCACGGTTGAAAAGTAAACAAACCATTTTTTTGAAAACACAAACGAGCAAGTATCTAAGAGCCCATGGATAACCATGGATAGAAAGGGTGCTAACACCTTCCCTTTCTATAACCTACCTCCCGAACCGAGAGCAATCTCTTTAAGGAATTTTTCTGTGCTTTTGTCCTTTCCATTTGGAGAAAATAAAAGACGGTGGCGACTCTTGCTTCCGCGACATTTCGCGAACCAGCGTTAAACAGTCAGTTCCAGATCCACCGATCACAAACATCAATAGATCACGGAGACTATACGAGGTAAACCGATATGGTTGAAGTGATAGCTGTGTTGGTGTGACACTTTTGTTGGTACCGGTATCCCTTGTGTTGAATCGAGGAGAATACGGGGCCGCCACATGGTGTCGTGAAGCACTAACGGACCTTAGAACCTTAGTTGAACAAACTTGACCATTAGAAAGTAGTGATATAGCCGGCCTCGGTGTAAATATGGGGATTGGTTGATACTCGATGCTACACTCATTGAGATCGGACTTTCAGGATATTTTGTTCGCGAGAAAAGATCACTTGAGCTGAAACAATGCCTGATAAAGAAAGATCAGTGATATTGAGACTCCTTAGAACCCGGTTACTTTTCTAGGACAGGTTGAGCCAACTTAAACTTCAAGAGGGTACTTACCTGTGGAATCCATGCAGGACTAAACCTAAGGCTACTTGTGTGACTTGTTTGCTTTCGTTGCCTAACAACTTGAACTCATTGCAGGGCTTTATTTGTACTCCTTACATGACTTGTTTGTAGTCATTATCCAATAACTCGGATTTCCTGCAAGACATACTTGTCTTCATCGCCCTACATTTGTTTGCTTGATGCATAACATACAAATCATAGCATCATACCATAGAATTTCCTTAACCATTTCAAGGATCTCAAGGGCTTATGATACAGGTTATGATAAAGCAAATGTTTAGCAAGGGGGAAGGGGATTTATTTTCCTATAACCAATGTCATCAAAAGGTCCAAACACGATAACTTGAGGCAGGGGCTATGACCCAATCAACATGGTAAGCTTGATTCTCGTAGGAGGATATTCAATGATAGGAAGTTCTTCCGTCAAAGCGGCAATCAAAATTAAACTTTTGACATTTTCTTGTGTTTACCCCGCGAGATTCTTGAAAACATTGCATCCACACATCGTGCATGTAATTTCCTAATAGGTCTTGCAGTACACGTTTCTCATGTTCTCGTTGTTTATTTCAGCAAAGAAAATGGATTTCAAACAGAACAACAGAGATATCCAAACTCAAGAGGCTCAGTTCATGGAAATGTTCCTCAACCTATCCAAGTGGCAGGAAGAATTGAAAACACTCCTCAACGGGAACTTGACCAAGAAACATCCTGACAACAATAAGGATGACCAGTTAGAACAACTACAAGCTAAAATGGAAGGGGTACGAATCCAGATGAGTAGTCAGATGGCCCTTATCCAAAGTTTAGCTCGGGAACAAGAAGAATTGAGGATTCTCATCAATAAGCTTCTTTAAGACAGATATGACATTCCAGGGCAAACTTCTAGAGCTTGGGGCCTAATCAATGATCAATCTCTCTTGGCAGATATGCAATTGGGTGACATGTCATACGGGGGTATGTTGAAAATAAACTCAAGAGCGGTGACATTCAAGGGACTGCATCTTCAAGTACTCATAAGAGACCATACAATGGGAATAAAAAGTCCAATGTCGTGTACGATCAGAAGGGCCATAATAAGAGTAATCTCAACCAATTTATGGGGGTAATGCAGACTTCTATTCCAGCACTGATGCAGAAACAACGGCAAGGCAATCAGCATAAGCAGGACACACCCAAAAGGCAATTCACCAAAATCAACATGTCCTTGGCTCAGGTATTGCAACACATGTTGAAGATGAAGTTGATTACGTTAAGGGATCCTCCTCAAAATCCTAATGTCTCTGCTCCTAGCTATCATCCTGATGCAATGTGCGCATACCATTCCAATAGTCCTAGACATGATACGAATGACTGTTGGGCATTGAAAAATAAGATTCAGGACTTGATCAATGAAGGAGTGCTGGAGTTCACACAAGATGGCCAGACTGAATTCTTCTGCCATCCCTCAAAGGCACATCATCTGAAGTGACAAGTTTAGACAAAGAGGCTTTTATTCATTATAATTTTCAAGTTGTAATTTTCTTTTGATTGTTCGAACATTTATTTATGTCAAACTTTGTTCTTTCATCAATGCATTGCATATGTTTGTCATGAATCATTTCATTCGTTGTCACTATACTTAAACTGTGCTTTTACTTCCTGTTTGTGATATTCAACTCTTGGTTAAAAGCTATAAACTTTTGGAGGGAGGATGACGAAAACGATACCACAGTCTCTATAGTATGCTTTTGAACAGACCCCATTGACGATGTACATGTGTTGTTTCAAATTCTAAACAGTGGAGTTATAAGGAAGATAATCCCTAGTCAACCCCTTTGAGCCTAAGAAGTAGGAGTTTTTCTTTTCATACAAATTAAAACCCTTAATCATAACTCGGGGCAGGGTAGCTTTCTCAATTAATTCAGAGGTGCATTCAGTCGCAAGCTCATCCTTCATACACGACAAATAGTGTAGAAGATGCCTTCCAAAAGATGGTGATTGTTCTGCATAATCATTAAAGCAGACAGTCATTATTTTTCAAAAGAAAAGCCCGCTAAGTCAAAACATATGAAGGAGACTTAAGAAAAACTGGGGCATCCCGCTGACTGCAATCACAAAGGAGACAGTTTAGGAAAAAGTAGGGATAACAAAATCAAAAAAAGAGAGAGGTCCTACAAATCCTCAACAAAAAAGAAAAGGTAACAAAAATGACTACATTCTCAAACAAATGTTCAATTTCTGAGCAAAGATTCCAAACTCAATTGGGATCTAAACGCACAATTAACTGAGTTTAGAACTAAAGAACATCATGAAGAATGGGTTGGGTACAAATAAAATTTGAGTCTTTATCCTTTGTTTCGTGAACCGTGAACCAGGCCACGTTATAACCCTTAAAAGTCCTAGCTGAAGCATGGGTTAGTTCGAAAGCATACTATTACAAAAGGTATCCTGACTCCTGTAGGATTCGCTATAAATCATGAGTTGATATCACACTTTTACTAAATTTGTTTGTTTTACTAAAAAAATGAATTTTCAAACTTCAAGGCAAACATAAGCTTTGCATTCTTAAAATACCATTGTTTGCATATGACTATTTATTCAACAGTAGAGAAATTCGCAGGACGGATATTCGATGAACAGAAATCCTCTCAGTGGATAGAATCACATCAGATGGAAAGATATTTCAGTGATAGGCCTTTCATAATCAAGGGGCATAGCATGGTGTCCAGCTGGTATGGGGCAGTCAAGTCAAGGTTCAAGGAATCTCTCAAAAATGCCAAATAGCTAGAGGCAGATCTCCATCTGAATCACTTGGGGCACTGGACATGAATTCCAGCAATGAATCATGTACGATCAAACAAACACCTTCTGGCAGTGTGACAACACTTACTACTATAGACAGTCATAATTCTATGTACCCAGTGAACACGAACATAGTCGGAAAATACTTCGCATGAACAAAGACCCGCTAGGTTGACTGGCCTAGGAAAAAATAAGGGCATCCCGACGAACCAAAAGGAGTTCAGGAAAAAATTAGGGATATACTTATGAAAAAAATATGTACACCCGGCAAGTCGAAAACCTGAAAAGGCGGCTTGGGAAAAAAAGGGTATCCCGGTAGACTGAAAATCTGAAAGGACAGTCCAGGCAAAAGTTAAGGATTAAAGCGTATGACTACGTCCCGTCATCTCGTCACTTTTCTATCAGTAGAAGGCTTATTACCCTGATCTTCATTCACCAAGGACTCCAAGAGTTAGAATAACAGTCAAACCATCTACAAAATCCCAGCAGACACCTTCTGCAGCAGGTACAGAGGCAGAGACATCCTACTACAAGGTCACTGCCATATTCTCAACATACAACCTAATGATGTCAAGTGTTCTCATATCCTCGGCAGAGAAGAATGTCCAATTTTCTTCTCCAACAAAAGATTTCTCAGTGAAGTCGCCAAGCTTCTCAAGATTCCCCAGCAGGATTTCACAAAATCCCAAAACAATGCACGAAGTTTCCCTTTCCCAACAGAGTTTATTTATCTAATAGAGGAAATCCATCTCCCAGCATGTCAACCACAAACAAAATCTGAAGACATACAATCTTCACCCCTAGCTGCAATCAGGGATTAATTTTCCCTAATTTAACAACACTGCAATAGAACAGCTGACGCGTTCATACATTGCACGCATACATCATTTTACAAACATCACGACATATGCAGCACAAATGAAAATATCACAATCTCATTTCTTTTGAGAACATCATGAAATTCATACATCATGACATTGCATGAAACTGATTTTACCTTTTCAGGTTAAATTAGCTAACAGACAAACACTATCAACTTATGCAGCAGGTCAAAGATTAATGCCCGAAACTAGACGGGGAAACTATCTACACGACCAAGTGGTATGAACTCCCGAAGCAAGACGAGTTTACCAATAATTACAGCAGGCCACAGATTAATACCCGAAACAAGACGGGAAAACTATCTACGTGACCAATGTTGCCAAGTCTCAGATTAATACATGTAACAAGCCAGGACAACTATCTGTGGACGACCGACTGTAGATTAATACCTGTAACAAGCCAGGAAAACTATCTACATGAAGAAATTGAATATTAATACCTGTAACAAGCCAGGAAAACTATCTTTATTTCTCGGGTCATATATTAATAACTGAAACCATCTAGGACAACTATCTCAACAACCGACAAAAACAAGTTCCAGATTAATACCTGTAACAAGCCAGGAAAACTATTTGTGGACGACCGCTTGTAGATTAATATCTGTAACTAGCCAGGAAAACTATCTACGTGAGCAGATTGAAGATTAATACCTATAACAAGCCAGGAAAACTATCTTTCTTTCTCAGGTCAGAGATTAATACCTGAAACCAGACAGGACAACTATCTCAACGACCAACAAAAACACAGTTCCATATTAATACCTATAACAATCCAGGATAATTATCTGTGGACGACTGGATGTAGATTAATACCTGTAATAATCCAGGAAAACTATCTACATGACGAGATTGAAGATTAATACCTGTAACAAGCCAAGAAAACTACATTTTTTTCTCAATTCAGAGATTACTACCTGAAACCAGCCATGACAACTATGTCAACGACTGACAATTTTCAAGTTCCAGATTAATACATGAAACCAGACAGGACAACTATCTGTGAATAGTTGATTTGTAGATTAACACCTGAAACCAGACAGGAAAACTATCTACATGACCAGACGAAGCAATCTCACACAGGCTCCTTCTCATATATTTCCAGATGTAGTCTAACACAGACTCATCCTGAAGCATCCCTACACAAGCTCCTTCTCATATATTTCCAGATGTAGTTTAACACGGACTCATCCTGAAGCAATATTACACGAGTTTCTTCTCATGATCCCCAACAAGTTATTATGAAGCCTGATTTTCAACCAGAAATCAGCAAACTCTCATCTCTCCATTACAGAGATAACTCCTCAGTAGAGTCTTGAAAATCTGAAGCTCCTAGACTCTATTCCCCACAGAGTTTTCCTTAAGCGGGAGAACAACAGAAACCCACATTCTCCAGCAGAGTCCTCCTCAGACAGCAGGAGCAATAATTCCCCCACAAAGGGACCATTTATAAAATCAACATCTACTTTGGATGGCATCTTTAAGCCCATCTCTGATGACCCTATGTCATCTTCTCTAAATGGAATCTTTAAGCCCATTCCCGACACCATCAACCATCAGTGTTACTTCATGTGAGTGCAAATTTTTGGGCACTCTAGTGTTCAATCATCTTCCACCTTCAGATTACGAAAGACAGACAAGCCAATCTAAATATTCAGGTTTAAGAAGATTGAACAGGGGTAGCTGTTGTACCCCAAAATTTGCCCTCCCATTTTACTCAATACATGCTCATTGAGGTCTTCGATTGCTCAAGGATGACCAAGAATTGACCAGACAAATTCTCCTCCTAAGCAATGAACCTGTAACTAGGGTTTCAATTTTTACCAAGATGTTTGGGCTCCAAAAATATCAAATGTTTTCCATGGTCCTAATATGTCTTCATGATTGTCCATGCCATGTTTCATGTCTTCCACTACAAGTTTGCTCAGTCAATTTCCCAAATGTTTGAAAATCAACTATACTAGGTCAAAAGTCAACTATGGCAAATATACAGTCAAACTTCAAGATTTTTGGTCAACATCAACATTTTGAAGTGATATCCATCATTTTATCAAGGGTTGATCATGATTCCTCAAGAAATTCTCCTAATCTATCAAACGTCAAGAATTGTTAAATTAGGGTTTCTATATGAAAAGTCAACAAAACTTTGACCAAGCATAACTTTCACATACTTCATCCATTTTGCTCCAACGAAAGATCATTTTGAATAGAATCCAATTATATACAAATGATCATTTATCCTCAAGTTAAAGAAATGCGTCATTTGGAAGATATGAGCTCATACATTATAAGTCGTTTTCAAAAAGTCAACAAAAGACGCTTTTTGTCAAGACAACTTACATTAAGATAATGTCAACGAAAGAAAAAATGATCAACATAGAGATTATAGAGGACATCTTGGGATTTCCAAAAAGTCTAAATCATCTTCAAAAGATGAAAATCGAGCAAGTTATGGTTTACACAAGTTGGACAAATTTGTGAAAAATGCATGAAGTCGACTTTGATTAAAATTGAATTTTTAGGTTAATGGACCTAAGTTTTAGGGTTCAAACATGTTTATGACATACCCAAGGACCTATAAACCTAACCATGCACTATTTTGATTTTTATTTCTATTTATTTGAATTTTTATTCATTTAAATATGAATTAAATCAAATAAATTAAATAAAAATACAAAGAATAATGGGCCATAACATTTGGGTTTGATTTGATCTATTAGAAGGCCCATATTTTCGTGCAAGATACATCCAAAGCGACCAGGTTCATGCATGTGACCAAAGAGGCAAAGATATCATAAATATGGACATTTTTCAATGTGTTTTGTCTTTGTCTCCAAGGCCATGAATGCATTGATTCTTTACCATGTTTGTTCACTCCTATCTTCCCTCTATAAATACATAACATTACAAACCAAAGGGAGGATGAAATTTCTCTCCAAAAAGCTCTTTAAAAAGCTCTCCAAAAGCTCTTCAAAAAGTTCTCCTCAAATCAAAGAATCGGTGCAAGTCATATCTCGAGGTTCCGGTATCTCTCGATTGACACCAATCATCAAACCATCCTCTTGAAGTCCCCAGGAGTCTCACAAGGCCCAAGAGCAGTCCATCACACGCCTAACACACCCTCATTTGACAACACCAGTTTGGTAAAAGTTTAAACTTCGAATCTCTAATTTTAATGACATTTCATGGTATACTAACGTTTGTTTGAGTTTATATAGAACAATTATGGATGGTTGAATCAGAGGTTCTACAAAAGAATCTAAAAACACCATGGTTATGGCATGAAGCTTTCAAAGATTTAGGCCTAGGGATTTCTGATGATTGCACCCCATGTTTACTTTTGCTACTAGGCCCATCTTTTTTTTCCCTTGTTTTATTCATTTTATTTATTTCTTTTAATTCCTTTATTTTTATTTTAATCAATAAACAAATATAAAAATCACATAAAAATATATTTATAATTTTTCTTAATTAAATTTTAATTTTGATAAATTAATTAACTAATCATTTTAACTTTTTTTAAATTAAAATTAATAGAACTTAGGTTTAATTTCATTTTAATTCATTTTCTTTTTTATAACAAAAATACCAAAAAAAACATAGAATTAATTTCTTTTCTTTAAATTTCATGTTTCTTTAATAATTAACATTTTTTTCTTTAAATATAGATCTAGATCAATTATTTTTTAACTTCAACCATTTTCATAAATTAAAACAAAAAATAACAAAAATAATTTTTATATCTTAGGATTTTTAGACGTCTTTTCAAATTTGTGCGTTATTATTTTTCCGCACTTCCTTTTATTATCATAAGTGTATATTGGGATATAATAGATGATTAGTAGGACCTTTACCGTTTTTATTTATTTTTCCCCCAGTTTTAGATATGTACATAATCCCCCTCCCCGAAGTCTTGTAATAGCTAGGTTTTATATTTCTGCAGTTTTAATTACTGTAGTTATTAACTGCTAATTGTATGACTAATAGGATTGTATGGCAAGAATAATCAAGCGTTAGCAAACTTAACACAAGACTAAAATAATTGAACATAACACATTTATACATATACACCTCCAGGGTACGCCTACTTTGGTTGCCTTTCGGAAAATAAAACATTCATGTCCCTCGAGAATATGGACGCTTTAGCAAAATACCCTTAAATCAAAAGATCATAGTCCCTCGATGACCCTACAGTGTTGCCTTTCGGTAAATGATCTAGTCCCTTAAATAAAATTGCTAAAGTGTCTCTATATGTTGCCTTTATGACTGTACGTCCCTTTGAATGTCCTTCATACATCCAAACGACTATGGCTACCTACTCACTAATAATAGGCTAGTCTTGTCTAAAGGATAGGAGGAAAAGAACAAACATTTCGAATATAAATAGATAGTTCATAGATGCTATGCTCAAATATATTTTCAGACTTACACCAAACAAATTTCAAAAACACTTTCAAAAAACGCTTTATCAACACTCTTGAGGACTGATACAAGAGTTATCATAAAGAAAATCGCCGCACTAAGGCAATTTCAAAATACTTTTTTCGAAAACACACAAAAGCACAAGGTATTTCAAAAATGAGCTAAGCATCTAAGAGCCCGTAGAGAACTACGGATGGAAAGAGTGCTAACACATTCCCTTTCAATAATCTACCCCCCTTACTCAGAAAACTCTCGAAAAATGTATTTTTCTGTTCTTTACCCTTTCCTTAATTTGGATAAAAGAAAAGTCGGTGGCGACTCTTGCTTACCACAATATTTGAGAGCACAAACGCAAAACCAATATAACAGTCGGTTCTGCCACCGTATCACACATAGTAAAAAAAAAGGTATCTTCGAATGTACACATCCGAAATATACTAAAAGATGTGTTTAGATATGCCTTTCTAAAGAGTATTTTTTATTTTTCAAAAATTAAACTCAACACTATTAAATATAAAAAAAAAATTCCTTTTTATATACCTTAAGATAAAATCATTTGGCACCTCACATTCCCTCCCCCATCCAAATCTCTTAAGTTTTGGAAATTTTCTCTCATAATTTTTTCTATGAGTGATAGTCTTAGGGCTAGAAGATGTCAGGCCCTTTCTAGGTGTGATTTATGTCATTAAA
Organism: Vicia faba; assembly: GCA_948472305.1. Taxonomy (NCBI): domain Eukaryota; kingdom Viridiplantae; phylum Streptophyta; class Magnoliopsida; order Fabales; family Fabaceae; genus Vicia; species Vicia faba. The sequence continues at coordinate 1,311,457,975 of OX451735.1, read as the reverse complement.
TAAAAATTGGAACATGTTTGGCATGAAACGGCAATATTTCTATTAAAGGACCTCATGGATGGATTATTTAAAATAACTTGGCTAATTCTTTTGGTTCAACTTTGAAGAAATTTGGTCAAATAGTGAACCTATGTCAAAGGGTCAAGCATGTGGATTCCACTAAAAATTGAAAGGCTAACAAAACAATAACCTATTAGTGGTTAAAATTTTGTGTGAAGAGTAGGAAAATATTTGTTAGTAGCAATCATCCTTTATATATACATTTGGATTACTCTTTAAACCGATAAAAATATAAAGCAAAATTTTTATTTTATAAAGTGAGTAGGTTGTTCCAAAGTTAAGAATATCTTAAATATCTTAATATCTTAATTATACATTCACTTAGATGTTCCGAACTTTGAATAAACTTGATTTCACTTAATTTCTTTGATTTGTTTATTTTGAACATTTGTTTTAACTTAATTATACTTCTAGCATCTTAGTTTTTCAATTAAGATGTTCCAATACTTGATTTAAACATAAATACCCCTCTAATGACTTAATTTTTTTAAGAAATTAAAATTGATTAACACAAAAGAAACGACCTTATAGTATAAGGAGTACTATAGAGCACGCAAAGTTTACAACATGAACATCAGACCAACTATAAACAATCCAAAAAAAATCAAAGGATTTTGTCACCATACATGAGATTTCAAAACAAAATTAACGGATTTAGCCTTTAGTCACATAAAAGACATCGATTTAACTCTATCTAACAATTGAGCAATATATGTCACTTTTGATTTAAACACCCTGTTATTCCTTTCTATCCACAAAATCCAAATAGTCGCAAGCCATAGTAACCGTAATAAAATCACAACATGTATTATTACTGCCAAAAGAGTGGCAAAATTGAATAAAGTGGTCCTTGAGATGAAGCAGATCTACTACGACAATACCTATCCAAGAGCGTACTTGTTGTCAAAGCGTACCAAAGATCTCACAATGAAGAAACAAATGTTGATCTGACTCCACCATGCCACACCCAGAAACACAAAATAAATCCTCTTGAGAGATAATTCCCCGAGTAGCCAAATTCTCCTTGGTAGGCAACCTGTTTTGCATCAACCGTCACACACATATTGAAACCTTCGAAGAAACCTGTTTATGCCAAACATTATCTAAAATCGAGTCGACATGTTGATCTTCCCTATTGGTAAGCATTTGGTACACATGAATGACAATATAGGACGTGCCTTTAGAAAAATTCAATTCATCCCGGATATTATCTTGTAAAGAGACATTAAATAATAGTAACTGACACTCCTCCAACAATTTCTCCTCCCAATCTAACAACCTCTGACTCCACCAAAGCTCTTGTACCCAAAAATTTTCCCTATCATTTCTCAAGATATTTCCGAGAAATATCTTCAATGCCTCAAGTTTGCGC